>JAQQSE010000057.1:0-1200000 GCA_035772565.1 Antheraea assamensis | reverse complement strand
ACATGCTATGACCATCACAATGTTTACCCACTTCTATTAACGCGATGCCGAAACACACTACCACTGCCATCATCATTGTTTCATATATTAACGGAACATTTATGTATATATACATATTTATATAGAAAATAATAATAATAAGTATTTGTTTTGACAATATAGTCAAACAGAAGACAGTATACGTTAAATTATTATACATCCTTCAAAGTTTCTAACATAATTAATTTACTTTGGAACCCTAACCTGAGTGTAATGGATACCTTGTTCTGTAAGGGGTTCATACTTTGTAACGAAGACAAATTTAATTTTCTCTTAGGCTTGGCAATTATAACTCAAGCGTGTTGTTTGTTATGCCGGTTCATAATATATTGGCATCGTACATTAGTGAGTTAAATCTGATGTTATACTTAATTGGTATAATATGTATTAAAATTATGAATAAAAAAATCGTATGTGTAATAAAATACTTAAGTTTAACATTAATATAATTCGTATAATCGATACAAATAAACAAGTTTCGTGTATTAGTTTTATATTACATAAATCCGTGTGAGTTATTACATTATCATTAGTGCATCACTAATAAACTGAGGCAAATAGAGATATAAAAAAAGTACAATCAAAGGTCATAAGGTTGTACAGCCAACGTAGGTTATCGGAAAATGAATATAAATTATCATAATATATAATTTCCAAATCGATTTTCTTCAATTATCTTTTAAATCAATTAATATTCATAGACTAAACGACAGTTTTGCCAACATGATTGTTGACTATGAACTTTTAATAAATGTACCTCCATCCACTTGAACTAATTCACAAATTAATCAAATATCGAATTTTACGTAGAAACTCGATGTACATATCGACAAGAGCAAATGATTAATACATTCTTGTAAAACTAATTCTGAAATAATATAAAGCAATCGATTTTTTATACAATAATATTATAGTGGGTAGATACATTATAGCCATATAATGAAAGTAAAAACGAGTGAACTGAGCTTTTCGCGTGTTTTCTGATTAATTATAGTCAAAATTACATTGAAATAACTAAATTGAGTACAAGCTTAAAGCGCATATATATATATATGTACTATTCATGATATATAATATTCATATAACATATATTGTAAAATAGTATTTCTGTTCGAGGTAATAAATCGTGTTTATTTTGTTTTTGTTATCAAAGTAATTTATGGCGAGCGTGCAATGTTTTTGGTGATTATAATTTTTCAGGGAGTCAATATTATAAGTACAATGAAGTAGAACAGAGGCATAACATCTGCCAAAGAGAACGGCGAGTACGATCACATTTTGTGTTATTGTTTTACAATAAATTAACTATTGTCATGCTTTGTCTCCGTTGAATGAAAACCTAGAAGACAAATAATACTGGTAAGGCTTTCTATGTGTATCTAACTGCATTGCAACTACCATAAATATCATGACAATTTTTGCATCGACGGAATATGTTTGTTGTTATTTTACCGGTTGTTGCTTCCATAGTTAACCTCAAATATAAAATAATTTTTGTCATGTCTGCTACCGGCCACAACGTTGCCCGCGGATCCGCGCGCGTGTCACGTGGAATGTGCTTGACTCGTGATTTTCATTTATTTATTGAAACATAATTCAAATTTTATTACAATATTATTAATGAATGTATTTTTTTTTTACAAAATCTAATATTTACGATTTTCATATTTATTTATAGCATATCAATTTTTAAATTACATACTATTCTAGTACCTATACAAAAAAAAAAAACATGAATATCGGTACATAATAAAAAAAATGACTTTCCGTATTGTTTCTAAAAGTATTCCTGATAATTTCATTTAGCATATCAATTAAAGAATAACATTCTTTAACAACATTATTTATAAATGTGCAAATCTTTTTTAAATCGAATCCAAATATATAAACAATTACACATAAAATTGTCATGTTATATACACGATATGTGTAAAGCTACAGAATTATAATATTGATTAAATATTAACAAATTAATACAGAGTCCTTATGAAGACCTTACTTCTTGTATTAAATATTATTTCAAGTTAATACGGTTTTTTATTTCAGACATTAATTTCTTTCCTCCAGAGATCACGTTGCAGTCAAGCATAAAGGCATAAAGAGATCATTTCTCCTATTAGTTAAGGTAAAATATACAACAGTTTCTTTATTTACTTTTTTTATTTAATCATAGAGACGCCTTAATCTTTTATTTAATATTCATTGTCTATATAGTGATTACTTTTTTAAATAAATGTGCTTATTTATTCTTATAATAGGACTGTTTTTTTAAACTGACAGCTGTGACGTTTTTAACGTGGCTTAATCTAATAAAGTTTTTTCTTTTAATTTGAACAGTTCATCATTACAAATTATATAAAACACCGACTTTATATCTGTCTGTCCACTAGTGTGCTTATAACTCGAAAGCTGCTAATCCAATATACGAAACAAATTTTATGGAATGAAAACTTTTTTAGCCGTGTTGAACGATTTTTGGTATGGGAAAAACTTATGGGTTCGCATCACCAATGATCTCGAGATGCTCGTGACATATTGTACTTGCGCCAGACTAGCGACGCGTAATAGAAAAGCCTGTGTACGTGTAACATTAATATTTTGTTTTGAGATTGTGCAGCTCATCATGTGTTTGATTAATGAATAAACTGAATATCAGTGTATACAATTATTGCTCGCAGTGCTAATAAATGTGAACGCTAGACTAATATATATAATTTCAATTTACAAATTATGAAATTTAAATAATTCAGACTATAATGGATTTAACAATTCATAAAATAACACAGGTTTTGAACAACAACCATTGTTTTGAGATTTCACTTCTGTCAACGGTCCTTATGAGTGCCTCGACTTTTTTTTCTAATGATGTGTGTATTGAATGGCCAGATTTTAATGTATGGTTTGTAATAATTGGTAATATATGAGCCACGTTATGAGTTATGTTAAAAATCAATAAAGTTGACATAAAATTACTATAAATATTTTGTTTAAACCATATAATTATTAACCGATATATAGAAGTAGAAAATTGCAGTAATTACATTACACTACCGATATTATCTCATTAAAATTGGGACACATGTACTGTATCATTTTTAAAAGAAAATATGTTACATGTACTTCACGTGTTTAAAGTCTTAGCAAAACCATCCTTATACTACATTTCATAAAAAGTGTTTTTTTACTTAATTCCGGGCGTATCTGCCCGCAGACAGGTATAAAATTTCTTAGCATTATATTCGTGATCGGTGGCCTTTATAAGAGTTATTTATTAGAAAGTTTTTTTGAAAATATTAAATGTATATACAGAGTTACAAACGTATTAACACAAATATTTTTTTACACATTTCAGGAACCTGAATACTTCAAGTCAAATTACTTAACGAGCGTCGCGTCGTCTACGAGACACACAAAGGAAATGTCGACACTGGCATCAAACGCTTTATTACTTTAAATAACATCCTTCTAATAAATATCAGCTGAATTTGAAGCTGAATAGTATAACGTTAAATTTGTCAGATATAGCGCAAATTTGTGCGTTTCAAATCAATGCAATTAAATAGTTAATATTACCATTTACAAGCGACTATATGTTATAAGTACTAGCTCACCCGGCGGATGTGGTCTTGCCCTGATAATAAAAAAAATTAGAGCGACCTTTCGAGTCCAATTGTGAATTTAAACCATTCTTGATTTCACCTGGACACACACCGAAAAGATTATCAAAATCTATCCGGCCGTTTAGGAGGAATTCACTCACAGACGCACATACAGAAGATTTATATGTATAAATATATATGTCGTCGTGATAATTTAATTAGGCGATCATAATATTGACTATAAGAGTTTTTTGGATAGACAGTTGTAGCCATAATTCTCGGATCCTAAATACATATACGCGTTTATATGCAAATGTTATATAAATGTATACATGTACTATTAGACAACTCTCTTAAATAGCTGGGTTCGAATTTGCGGAATTTATATGCATGCTAATCCGAGGTTCAGCCACTTAGACACCTTTGCGCTTTTTGCTATATGAGCCTGGTACCTTCCGCACTTGCCACCAAGTCCAGTTAAGCTATAAATGCTCTTTAAGCTGTTAAGGTGTATTCAATTCGTAAAAACTGGGTGAATCATTTATTTTCACTTCAATTATTGGCCTGTTCACATTTCTTCTGATAATCAGGGATAGATCTTTAATAATATTACGGTTATATTTGTAGGTAGGTAGTAGGTTACACTATATATATATTATTAATTTTTAATTATAGATACATTAACAGACAACACAGTATATTTTCTTAACACTAAAAGGAGCTTAATTTAAAGTAAATAAGCTTAATAAGTAAAAATTGTTAAATTTAAATGCAATTGGAGTTTTGTAACTTGTATTTGTATTTGACTAAAATCTCTTCTGATGTTAAGTGAAGATGTTGTTTACGAAGGACACTAAACCTAGAGGGGACTGGCTCCCAAATGCAACTGTCGGAATACACCAACAGCTATTTGGAGACAGATGCTTAACTTGAGATGGTAGCTAGCCAGGTGGGCTTAGGAAAAGCCATCACATCACTATGTGACAGCTTTATCACGATCTTTTCTTCTGTTTCGTCTCGTGGATTGGAATCTACGTCGATCGAGGCAGTGTCCGAAGACGCTATCAACTGAGCCATCGTCGCTTTAGATAAAGAAACTCAGAGAGTGCGGGAAAGCAGTTTAGTTATATACCTTACTCAAGCATATCAGTTACACATAATAACATTAACGTTACTATCAACAATTTTGTAAGTTTTCAACTAATCACTGTCTCACCTGATTTAATATTAAGTGACGATATGGCTTAAGTAGATAATTAAATAGATTGCGTTGATGTCTTTTATTCTGTAACAATCGCCTGATTTACTAACATTCTTAACGAATAACTTCTTCGTCTTATAACTTTATATTGTCTTAAACTTGGCTGTTCTAAGTCGGAGTTATACTTACTAAGTTTCTACATTTTCCAGCAGCTAGACACGTAGTAGAATACTAACTAAGCTTAGGACTGTGCAGCAGCTGAAGGAACAGGACAATAAGTGGCAATGTTCATATAGACCCACCAATTAAAGAAATTATGATTTCATAAATTTAAGTATTCATATGGCTTCACCGATATATATTTTATTAAACTTATGTTGGTGTTACTAATTAAGATCAAGTAAAAGTATAGAAATTTTTAAAAATAAGTCCAAATTTGTAATTCGCGCCAAGTTCATATATAAATGTAGGTTTATAACTTCAATAAAGCTAATTAAAATTGGGCATTAAATCAAATTATTGTTACGTATCATATTGTTGACAAAATACATTTCTATATTCCGATTCTTGAATAAAACAAATATTTGTATTATATTATTGAGATTAAATAAATAAAAAGACATTTAACTAAACTGTTGTATTTTATTATAGTTAGAAACTATCCTGCCACAGTTTTTAATAATGCATAAGTTTAAAAAAAACGTTATATTAAAAATATTCAGAGCTGCTGAGAGGCTATACATATAGGGTTGGTTCTATGTTTCTTATGTGAGATATATTAAAAGATATTGCTAGAAGTTTAACCATTCTAGACCTCGAAGACACGGACACCTCGCAGCTTCAAGTACAAACAAAATCAGAATTACAAAACAATAGTAAAATTTGGTAATGCTGTCTAGAAGGAGACGGGAGTACGCACAATCGCACACGGGAATTTTATATATAATTAATATTGCATAGTAATATAAATTCAAAAATAATTCCATGCTGTTGCCACGTTATTATTACTTCGATTTCTTGTATACCTGTTCAGTGAGAATTTTATAACTGATATTTTTTCTAACTTCCCCATGAGTAATTGTAATTTTATAACGAAGTTGAATTTGTGAGAAAATTAAAAATTCTTCTATTTCTTATTGTGTTGAAAATTATTTCCCAATAAACACCTGTATAATATGCATACTGTAACTATTTCACTTTGAAACTAGTTATGGCATTTCTATTAACAATAACTGGGCCTTTAATATTTTACCCACTTTATAATATTATAATTAAAGACCCCCCACTGTTTTAATCTATAGGTTGTTAGTCGGTCAGTATTATTAATATTATAAGGTATATTCATATCTGCTACTGGATGGCTTCTTTCTAATTAAAAAAAATGCTAGGAATAGAAGAACTTTAAGAATTACATATATATAGTTTTGGTAACAATGGATTATTACTGTTAATATGTATATGGTTTTAAGCAATGTTCTCAATAAATTTGATAGAATAAATACATTTTAATTAGAATTATAAAATGTAGTTATGCCATAAAAACAACATTGTGAAATATTATGCAATTGAATAATTTATCATGAAAATATTAGCAGGTTTAATAATTTACGTTATGATGATAACATTAGCAGCTTTACTAAGAATAATGTTGTATAGTCAAAATATAAGGGTATAATATGTCCTCATTATGACATTACTTAATGAGTCTGTGTGTTAATTGGCAAGACACTAGGGTGTTGTTGGTATCTGTATAAGGTACAATTTGATTCTCACATATTATACAGATATAATATTAAAATATCGTTGTATTGGAGGAACGTATTGTAAGGAACAGAACGACAGTCAGTCTCTAGTTTATTTACATTTTCCAATGTTTTTATCAGAATTTATTAAATGTATAGGCGTTTAAAGGTGCATTTTTGTGCAGTGTTTAATTAATTTTTAAATATAGATTACGACTTAAATCATATTAATGAGCTGAAATCAAGTAAATAAAACAATTTTCTCATGCAAAAAATATTTATTTCAAAAGGCAAACTAATATTAATAACACAATTTAAGCTTTACACTTTACTTTGACAAATTTATTTTTTAGATTCGTTATAAAAAAAAAACTAATTAAATATTTACATAATAAGGTACGTGGGACTCTGGAACAAAACTTAACCTAAATAATGCACTTAACTAGGAAATAGCAGTTCAGTAAAGATTAAACCTAACATTGAAAAGATAACATTATAATTAGAAATTGTACTGGGGGCGAAATAACTTAAACACACATGAAAATATAATACCAATTCACTGCAGTTACATATAAAAACTACAAATAATAACCTAAACACGTATGAAACTAGAATTTCAAGTCATACCAGTTACCTATAAAAACTATACAAAATAACCTAAACACGCCTGAAACTAGAATTTCATGCCATAGAAGTTATATAAAAAAACTACACAATATAACCTAAACACGCTTAAAAATAAAATACCAATTCATTGCAGTTATACACTAAAAAAAAATGCAGTTACAAGTAAATAATTACAAACAATAAAATATAATAATCAGAACAAATTGGATCATAATCAATTATAGTCACGAATAAAAATTGTACTTACAAGTCAAAACCTACAAAAAACAACCTAAATATAATTGTGAATAAGGTATTCATTCATTGCAGTGACGCATAATAAAAGAAAAACGTAACCTTAGCTTACGTAGAACGGATAACACTTCAGAGTGTTTAAAATATAAATTGTCAAAGAAAAGTCAATACAATTAAAGTTTTCATACCAAAGCTGAGCCTATTCACTGTAATCCATAATTACACAGACGATACACACACAAACAGACATACAAAACACAGAAATAGTTCTTGTCCCAGAATGACTGACGTATATGCTCCTCCTAATTTCATGATATTGGTTCTTGTTGTTATCACTCTATCCTTGTTGATATTTGTTTAATTCTTATTTACTACCCCACATCTTTGCAGCCTATGTGCTTTATTGTGACTGTTGATAAGGTTATACCTAGGAGTTTCTAAAATAAAAATAGAAATTTAACAAGAGCGAAAATGTAAACATATATTAGCTATAATAATAATTACACTCACTATCAATGAGATATTTTGAAGTATCAGCAGGTACTGGAATCCTGCTACGAAAGATCCAAGCAACTCGCTCGCTCGGCGCCCCCTGTAATAACAAATGTAAAATATACCATTCTTTATCAAAATATTTCAATAAACCATGGAAATAAACTACAATGATTGGAAAAAAACTGAAAGATTGCTTTAATAAAATCGGATTGATAAAACATACGCCCAGGTCTTGTGACACACGCCGGCGACATCTTCTGTGAACTTGTGGACCACCATCTTGAATTACCTGGCGGATGGAAGATGTTGATGTCGAGGCGCCAAGCGAGCGAGGAGATCGAGTTCCTACGGAACGGTTCTTATATAGATGCGTGGTTGATAGGCTTGTCCATGCACTCATTAATATTTATCGATTGTGTTTAGTAAAAAAATACTCGACTTTTTACGATTTTTATATTATATTACTTTATATGTATATTTATACTTGCTATAAATTCCTGGAATAGTAAATATTATTTAAAAAAAACGTAATACTTAGAAATTAAATGCTTAAACAGCGAATTCATTTATATATATTTATTTATTATGACCGTATTAACGTCGTACGTTGTTATTATTATAGAAGAATGTAAAAAATAGTTTCTTATTAATATTCAAATGCCATGCAACTGATACCAAATAATATTTAAGGAAATATTTATTTGATTAATTGTATTTATGATTAAATAATTTAAATGTATACAGGTAAATGGTAAAAACAAATTAATAAAAAAATACGTATTTTTTTTAGATATCAAAAAACATAATCAATAATCTTATAGGTATCAGATAATACCACCTGAAATTAAAAAACTGACAGCAAAAAAGTGCGATATAACCAGTGTTATGAAACTAAAAAAAAATGAATAAAATGTATAACTATACGCAACGAGCGCATATTTTAATTAATCTCAAATTAGACTTCAAACTGACTATGCAACTGCATAATATATTCTAAGCGTAATTTTCTTACCTTAATCTGGAACAAATCATATAAATGGCCCGTTTAAGACAGATGGAAATAAAGCGAAACGACCTTAACAAAAAATTAATGAGGCCTTTTTGTATTTCCTAATGTGAAGTGTATAATACAGGCTGTGATTAGTTAAAAAATAAAAGTTTATGTCATAAAATCGGTGAACAAAAGCGCGAGCGCTGCTACAATGCCGTTGTAATATACTGGTAATGTATAATACCTTTCGACAGTGACAAGTATGATAATGTCTTAGACCAAGTAAATTATTACTCATTGTGAGGTATACATCACTATGTATACGGCGAAAACGGGATTTTTTTCCAATTATAGTCACTAATGGCTTATTGGATATATAAGATAAATCACAAAACTTACTTCAAAACCTTCAATTTTGGGTAAATTTAATAAGAAATTATAAAACGCTATAAAGAAGAACTTTAACTTGGTTAAACTATAGTATTTCGTGGATATTATTTATTTCTATTATGATTACATTTATTTATTATTTACGTATACAATTTAATTCTATAAAAAATCGATTTCCGTATTTTACTGTTTTGACTTTTGAATCTCACAAAATTGTACACTATCGTAAATTTGTTAAATAAATATCGGTATGCATTAAACAATAAGTTCTACATATTTATAGATAGTCGGGTTAACTAGTCAAAAAGTATGTGTCAAAAATGTATCATTTGCTTTGATACGCGGAGAATCAATTTTTTTTACTCAATCAAGTTTATTTTTTATCTCATCACTAATTCGACATCAATGAATGTTGCTTGTTAATAAAAATATAATAATTGTCCATGCAATTTAGATAAGGGTAGTTTTATTAATACACCTACCGTTTGTTATTCGTATTTATTGATATTAGAATACCTTATGTTTACAATAATTTTGAATAGTTAAAATTTTGTGACTTACCTTTGGTTCCATTTATCCGATTTAGATTTTTTTTTTTCGCAGATAGGTAATTGAATCGTCTACGTTTATAAAGTGCATATTTTAATTAAGTCGTATGAATTCGCAGGCCACTAGCAATAGATAATAACAATACTTTTTTTAATTAACTTACATAAACGCACGCTTTCCTTATATAAATAGTAAATCATGTTTTGGGAAAATCGACTGTACTTTGAAACCTATTCTCAAAGAAATATTGTGTCACAGTGAGGGTAATTGAGTAATAAAGATATTATAATTATTTTTTAAAAAAAGACGTGTTATATTGTTTCTTATATTTTCAAACATTTTCAATTTTCATTACAACAATACACAAATCACTAAGTATAGAAGCGTCCTGATTTTTTTATTACTTTCTATGTATAATAAAATAACCATGCAAGTTATTAATACACTTTTCTACGGGAGATCATGAATATTTAATAGTTATAAAAAGAAAACTAGCTTTTTCTCCTTTTATATGTATTTCTATTTATAACCGAATTAGAGAAGAGGGTATATTTATTATTTAGATTTTTCACAGATTCTCAAAATGACTTCTGAACTAGGCCTGTATCGTGGTGGCCAGAATACGATTCAACAGTTTATTTTACAACAAAACACATCAGCTAACATTATTGATATACAATTATTTATGAGCTACATTATTAGAGTATTAAATGTCTAATATGACCAATATATATATATAGTCACAAATATACACATGCATATATACCGTACATACACATAAACTCTTTACATATATTAGAATTCTAAATAGATTTATGTATTATGGAACTACGATTCAATTTTAAATATATTGTCAGTTACATCATAAGTTTGAGTGCTCAACCACCTAGAGTACCACGCTTAGTAATATCAATTGAAACTTCTGGGACTTGGTATTTGGTTCTATTATAAGTATAGGAAGCTATGAGAATTTGTAGTCTTTGTGCTAAATCCGAATTTGCGCGGAGTGTCGGAGCACAGAATAAACAACGCTGTAATATCTGAGGCTATTACGAATAATTTGGCATCCTTTTGTGTTTGATCAGAGACACTTTGAGCATGAAAATTTGTCGGGCGATGAAAACATTACTTTCTTCAAGTAAATAACTGGCAAATCGGTTTAGAACAATTCCTCTGATTCCCATAATTTTGAGCTTTTTCAATAGGATCTGTACAGAAACGGTATCGCATGCTCTGGCTCGTTCCAGAAAGACGTCAATACTACATTTTTTATTATCTAATTGAGATGCAATAGTTGACGTCAAGAATAAAACTACATCTTCTGTTTTCTTCCTAACAAGTAGTTGTTTGTATGTTTTTCAGAAACTACATAGGATAGATTTTTATAATTCTTTGATTGATGAAGGCGTTGATGTAATCATCTGCAAACATCGAGTTTAACTGCTGACTTATCATTATTTTTAGTTGTTTCACAACCTTATTCTGTTACAGCAAGACATGACAGAGACTAAACAATTCTTAGCGGAAGTACGAAGTAACGTCCATCCTATTTTTTATGATTCAAATTACGGGCGTATTCTGTACATATCTAGGAAGATTAAATATATAAAATACTAGCTGTCCCCGCATGCGCACACTCCTCTGCATGCTTTAACTATACTCATTTTTTTTTAAATATAAATGCCACGGCTTAATTCGAAAAATATTGGTTACATATCTGCGTTGTACACTATATTAATTAGGACCAAATTGCAAGTAGTGAAGGACTATGGTTTTAATTATAATAACGGAATTATGAATTCGATTAAGGTTAATAATATGTAAATACTAGATATGCCCGCGGCTCTGCATGAATTTTTTATGTTGTAATTATTTTCGACTTGTATTTTTATTTATTTTTTTATAAAAGGATATTTTATTATTTCTTAAACTATTATCACGATGCTGGTTATATTAACACAGCTTCAAATGAAGTAAATTATACTTCTGCTTCTGGAAAAATAGAAATCGTTTGTGAACTGATTATAAGTGAGAAGAAACCATCGCTTCATGTCATATATCCCGATGTAACCGAGTGTAGATAGTAAATTAATTTACACCCCCATAGAGAATACTTGTCAAGCTATTATTTTAAAGATTATTAGCGTCACTCCGAGGTATTATCTGCGCTATAAACTTAATTAGGCTATCACCACGTCAAAAGAATTCAAATGATATGTTTTGTAACTACGTATACTAATGAATACGTACGAGTACGAATCACTTTTTAAACTATATATATTTCAGCGTTTGATAACGATCTCATCTGATATTTAATCACAATGTGATCTAATTGTAAGATGAGAAACATATGGAACCTGGAGAAGAACTGTATCTCGAATGCAGTTTATGGAACAAACCTGTAGATAGCTTGATGAGAAGTTTTTCAACAAATAATGTAGTTCGATTTTCAACTTAGGCTTTGTAGTGAGGTTACATATAGTTAAAAAATATAATTACTGAAAAATCCATTATTGCCTCAGTTATTTCGTTACTCATTCATTATCTTTTGAAATACTGTCCGAGTATAAAGACTGAACAAGAAATAATCTTGGTTGTAAATATATTATATCACATTTTCTTACACTTCGATTGACACTTCTCTCTACATTTAGGAGTATATTGTTTACCTATGGGTTTGTCTTTTTTCAACTGCTATATACCGATGGGCATTCCTTAGATGTATTAGATTAGTCACGTTTTCGTACAAAGTATAATATAATTGACTGTATGCAAGAATTGAAATAAAATTGGCAATTGACAGGATTACTTCTAGTGATCAAATTTAATAAAAGAACATATACATCGATTATTGTTTATTTTCTTATATCATAATATGTATTATATTTGACATATCATTTCACCAATTACGTACGAATAAAATTCACAAAATATCTTAATGAAGTAATGTAAATTTGTTTTCGAACTATAAAGACAAATATTATACATCTATAAGACTAAAAGTTCATCAAACAGATTACATCGTTTGGTATAAACCTATTTCATCAAAATTAAGATATTAATCTATAGAAATATCGTATATTGAGAATGTGTTTAAGGATTAGTGCCTTTGATAATCATAGACATTTCATTGAAATTTAATTTTAGGCATATACTATATTTATACATTCAGAGTGTAATTATAAATACTAAGTATTATCAATTTATACATGACAAACAAATTCAATATACTTTGTGCAATATAATCTATTTTGGCTTCGAATGTGAAGCTATATATACAATTTATATTTAATATACATCGCTCTCTATTTTTTACTATCATGAACATTAAAAGGAATTAATACATGTTTGGGAATATAAGCTATTTTTGCTTCGAATGTGAAGCTGTAAATGCAATTTATATTTTATATACATCACTTTTTGTCTTTCATAATCATATCAATTATTTATAATCTATAAACGTTTGGGAATATAAGCTATTTTTGCTTCGAATGTGAAGCTGTAAATGCATTTTATATTTTATATACATCACTTTTTGTCTTTCATAATCATATCAATTATTTATAATCTATAAACGTTAGGGAATATAAGCTATTTTTGCTTCGAATGTGAAGCTGTAAATGCAATTTATATTTTATATACATCACTTTTTGTCTTTCATAATCATATCAATTATTTATAATCTATAAACGTTAGGGAATATAAGCTATTTTTGCTTCGAATGTGAAGCTGTAAATGCAATTTATATTTAATATACATCGCTCTCTATTTTTTACTATCATGAACATTAAAAGCAATTAAAACATGTTTGGGAATATAAGCTATTTTTGCTTCGAACGTGAAGCTGTAAATGCAATTTATACTTTATATACATCACTTTTTGTCTTTCATAATCATATCAATTATTTATAATCTATACACGTTAGAGAATATAACCTATTTTTGCTTCGAATTTGAAGCTATATATACAATTTATATTTAATATACATCGTCCTCTGTTTTTCACTATCATGAACATTAAAAGCAAGTAATACATGTTTGGGAATATAAGCTATTTTTGCTTCGAATGTGAAGCTGTAAATGCAATTTATATTTTATATACATCACTTTTTGTCTTTCATACTCATATCAATTATTTATAATCAATGCACGTTAGAGAATATAACCTATTTTTGCTTCGAATGTGAAGCTGTAAATGCAATTTATATTTAATATACATCGCTCTCTATTTTTTACTATCATGAACATTAAAAGGAATTAATACATGTTTGGGAATATAAGCTATTTTTGCTTCGAATGTGAAGCTGTAAATGCAATTTATATTTTATATACATCACTTTTTGTCTTTCATAATCTTATCAATTATTTATAATCTATAAACGTTAGGGAATATAAGCTATTTTTGCTTCGAATGTGAAGCTGTAAATGCAATTTATATTTTATATAGATCACTTTTTGTCTTTCATAATCATATCAATTATTTATAATCTATAAACGTTAGGGAATATAAGCTATTTTTGCTTCGAATGTGAAGCTGTAAATGCAATTTATATTTTATATACATCACTTTTTGTCTTTCATAATTATATCAATTATTTATAATCTATAAACGTTAGGGAATATAAGCTATTTTTGCTTCGAATGTGAAGCTGTAAATGCAATTTAAATTTAATATACATCGCTCTCTATTTTTTACTATCATGAACATTAAAAGCAATTAAAACATGTTTGGGAATATAAGCTATTTTTGCTTCGAACGTGAAGCTGTAAATGCAATTTATACTTTATATACATCACTTTTTGTCTTTCATAATCATATCAATTATTTATAATCTATACACGTTAGAGAATATAACCTATTTTTGCTTCGAATTTGAAGCTATATATACAATTTATATTTAATATACATCGTCCTCTGTTTTTCACTATCATGAACATTAAAAGCAAGTAATACATGTTTGGAAATATAACCTATTTTTGCTTTGAATGTGAAGTTGTAAATGCAATTTATATTTTATATACATCACTTTTTGTCTTTCATAATCATATCAATGATTTATAATCTATAAACGTTCGGGAATATATCCTATTTTTGCTCCAAATGTGAAGCTGTAAATGTGTTTATCTTTAACTTATATCTGTTTTTGTCTTTCATGTTTATATACATATTGTTTTAGGCATTACAAGTTTGGAAATTGAATTTATATCTCTACACATATCATATATTCGATTTCAACGCGATATATAGAGCAAAAGAAAGTCTAATTATCTTAAAAGAAAGTATCTTAATTAATATTTCAATCACGTTAAGTAAAGTTCGTTTTTCGTTGTATTATTTTATAATACATTTAAAGGAAACACAAAATACTGACTATTGTTTCTAGTTCTAATCATTTTTATTTTATTCATTATCCTTTGTTTCAGGAGCCCTTGTCCGTTTACCCACTCCTTTTCTGTTAAAAAGCAAATTAAAGTTTAAGAGAAAAAAAGGCTGTATTTAATGTAAATTAGCCGCTATAATGGCAACACCGTGGCATTGTGGGATAGACAGTCAACTATTGTCAATATCTCAGTTGATATTGTTGAACTCTCTCTTCGATAACAGAGAAAGAACTCAATGATATAACTGTTATTTAGGGATAAGAAAATGGATCTTAAGCCAGAATTGTTTGCAACACCGTTCACTGAATACATTTAAACGTATCAGCCGTTCAAAGATGTGTAAAGTGCAAGTAACAATGTAAATTAATTGAAATAGTTTTAATGTTATAAAAGAACGTCAACTCCAAACTATAGACATTCTAGAAACTCGCAATATTGTGGTGCCAAAATAACGTCAAGTGGTGGAATATAGTTGAACAAAAAAAAAATTTAGGTATATCATCTGTGATTTTTAGATGTGGTAACCCTTATTTCTGTGATTGGCGATAAACGATGCAACAACGATATCGGCTAAACAGACGTCATGAATTCTTACTCATAAAGCTAACATGGAAAGAATTTAATTTGAACTCTTTAATTAACTTTAATTTTTTAAAGGTAAACGAAAATTCAGTCTTCAAAAGTAGCACTTATTATTTTTCATTTTAAGCTGCTTTGTTTTTCAGGTCGATTATTCCCAATCACAGGCTGCAGTAATCACTTACCATCGAGTGGATGTCATACTTGAAGGGTATTTAATAAAAAAGTTATCCATTAAAAATATTAAAAATGCAGGTTTAAACCATTCACTACTCACTGAGATAAATTATTATATTTTTAATTAGAAACATAATTGAAACACTCACATACTCGTACATGCCTCTCTAACATTGTGAGTGTTCATAATAAAATTTAAATACATTATTGCATACAATATCAACAAAAACCAAAACCGACCTAAAAGTTACTCTAAGACTTACTTTGGAACATCTTCGATCATATTTAGGTACCTAGCTACCTAGGTCTTGGATCGTCATAAGGCTATCAATATCTTAATCACTATACATGTCCTATTCGATTTGAGAAGTTCCTTGATGCATTTTCGAAATGCAAGGTCTAATGAAATGAAAGTAATCCCTTCCAAGAAAAGAACAATTTTCAAAATCGGTATAGAACTGACGAAGTAAGTTCTGAGGTAACAAATATTTAAAAAATACAACGGAATTACCAACCTCCCACTTTTTGGAGGCGGTTAAAAATTTAACTTTAACTAATTAAATTTAACTTTAATAGCATTATCATTTTTAAAGCTCAATCGCGCCTGTACACATCATAGCGTTCTATATGAATATTTAATTTACTAGGCGGAAACTATATAATACATACTAATGCAGAAACTATAACAGACCCATTAATTTTATAGAATTATATTGATATCTACAGTATGTATAATTATATTTAAACTGCGTTTGTTTTGAAACCGACGATAATCATACATTTCAACATTTCTTTCCTATTATGATGAACGTGACTTATTTTATTATTGCAATACTATTATATATTGCAGTAAAATTATTTAATTTAGAAACCGTTTTTGTTATCGTAGAATTAAAGAAAAAAACTTACCCCTTTTTACGTGGATCTTGTGACGTTTTTTGAAATCGTTTCATCGCAATCACTGCAGTAATTATTTTCTAAAAACAAATAAAAATATATACACTCGAATGTTTAAGCGGCATTCTGTATTTTGTTTAATAGTTTTATAAGCAATACATTTTACATAAATAATGTATTTTACTGAACTAAATATTTCACGACTCGGAAGAGATGTCGTCTGTATTAGGTCACAGTATTATTTACACGAATACCCCAGAATTCCTTGAAATATTGTAATTTATTACATACTAGAAGCCGTCTATGGCTTTAAATACTTTTCTATGTTTATAAATGAGAATAGCATAAATAATTACCTTCGTGAAATTTTAACGTTTTATGCAACGCGTGCGCGTTAGCGTGCGCGTGCGCGAGGTAGCTTTCGAATGGCAAAATATTATCCCACTTACTTCGATAATGATCGAATTATCGTTATATTCAGACTAATTTCAATAATATATAAGTATGATCAAAGGCCGCTAAGTAGTTTTTGTAGGAAAAAGGAACAAGCATAGATCCTCCCTAACGCATTTTATCTTTTATACACATATTACATTTCTCACATGATTTTGTAAACAGATGTTTATTTTTAATATTTACCTTCCAAATACGTATAGTCGCTCCAGTTTTCATTTTGAATCTTGGGAAGTTTTGTATGGTTTTAGATGGGCCATGTGTAAGCCACTCGTGCTCTAAGGCCTCAGAAGCTGTCATTTGTTTCTTTCTGTCAGGTATGTATAATCGGAATAGAAAATCTTTTGCAAACAATGAGACATGGTGAAGTTGTGAAAAATTATACACACTCGACCTCAACTTCAACTCTGATTTCGTATACGATTCTGAAAACGACATCCTTGTTTTTGGACTGATCATAGTGGAATTGGAGGACGTTTCAGAAGAAGGGTTACCCTCACAGGTGGTATATTTATTATAGGGACTAGTTGAATGGTTGCCTTTAGCTTTATTTTCGCCCATAGTCCAATTCTGTAATGTCTTCATTTCCCATGGAGGTTTATAGCTGGACTTGTCACACAAAGTGTTCGAAGAGCAGCAACTGTCACAATCTGAATAATCATGATCGCTCGATGGAAGACATGGACTTAAAAATGTATTCGCTGTTTTATTCATGATGGATAAGTCTTCTGATAATCTTGAAATAAAAAAAAAAAATATATTAATCTACTTTGATCAAGATAATACTACTTCTTATCCCATTAAATATTTTAGCTATATTGAGCATTTAAACGGTTTTGCAATTTAAAAATTACACGCAACAAAACAAACCTTGTACTTGTATAGATTGTTACTGAACTGAACTGTAAATGCTCTAAATTGTTTAAGCAAGGATAACGCAATATTAGTACATTGCACACGAGCGGAGCTGGGCTGGATCACGCTATCGTGTAACAATACATAACCGGTTACTATGGGTATATTTCACGTTAAATCATATCGTACTTGCATACGTATTATTAAGGTCGTATTTGACAACAGTTCAAATTTATTGAAGGTTATTTCTGGAGGGATTGCTAATTATCTTGTAATCAATTCAATGTTCAAACAAAATATTGACCCATCTTGTAATTTTCCACTTTTTTCTAATACCGCGTCTATCAACGTAGCTTCGAATCCTTGGAAATGAGCTGGAGTTTTCGGTGAAGGAAAACAAAGTGATGAAGCCATGGTAATAGGGCTTTTTTGGGTAATATTGTTGAATGATTTCCTGTTGTTTGCTATTATAGGAATTCGAACCAGACTGTGAATGCTACTTCTCTCAAATTTACGAATGATTAATAAAAGACAATTTTTTAAACAAAATCATAATCTATCTTTTTTATAACAGAACCTTTTGTCATGGTAGTTTGATATTCAGTGCTATCTCGTGACAAACAATAACAATTACAAAATGCGGTAACAACCATTCGTTATATTCGATGATGTACTTCGACTATCGTTCCTGAACTTTTAGTTATATTTCATAAGATAATTTAATAATAAGACAATTCGGCCATCGAGAAGAGAAGATAAGAAACTTGATAGTCTTTGTGTTTTTAGGAAATAAAGTTCTCGAGTCTAGAAATAAGACCAAAACTGTCTGGCATATAACAAATAAAGAATTAGGAAAAAATACAATAAATGAAAATTCACTTAATCTAAATGTCGACGGAGTAAATATTACAAACGGTTCGGAGGTAGTAACTGTTTTTCAAGATTATTTTACTAATATTCCTTTACAAGTAACTAAGAATAAAACATCATCAGCCCAGGGTGCTGCAACTCTTTTAAAAAGTATGAGTGCACTTATAAACTCATAATTTCATTTCTCGTATATTAGTGCAGGTGAAATAGTAAGGGCTTTTAAACAATTAACTTTTAAACACACCTAAGACATATGGGGAACGTCGATAATAGAGTAGTTCAGTCCATAATTGTCATTATTTCACCACATCTGTTATTATTTATTATATTGGGGGCCTGAGAGGATTTGCAGGATGTAATTGGTGTGTTCTACGATTTGTTTAAGGCCTCCGATTGCGTTGACCATAGTATGCTTATTCTTAAATTAAAACACTATGGTGTTTATGGATCTTCAGTCGGCCTTCTAGTTTCTTATTTAAAATATCGCTATCTAAAGGTTAGCATACATGGGGTAACCTATGCGGCATCGTTTGCACAAATTAGCGTCCCACAGGGCTCTATTTTAGGGCCATTTTGATTCTTGATATATATAAATGATCTACCGCTAATGGTTAATAACTGTGCTGACATGGTGATTTTAACAGACAATATTATAACTTATATTTAAAGTTAAAAGGATATATTTATAGGTTGGGCATCTGAATAATAAGTTAAATGAAATTTGTCATTGGTTTACGTTAAATAACCTGTTCCATTTAGCAAGATAAAACGAATTGTATGAGATTTACTTTCCCTAATGTTCCACAGGTTAATAGTAGAATCAAGATCGAAGGGGATTTGGTAGGGTTAGTTAACAATACTGTATTCTTGGGTATCGCATTTGATTCCAAATTACGATGGGGTTCTCATATAAAAAATTGGCTGGCAGATTAAGTTCTGCTGCATTCGCAGTACGTAAGGTTCGCCAGCTTACAGATATTGCCCCAGCAAAATTAGTCTACTTCGCTTACTTCCATAGCTTAATGTTCTATGGTGTTTTGCTGTGGGGGACAGCATCTGAGGTAGAGACCATATTTTTAATGCAAAAATGAACAGTTCGAGCAATATACAATATGAGACCTCGCGAATCATTAAAGACTAAGTTTCAAGAATTCGGTATCTTAACTCTGCCTTCCCAATACATTCTTGATAATTTAATGTATGTTCGCAAAAACTTTGAAAAGCTGGAGTTCGTAAAACACAGGCATGACCTAAAGACTACAAACTGTGACAAACTGGTAGTTCCATGTTTTAGACTCAGTGAAATCAGTAACAGTTTTTTAGGTAATAATGTTAGGTTTTATAGCAAAGTCCTAAAGCATATTACCGATTTGCCATACTATAAGTTTAAGTGCCATGTTAAGCGGGTTTTGGTGTCAAAGGGCTATTATAGAGTGGATCAATATGTGAACGATGGTGATGTCTGGAATTGACTTTTCTCTGTGCATCCACTAAAACGATTGTAACGTATAACGTATTTTAAATATACGATTGTATTTTAAAACGATAGACCTGATCGAGTTTCATGCCAGTTCTTCTCGATGACGGGGATGGTTTCCGAACCGGTGGTAGTTTTGACGTTCATTAGCGCCTTCTTAGGGCCTAAAAAGTTTTTTTGATTTTACACTTTTTATGAAACTTAATGATACTTACAGTACGAAGATGAGTTGTCTTAATGTATATATATCATCAGCACCCCACGGCAGAGTGTTCGTATATACTCCCGGATAATTATACACTCGGGTTTCTGAAAGAGTCTTGGAATACCATCCATAACGTTTAGCTGATTCCAGGTTGATTAGTTTTAGATTCCTCGAATCGAGTCGTTCCATTACAATGTTTCTAGATTCTATGTTGACGTGAAAGATATTATTCTTATGTAGGTAAGCAAGTGCCTCGCAAATTTGTCGTACGTAGTGTATCAAATTCCTTTCATCAACGCGGCTTTCATTAATAAAAACTTTGAATATTTCTTCGCCCCACAAACTGGAATTATCATATAATTTATGCATCCATGAATGTTTAGACGATAACTTACCATAATTAGTCCGTAGGTGGTAAACTCCGGACGTAATCCAATTGCTCAATACGTAAGTGATCTTTCACAAAATTTTAGTTTTCCAAAAACACTTGTTACTATTGAACTTATATTTTTAGTACACCTCGAATTAAAATCACGTAAACTAGAATAATATACAAATTTACTAAACACTTACTGTATAAGATTTATGTAGTATTTTTGTTTTCAAAATGAAGAGTATATGTTAAAATTATATGTATATATGGTCAGGCGGATGCCCCGCCATGTAGTTTGTATATCAAAATTCATGTGTTGATACGGGGTTGACTTTTGTAATTTTTGACTGATGTGCACTGTTTTTCGTAATACAACAAATACTCCGCCATATATATTATAAGAAAAACCCGCTTGGGATTAAGTGAGAAATCACCTCCACGTTTCTCACCGCAAAATAAACTTTATGTGAGTGAACGATTGAGTGGCCACCAACACTGAGCCTGACTGACACCAGGGGCGAGTCTTTTTTTTCGAACTGACTAACCGCTGTTGGCCTAACAGGCCTATACAGCTTCACCGGACTTTTAGGGCGAGCGCTAAGCTCAAGCGTACCAGAGTAGTCGAACCTCGGCATGGGCAGTTGCATTGGGTTGAACGCGAAACGAACTAACCTAAACATTTAAGCCAAGCTAACCATACATGTGTACTTTAGTGAGACACATATGCATATCTTCATATGTGTCACACTAATGTGTACATGTATATAGTGCCTGATAGTTTTATTTTCTTTCTCAAGCCGCTGAATGAGCACGGCCATTTATACACCTGCCTCTCCAATATGTATATTTGTGTCTACGGATATCATAAAACTTAATAGTTTGAAGGCACTGCTCTCTGGATTCTGCTTTATTTTATTTATTTATTTTATGTGCTATTTAGTGACGATTATCTTGCGACAAGTCACGATTCTTAGTATGGTGAACAAGAACGAAATATTAGTGGGTGGAACCGCTGGGCGCAAGTAGTATATTAACCGAAAGGCAGATATTTCTGTACTTTTTTTTAAATAGTGCTATACCTAGTACTCCATAGAAATAAACAAAGAATAACTCATCGGTCGTGGGAACGGAATTGTGGGGTTCTAAAAATAGCCCGTCTCGAACTTTATTGAATCATTCAAGTAATGACGTTTGCTTTCTAGAGTTTTCCACCCTCCATTATTGAAAGATATACAATAAATCGTGTCGCAGTATGTCAGACCCAGTTGTATTCGGGACATTACAGCGAATGTGACGAAAAGCAAGTAACTTATATTTAAGAGGACTGTGGCTACAGCATCGTACGGTATATGTGTGACTGTACTGTGTGTAGTCTTCTGTTAATGAGTCTATTTGATTTTTGTCTGTACAAGTACAAAATTAATATATATATATATCAAAGCAAATTGTTTTAATTGCCTAGTACTTTTTCTCAACTATTACTATTGGCATTCGCAAATCAACAATATCGTTGTTTTTTATTATCCAACTATTATCAAAATGGTGACCAACTTCATTTCAACCATAGATGAACTTTCCGTTGTTAACATCAAAAAAGAATATACGAGTATATACCCTTGCTTTATCTTCACTTCGCATATACTTTTAGCCAAATTAATGGAAGTGAAATATTATCAGAACTAGAAAATAAAGACGCAAAAATAAATCATACTAATTCGCAATCGTAAGTTTATTATAGCTCACTGATCATATAGAGGGGAAGTTTACGTGTTTCTGGAAAAATACTATTTTTAGTGTTTAAGTTTGTTGACGCGATTTAGCATGACTTGTTTTTTTAAGTACAGGATAGGAAATTGTATGAATGTTATACTTACTACTCATAAACGAAAATGTAATGAGTTTTTGTCCGTAACAGGAAATTCATGAACATTACATTTTTGTGTTGTAAAATCTCTAATATATTGCATTCATTTAGCGCTATGTGGAGTTTCTTCTTATCAGTAACATCTATTATTTCTCCCGAAAACAACTTATTTTTGTGTTCCGTAATTTGCTGTGTCTCTTCATCCTGCCGACAATGTTTCATTTCATAAGTATTCATGTTCACTCGATTTTATTAATAGTCAAATTATGAAATTAATTTTCTAAAGTGCCAAATTATGGGAGCTTTTAAAGCTCACGATAATAAAGAGCGAAGGAAACCTTTCATTTCAGAAGTATTTCCATCGTATAGGATACCTTACGTAGACCTAAATATCGTATCAAGTATGTATGATAAATCTTACGTACTTGCAGAAAAAGCCAGAATTTCGAGACAGACTGACCACAGCAGTAATGGGCATGCTTATTGATTATTCATAAAAGTATTTAGATATCGTTCGCTTTTTTATAAATGTGGAAATACTCTTTATTTTGTTTAATTTCCCCTTTTTATGAAACTCTACAGGCTGTGATAATCCCAAAACAAATTCCATAATTTGTGTCTGTTAAATTGGGTCTCAAGTAACAGATTATTTTGCTTGGACGAAACCTTTATTTATCTGAATTTATGCAGTATTCATTCTAAATAAAAACACATCGATATATTAAAAGCCCAATTTTCCGGTAACCCGCACTTTAAACGACCGCCTTATGTGAGAGTTTTATTGGAACGTTTTATTTCCAAGAACATATACGTAAATTAAAAGCTGCCGCGTATTGTGGTATGCTTCAGTATGAATTTTTATTTTTCATTATCAGTGGTCTACTAAATTACATAGAATCACGGGACTGTGTATAAAAATTAGCACCGAAATTCTGTTAATTGCTAAATATTTGTACTTGTTGTGATACGTCTCAGTAATGCTTGAATTATAGTCGAGGTTTTTATTGTGATTAAAAAATAAAATTATTCTTTTATCCATATATTTTATGTAAAAAATACAAATTCCTGTACTGTAAATGGATTGAACAATAGTGTCCGCGTATATATTCGTTATGCATTTAAAAAATAATAAACATAAATTCAGATTTTAATTCGTACTCAGTGACAGTACAAAGTTGGCGAAAATAGTTACGCAGTTCACGTTAATATCAAATGAACATTGATTAAATTACCTGTACAATAACGAGACACTGATGTGACGTGAGGTCTAAATCTTTAACGTTGACAATAAATAACGAATCGATTTTATTTAAATTAGTGTAAACTTTCTTTGTTCTATTAACTTTGTAATACTGGTCCCTGTACTCTTCTTTTAATTTCTTTATATCTGTAAAAAAAAGAACTATTTAATCTTAAAATATATTCATCGTACAGCAGGATGGATTTAAAATGGATTCTAGTGATTATTGCCACTATGATATAAATTTAAATGTGCACTGTTGTTTATATACATTTGCTTATGACATGTTGAAACCGATATTTCACTATTTCTGTTATTGTATGTGTATGTATTGTTGTGTTGTAATTTTATTTGTAGTATCCCAAATAGTGCAATTTGCAATAAATTGAAAAATATTTTAGTATTTTCATATCCTAGTATTGGACCTACACTAGTTTACTCTCTAGATTTATCTAGAAAGTACAGCCTCGCTGAAGAATTTCAAACTCACGTTAAATGATGTCTCGTTCCAGTACATACCTATTAAGCCGTAACAACTTCAGATATATGAGTCTACTTACTTGTTGATTGTTAATTGTTAAAATAATTATTATATCCCTTTGCATGTTTATCATAATTTATGCGTAATTTTGAATTTCGGTTCATATAATCTTACAAATGTTTAATATAAATGAAGTATGTAACTTACCGATTATAATTTCATTAGGCGTAACCTCCGTCTTCGAGGTTAGCAGGACTGTTTTAATACAAATATGAATAAGATCATCGAAAGGGGCGTTAGTGATTCTTAGTCGCGGAGTTTTGGTGACACCAATTATTTTAGATAATTTCTCATGGTGTACTTCTATTTGGAATAGTATATTTCTATTTTTAGTAAACATGCCGTGAAACCTGTCGACACAATTAATATTCCCATAATTCATTTCACGTGACATAAATAGGATTGTTGGCTGGGTTCTTGTTCGCTTATCTATTAAATATACCGAGATGTTCATACGGGATAGGTACGTTAAATCCAACCTTACGATAAGTTTCTACCAAAATGCAACGGCGGAATATAGAACTTCACGTTTATACGCAATTATTTTTAAAATATTTTATTATTGAGTAATTGTTGTTGAATTTGTATTGGGTTTTTATTCCCAAGCAATTGCTCCTATTAACTCTACCTTAAATGTATCTCTGACTGAATACATATTAATTGCGAAACCACCAGGTACAGTCGCCCACACGCCTTAACACAACGGGAGTACATTTTTATTTTATTTATTATCTAATTTTTATATTTTGTTCTATTATTCGTCACTGTTATGAAATATATTAAGTCAGGATGTGACACTTGGTTTCTCATATAGATATATATAAAAAAAAACATAACCATGTGTAGAAATTGATTATATTAAGAAAAAACAGTTTGACGTGTTAAATTGTACGCCTTTGACGTGAATATGAAAAATATTAGTGTAAATATTTTTACCGTTTTGCTGTGACCTGAAAGTCTGAACGACGAAATTAGTTGTTACTATGAACAAAATGAACAAAACCATTAAATCTAATTATACTATATTAAATTAAGTCTAGTAACGGCAAAAAATTCAATTACTTCTCATAACGAAGCAGCACAAGTGTAACCGCGAAAGTAAAATATATTTACCATGAAAATTCTAACAAGATGTTATCCTGTGTATCAGCGATTTCATATGTCTTGTCTTTAATCACTAGGTCCACATCCTTATAATTGTAATAATGCTTGACATCGACGTAATAATAATTATTATCCAAGCTAAAATCAAAACTAGACTAGTTACAATATTATATACATGTACTGGTTAATGCGACACACATTTTTTTTTTTTTTTATTATATTATAGGGGGCAAACGAACAGGTGGGTCACGTGATGGTAAGTGATCACCGCCGTCCATAGACACTAGTAACACCAGAGGAGTCACGATTGCGTTGCCGGCCTTTTAAATATATGGGCCTCCGGCGCTCTCACTGACCGAACGAAACGCAACAGTGCAAACACTGTTACTTCACGTCGGTTTTCTGTGAGAGGGTGGTACTACCCCGGGCAAGCCGGCCCATTCATGCTGAAACCAGTAATAGCTTCAGTGTAGCTCTACCACTTACAAAACACATACGAAAAATGTATGAAGTTGATTGAGAAAGGAATTCAAGTACATAGTTAATTAAAAATTAGAGATACTTACCGACAATGTGCAATATCCATAATAAAGGCGAAATGGTCCACGAAGCGAAAATGCCCCGCGTAATTGTCGCCCGAAGATTTCTTTTAAAAACAAATAATAACATGTTAAATGGAACTAGAAAATACTACAATATTATATCAAGCCACATGCTCCCACCAAGAAAGTTTTTAGCATCTGTTGACGTAAACATGTATAAATAAACTGTCTGACCCTTATTATATAAGAAAACAGAAACTAACTTATAGTTTACTTTAGCACAGACAAAAGAAATTTCTAGTGACGTTAATAACGGAATCATACTTCGAAAATAACACTAGCACAAAATAACATTAACCTTTTTACCTATTAATATATAATACTAGTAGACAAAATCAAGAGGCTTAAAAAACATTACAAATTTTTATCGATATTTCAAAGGGCTGTGTATATTTATCAAAAAGAGGTCATATCGGAGTAAAAAAAAACAACTCGAAGCTTAATTTTTCTTGTTGTATGATTTTATGGTGACAAAATATTCAAAGCAACGTGTATCGCTCAATCCTAATGAACACGGTGAAAAAAAATCGATCTTTTTGCACTTTTTTTTTTTGGTACACAGAATTGGAAAAGAAATCGATCTATCGCCATATGGACCAGACAATTTATTAATTTCGCTTTAATTTGCTTTTTTTAATTCTTAAGGCGTCCATTTCTTGCTAAAGGATATCGAACTTTGAATGAAAAAAGATCATTTTGTTTTTGACCATTGATATCTCAGCAATCAATGATTGCACAACGAATAAATAGTGGGTTTTCACGGAATAAATAACATAGATAATAATAAAATAAAAACTAACGAGTACCAAGCGTCCTTGCTACGTTTTGTGTACATCGTTAAATATTGAACAATTTAATCACATTGGCAACACTGTGAAATATGAATGGAATACAAAATATCAGCAATATAAAAAAGTATATGGTGCATGGTGATATTGCAGGTAAATGACAAAGCAAATTAAAAATCTTAAACGCGACATGCAAAAAAATATATACACTCATGGACGCATTTAGACGAACACCATAAAAAAGTAATTCTTCAACCAATACAGTTTTGTGGTTCTTAGCTTAGCTGGGGCTGGATTATTTTGTTTAATTTATTTTTCGAGCTTACCTCAAACGTGTTCTATCGAATTGAGATCTGGTAAACGTCCTGGTTACACCAAAACTTAGATCCCGACCTCAGTAAGCTACTCAAATACTATCGCCGTAGTATGCGGACGAGCTTTATCGTGTATTAAAAGAAAATGATCTCTCATGAATGGGATAAAAGCATCACAATCTGCTACAAAATATTTGTTACGTTTCATGTCGCAGTGAGGTATCCGTTTTCTACGATGAGTAGCTCCATACGTACTCTTAACCATAAAGCTCTCTTTCAACAAGATTTACATTCAGCTTGCCTTTCTCCATCTCATCCTCCATACTTTTTTTTTTATGTTGTAGGGGGCAAGCGAACAGGTGGGTCACCTAATGGTAAGTGATCACCACCGTCCATAGACACTAGCAACACCAGGGGAGTCGCAAGTGCGTTGCCGGCCTTTTAATATATGTGGGCCTCCGGCGCTCTCACTGACCGAACGAAACGCAACAGTGCAACCACTGTTACTTCACGTCGGTTTTCTGTGAGAGGGTGGTACTACCCCGGGCGAGCCGACCCATTCATGCTGAAACCAGTAATAGCTTCAGCGTAGCTCTACCACCTACGAGCGTAGTGTACCTCTACTTTGACCGTTTCGACATCTGACTTATGACAAAATCTGGACTCATCAGTAAAGAGTACTTTTACAGTATAGGAATGGAACGCGCTACTTGCTTCTTGTTTTTCCTAAAACATGTATATTACAGTCTTCAAATTAAGAGTGAATGAGTTTTCACTGATCGAACGCGCTACATCCTAGACCTCGTCCTCCTTTCTATCAGGTATGACTGAGGTCAAGTTTCGCCCAGTGTAGGTAGTGTATAAAAAAAACCCAATCGTCGTCGATAAAACATCGAGAAAACGAAATAAAAATATATATAACGTTATTGTACCTGTTTTATGTTCCTCTAAATATCTCCATGAGTATATTTCATTACTAATAACTAGTTATATCGGTTAATTGCGGCATTCAGTTTGATCTCACAGGTTGCATAATAGAAACCCAAGAAAATATTTGAAAAACAAAGAAAACATTACCTGTACAGCTTTATTGAGAAAAACCATTAAAAATACTTTCGAATTTCTCTCAAGTGCATAAGCAAGAGCAGTTAATCTTTATTAAATCTATACAAATAAAATTAAGTATATATTTGTGATATCAAAACAACAGCATTTTACTAAGTGGACATAAAAGAATAGAAGACTCTTATAATAAACACGCAATTAAAAAAAAATGTATATGTGTTTTTTTGTGTCGTCTAATCTCCGAAACGGTTAAACTGTTTTCAACGGGTCTTTTAGTAGCATATAGCTGACGTTATAAGGAGTTACTTAGTCTACATTATTTAAAAACAATAAGATTCTACGTATACATAAAATAACAAAGGAGTAATGCCCAGTAAAGAAAGGTAAATGCTACATTTTTTTTTGCTAGAAAGGACATAATTTTTCAGATTAATATAAAACTGATCCCGAAAATGTATATATATCATTCACTATACTTTTCTACGAAGGTCTGATAGTAATAATAAAATATAAAAACAATTAAAAAATAAATAAAACATATATAGTCAGTTCGTCTTTAATAAACATGAATAACATAAGTTACAACCAAATTTAACAGTAAGTGGTAAGTAATTACAAATACTATTGTACATCATAGTAAATTAGAGATTAACTGAAAATATAAACAAATCAATTTAAATTATACATTACAGTAAAGACCAATAACAACGAAAATTATAAAATTAATAAATACAAATGATATATTAACAGAATATACACTTGTTTTAATAGCATATTAATTGAAAATGTATCTATATTATTCTTTTTTTAATGTTCTGGCAAATTCGCTGTCATACTAGCTTAGAACCCATCCGCTACCGGGTGTTACTGTATTCACAAACAGAAACAGAAACCAGGGTACTAGATAAAAAAAATATAATGAACACATTAGGCGGGAATATACTTATAAAATCGATTATGAAAAGGACAGTTAATACAATGTAAATAAAATATTAAGCAACAACATTCAACATTCGTACACATTTTCCAAAAGGGTTACTTACGTTATTCGGCCGCCCATAATGAGAAATAACGTGGTCTTTGAATTTACTAAAAATTTTCATCGGCTGCGGCGCCTTATAGTTTTCTATATATTTTCGTATAAAGTTTGGCGGCACGATTGTTAAATGACCAGTTATCTTGTGAACAAATAAGGACTTCTCATGCGGTACGTATAATCGTAATTCGCAGACAACATCACCCGCCATGCCATATTGCACTTTATTTATATATAATACATGGTGGCCACGTTGTTGCACGACCTAAAATTTTACATCGTTTCAGAAGGATTCCGTGAGTAGTAGTTGGCTACCACGACAGCACCCCGTTAGGGCGAGCTCTGTTGCTTTGTGAATATTGAATTTTATATGACGATAACGTGAAGTTTTAGTAAACGTATCATTAAATTAAGTTTTAATCTTACAACCCTACCAACCTGTTGTGAAAGCTCAAGTAATTAATTGTTTGAATATTGCATTAAAAATTTTACTAAGATGTCTGTATTCATTTGGAGATAAACTTAAAAGGTATTGAGTCGAGTTTAATCAATTATAACGTGAATTGTACTTGGTGGTTATAATTTTCTGCGTAATTTGAGAAATGTTGCTTTTGATGAATAATTTAATTAGTTTTGAATGTAACATTAAAAGCATTGTAAAAAAGTTAATTTTATCTTTAACATGTTTGCAGTAAACAGCAACGTTCATTTTTCATTCAAGTTCATTTTTTTTAATATATTAATTCCCACACTTCTTACTTTTATAGGATATTTAAAATGCGTTACCAATTTTTAGAAAATAATTACTTACATAATATTTGAAAAATGTGCCGCTGGGCATATGTTAATAAAAAAAACATACGTGTGTACTTACGTAAGCACATAAAAAGTTATACTTGTTTAGCCCTAATAATGCATTAAATGTACTTGATACCGTTTTAATTAAAAAAGTATATTTGACCTTAAAGGGCTTTCAAATTAATTTTATATATATATATCTATATACAGAATCAAGTGAGATGCCAAAAAGAAATAGACTTATTAAAGAAATAGAAGAATATTAAAGAAATTGATTATTTATCAAATAATAATTATTTATTATGTAAGCAAATAAAAAAAACCGACAGTTAACCTCAATCTATAAACAATCTTAAAAAAGTAAATATATTATTATAAAAAGTATTTTTTTTAAATAAAATAACACACAAATACACAAGTATATTTATGTATATACATATTATTTATCTCCACAGATATAAAACACGTGTTGTGAATTTATATATACTTGAATAACTATCTTGAATATCGTTGTCAATTCTCACGAAAACTTGACAGGCAATGAATTACCAACCAACTTCATGGTGTCGGTTTTAGTTGTTACAGTACGCGCGCATCGTTAAAATTCACTCTTATCATTTTTCTCAAACGCGCCAAAAAGAAGTATAACTTAAATTCGTTTCCAGAATACATGTTATTTCAACATCCACACATATGGTGAAAATGCATGATACCTAAACTCGAACAAAACATGTCCCAGTTCAGCCTTACCAGATACGCATAACTTATAGCCTTCATTGTCACGATATGCACTTATTCGGTTATCAACGGCGACCTTAATATTGAAAATCATTTATTACCTAACAATAGGTATCACTAAGTTTCGGCAACTGTATTTGAGAACCAGTTATCATTATATTTCGTGTGTGAAAGTTTTCACCAATGTAATATCATTGTGATAAAACGTAAGCTAGTAGAATCAAGACAATTTACCGTATATGTCTCATTAGTGCGTTGTACATTAATGCGGCCTATTCGCCACACGACATATAAATAAGGATTTTCTTCACATGAAAACCTGCAATCAAAAACCACTTGCTGGCCGCAGGACGTAACAATCATTGGTAGATATTTATTTACGCTGACTTCGGGTTTATATACACTCGGAGATTCTAAAAATAAAATATTATCTATGAGCTTATTTAGTATCTGTGCGTACAATATTATTCACGGTACCACAAGTTCAATTACTATTTCTCTTCTTATACTTGCAACGTATTCTTTACAAACAACATACAAGTTCTGATTACTTTAATTTTCTAGTAGTATAAAATTATAACTCACTCATTACGACACACGTGCATGTTGAAGTAACGCTTGATTCATTATTTCTTAAGCGTACTTTATACTCGAATGGAGGTTCTAAGAATGTTTTGAATATTCGTAGTCCAATATAATCTGGACTATAGTTTGCTCGTGTGTAATGTCCACTATTGAAGTCCAATAATTCGTCATTTTTCATCCAAATTATTTCAGTATCATCATCTATAAAAGCTCTACAGATCATTATTAATTGTTCTTTTTCATTGACATTTATGTTTGTTGGAAGATTTTCAATGAACGTAGGAACACTTGCTTGTTGAATCGAATACAACTGATCTATGACTCTCACGTCACAGTAACTTGATACCATACCGACATCAAACTCGTTGACTGCCATATAAATTGCCGTGTCTTCACAAGCGGAATCATTTATGACAAGTTCAGAAGATGTCATGTTATTATTGATTTGGATCCTTGTACATGTTTCTAGTTGTACATCGTTACGAAACCAAATAATGTTCTTGATACCTTTTATCATGAATTTTACATGTAGAGTTATTGGTTTTCCCGGTTTACAAATCACGCTTTTGAGTTGTTTTAATATTCCAAATTTGTTAACATTAGATACGTTACTGTAGAATACTGCTTGAAAGCTAGGTGTAACTGTGAGTATAGCTTTACTTTCGACACTTTTTGTATTATCCTTGCAAATTATGGTGTAGATACCGGCATCCTCGTACTGGACAGATTTAATGTATAATTCAATAAAGTTATCTTTCTTTATTTGAAGTTTACTCTCATCACTTTTATTTATTATATCACCGTTTCTATACCAACATTCATCAATTGAATCAATAGCTTTACATTTAAGACTTACAGGCTGGTCAACTTCAACGGATACATCAACTAAATGTTTCATTATTGTTACATTTTTTGCTATATCTGCAACAATAGACATAATCGGTTTTTACTCAAATTTTTTCCCACCCTTTGATAAAGCTGCATATATATATATATATATATATATATTCATTTAAAGCATATCCATTACACTGAATATGTATTTTTACAATAAAATTTTAACGCTATATTGAATTTATTTTGTAAAACATTAATCAGATAATGATATGTCATATAATATATTATAGTTAGGGAAATACATCTTATTGAACAATATCATAGGCTAAACCTACGAACCATGCTCCGATCCCCGATATATTGGTCATCTCAGGTACCCAAAAATCTACAGTTCTATATATGTATATAGGCATATGATTTTCCTTCAGATATGTATGCGAATTTCGGGACTTGAACTTAGAAACCAGGAAACGATATTCACTTAGTCCTCATGACTTTTTGCAACCGACGTGAGAAAAAATATCTCCCTGTTAAGGCCGATAGGCGATAATCAGACGAACAGATACAATCAACACTAACCAACAGAAGAACAGAAATAACAAAATAATAAGTATAAATTATCCTAAATACATTCAAAAATGATTATTCAACAGTAAATGTATATTCGGTCATATGCTCGTATGTCGTGTATCGCCACAACTTTCAGATTAATTAAGATCCGGACACATTTCATCAAAATCAAAATTTTAAGCAGCTATTGAATTAGATTCACCGTTTTGCGACGGATATGGTATTTAGAATTACAATGTTACACAACAATGTTACAATGTTAGTAAAAAGTGTTAGATGTCTAGAAAGTTTGAGAAGAGTTTTACAACTTTCTTTATCATTTTTTTTCTTTAGGGGCTGTTCATAATATACGTTCACACTTATGGAAGGCAGGGATTATCGCTTACTATGACAAGGGGGATCGTAGTATCTAAGACAAAATTATAATCACAGCTGATTAAAGAATTTTGTAATGTTTTCTCTCTATTTCTTTTTTCTTTTTGTTCTTGATACAAAGTCATTGGTTTGATATTTGTAAATATGTAAAATATTTTTATTTATATGTTTGTACATTATTTATATAGAAAAGGAGGGAGATTTATAATTCATAATGCGATATTGATGAAGGGTTCACAGAGAAAGTAACATATTCGTAGTTTGACAAATAGGGGAGTGGGAGGATTTTGTGTGACGTCTTTTATGAACGCTTCCTTATTAAATTGTCTCCTTGTTTTCAACTATATATATTCCAGGACTATTACAAAAAAGGTAACATTGTTGTTATATCAACCACATTATAGTGCTAAGTTGATTTCAGATATATTTTAAAACTGAGAATTAGTGACCGCCGTTGCACCAATAACAATGTATTGGGTTTTCTTTAAAATAATTACCAAAATGGGACGAACACGCTTCCATGGTCATTTTAGTAGTGACTGACAGTTGAAAATCTGAAACAAACAAGTAATATGTATATTACCGTGGTGAAATAAAAATAATAGTTGTTTCGGAACGAAACTTTCTAGGACAGCGACATGAAGTTGCATCCGCACGAACTTCACTTCGTAACAAGATTCAAATCGCGCGCACACATTAAAATTGTAAAAACTAAATTAAAATCAATAAATCACAAAGTTTTCGTTTCATTAAGTCTACAATACAAAGTAGTGTGCTATCGCAAACGCCGCTACAATAGTGTTTGTTATTACTCATCACGAAAATACTATTCAAAATAACACAAAAACAATCTATCAAAATTTATAGCAAAAAATGTAAAAAAAAAAAAAAAAATCTAATACATAAAAGCGAGCTATTCTTAAACATAACTTACTCCACTATTCTTTATCTTTTAAAAAAATATATATAACAAGTGGACTGTGATTTAACAATCCGTATTATACAGAACATTTTTCGATATGAAGACTAGATGTTCCGTTTATTTTTATGAGTTTCAAATCCCAAACAGGAGAATCATATGTGAAAAGCCCATACCACATAGTTGTTAGTTGTATAGTTATTAATAATTAAATACCAACAACAGTTGTATTAATAAAAATAGTAGCAGTTTATTTCTTATACAAAGGTTTAATATTAATACCTTCAACTGTAATGCTCAAAAACTACGGATGAACCTTTAAGTCCTTGGCTAGTTACTGCCTAAGTTAAGCCTAGTTACTGCCTAATCTCGTCTAATCTAATATTACCTGGCAGTTGCCGGTAAAGCCAGTATTGAATAAGATATTATTACTCTCCTGATTAATCCTTTTCAAGAAAAATACGAAGTATTTTGTGTTAATTGGTCATGTTGGATAATTAAAATCAAAAATACTTTATTCAATTTAGGTCCTAAGAAGGCGCTTATGAACGTCAAAACTACCCCGGTTCGGAAGATAACCTAGTCATCGACAAGAACCGGAAAAAAACTCGATCGGGTTTATCTTTTTAATATAATTTTAATTTACTATACGATATATATTTTAAATACATTACACGTTACAATGGTTTTTAGGGGATGCACAGAGAATAGTCAATTCCAGACATCACCATCGTTCACATATTGAGCCACTCTACAATCGCCTTTTGACACCAAAGCCCGCTTGACATGGTACTTAAACTGAAAATCCGGTAAATCGGTAATATGCTTTGGGACAGTATTACTTAAAAACTGCTATTCAGGCTGAAACCCCATGTTTGTTAGTTTGTTAAAGTTTTTAGTATTTAGATCATGGAGGTCTTTTACGAAATCCAGCTATTCAAAGTTTTTGCGGACTTGTTATATAAAGTTTTTGCGGACTTCTTATTCAGATGCCCAACGTCGTAATTTATCCTTTTCACTTTAAATATGAGTGAAGTGTTATTTGCAATAAGCACCATTTCAGCACAGTTATTAAGCACTAGCGGAAGATTATTTATATATATCAAGGACAAAAACAGCCCTAAAAGAGAGCCCTGCGAGACGCCAGTCCGCGCAAACAATCCCGCAGAGGATACCCCATGAATGCTAACTCTTTAAGAGCGAACTTTTTTAAATAAGAGACTAGAAGGTCAAGCGAAGTTCCACAAACAGAATAGTGTTTTAATTTACGAATATATGTACTATAGTCAACGTAATGAAAGACCTTAGAAAAGTCGCAGAACACACCAATTGCATCTCGCGAATCCTCCTAGGCTCCCAATACATGTCTTATCAACGTTGCACCAGCGTCAGTAGTGGATTTCTTTTTCGTGAAACCAAACTGTCGATCATCCAGAAACTTATGCACATTGAAATAATCTACTAACTAAAGAGCATAATCTTTTCAAAAATTTTGCTTAACCACGGAAGTACAGAAATAGGTCTATAATTTCCAAGATTATTTTTGCAGCCTGATTTAAACAAAGGAACCACTTTGCTTACTTTCATTAAATTAGGGAAAGTTCCTTTTGCTATACTTTGATTAAATATATTAGCCGAATGTGGTGAAATAGAGACAATTATTAATTCTTATCAAATTAAATACATTAGTTACCTTAAGCATTTGATGCATATAAGTATATATTTGTCATTATCAGGGCAGGACAACGTACGCCGGGCCTGCTAGTAGATTATTTAAAACAAATAATCTTTGACCGTGTGTTCATATAGAACACAATAGCTGGGTGGCTTAATAATATCTGGCTTGATCGCAAGAATCGCGTGGCCCGCTAAACCGTGTCGTATTCCGGGATCAAGCATTGCTCGTAGCATAGCGATAAACACGTCGTAGTGAGTCGGTTTGGTTCATCGCGCTACGAGATTAACCGGTGTCATACATTGCTGCCGACAGGCTTGCAGGCCGGTATAATATTATATACTGATTATGAATTGCAGATCTCCCAGCGGTTACCGTTGTTTTTGACTACACTGTGCTTACGATCAATTGGAGCGCAGTCACTTTATCGTAATAATAAAAAAAATCATACTTATTAATTTGTAATATATAGTGGTTCAAGAATATAAAATGAATACGAAAGAAATTTAAATATATTTTTAAAATATGCTCTCTAAGCTCCAATAATATTAAATACTAGCGGACCCGGCAAACTCTGTTCCGCCTTAGAGGTAATAAATAAGCAGATTTTGGTATTTTATTAAGTTGAATTTTTTTTTACCAGTCGAACCATACTAACGCAAAACTCTTTACTGGCAGTTTCTTGTTCTTTTTCAGTCCTTTCATTCGCAATGTATTATTCGCAGAAGGATACGACTTATTACGGCTTTGTCGGGAAAGATTCGATCGTCTTGGTCGCGGCATTGTTAATGACGATTCAAAGAGAATACAAATAACTGATTATTGATTTCTGCCAAAATTTATAAATTATCAAATTTTCAACCATACTTAACCATAAACAAAATTACGTTTACCTGTCATTTGCGTTTTGTTATTTCATGTCAGATGTTTTGTTATACCACGTTTTATAGTGACTTATTTTCTCTTTGACGATTTATGCAACGTCACACGGGAACGCGGTAGAACGGAATAAAAATTATCCTATGTCCGTCACCTGGTTCTAAACTACCTCCCCACCAATTTTCAGCCAAATCGGTACAGCCGTTCTTGAGTTATAAATAGTGTAACTAACACGACTTTCTTTTATATATATAGATTACATTGAAATCTTTCCAATTAAATCACGAGTTCACAAGTAAATTAATATATAATTGTGAGATTATTAAGTTTCAATGTCAGGAAAAATACAGCTTCATTATATTTTCTACACAGTTCTCTGTAAGCTGTCTTTGTAGCCCAGGCATATTTCATTATTCACGATAACATTTTTCTTAAATAAAATTATACCAGTCGGTTAGCGGCTGCCTAATGTTGAGTGGAACTGGCGGGTGCTTCACGATAGATTTTGTAAATGAGGGCGAAGCGACGACTCTTCCGACGTAAACTAGGTAATAACTTCATAAAAAAGTATATTTTAAATTATGTATACGAGTATGTCTAATTATTTTAATTGTATATTCCTTATTTTGCTTTATCTTATATATTAGAATGTATTATATTTAAACAATCATGACATATATAATCCTTATATAAACAAATATTTTCCTAAATATTATCTTACCTAGTGACTTACATTAAAAATAAAATTAAACGTATTTCGTCGATATGTTCCTAGTAATAGTTGTGTAATTATGAAAAGCCCTATGACGTCATAGCATAATAGACACACCCTTGTCCAGAGCTACATAATAAGAGTCATTCCTATTTGTATTCTCAGTATCATATTGGAACGAAGTCTACCAAGGATGGATGCAACCCGCTTGCGTAAAATATCAATGATTAAAAAAGGCATTCGCACGTATCCTGGTAGCGTTACAGAATTGCGACGAACACGAAAACGTGTTACATACGCAAATTAATGTGATTAAAGCTATTCCGTAAGTCGCTCGCATAGAAATACTAGATAATGCCCGCGGCTCTGTGTGCATTTTTTAAATTATATTAAAGTAATAAAACATTTATAGGTATTTGTAGATTGACGAAAACAACAACTATGTGTATATGTGTGTGCGTGCGTGTGGGTGTGCAAGGTGTCGTGTCATATGTAACGGTGAGTTAGTGTATCGCGTAACCAGTAGTTTTTTTTATACTGTTATCTTGTTAAGGCCCCTACAGTTTCACCGGACTACTAAGGGGAGCGCTTAAGGCACTCACCCGATTTTATAGGCAACCAGCACGGTGCGCTTCTGCTTGAACTGTCGCCGAATATTTCGATGTAACTAAATTAAACTAAGGTAAGCTAACTATCTCATACATATATGAATTCATGAAATATACATGTGTAAACATGTATATTTCACGAACACATACATGTATTTTGTATCTGATTACTTTCTTATTATTATTATTATTAACCTGGAGAAATCCTTTATGGATACCCATTTTCCCGAGGGAAAGACTGGGTTATGTCTGACTCCCACGGACTAAAACCCCACGGTGTACCGGCCACCGCTTTTGGGTTGGGGCTGCGTGGGACCGTGCTGAGGCTATCACTATGCCACGGCCCATCCCCTCAGGTCCGGCTACGGAGGTGGAAAGAGAAGGGCAAATCGCCGCCTCCTTCCACCGGCCCTCCTTTGGCATAGAGGGCCACTATATATAGTGTATCGAAAACAAGTTAATATTCGAACCGTTTGTTGAATTGTAACATAAACGACAAAGCAGAACATTCAAATTCTAACAGAGTCGCAGACTTCGATACGCGCGATGTTAAAATTTCGTATTCATTTGTTTTCATCAAATGAAAGATAAAAGAGAAGTATTCGTAAAATATGTTAATGGTACTTGTATCTCAAACGATATCTACATATCGATGATAGAAAGACTAACTAGGCATTCACTGTCTTTGCACATTACTTAATTATCCTTACTAGATGTTAAATGGCGATGTGGTTTAATATGGAAAACATGCTAAACCTTGAAAGACTGGCTCTCAAATGTAGCTGCCTGAATACACCCATACGTGTTTGGCTACATTTCTTCAACTCGAGGGTGACAGCTAGCCAGACGCGCTTAGAAAAAGCCATACCACCGTGTTATCTTAGAAAAAGCCGTACCACCGTGTTATGATTTCATCACGGCCTATTCTCGGAACAATTCGAACCTACGTCACGTGTATGAACACGCTAACTAATAAGCCATTGTCATTTAAGATGCTGTTAAAATCTAATTAATTATTAAAATGTATAACTGGCATACATACGTTACAATTTTTATTCAATTAATCTAAACCAAATCTTCAATTATCTCTTTGTTATTATGACAATGAACTAAATAAAAATTATGTTCACAAAACTAAATAAATGTATTTATCTAAGTACTTATTTCCGTGTATTTTTTTTCAATGCTAATTAATGTTATACATCCGAAAGCGGAGTTTGTTTGTTACGGTTTCATACCTTAACTACTTAACCCTTCTTCATCAAATTTTGCATACACATTGTCAGGAATAGAGAAAAGGGCGTAATGTACATTTCATATAGAAAAAGTACTATAAAAGATATGTAAAATCTACATTAACACGAGCGAAGCTGCGGGCAGAAGCTAATACTAGTAGTTCCATGTGCTTTTCTATTCTATACTATAAACCAAAAATCTCATGTCCATCGTAAAGTCAATTCTAATAATCCCTATCTAATTCCTTTGTTAAAGTAAATATATAAATTTGAATACATTTTAAAGTTTAAATTTTAAACATCACAAAGGTTCGACATACATGAGGTTTACAGTAAATTATAAGAACGTTTTATAAAATGTGAAGACACATATTGGTAGTTGAAAATATTTAATAAATTTTCATAAGTTTGCAGTGTATTCATTAACACTCGGTCAAGTGAACACTTTCAAAGTGCAACATGCGTATACGTTAAAATTTAACAAAGAGTAAATATTGTCGATGCCAACGAGCACAATTAAAATTTCACACAAAATAATTTCATACAAAATTCATTAATTATTGTCCCGTGTAACTGACAATTCATGCTAATTATTTTCACGTTCCCGTCGGCAGATGTTCAATCAAATTGGATAATTGCATGACGATAAACAATGTCTGATTTCATGGGTCAAGGAATGACAGTTGTATTTTTTATCTATAAAAGTTTTACATTAAAATACGAAGCGTTTCATTTTGACAAATAATACACTTCAATGTGACAGAATATCAAGTATGTTATGGATTTCGAGCGGTCATTGCAAAAGGAAAAGATGCGGATAAAGTATTGTATTAGCACAACGCAATTATACTCGATTCCTTTAAAAAGAAAACCCCTGATTGGAAGAAAAAAAATGCATGCCTGTCAATAGAGAACGAAATATGAAAATACGTCGACTGAGAAATAATAGTTAGTAAGTCCTGTCGGAACCTGGACAAAGATAAGAAAAATAAAATATATCAAATATATAACGATAGTTATAACAAAAAAAAAACCCCGTATATTAAATACTATAAAAACTTTAATTAAAGTAATACACCAAAAATAAATTTTAATTACCCACTCATTTGTATTACATTATGATATTTGTCATAATGTAAGTAGTTTCAATATCTGTATAAAAAGTCCTCGTTTCTATAAAACCCTTTTACGAAAATTTACAAAGTAGTAACTTTGCACTGTAACATACAGTTCTCAATGACAATTAATATATTTTGAACTATTACTCGACCTATAAAGGATTACTAGTTGTTATCCTAGAAGGCTTAGTTTAATAACCAACTGCAAGTTACAAAATTGAAAAATGTTGCATAGATATCGCATACGACAATATATACTCCACTAAACCATAGTTCAATAACAGAACTTCACATCGAAGAAAATATATTAATTAAATGAAACTACAAATATATAGGAAGAAACTTGTCGACAATACGACTCTCATATGATACACATGATGGTAGGATAACGAAAAATACACACACAAAAATGGACACGAAAAATAAAATCCCACATGACGTCGGCCATGTCAACGCCCAGTATCTCTTTGATTGGTTGAAAGAACAAAGGATAAACTGACGTTGGTTTCTGCGTCTACTCTCTTTACTATTTAATAGGTGGGAAGGAATCTATTCTTTCTAGACTACAGTCGATTATCACATAATCCCAGAAGATGATATGCTGCGTTTGTATCTAGATTCTATATTGAGAATAAACACTACCCTGAAAGCGCACACTTAGCTTAACCACATTGGTTTGAAAAATAAAATGTCACACAAAAAATAATTAAGAAGAATACCTCAACGGAAATGATAAAGAGAGTAAAATTGAGAATCCCATCGAAGAGTACTTCAGTGGTGGATATCTTTAGAGAACGACGCTTACATCGTAGAAAAATGCAAAAGTAACTTCCGTATAACCAGAGACTAGAGAGATAGACGAGTTGAACGTTTCCCTTATAAAAAAAATTGCAAATTTTCGTCCGCTGCGATGGAAAAATTTTAAAATTACAAAGAGATAATCAAATCTAAAATACAATTAACATGAAACTATCAATGAAAAATTCCGGAATGTTCATAGTCTTACAGCAATAGTAGTTATTATCTAAGAATTTTCATAACATATATTATATTTATAGAAAATAATAGTCTAATCACCGAAAAAGTAGTCCAATAGCGATAAATAAACTGAATACGTACATAGTCCATTCACAGCGAACGAAATCAAATAAAAGGAAAATGCATCAGTCGGATAATATGAAGGACGCAGACAGGGCGCTCCACCCACACCCACCCCCAACTCCAGTACAAAAATGTAGGACAACCCTCAGTGCGCATGTCCTGGCTACAAAAGTGCAGCTCGATTTTCCCTAGTAACTACATGGGCCCATTAGCTCAGAGGTTTAGAGCATCGTGCTAATAACGCGAGTGTCGCGGGTTCGACCCCCGCATGGGCCAATATTTTTTAATGAACGTAAACGTATTAATTACTACGTAACTAACAATATTTTTTATATAGATAAAAATACATGTAATTATGTCTTAGGTCAGGACAAACTCGAACTTTTTTTCACTGATCAAGAAAGTTGGTACATTTAGGGGCTCTTTTATGCAGGTTTGTGTGATACCCATTATGCAATAACTCCTCGCTAGATAGTGCTGAAGCACATCAACATTTACATTGATCTGTTGTTCGCCGTGAAGAACGATATAATTTACCTTTAAAAATATTTACATAATATCCAGTTTGTCGCAACCAAACTATTTATTAATTTAACATATAATAATAATAGTTACAAATGTGTCGGAACGTTTTTGCATATACGAGTAGATAGTTGTTTTGTAAAATAGAAAAAGAAAAACATAAATTCTATTAAACAATGGGTCCATTAATGTATTCGATTCTTGATTATAATATACTAGCGGCCCGCTCCGGCTTCGCACGGGTATAAAATATATAGCCTATGTCATTCACTGAAAAAATGATTAAAATCGATCCACTAGTTTTGTTTTATTCATTACTGCTCGTGGCCCGCATGCTTTCATTTGGAGTAACCTCAAAAATAACAGTATTTCTCCAGTATTTAATTTATGTTATTATACATATAAACCTTCCTTTTTAATCACTGTATCTATTAAAAAAAACCGCATCAAGATCCGTTGCGTAGTTTTAAATATTTAAGCCTACATAGGGATATAGGGACAGCGAAAGCGACTTTGTTTTATACTATGTAGTGATGTAGGCTTTTTAAGCAGATAGGATAAATTAAAACATTCATAGTTTACGTTAATACTGAATGTCACACACGTATCAGTCCATGACCAAACAGTCAACCTAAATGTCAAACTAAATAGTGTATAATATGTATTCCGATAAACTGAAAATTACATAATGTATATTAGCTGTATAACAGAAATCCTGCTCGAAAGTATCAAAATGTAATTTAAATCCTGCTCGAAAGGACCGAAAACTGCCTTTACAAAACACGCGCTTTCAGGCGCGATTGGAATGTGCAAGATTGAACACAGAAAAGCGTGTACGTGAATTCGCGAGTAATTGTTATAATTTTGTTATGTAAAAATACTTTCGCGCGGAAAAGAGAGCGCGTGTAAAGACAAGTAATGAAGTATTTATAAACGATTGAAGCATATGTAACAGAAAACCACTTAAAACGAATGCAATGATAATAAAGATACACTGTTTGACAAAAGAATTACAAATATTGAAATTAAAAAGAAAAATGTAATTAATTACAATCGAGTTTCCAACACTGGACTGCCACTAGTATTGAATAAAATATATCGGAATATTGAACAAAATTGGAAAAAAAAAATCTCGTAAAATTGCTTCTATGAACTAATCTCGAAAGGAAAAGTAGTGATCACATAAATAAAATAATATAATAGCGTTATAAAATAATAGACAAAGTTCTTTAACACATTGAGAGATATTTCATATAAATAGTTTGGCGTATATTGGAAATACATCGACGTACCAAAAATGTTTTGTCGCATTCGATTTTCCTTTCGATAGCTCTGTATGCTATGAGAGTTATTTTTTCCCAAAATAACGGCGTCACTCGTCACATTTCATGTCACGTTTACAATTAAATTCTGAACCAAGTTTTAGGTTATTGTCTTACACAGATGATATAAAACCATAGGTTATTAAATTAACCAAATTATACTAAAACAATATCATCGGAAAGAACCAACTAGTATCTCAAACGTGGGTTATATTTTTAAATACAATAATATTTTTTGTAAACATATATACCTAGTAAAGAGTCTCTTTCAATATTTGGCAAGTTAGACCGTTCATTAGAATAAAAATCGAACGAACGCGGTCGATAGCGTTTGACCACAATCTTGTCTGATGTTAAATGTGGATGTGGTCTAAGATGGCAGTCATGCTAAACCTAGAGAGTGACTGGCTCTCAAGTGCAGCTGCCGGAACACATCCACAGGTGCTTGGCGACAGATTTTCAACTTGAGGGTGGTAGCTAGCCAGGTGGACTTAGAAAAAGCCTTATCACTTTTCTATGGTTTCACCACGATACTATCCTTCACCGAAAGCTCCGACTCAGTTGCTAGGATTCGAACCTACGTCCTTCGACGCTGTGTCCTAACACACTACCAAGTGAGCCATCATCGCTTCAGTAAAATAAAACTTCAAAACATTTTACTATATAGGACATCGCAATCACTAAAGACTAAGTTTCAAGAATTCCTTGTACTCGGCCCTTCCAATACATTCTAGATAATTAAAAGTATGGCCGCAAAAAATTAGATTTAGTATAAGACCAGTATGATTTGAATATCAGAAAAATACATAAATTGCCTATCCTATGCTTCAGGGTTAATAAGATAAGTGATACTTTTAGGTAATAGAGTTAGGTTCTACAACAAAGTCCCCAAGGCACAGGTACCGATTTTCTCGATAGTAAGTTCAAGCACTATCGCCCGGTTTCTCAAAGGACGGTCAAAATGTTGATCGACTAATATGATTGTTAACTGAACTTTGTTGTCAAATTGATTCCAGAAACATTGATTAGCGTAAAATTTACTAATTTATGATAATTTTGATTTGACATAAATATTATTTTGAAGTATGGTCACATTGCATATTTTGTTCAGCTTATCATTCATGACTTAGTCATTATGCTAGTTATACTAGTGTATAGTGTATTATCTACGTTTTTAACGGTCTAGCTTGTTGTAAATAACATCACGAAATTTATAATTGAGTCGTTAGATTTTCAAATGAATCAAGTTTTACATGTATAAAATTTGATGATCTTTAAAGAAAATTTTAAACGTATGAACGGATTAAATTGGACTTTGTTCGCTTTGAAATATAATTTTGATAAGTACACTGTCTTCTATAATGACTTTAAGGGGGAAAAATTTCACCGAGAGAAAAGAGTGTAAACATTTTTTGAACTTGTTTAGAAATAAATATGAAATTGGTATATACGATTAACGAAGTATAACCGACTTGGTATTAGAAAATATTTGTTTCAACATTGTATGTTTATATTACGAAATACATTGTGTTAGTAGATTCAAAAACATTCAATTATTTTCATTTCAATTATTCCATTAAATAATATTATATATATATATATATATATATATATATAAAATAGTACAAAGTTCATTAAGATTCAAAACTAAATGCCCAAATACAATCACAACTTTAAAAAAAAACCAACCTTGTGAGGCGATAGCATGGTAATTTAATAGTACTGCTGAACAAAACCCATTAAGTACAGCATAATTAAATTGTAAAAGAAGTACCCGTTAAAATATAAACAGTGACAACAATAACAATAGATGTTCTAATTATTTAAACACTTGTAACAACAGTTTATTATAAAAAAAAAACAAACACAAATCAACAGTTAATTCGCCAACAAGCACTGATTACTTGACAAACTCTCTAACAATAGATTAATCTCCAATTATGCCATAACTAACGTTTGAGAAACCCGAAATGGGGTTTGACAAACGATTCTGAATTTGGTTTTGACATGTCTGTTAACAGACTCGATATTCAGATCAAAGTAGTTGACCATGCGTTTAGCAACACAACGGACACTAAACAAGGGATTTGATAGTTGACTAGTTAATTTTTGTGTTGATTAACATTCGAGAAACCGGGCGTGTATCAAACAGATTTTGATGGTCAAAAGGTTATTATTATAGGGTGGATCTGAATATGTAAACGGTGGTGATGTCTGGAAATGACATCACTCTGTTTGCATCTGCGAGAAATGATTGTAAATATAATGTGTTGTTATAAACGTAATGCATCGATATAAAGATAAACCAGATCGAGTTTCTTGCCGGTTCATCTCGATGAGCAGGTTGTTTTCGGAATTCGTGGCAGTTATGACGTTCATTAACGCCTTCTCAAGACCTTTTACTGAATAACGTATTTTTTATATTGACTTTCGATGATAGAAATAAAAGGGGGCCCATAATTAATTAACTGATCAAATACGTAGTTAAAAGTAATAAAAAACAGCAATATTATTTTCATAAGAAGGAATGCGAAGGTTCCAATTAGTTTCTGAATAAAATCATATTTCTGTTGCAAAGGGAAAGCTAGCATCATGCATCTATTAATACGTCTAACTGGTAATTAGTTACTCGACGCATTCAAGTATATTAACAAAGTGGATTAAGTTAGTTCGCTGTAGCGTGGTGACACTCGGGAATATGGCCTTGCGAGGGAATTATCGAGGTGCCGTGTTCGAAGATATCGAGAGATCATCGACGGTGAAATAAATAATATATTATTATTCTGCATCGTAATCCTAACTAAACTAAGCAAATGTGAGTTTATGTGTTTGTTTGTAACACTATCACCACACCTTAATTATTTAACCAATAAAAAAAAACATACATTTTATCAGGAATACAGAACAGAAAATAGGATACCTTCCATCCAGGAAAAACACTATTCTCGAGGGAATGGTCAAGTTACATTAAAGCGAGCAAGGTCGCGCACAACAGCTCCTTAGTTATTTCAAAATGAAAGCGAATTTGATTACGTCGAAAATTATCGTTAAGCCTCCCTGGTAAATCTGCGCATACTTTTTTCAGCTTTAATTATTGTGCGTGAAGCGTTTAAAACTGGACACTGACACTCCCACCACAACATACGGCGAAGCATCACAGCATACCGAATTCTGCCACGCTATATTGAAATGCGTTAACACTGGAGCATTTATTTCTGATTATATCCAATGTTTCTGTCCCGACGACAGCCACTCAGTACTTTGATTGTAAGTCACTTGTATACAAATAAATAGCAAAGATGTCATTACAATATATCTCTGAAAATATTTATTCCATACATACAATTAGTTTGTGCTTTAGCGAACGAACTAGGTAGAATATTTAATTGAAATGTCACAAGGTCACAAAAGCTAGTTTCCATTATAAAAGCTTCGAGTGCACGCGGTTATGCGCTTCCATGACAACATTAATTAGGTCTCTACGTATTCGTCCTTCGCAATATCACGCTTTTGTCTCGCCGCTAGGAGGGTGATACAAATATATTACCATACTAAGTTAAGTTTCAATTTAAATTATTGATTTCTTTGTTATTATTACTTTATGTACACATAGTGCTTGCATGACACACAAAGGTGCATTTAACTATTTATTTACACTATGCCGAGTTTAATAACACTTAATATATCATAATAATGAACTCTACACCAAATGTACTGTAGGTCAAGTACATGATCACGCCGCTATGGTCTGACGGTGACTTTCGTTTCCCCACAACTCTCTTCGGCAGTGGCTCAAGCCTAGGCTCCATACCCCAGAGCAGAGCTCTCAAAGACACTGCTAGCACTATACATTGATACTGGAATTTTTTCACTCACTATTTCAACACACGCAACACGAATAACCCCATCATACGTGCACACACATGCATAGCTATACATATGGCGGAAGGGTGCTATTTGTTCTCTACTTGTCAAATTTAGTTAGTTTAGCTTAAGCGAGTAGTCGGATACAAAATACATATTTGAGTTCGTGAGGGCACACATAATGGTAGACAGCAACAGCCAAAAATCGAGGTTCGGTCACTTTGGCATCCATAAGCTTGTTACAAATTGAATGAGCATAAAACAAGTTGTTTTTTTTTTGGGTATTTATATATAAATATTATCTATATTATATTTTTCTTTTTTTTTCTACAAAACCTATATTGATTATTGTATAAATATTATAAACGAAGGCTTCGAAGGTTGATGGTATGAAAAAATAAACTATTTTTTTTTTATTTTTCATTTCCTATTATATCTCGTCTATAGCTACCACGAGCAAAAGAAATTCGGCTGAGATAAGAATAAGAAGATAATGATGACTCATAGGAGAAAAAGATATTGAACTAAGTTATTTTAGTCTATTTTGTATATACATATTGATTGGCCCGTATAAGTAAATTTAATAGCTGCGCTCCAGTTAATGAGATGTGTTGTCGGCCCTCATCTCATTAAGCGAACGCGGAGTATGCAGACGCTTTGCAAGAAACCTGTACGGGTGACATTATTTGCGAATTATAAGAAAATTTCCTTCGCATTATACTTTTTTCTCCAGCCAATAAGATATAAGACCACCAAGATATAAGAAACGCTTCATACAAGAAGAAGAGATAATACCTACAGGTACTCCGTAAGAGATACAGAGTTGCAGGTGAGTTCACGTTTGTAATTTGGACTCTTTGTTATTTTATTTATTTATAGTCAAAGCCACCTTTTTCTCCACGCTTTCTTTTTTCCTCATACGCCTTTTTTCACTTTTGATTTTTATTTATCTGGTAGGATCTATTCACAGAGTCCCACTAACGTTTCTTGGTATTATAATAGAATACATATTTATACTCTATGGTATTACTTTATAATGCAATGTGGTATAAAGACATTTTATATTATTTGTTGTAAATACTCTTTGCTTACTGTTACACCGATAACCTTCCATTCGTCTATAGTTAATTATAGTATATACAAAATAATTAATATACCGACAGGTATCTTTCCAAAACCACCAAAAAATACAGTCCATAGTTCAGCAGTCACAGACTCTTAATTCGAACAATATGTGCTATTATTGTTCTGGAACATTTTTAAAGAAAAATATTGAGTCAATTACAAATGTAAGTTGACAGATTCTAACAGACTGATCATTCTAGGTCCGCTACTTTGTAATTATGCTCATCTGTTTGATATATGAGATAAAATGTATAATGTTTGCAGACTATAAAAAAGATTACTTAAAGATTAAAATCAGAAATTGACTGCATAAACATCCACAACGTGACATTAATACTCTTGAGAATTATTATAAAAAAAAAAAACAAAATTACAGTTAACGTCAAGAAGTACTGTCAGCTTTTTAAATAAATTTATTAACTTATAGTACTAAATAAATATTGTTCATATTAAAAAAATTATCAAGGTCAGATAATTGGATATTATTCTAGATTATAAACTTTCTATTCATTATCACATAAATGTAATAGTTAGTAAATCATATAGACATTTTTATTAGGCTTCATCAAACGTATATGCGAACCATTTAAGAATATAGAATGCATTAAAATACTGTAATTTGAGTACGTAAGGAGTATTCTTGAATATGTTTCAGTCAATTGGTCGCCTCATTATAATCAATATTTAGATAGTATTGAAATTGTTTTAAAAAAGTGGTCAACTCTTTTGATTTTAAACAATTTACAAACATTGCTGATTTATGTAGCTATTTCTAACTACACTCTTAGGAAGTTAGGCGTCATCAATATGACATGATGGTTTTTGCGTGCTTTACCATCGGGCTATACTTATTGTCCCAAATTTTTGGGTTCTGTGTGACTACTATTGCCAATATGCTGCACACGCAAAGCACCGCTGCTTAATGCCCCATATGCTAAATAAAGCTACGTTCAAAATTCCGTACTGTGTGGCGCATTGCTGGATCTTATAATGATGTATATATATGATACGATAAATATATTTCGACATTCACGGTAATACATTTAAAAGTAAAACCATAACATTAAATTATGATATTATGTAATTAACATTATAGAAAGGATATAAGCACGTACATCTACATGCACAGGAGTCAAAAATCTATACACAGACACGGTCGCTCACTCACACATACTTCCTCACTTGCACACCTACAAACACATATACATCCTTAGGTGGTACTTATAAATACATACTTTAAGCGCCAGTATAGGATGCACGTTTTTATGTAATTTATATAACTTTTACTATGTATCACTACATTGTATTTGAGAAATTATGTTTTGACTTTAATTATTACATATTATAAGTTATTTTATAAAAACACATGAATGCTGTTGGATTTCCAAATAAATAAATAAATAATTTGTATATGCACTCCTGATTATAACTGGCGATAAGAACGATATATGTATTTGATTTCTTTTTTTGTTTCGTCTATTATATTTTCAAATGTGTTGCATTTAATAAAAAGTTAACATTCTCAAAAATATAAGTAAACTACGTGACACTCAAAGATTATAACATATCAGTAAAAAAAAAAAGAAAATTTCATTAATATATAAATTTGATATAACGCGCAAAAACATATGCGACCATTGATATATAAAAATACTAGATGAACGGTGTCAAACAAAAGTAACGCTCAAAACTGTTCGTAAAACACACACACTACCATACAGTAGTTATAGTTATACTATAAATATATGTTTTTGTAAATTCAACCTTACTCGAATTATTTAAAGTAGTTTTAACAAAACAGTGTACAAAACGCGATTAAATTTTACGACGAGAGTTTGCCGTAGGACATGGCATTGAGTGGAGAGGAATATTTTCAAACCTTTTTTTTTTAAAGACATCGAGTCAGTGTTTTAGGAATTTGTTAACTTGTGTTCTAAACACGAAAATATATATTTATCTGAACGTAAATATGTTTTTAGGTAGGACACATGTATATCAAAGAAACAAATATTAACTGGTAAAGTTGTGTGTTTAATTTTTTGGTTCAAAGGTATTAAAACACGTAAAATCAAAATACAAAATTCCTTATTCAATTTAAACACTAAGAAGGCGCTTATGAGCCTTAAAATTGCCATCAGTTCGGAAAACAACTCGGTCATCGAGAAGAATCGGCAAGAAACTCGATCGGGCTTATCTTTTTAATATATATAGATACATGTTTAAAATACATTACACGTTGCAATCGTTTTAGTGATTTTTTTTTTAATATTGTAGGGGTCAAACGAACAGGTGGGTCATCTGATGGTAAGTGATCACCGCCGTCCATAGACACTAGCAACACCAGGGAAGTTGCAAGTGCGTTGCCGACCTTTTAAATATGTGGGCTCCTCCGGCGCTCTCAATGACTGAACGAAACGCAACAGTGCAAGCACTGTTACTTCACGTCGATTTTCTGTGAGAGGGTGTTACTACCCCGAGCGAGCCGACCCATTCATGCTTAGACCAGTATTAGCTTCAGCGTAGCTCTACCACCTACGGCGTAGCTCTACCACTTACGTCGTAGCTCTACCACCTACGGCGTAGCTCTACCACCTACGCCACCACACCACCACAGAGATGAGTCAATTCCAGACATCATTATCGTTCACATATTGATTGACTCTATAATAGCCCTTTGACACCAAAACCCGCTTGACATTGAGCTTAAACTTATAGTCTGGCAAATCGGTATAATGATTTGGGATTTTATTATAAACCTGATTTTGTTTCAACGCTTTTGTACCAATCATACAACGTGTTTGTATGAGGCAAACAGGTGTTACACATTTTTCGAATATATTTATAAGCTGCCGGTGAGTAGAAGTATTATGTTAATGCGAATTTCCTAACCTTCGGAGTATACTTCAAATATTAAACAACTAGAATTAAAAAAAACAGTTAGGTTTATATTATACCTGGATAGGTCTTCACATAAATTTGTGTCGAATTTAAAACTATTAACGCATTTTTTAGTGAAATGGTCTTTTTAACAAGTGACGTGTTGAGTGACAAGTAATAAGTTCAAAAGTATATAAACTTATTAACAAAAAAAAAATAAACACAATAAAAAAAACGACTCCATTGAACAAGAACAGAGTAATTTATATCATTTCATATTTATTTTTAAGACACAAATTACATCAAAATCGCGTATTGATTGTTATATTTATCATTCTAGACTTAAGACTTTTACAATTTCTCAGAGAACACTTTGGCATATGCGTGTTGAGACGCGAGCGCCGCGAGACTATTTGAAATCAGCGCACAATTTTAAATTGTGCGCTCATTTTATGCGGACGGTTTTGAACACGTCGGGTGTGCATACTGGGTTTTTATGAATATCACTGTATGCGACACCCAATTTTTGAAGTAAAACAATTGAAGCTACCTTTAAATAACAAAATATTGATCTGTAATTTTGTACGTTGTTTGTGTACTTTGTTGAAATGTACGTTATTATTACCGGTTTCGAAAATAATGATATGACTAGAAAGAAGAATATAATGAAAAAAAAAATTATATTTAAATATTAATTATATTATAATTTAAGCTGGGAATTACATTTTTTTTAATTACGTTTATATTTATTAATAATTATTACTAAATTCATCAAAATTGAATTAAAACTAATCCCGTATAGACTTTAGAATAATGGGAATCGAACAGACGACCGCCATCGATAATTTGATACGTTATTGAAAGTAACCACCCATTTTCACGTGATTTAAATTGCATTTGATTGCAAATACTAAACGTAAATTACACCATCAATGGGTGCACCCACTCAATTCCAACTGTCAATTTCAATAATTGCACTAGTCTGCAAATACGGTATTCGTTTTAACCATTGTCTTTCTGTTTGGTACTTGCATATCAGCTTCACACCGATTAACGTTGATTTTATTATTATTAACAAATTTAGAGTAATTCACAGTACCTTTTTCACCTTTGTTAGACAACCGATTTTTATTATTATTTTTGATTTAAAATCTATTAACAAGCTTTAATGTAATCTATAGATAAATTAATAAAACAGAAAGTTTAAAAAACTGTAACCAGACTGCGGAAAAAAAGTACTAAAAGGTAAGATAACAAGATAGGTGTTGTCTGATATTTTCATCTTATTTAGTTGTTTTTTTTTTTCGATCTGACTACTCTGTTGACCTGGCAAGATCTCTACACTTATCTTATTTAGTAAAACAAGCCATTTGATATGTTAGATATTTCTATTTGTTTAGTTCTATTGAAATCCTCTGCTACTTTCACATTAATAACATTATAATTCAATTCAATATAAAAAAAAAAAAATTTAATTTAATACGCAAGCATGCATTTCTGTTTGATATACAAGAATAACAAATTAAATTACCATGTTTTTTTTTATATCAAAGGAATATAAGCTTTTAATTATGAAAGGTTGACTATAATAGTAATGATCACCTCTTGTTTTTTTACGTTTTGTTGTTCTTTCCTTAGTCGGGTTACAGTTTTTATCTCTAGTTGACAACGCACGACTACGGTATTTGAATTGAATTATAATGGTATTAATATGGAAGTGACAGAGGATTTTAATAGAACTAAATAAATAGGAATATGTAACATATTTGTTTTATTTTAATATTTGACGTTTTAAGTTGTGATTTCATTTCATCATCATCCCTTATCCCATATAAGTAGGGTCGGCACAACATGTTTTCCTTTTCCATTCTCCCCTGTCAAATGTCATCTCAGCATTCACACCTTTTAAACATATCATTTTCTACACAATCCATCCCCACCTTTTTCCGTTTTCCTCTACCCCTATATCCATCCACTTTCAAACTAAAACTTTTTCCTGTTACATGACGACTTTATCTCATCTCATAACATGCCCGTACCATGCTAACCTATTATTCCTCAACTTCTCTGTTACTGGTGCTATTTTCAAACTTCCTCTGATATACTTATTCTTAATCTTATTCATTGTGGTTACACCACACATCTATCTTAACATTCACATCTCTGCCACGTTTAATCTTTTCGTATCCGTCTCTTTCGTAGCCCAGCACTCGGATCCATATAACACGACTGGTCTTATTATAGTTTTATACACCTTCCCTTTGAGTTTCAACAGCATTCGTGGGTCACAGACTACCCCAGACATCTTTAACTAATTCATCCTCCTTGCATTTATCCTATTCCTCATGTCTTTGTTTATGCTATCGTCGTTTTGGATCAATGAACCGAGGTACCGAAAATTGGAGCTAGCTAGTAGGCCGCCGAAGTCGCTGAACAAATGTTCAGGTTTTTATGTGATGCGACAAGAAAAAGACGAGTGATATAATAGCGTGAGTACATACTTAATAATTAAATGTTATAGACCAGAGCATTCGTGACAAAACAATTACTCTGTATACAGGATAGGATAAAGTACACCGCCATCTTTATTCGCGAGTACCGGCAACAGTGCGAGATACAGTATAGGCGTAATTAATATTAGTATTTGTGAAATGTAGGCTTAATAGTAAACGTGAAAGTTTCTAAGAAAATGTGAGAGAGAGAGGGAGATGTGTGTGTGTGTGTGTGTGTAGTATAGATAACATGAATGTAATCTTACTATACATAATTAAATTATTTTTATTTCTCATTGTGTTCTACCTAAACAGACAAGTACATTACGAAACTATTTACTTATTATTGAGCAGAATAAAAACAAATCAGCCATTCCATCTCCATCAAAGACGTTGAATTATGAGGGTTGCATAAAAGTTTCCGGGATTCCAGGCCGTTAATAAATAAAAGGAAGCTGAACAGAAATTAATAGAGATAAATCACAACAAATTACCAGTTAATGTTTTAAAGTAATGGTAAACAATATTAGAATACAATAGTTACAAATAGCCTACTGTTTATTGGCTTTAATGTCTTTTTACAAAACAATAAAAATGCTGTTTTAAATTATTTCGTGAGTATAATTTAGTTTAACACCATCTAACTTTTTGACCGCTCTGAGGTAGTTGCGCAGAACACAAATTTAGGTACCAGAGAGATGCGTCAGAGAAGTGAAGGTGAAGCAGGCTCGTCCGCGTGCGTCCCTCGCCCCTATTGACCAATTCCGACATGTGTTTCAGTTGCGTGCTTGTCGCAGTACAGTCGCATTCAGAATAGTTTCCTTGTTTTCAATTACACATGATATTGTTATTTTCGTTCTTTCCTATTTCTTGTTGATATTTATCATTTTCGTTATATTTTCTCTTTATTGTGACGTGTTGATATTTGTTAGTATTAGAGCGCTCATCCAATTCTAAAAAATATATTTCTATGGAAACCGTTATGCCATTATTATTATATATTTATTACGTATTATTTATTTACTACGAAAATATTTCATCTACAGTAACGCTATTGTAGCGACATAAATAATAGTTACGCAATGCTTACTACTAGATATAAGATACAGACTAAAAATAAATAATGTAAAACGCCGATCATTAAATTTAAGTACGAATCACCCAAAACTCACCGACTAAATGGGGATCAAATGTTATATCGAGCAAATTATAACTGGCAAATAGATAATGAGGCGAATTGTTATTATTCTAGGTTTATCTATTACTTTATTATTCAACGACTATGATTCAGTTTTAGGTTTTTACTTTTATTTTATTAATCCAGTAATAATTTAATTTTTAGTGTCTGGTTATTCATATCGCTAATCTTTTGCAAATAGTTTATATATATATGTATGTATATATTTCTTATATGTTACTTACATGTCCGTTTAATTGAAATTAACAGGTTTTTGTAAATTAGCTGTCAAAACGTGTGTGTGTGGGTGTGTGTAGTATACGCATGTATGCGTGTGCATGTGTGCGTGCGTGTGTGTTAGTGTATACGTGTCAAAATTTTGTACTTGTATGTATAACTTTGTGCGCGTGTGTGTACGTGATTGCGTATGGGCGTGTGTGTGTGTACGTGTCAATATTATGTACTTGCCACAACATTTTCACTATCTACATATATAAAAGGAGAAGTTGACTTAATGACGGACATATCAACGCCGGGCCTAAGCTATAAGGGTTATATACTTGAAATTTTGCTCAAGGGTTTATTTTATAACGTAGGGGAGCACTAAGAAAAGATTTTTGAAAATTCACCCCCTAAGAGGGTAAAGCAGGGGTGTAAATTTAGTATGAAACTTTGCTGTCTTTGAAGTTATTCGAATGAAATTCAGTATGAAAGTACTTCATTGAAAGTAAGGAATACATGTAAAATATTTTTTCTAAAATCATCCATTAAGGGAGTATAAGGGGGGTTACAAATTTAGTATGATAATTCTCTGATTTTCAAAGTTATTTCAATAAAATGTTGTATTTTGGTTATAAGTTTCTAATAATGATTATTGACGATATCTCTTTTTGTGAATTCAATCCCTAAGAAGGTAAAAAACGGTGCAAATTCAGTAAGTATAAAAGATTTTCGTATTTACCTACGCTGTTTCAATGAAATTGTATATTTAGGTTATTAGTTCCTAATAATTATTATTGGCGATATCCTACTCAGAGTTAAAAGTATCGGATTCAAAACTCTCAAGACTCTTCTATCTAGCGGGCCGCGCGAGCACTGATGTGCCGCGGTGGTGCATGCGATGGGGAGGCGGGACCTATGTAGTCGACAAGTGGGCAACCCGAACTCGAGCCAATGTTGTTAATGGTCGCTTCGATTATTAATAATTTCGCTGCGATTTTTGAATTGAATTTTTTTATTCTTTCATGAGTTTAGATACCACCTTGAATACTTGCTTACTTTCTCTTTTTTTTCCTATTAGTTGTTTTTCACTCTTGACTATAATAATAAATTATCTCAATTCTTCTTTGTGTTAGTTTAGGTAACGGTAGTTTTTTTTATTTCTTCTTTATTTAACCTGAATCTGCTTCCAAAGCATTAGGATTACTTGAAGATGATCAACATTGGCGTACAATTTTCAAAGAAGCAGCCCTGTGTCATTCTCTATTTAGAAAATGGGAGCTTTTCACTATAATGTTAGTTCTTTGTCAATTAACAGATCCGTACAGATTGTGGGATGAGCACAAAGAATATCTTTCGGAACTTTTAAGAAACAGATTACGGGGGAGGCAAATTGTGAAGTAGAAAATCTTACAAATGAAATTCTGAATAGGTTTCTATTGGAAATAGAAGGAGCATGTTTGGCACTAGGTGGTTCTGTAATAGAAGGATATGGATTACCAAAACCCACTAGATCGGATAGACTGGATGATGAATTAGGTATATATATATTAATGAACCTAAGTACGACGTGCCTGTTCTTAACAGTTTTGTACTTAACAATGAGAATTCACTGACAGATGAAGAACTGGCAGTATACAATGAAATTATTTCAAACACAGATGCAAGCAGTGGAGGAATATTCTTTTTAGATGCCCCAAGTGGGATTGGTAAAACTTATTTCATCAATTTACTTTAAGCAAAGATTAGAACTAATCGTGACATTCCAATAATTGTCACATCTTCCGAATTGGCTGCTACTTTATTCGAAGGACGTAGAACCGCGCACTCAACTTGGAAATTGCCGCTTAATCTGTCTATTGTGGATACTCCAATGTGCAATATTGCAAAACAAAGTAATCTAGCCAAAGTATTACGTAAAACCAAAAAGACATATATGGGGTAAAAGCACTAGGGCACCCAAGATGTGTTTTGCAGCATTAGATAGAACTCTACAAAACTTAAGGAACAATAATTCATTAATGGCGGATGGCGGATGACTGTGTTATTAGCGGGAGAGTTTTGCCAAACTTTATCAGTAGTACCTAAGGGAACACATGTAGACAAAATTAGGTGCCGTATTAAACTATCTGTTTTATAACTATTTGTTAAAATTTTTAAATTAAGCAGACATATGAAAGTGCATTTGAGGGGGGACATTTCTGGAGGAAAATTTTTGGATCTTCTATTTAAAATAGGGAATGGTTTTTATCTGGAAATAGACGGATTGATAGTTATATCCGAAGAACTGTGCACTGTAGTTACTACCGTCGGTGACTTGATAGAAATACTTTAACCTGATGTGTCTCAAATAAAGGATAAACCTTAGGAATGGATCCGTGAAAGAGCAATTATGACACCTACAAATGAACAAGCTACAGTGATCAATGATATTTTACTAAAATCGTTTGATAGTTAAGAAATATTAATGGTATATAGTTCAATAGAATCGAGTTTCTTTACACAATTAATCCTGCTGGTCTTCTGTACCATATAAACTTAGGTTGCGAGCAGGTACATCTGTGATGTTACTTAGAAATTTAAAACCACCTAAATTGTTTAATGGTATCAGACTGCCAGTCAAGGCTTTACATAATAATATCATAGAAGCAATAACATTAACAGGATCTGTCCAAAGTGAATCAGTTTATATTCCACGCATTCCGTTAATCCCCAATGGATCTGTCTTTCCAATTCAAAAGACTACAGTTTCCTTAAAGGTTTGCTTTGCCGTGACCATAAATAAATCCCAGGGTCAAACTCTGATATTTGCAGGCGTTGAGAAGTCAACCCTGTTTCTCACATGGCCAGTTTTATATTGCGTGTTCACGTATAAGCTCACCTTCCAGTCAGGTTATACCAGCACCATTAATATCTAAGATGACCGAAAATGTTATGTATAAAGGAGTATAATAGAAAATCTTCTGTAATTTTTTACTATACACAACATGTACCTATTTTTATTTATATCTCCTACTTTTAACAAATAATATAATAACAATGATTCTAAATTAATTATAAAAGAACGATGTTAAAACAAATAATATGATTTTATAAATATTATAAAACACCAACAAACCCAAAATGACTACCTCATAAAATTATTAAACATGTCTACATACGATCTACTGTAGGCTGATATAACTACCCCAATATAGCAAACAAAGTTGCGGGTAAAAGCTAGTACAGTATATCCGTGCTTGATTACGAGTGCTTCTTTTGTTCAAAGCTATTGACTTTTAAGAAAACCGATTGTTTACATTACTCTTTTTGATTTCTAATGAATATCTTGTTCTTTTGTTCATTTTATTACACAAAAACATTTGATAAGGACGTTGTATAGCGGCAAGGCCACTTGCATCTGCGATCCGGGTGGAGTTTGCGCAGTAGCGGACCGTGTTTACATTTCCTAGCTAGCTCCTATAAAATCGATAATGCACCTCTAACACTAGTAATAGTTTTACATTCGTGAATTTAATATAGCATTTATATACTTTATGATTGCTTTGTGAAACTTTAACCCGACCTACAGTACTTTCATTGAAACAATTTATAATTAATTTAAATTGAACTCATAACTCATTTTGTTTAAAGTGCTAACCATATATTTGTTTGTTTAATAGTATAAAAACATAATTAAATTCATTTTAATAATAATGTAGCACTAGCTTTTGCTCGTGGCTTCACTCGTGCTACTGTATAGCTGCAAGTTACTCGCCGATAATGAAGCGTTCTATAGCCAAAAGAATTCTCAAAATCGGTTAAGTTTTTTTTTTGTGTTTAAGAGTAGATAATCAATCACATATATTGATATGGATCGAAATATATAGCTTGTGATTAAACATATATATTCCTTAATACATAGTGTGTAATTAACTTTAACAATTTTGTCACATTTCAGACATTAAACACTATTATTAATATAATAAATTAATATTAAACACATTTTTCTACACAAAATTACATCGTTCTTTTCCAAAGTAACAGTACATTACTTTCCTTTGTCACTGCGAACTGAAACTTGGTTCGCCGTGTTCATGAACTTGCAAAAACGTGATTATTTGTTTGCAAAACCTTTGTTTCACATAAAAATAATTAAATGATTCATTTTTTAAGCGAAAGATTGTTTTCATTACAATAGTGTAAACTGAAATTTAAAAGAATTAAAAAATAACAATAATAAACAAATCAACATTTGCACGTAACAAGTATGTACTCACCGAAACACGTTTATTCTGGGACTGTTAGAAACTTTTATTTTTGCGACCGGGATCGCAGAACTTCCGACGTGCAGCCGCCCCGGGTTGCAGCGCACGAATGTTCGTAATAAATTTCCTAGACTAAAACGGGCTGTCCGTAAACAGCCTGGCCTTCTCATGAAAATCTATATTATATCTAGCATATAAACAAGAATCTAAACAACATTTTTCATATAAAGATTTAAACTGTTTACCCTATATTCTATTGTCATATATATATATGTATGTATATATACTCGTACATACCTAGTCTTGCCATAAATACAGAAACAAAGAAAACAAAATAATTTCTATTGCAAATAAAATTTATTTCTTTTACAGTGTGTTAGTTTCATACATAAATATAAAACTATTAATTTTTTTTTTCGAACTGACTACACTGTCAACGCCGCTACAGTTTCACCGGACTACTACGGGGAACGCTTAAGGCACTCACTCGATTTGTTTAGGCAGTCAGCGCAAGGGCGCACACGGTACGCCTCGGCTTGAACTGTCGCTGAGTTTCCCGATCTGACTAAGCTAAGCTAAGCTATCTATCCATTTCATACACATATAAATTCGTCAAAAATGCATGTATAATCATGCATGTTGCATGCAGGTAGACAATACCTTGTAGTATTAACCACACCACAATATGAACTAGACGATTACAACTTGTACGTGATAGAGCTACGCTGAAACTATTACTGGTTTCAGAATGAATGGGTCGGCTCGACCGGGGTAGTACCATTCTCTCACAGAAAGCCGACGTGAAGTAACAGTGCTTGCACTGTTGCGTTTCGTTCCGCCAGTGAGAGCGCCGGAGGCCCACATTTATTAAAAGGCCGGCAACGCACTTGCGACTCCCCTGGTGTTGCTAGTGTCTATGGACGGCGGTGATCATTTACCATCAGGTGACCCACCTGTTCGTTTGCCCCCTATAATATAAAAAAAAAATAGACAGTATAAAAAGAACTATTAATTCGTTCAATGTTCGTGACTCTAATTATATGCGATACTATAGGTTACAGGAAAATTCAAAATGTTTTTCTTTTCGAAATTAATGAAATCGATTGCCAAATAGTTTGAGTAATATTTTATAGTTTATCAGAATCAGCATCAACATTGCTATGGCCATTTTCGCTACACTTTACTGTTTTGGTCCAATTTTGATAATCACATTCATTTTAATAGTTTAGTCTCTATCTTTACTTAAAAATATTTTTATTATATTCGAAGTGTTGATAATATAATGTCAGCTTGTTTGTGATAATGCATCGCAGGACTCCAGTCCGAAATTGAAAAAGGACAATGAAATTCTTGATTTTAATAATACCATAACGTATTTATAAACAACTTAGCTAGCTTGAGTCATGACGCAATCTAAGTTTCGAGTCTCCATCGTCTTCGATACTGAAGTTAGAGGTTGTATTAAGAGTTAACCCCTTTCATAATCGATTTTCGAGTATAATAATTAAATGAGATGAGACATCAAGTGTTAACTATAAGCGTAGTATTATGGCCATCAACATATACATAATTACATAAAGACATCCGTCAGCCTCCGTGATGGAGATAGCGCGATCGAATGTTAACCGAAAGGTCGATGTTATGTTATGTCGATAGTTGATCATCATCGTTCAGAGGTCATCATTGTTTAGCATCAAATATCTATGATCACATCTTTATTTAGGTCGTTTAACCTGGATCCTCGTTTTAATGAGCCAACCAATCAGATGTGTCTTTTTTTTATTTTTTTCGAACTGTCTACACTGTTGACCTGGCTAAGCCTCTACAGTTTCACCGGACTACGGGGTACGTCTCAAACGGTATCACGCATAGATAATATCTTTACTGACTTCAAGACCATTGGAAGCAGTATTATTACTGGGATACGGTTTGATCACAAAGGACTGCTTATTAAAATAAATTGTGATTAACTAGCGGTGTTAGAAAACAACTAGATTTATAACAAAAAATAAATTCGGTTTTTTAAATCGCAACATTGCACAATATTTATCTTTCAAGATTTTTAATAATCTAGATTCTAATAGTGATTATGACAGTTAATTTAATATCATAAACTCTGAATTTAATATAAACTGCCCAAGAAACGTTATTATTCTAAGGAAAAAAATCAGTTCTAGTGAATGGGCAACCGCAGGCGTTAAAAAAGTAGAGATCAATTGTATCATCCATATTATAAGAGATCACTAACAAATATTGCATCCTTTCATGATAATGTTAGAAATTATTCTAAAGTTTTTAAAGGTATTATGGAGTTGGCAAAAAAAATATTAGAAAATAGAGTTGTCGAGTCTAAAAATAAGACCAAGGCTGTCTGTCAAATAATAAGTAAAGAATTATAAAAAAATAAAAAAAATGTTATTGCACTTAATCTAAATGTCGACGGAGTACATATTTCAAACAGTACAAAGATAGTAACTGTTTTTCAAGATTATTTCACTAATATACCTTTATAAGTAACAAAGGATATAGCATCATGCATCCAGGGGCTGCCGCAGCTCTTTTAAAAAATATAAGTGCACCTATAAATTTAAAATTGATATTCCTAATTGTTTGTACAGGTGAAATAATAATGGTTTTTAAACAATTACATTTAAAACATACCGATGAGATATGGGGATTGTCTCTAATAGTCGTACAGTCCTTGATTGTCACTATTTCATCACATTTGACTAATATATGTAATCGGTGTATAGCAAAAGGAACTTTCCCCAATTTAATGAAAGTAAGTAAAGTGGTTCCGTTGTTTAAATCAGGCTGCATAAGTAGTCTTGGAAATTGTAGAACTATGCCTGTACTTCCGTCGTTAATTAAAATATTTGAAAAGATTATGGTTACAGAATTAGTAGAACATATCAAAGTGCGTAAGTTTCTGGATGGTCAACAGTTTGGTTGCACGAAACTGAAATCTACTACTGCCGCTGGTGCAACACTCATAATGGGGGCATGGGAGGGTTAACAGGATGTGTGTTCTGCGACTTTTCTAAGATCTTTCATTGCGTTGACCATAGTATGTACATTCTTAAATTAAAACACTATGGTGTTTGTTGATCTTCTCTAGACATTTCAGTATCTTATTTAAAAGGTGGCTCTTAGAGAGTTAGCATTCATGGAGTAACCTCTGCTACACTCATTGACAGAATGTGATCGAAAGAAAACCCAACGAAAAGCTGTTTTAGATGACCTAAAGCTTAATATATTAGATCAGGTCATTTTCTATACATACTTGTCTGCACCTGCAAGTGAAGAAGCCAAGGTTTTATGGAAGCTTGTGATTAGTTCTATGAATCGTCTGTAAATATGTTAAGGTTAGAGTATAATGGAACTAACATGTTCTTTGTGGACCTAAGACCCTAAATAAAATAAAGATTAAAAAGAAAGAAATATAATAAATGAAATTTGTCATTGGTTTACGTTAAATAACCTATTGCTAAATGCAGATACAACGAAATTTATGAGATTTACTTTGCCTAATGTTACACGGGTTGATAGTAAAATCAAGTCAAAGGTAATTTAGTAGGCTTAGTTGATAATACTGTATTTTTGGTATCACACTTGATTCTAAATTACAATGGGTTTCTTAAATTAAAAAATTGGCGAGCAGACTAAGTTCTGCTACTTTGAAGGACGCAGATTTGCCAACCTAAGATATATTGCTACTGTTAGATTAGCCTACTTCGCTTACTTCCATAGTTTAAAGTCTTAGGGTATTTTGGGGGGTATTTTGGTAGGCTATCTTAGGGCTCAGCAGTATCATACAGAATTCAGCTAATGATGCTGCGAATAATTTTTAAGCCATTAAATAAGACAAAGGAGCAGTGTTATATCTCATTGTATCATGAAAATATTAATCGCTTCTCCGGCAAAATATTAGATACAGATTTATTATTACATAGAGAGTAATTAGATATATTATGTTTCACAAAAACTTTGCTTAAACCAGATAAAATGTTGTTTTACCAACCTTTCTTAATTCTACCCTGTTTCTCAATCGCCAGCACATTTAATCAAACAATCACTGCCGGTGGTGGTTGTATTATATTAATTAAACATAATTTAAAATTTAAGACTGGAAATATATATGTAATGTCCCAATTAACCGTGTTCTCATTTTTTATAGAAGATGGAGGAAATTCTAATAAGAATATCCAATATCAATAAACAAGTTTTAGTCTGTGGCGACTTTAACATAGGCATTTTAAGTAAGTCGCCAGAGGTCACTAAGTTCATATCATTATTTAGGGTTATCATTACTGGGATACGGTCTGATCATAAAGGACTACTCGTTAATATAAATTGTGACAAACCTAGAACTGATTGTAAGAAAACTGATAGACTTACATCCAAAAGTAGATAAGATCGTTTAAATTACAATGGTATACAAAGATCATCTACCAATATTTTTAGTAATCAAGATACAAATCTTAATACGATCAAATCTCATCAAATCGAATCAAATCTTGGATACGATAACTTGCTTAATGTTATCAAGACTGAATTTAATAAACATTGCCTAAGAAAAATTATTAGTGTAAAAAAATTAAATCATGTTAGTGAATGCGTTACCGCAGGAATAAAAAAAAGTAGAGACTGACTATACGATTTGTATCATAAGAGATCATTGACTAGCAATGAATCCTTTGACGCTTATGTCAGAAATTATTCAAAAATTTTCAAGCGTATTTGTGTAGCTGCCAAAGCTAAATTTTTACGAAATAAAGTTTTTGAGTCTAGTAATATGACCAAGACTGCCTGGCATATTATAAATAAAGAATTAGGAAAAAATAAAATAAATGATACTTCGCATAATCTAAATGTCGATGGAGTACATATTTCAAACAGCTCAGAGGTAGCTACTATTTTCCAGGACTATTTCACAAACATGCCTTTACAGATAACAAAAAATATTACTTTATCAGCCCATGGTGCCGTATCATTTTTTTATTTTGTTCACCTTTATATTCAAAATTTAATATCACATCTATTAGTGCAGGTGAAATAATAAGTACTTTTAAACTATTAAAGTTGAGACAATCCTTAATTAATCTTCCTTAATTATGAATATATCACCTTATTTGGAAAACATATTTAACCAGTGTATAGAAAAAGGAACTTTCCCCGATTTAATGAAAATAAGTAAAGTTGTTCCTTTATTTAAATCAGGTTGTAGGAGTATTCTTGGAAACCATAGACCAATTTCTGTACTTCCGTCTTTAAGCAAAATTTTTGAGAAGATTATGCTTAAGCAATTGTTAGAATATTTTAAAGCGTAAGAGATTCTGGATGGTCGACAGTTTGGTTTCACAAAATTAAAATCAACTACAGACGCTGGTGCAACGCTATTGAGTCATATATTAGAGGCCTCGCAGCATGCAATTGGTGTGTTTTGTGATTTGTCTAAGGCCTTTGATTGCGTTAACCATAGTACACTTATTCTGAAATTAAAACACTATGTATTTTTGTGGAGCTTCTCTCGACCTTCTGGTCTCCTACTTAAAAGATCACTGTCTCAAACTTAGTATAACGTTAGTCTGCGAGATCACCGACTGGAATTGGCGTTCCACAGGGTTCCATTTAATGGCCGTTTCTGTTTGTGATATATATGAATGATCTGCCGCTAGAGGTTAATAATTGTGCTGATATGGTTCTTTTTGCAAATAGCACTTTGTTTATATTCAAAGTAAAAAGAATAGATTCCCAGTCTAGACATTTAAATAATACCTTAAATAAAATTTCAGATTGATTTGCATCAAAAAAATTATTGCTAATTGGAGACAACACAAAATTCATGAGGTTTACCTTACCTAATGTTTCATGTATTTATAGTTGAATAGAGATCGAAGGAAATCTAGTTGGGTTGGTGAATTATACAGTGTTCTTAGGTATGACACTTGATTCTAAATTGCAATGGCGTCTTCATATAAAAAAATTGGCAGGAAAATGAAGTTCTGCTGCATTTGCGGTTTGAAAGATTTGTCAACTAACAAATATTGTCACTGCTAGTTTGGTCTACTTTGCTTACTTTTATAGCTTAATGTCTTATGGTATTTTGCTGTGGTTGACACCATATTTTTACTACAAAAACGGGTAGTTCGAGCAATTTATGATATGGAGCCTCGAGAGTCATTAAAGGCTAAGTTCCAGGAGTTCCGTATCCTAACTCTGACTTCCCAATACATACTTGAAAATCTAATGTACGTCCGCCAAAACTTAGATAAGCTAGATTTTGTAAAGGACCGATATAATCTAAATACAAGAAATAATAGTAAATTGGTTATTCCATGTTTTAGGCTCACTAGGGCCGGTAAGAGTTTTTTAGGTAATAGTGTTAGGTTTTATAACAAAATTCCAAAGCACATTACCGATTTGCCGGATTAGTATCCGGTTCAAGCACCATGTCAAACAAGTTTTAATGTCTAAAGACTATTACAGGATGGATCAATATGTGAACGATGGTGATGTCTGGAAATGACGCTCTCTCTGTGCATCCACTAAAACCGAATGTAATTATATGTACCTATGTTTTAAAAATATGAGTTATAATATGTTTGATGAAAGATAAACCAGATTGAGTTTCTTGCCAGTTCTTCTCGATGACTGGATTGTTTTCTGAACCGGTGGTAACTTTGACGTTCATAAGCGCCTTCTCAGGGCCTAAACTGAATAAGGTATTTTTGGTTTGATTTGTTTTGATTTGATATGCCGCCGGACTGTAAGTTTAAGTAAGCGCCAAGCTAGTTTTGGTGTCAAAAGGCTATTATATAGTGGATCAACATGTGTATAGAGTGACATATACATATATATGTTTGTTTAGACTAAAATATTACTAGGCTTACTTAAAAGGATTTCCACGCGTAACTTCAGCATAATTTATGAGATAAAAAAAATATTTCATTTAATCAGCTAAAGGTAAGAAGTAAATCTGCGTTGATATATATCTTTATCATCATTTTTTTACCCTTATGCTACCTAAGTAGGGTGACACAACATGTTTTCCTTTCCCACTCCCCCTGTCAGATTTTTTTGAAATCATACTGAAAACTTTTCTTGTTACATGACTTTCATATCTTTTCATAATATGCCCGTACCATACTAACCTATTACTCCTCAACTTCTGTCACTGATGCTATTTTTCCTCGGGCATACTAACTTCACCTTAATCTTATCCATTCTAGTTATACCACACATCCATCTTAACATTCGGATCTGTGCGACACGTAATCTTTTGTCATCTATTTCGTGCCCCAATACTCGCGAGATCGGAGAACTGATATATAGATATATAACACGTTGGTTTTATTATAGTTTTATATACCTTGCCCTTGAGTTTCAACGGCATTTGTGTGTATATTGCATCATTATTAAGTTTGGTATTATCATTTTGTTATTTATTCGCCTTGTGTAATTGTGTTTATATTTTTATACATTTAGATGTGTGGTAGATAGATTACTTTCGTGTACTGCTTACGGTTTATGCAACGCATGGCAAGGAAGCTCTTGGAGTCAGGTTTGTTTCAAACTTAACATTCGTTATATTTTGACCAGCTTAATCAGTATCTTTATAATTTATATACCTATATATTATTCAGATGAATAATCTATATTACTGTAAGCCTTGATCAAGCCCATTGAATAGTTTTCGCATGAAAGAGTTAACATATATCACTCGTTACAGTCTTTCTCATCTTGTATGAACAAAAGTATATACATGATTACAGTATTGTAAAATATGTATTCAGTATACCTCGTCTTACACTACTCTATACAGACTTCACTTTTTAATCCTATACAAATATCGTATACAAAGCAATCTTAGGTTGAAAAGAAACTACTTTTTTCGAAACTGTATGTAAAAGATAGATCATAAATTCATATTGAATTATTAAACATATCTATAGAAAATTTTCTGTAGAATGATAGATCGGATTCCAAAAAAAAATATTTCACTGATAAAAAGCTACGAGTGTGTTAAATATACCAAACAATATTTATTTATATTGAAATACGAGATATAAGTATTTATAAATAAAACACCCAAATATTTATTTTACATTTATTATGGAATATAATATACATTGAAGAATACTTTATAATATAATATACAGTAAATTGATTAATTATAATATAACATACAGTAAATTGATTAATTATTGATTATTAATTTGAATATTAAGAAACTTCTTCGCGTAAGAGCGAAGTAACGTCAACCCTAATTTAAATAATGGGTTTCGGTAAAATGACGCCTTTAATATAGTAAGGAATAGTCATTATTATTCGATATCAATTCTTAAAAGTATTTATTAGTAAAAGTATACTCTTGCACATAATCTATTCCAATTGTGATAGTCAGCTTCATGTTGTTAGTGAAAATCATTCGACAGAAAACACAGGGTAGCATTTAAAGATACATAAATAAGTTTGTTTTTAATAAAAGCTTTCATAACCTATAAGTACAATTTATATAAAAGTTGAAATTGAAAGATCTTTGTAAGTATGTTTTTTAATAGTTTTTTTTTATTTTTCATAAATTTAATGTAAGGTAAAAAAATATTCAAAGAATAACGAACCGCCTTCAAAGAACTCGACACAAAAGAGTCAAATAATATTTAATTCCATACATTTTATATAATACTTTGTCTTAGTTTCAAAAATAAAATTTATGATACAATTACAAAATTCAAATAATGCATATTATATAATTTTTTTAGATTGAAAATTTCATCCAAATCGGACCCGTTGTTTTTGAAAAAATCACAGTCATACATATATACATACATAAGGGTCGCATACAGGACCTCTCTTTTTTGAAATTTAGAACAATATAATAGACGCAGGGACATGAAGTATAAAACACAAAATGTGAAATACCTAAAAACTGAATATAAGAAAATTCCAATGCCTAGAGAGGTATATAATAAGTATAGGTATGTTTATACAGTGAAGTAATTAAAATAATGTATGCAGTATGCTGTTTATTACATGTGTAAAATGTTACAAGTATTTTTTCCTACATTTAAGTGTTATTTCATATAGAAAATTAACACCAAGAGAATATTTATAATTTATAAGTGCTATTCATTATATAAGTTAATGTTTATAGTTCTACATACTAATATTAACGCAAACCTAATTGTAATGGAAAACATACGTGTATATATAGCGCAAAATAAATATAAAATGCATACAATACACATAAAAGCATATAAATAAAGTAGACAAATAAAATTATTGACATAAACAAGATACTAAAATAACATGCCTGTAATTTCACAGCTCTCTGCCATTCAAATTTTCGTCAAAAACGCGTCGTCCAGCCATTTAGAAGTTTACCCGGAATAGACTGATAGACTGACAAAAAATTATTTTTTACTATAAGTGGCTTATTTGGTTTTCACATCCAGTTAATAAAAAGCAGTTATTTTGATATTATATATAGACACTTCCTTATTATTATTACGAATAATTATACGAATTAATTGATAACGAATCGAATGGAATAATACGATTTGGAATCCGAATAATTCGAACTATTCGGATTAGATATTCATATAATTTAAATTATACGTCAAATAAGCATTAACTATAGAATGTTATGAACTAACCAATAACACCATCACAGTCGACAGCAGCCATTGAGTGCAATCAAAAATACTGATCTGTATTTCTAGACAAAAAGTGGCGGGTAAAAGTGAAAATTATAAATTCTAGAAATTAAATGCAATTTATTTTTATTTGAAAAAGTTTCTATTTTCAACGGCTCTGATAATTTTCTTTATAAATTATAATCGATTTCTTAATTTGTAAATATGGTCGCGCAAAATATTCAAATATAGTAAAAGCTATATGTTTGTACCTTATTAGTTGTTAACGAATCTCAAGCGCTATAATTTAAAACTAACTTTGCTTTCATGTGTGTGATAAAAAATAAGAGCATAAAATTCAAGAAATCTGTTAAGATATGAAATTATACCAAATATATTGAAATTTCTATGAAATAAAATATTTCGGCTATTTCTGTCATAATTTTGTTAAACTAGAAATTTGGTTAAAGCATTCATTAGTTACGTAAGGACGATTAAGGCGATTTGACACCTGTCCATGCCGCCTCTACTAAGAGTACATAAGATTTCCCGAACTTCCGTCCCCCTTCTTACATGAGATTCTATCTCAATTTCGGAATAATAAAAAGTTACTAGAAAATGATTAACAGCACTAAAACTCACGGTCTAATGCAGATCAAAGATATTGCTAACAGATATAGATTATCGTAATATGTTTATTACACAACTGTCTCGTGTTTGGAATATTTTTATTACAATTAAGTCTTTAAATAGTCTCAATGTGAACAAACATAAATTAGTTAGTAATCAACAAACGAATAACACGTTAATAGTATTAATCGAATAGATTCATTCAATACGGCTAAGAATGTACTATAATTATTACTTATAACGTTTAATGTGTATAAAAATGAACACGTTTAATATTTTGATATACGATAAAAAAATTGTAAAATAAGACGTGAATCGAAGTGTATGTACATTATAGAACAAAGAAAACCAAACGGCATCTGTAATAGAATACCCCCATTCCACCAAATAGAAGAGCGTGTATAGATATTTTAACCGACCCGGCTCCCCTCAGGGCCCACCCATACGTAATTAATGAATGACCCCTTGCTTGTTGTTTTCAATAATTATGTATAGCTTACATAACACCGTTATTTTTCATTGGTGTCAGTAAAATGTTATAATTTTCTATATTAATTTTACAAATGAAGCGCATTAATCACAATACAATGTCAACATACATCATTCTACATACTCTTATTGCAAAGGAAATATAGTATGTTTTGAAATGGAAGACATCGATTTATCTTATTTGATTTCTATCTACATCTTACCGAACGTTTACCTTCCTCCAGGTGTTGGCACAGTAATCATGATATACTTATAAACAGAAACACGGTACGTATTATTACTTTTATCGAAATTAAGATTCATTTCCAAATTTATATTATTTTTAATTGTATCGATTTTCATCTGTTTTAATAGAAATGTAAATAATTCCTAAAAAAATGAATATGAGTATTTTCCTATTGTAATGTAATTATATTTTAAATAATGTATACAGTTTATATTATTACTCTGTCTAACACAGCCGACGCAATGAAATCCCGTGACGTTTCCCTAATTGTGCGTATGCTCGAAAAGCCTTCGCGGCCATTGCATTATTATATTACTACTCACGTACTAAATCTAACAACAACAAATATACTAACACTATGTTCTTGAATGTCCTATCATTTAGTCAATAATTTATATAACACGTATTTATATACCGACAACTATATCGCACTTGCACTTGAAAATAATGAAAGCGATAGAGAGTAACAAATTAAATAATCAGACACGGGTCACTTCCAGAAAATAGTTAGTACATGTTATAGCGGCTTTAACGGTTCGACCGCCACTGCTAGCGACTTAACAATAGTGATCGGCGTATGACACACTAAGCAGTATTTATACAAATATTGGCTGAAACACAATATCCATTAACCGGTATTAATTATGCTTACCAGAACATCGCAATCCTGGTTGACCCGTGTGCCCTACCACCTCACTTGATAGCTGGACGTACCAAGGTTGATCCCGTTCAGTGCACGCATGCGTGAGTTTTCCTAACGGGTTTTACACCTAGTGTACTGTGGTCGCGATCCAGACGGGCACAAACGAAAAGATAAGGCAAGAGAACATTACAAAATTCTAATTATTGCTGAAGCTATGATGCAATTAATTCAGGTTTCGTTATTTTTGTAACAAATGAACAAAAGTAATTTATGATTAGATGAATATGAGTCGAAGCAATCCATTAAGGGATTGCTTGATTTGGAATGAATTAAAATATAATTATAATTTAAAGGAAATGTTATGAAATTAATAATACAAAATAATACAAGTACGAAGAGATCTCTAACTTATTTCCTACCGACAATCTTCTTTCACTAAAATGCTACATATTATTTACACTTTTTTTTGTTCCTTTTTTATTTTATTTCTCTATCCTAATGTTAGCTTATGTTATATATTGCTTAGTATATTGATTAGGATTTATAGTGATTAATGCACTTTAAATCGTACTTACATATTATTTGTTGTTTTTTGTTTTTTTATTTATTATATTATTTTTTTGCCTTTTTTCTATTTTATTTCTATCCTAACACTGATTTTAAGTTATTTATAATTAATATAGTAAGCAAGGAATTACTTTGAAAAATGAAAAACAGCAGCGCGATCAGCGATTCACGTATAAAGAAATAACCGAAAAGTCTTACATTTACTCAACAACTCGCGATTCCATTTGAAACCTTGCACAATATATTTCATTGACAATAAACAATTTATTTTATTTATAAACTACGACGCGGCAATATTACATGGCTTCAAGTTTAAAATCTTACATTTAAACAACACTAAAAACACGACAGGACCGAGATATTTAGGTCGTGCGTGACGTATCACCGACAGAAGCCGATACTCGGGTGGTCGGAGTTATCGTTCTATCACTATGGGTTAAATTACTCCAATTACGTTTTATGTTCCTTTTCACGGAGTTCAATCCTTACATTAAATTGGTTTTGAAACGTGCACATTAACAAAATAACATAAGGAGTAAATACACCATAGTATTATTACCTTAGTCGCCTCTTACGACGCCTCGGTAGGAGAGAGGGGGTGCTATTCTGCGGCCGGCTAACCCGCGGCGACATTAAGATTTAAGTTCAGTTATTTACGAATTTATAGTGATATTTATGTGCACTTCTCTAAGATAAAGACAAAACACTGAAATGCATATAGATTAAAATGTATCTTGTATTTGTGTTATGCGTGGAGTGTCTATTGGATTCAAACATATTAGTAGTGTTAAGATTCATACATCCTATTATGAAACACCTACGGAATTATTGTTTTTGTCATTTGCAGATTTTGTGATAAGCTAAGAGAATGAACAGTGTACGGATCTGTGCCCTTTTAGAGAATATTCACTATTTACTAACAAGAACAAATACCTAAACAAGAATTCAGTGTGTGAACGATAAAGAAGCTTTATTACTATAATGTTAAACTATAGATTTCTATTTAGATACCTAAACTTAGAAAGCAATGACGGTCGCAGTCCGTATGGGTTATGGTATATATTCGTGAGTTGTCTAGTCTTAACTAGTACTATGATATGGGTACGTGGCGATATAAGCTACCATCAATTTGAAATACATAATTACTGCGAAAGATTCGTTAGATGCAATATAAAACAGACTCAGATGGAATGTGATAAGGATTTTTTGTATAGAGATCCGACTTGAACGTTAATGATGTGGTAGTGTGTTTCAGATTTTTTTTTAATATATATTATAGGGGGCAAACGAACAGGTGGGTCACCTGATTGTAAGTGATCACCGTCGTCCATAGACACTAGCAACACCAGGGGAGTCGCAAGTGCGTTGCCGGCCTTTTAATATATGTGGGCCTCCGGCGCTCTCACTGACCGAACGAAACGCAACAGTGCAAGCACTGTTACTTCACGTCGGTTTTCTGTGAGAGGGTGGTACTACCCCGGGCGAGCCGACCCATTCATGGTGAAACCAGTAATAGTTTCAGCGTAGCTCTACCACCTACAGATAATACTTGCCCACAAATAAATCGCAGTAGCTGTTGCAATGATAGAGATTTTGACATTTTTATGTTTTTTTTTTCATTTCAAAGTTTATAAGAAAATGTGAGTTGAAAAGATTTCTTTAAATTATTTTTATGGTGTAGTTTAAATATTAAAATTGTCATTTAATTTAGATACTAAAAGACAATGACTTAAAATTTCATGGTAAAACCGGTCCGTGTAATTAAAACAAATTATAAGTTAAATATTTTATGATATCTCAACTCTTATAGCGGTATATAAGTGTTTATGATAAAACACTCAAAACAAACGATATGCGCAAACAACGCGGTCGATAATTGCTTAAAATATATAATTGGATTGTGTTAAACATAAATATTTATTAATATATATTAATGTTTGCTCGTTGCTACTTATCTTCATCGAATTAACCGATTGTACAATAGTTTTAACTAACAACATTAATTATAATTGTGTTTAGTGTTTATTAGATGTAAAGGCAGTGCTTTTTTTTAATTTTAATTTTAAATTCTACATGGAATATATGTCGATAAAGTGTTAATAAACTGCTCCTTATAATACTAATTTAAATACATCACACTACTATCCATATTGTAAATGTCACTTGTGATGCAGGTCATTGATCTAATCTATACATCGACATTATATTTACATATTACCAACTGCGTGCCATTCTTTTGGTGTTGACTTAATAACAATGTTATAGTATTACTGTCATATATGTATGTATTACACTATTTGAATTGTACAATAAGGAGTTATAATGATTCAAAGTAATTTAAAGAACAAATTAATATTAGCGTTTTGAAATTTATCAATATTAATTTAGATCTCATTAGATATTGTACAATATGAATACAAGTAAATCTGTATAATAAGAAAATCTCATAACATATGTATAATTTATATTATTTATCTGTCCTTCATGACCAGCGCAATGAAATCCCACGACGTTTCCCTAATTGTGCATCTTCTCAAAGAGAATTAGCGGCTAATGAATTAATACTACACACGAACTGAATTCTAAGGACACTAATATATATTAAGAGTTTAACTTTGAGTAAACAATTACCGTGCCACTGATAATATATACAAATTTAACTTTAACTATATCGCACTTGCACTTGAAAATAATGAAAGCGATAGAGAGTAACAAATTAAACAATCAGACACGGGTCACTTCCAGAAAATAGTTAGTAAATGTTATAGCGGCTTTAACGGTTCGACCGCCACTGCTAGCGACTTAACAATAGTGATCGGCGTATGACACACTAAGCAGTATTTATACAAATATTGGCTGAAACACAATATCCATTAACCGGTATTAATTATGCTTACCAGAACATCGCAATCCCGGTTGACCCGTGTGCCCTACCACCTCACTTGATAGCTGGACGTACCAAGGTTGATCCCGTTCAGTGCACGCATGCGTGAGTTTTCCTAACGGGTTTTACACCTAGTGTACTGTGGTCGCGATCCAGACGGGCACAAACGAAAAGATAAGACAAGAGAACATTACAAAATTCTAATTATTGCTGAAGCTATGATGCAATTAATTCAGGTTTCGTTATTTTTGTAATAAATGGACAAAAGTAATTTATGATTAGATGAATATGAGACGAAGCAATCCATTAAAGGATTGCTTGATTTGGAATGAATTAAAATAGAATTATAATTTAAAGGAAATGTTGTGAAATTAATAATACAAGTACGAAGAGATCTCTAACTAATTTCCTACCGACAATCTTCTTTCACTAAAATGCTACATATTATTTACACTTTTTTTGTTCCTTTTTTATTTTACTTCTCTATCCTAATGTTAGCTTATGTTATATATTGATTAGCATATTGATTAGGATTTCTAGTGATTAATGCACTTTAAATCGTACTTACATATTATTTGTTGTTTTTTGTTTTTTTATTTATTATATTATTTTTTTGTCTTTTTTCTATTTTATTTCTATCCTAACACTGATTTTAAGTTATTTATAATTTATATAGTAAGCAAGAAATTATATTGAAAAATGATAAACAGCAGCGCGATCAGCGATTCACGTATAATGAAATAACCGAAAAGTCTTACATTTACTCAACAACTCGTGATTCCATTTGAAACTTTACACAATATATTTCATCGACAATAAACCATTTATTTTATTTATAAACTACGTCGCGGCAATATTACATGGTTTGCAGTTTAAAATCTTACATTTAAACAACACTAAAAAACACGACAGGACCGAGATATTTAGGTCGTGCGTGACGTATCACCGACAGAAGCCGATACTCGGGTGGTCGGAGTTATCGTTCTATCACTATGGGTTAAATTCCTCCAATTACGTTTTATGTTCCTTTTCACGGAGTTCAATCCTTACATGAAATTGGTTTTGAAACGTGCACATTAACAATATAACATAAGGAGTAAATACACCATAGTATTATTACCTTAGTCGCCTCTTACGACACCTCGGTAGGAGAGAGGGGGTGCTATTCTGCGGCCGGCTAACCCGCGGCGACATTAAGATTTAAGTTCAGTTATTTATGAATTTATAGCGATATTTATGTGCACTTCTCTAAGATAAAGACAAAACAATGAAATGCATATAGATTGAAATGTATCTTGTATTTGTGTTATGCGTATAGTGTCTATTGGATTCAAACAGATTAATAGTGTTAAGATTTATACATCTTATTATGAAACACCTACGGAATTATTGTTTTTGTCATTTGCAGATTTTGTGATAAGCTAAGGGAATGAACAGTGTACGGATCTGTGCCCTTTTAGAGAATATTCACTATTTACTAACAAGAACAAATACCTAAACAAGAATTCAGTGTGTGAACGATAAAGAAGCTTTATTACTATAATGTTAAACTATAGATTTCTATTTAGATACCTAAACTTAGAAAGCAATGACGGTCGCAGTCCGTATGGGTTATGGTATATATTCGTGAGTTGTCTAGTCTTAACTAATACTATGATATGGGTACGTGTGGATATATCTATATATACCTATAGGCTACCTTCAATATTAAACACATAATTACTGAGAAAAATTCGTTAAGATGCAATATAAAGGAGACTCGGATGGAATGTGATGATTTCTCATATATTAAGAAGTCAAAGAATTAGGTCAATAAAAATATTTGTCCAAATAAAAACAATTAGTCTATCATATTAAATTGTGTGCTATATAAGAAATAAAATATAAAATGATGTTTACTTCAAGCTAATATTTATATATTAATAATATTAATAATACCACAGTAATAATAATAATGCAACATAATAAAAAAAACGTCTATGCGTAAAATAAATAATGTTTTTTGTTAAAAAACAATATATATTACCCGAAAGAATAAAAGTATTACCATTAATAATATCTAAAATATGCATTATTTCACGGTAAAACTAATGAATAGTGTTAAAACATACCTTGAATCCTGTATCAAAAGTGTTTGCGTAAAATTGGATTGATTAGAAGGCGGTCTGTTAATTAGAATATAAAACTTTATGCCGCAAAAACGAAATTTCACCAGAAACTTTTATATAAAAGCATTACCGGTTTTCGGTATAATCGGTTTTATAAAACCGACTTCGCGTACACGTTACGTCAAATTATAACGTATAGAACGTCTATTATTCGACCAAAAACATGAGGGTTATATTAAAAAATAAGGAAACTGGAAACATGAAGCTAACTAACAATTTTATCTAATACTTATGTGATTTTGAATATACTTTTATATAAATATATTCGTAATTACATTAAAAGCTTGGCCAGAAATAGTACGTATTGTAAACGGTTAACATTACAGCTAAGAAAATTTCATTTTTCTTCAAAAAGGTAATAATCATGAACATGTTTTGAATAAAGACAATGGTACTCCGGACGACTGATGGCTTTTCCCAAAACGCACCTTTTCTGTTAAAAAAAAAATAAAACTGTTTTATTTATGAAATAATAATTTTATTTTATTATATTATAACATACAGGTAGAAGTTTAAACATAATCGTAAAGTTTAAATAGAAATGTTATTAATGGTTCTATACTACAAAGAGATGTGTAGAAGTGTTACTTAAAAGTTCTATCACTCCTATGTAGGGCATAATGCTATCGAAAATATTCAAGTTTATTAAATGGCAAACATGAACAGAGAGAAAAAATGCTTGAAAAATTCAAACTCACCCGTCACCTTTTAAGGAGGACTTTTTGTCCGTCGAGTCATTATCGAGCAACTCTGTAACCTTCATGTTTTCATGGAACGCCTGCGTGTACACAACGAACGGTACAATCATACAATCTTTAAAAACATTATTTATACCATTGTCTTCCGAGATCCTTGTGCAAATCAAATTGGAGTATACTTCATTCCATCCTTCAGCAAATTTCTGCATTGCCTATAATAATAAATATAGTATTACAACGGCACGGAAATAAATCTAAGAAATCAAATCTGTGTCATAATAAAACCTCCGTGGGTCCGAACTCCAAGAGAAACTTGAAAGAATTTGTATTATAGTAAGTAGTAGATATCCACTTATAAAGGTTTAATTTTTTTTTTTGTTGGTATAATATTCGAGATGCGGAGATTTAAATCCAGTGCTACCTAAGTTTGTGTAAAATAAAGTTGAAGTAAATTATAAAATCTTATTACAAAGTTAGGTTCTATGTAAAAAATTATTTTATTAAAGTATGATACGTTGTCGGCAATATTCTTAAAGTCGGTACATGGTTTCTTTTCTCTTTCATAATTGAAATGTCGAGCTTCGAGAGCGGCTTATGGAATGCAAATTATGATAAATTTATTTAATAATTCGAGTACTCACTACAATGAAAAAGAAATTAGTGTAAGTAATTATGAATAATATTAAGTTGTATGAAACTTATGGATCAATGAAAAAAAAATCATATCACTTACATCATAGAAATCTGTTTTAATAACAACATAATGATGTTTATGATGGGAATGCTCAAGTATCAAATAGTAGGTCCCTTTCAGCTTTGCGATAACAATCACATGCAACATTTCCAGACTTTCATTGGTACTATATTTGAATCGTCCATTTAATTTACCAACTGTACTATTCAATGTATAAAAGCCAGAATAATACATTTTTGAAGAAACAAGATTTTCCAGTAGGCCAAGATCAGTCAAGAATCTGAAAGAAAACATAATTTATAAAGAGAATCATAATCAGTATTTCCACAGAGATTACCATAATCATTTAATTTCGATAGATATCAATATACACAAATATAATATTTTAAATGAATCGTTACTATAAATAAATAAATCATTAAAGCTAATACACATGTTTATATTATTTTAAACTAACTGAGCCGACGAACTTCGTATCGCCTAACAGTCAATTTTTATTTTTTTCCTTAATACTTATTCTGCTATTCGGGACTCTCTATAATGTTAAATGTTACCATCGTATAAATATTGACATTAATATTCATACGACACTAACGTCACTCAATTGTTTTGCCTTCCCAGAACCTCTCCACTAACACTTAAACTTTATGCTATAGTATTAAAGTTCAAATTGAGTTTTAAGTATTATTAAGAATCGTTTGTATGGGAGTATAGAAAAGTGTTGTTTTTAGACTTTTTCAGGCATTCTTATAATTTTTTCTCTCCGTAAGATCCATCCTCGTACTTCAAGGAATATTCTAAAAAAAGAATTAGCGAAATCGGTTCAGCTGTTCTCGAGATTTGCGCTTAGCAACACATTTAGCGATTCATTTTTATATTATAGAAGAAAAAATAAATTTGAACTTACTTGCTTTCAGTAATCGAAATGGCAGTGCCTTCGTTAGCTATATTAGTATCAGAATTATATATTACTATAATGATAATTACTATGCTACTTCTAGGTTCACCTTGCACAGGCTTAATGATTAACTGTAAGAGATAAATAATAAATATTATAATAGAACTACCGTGGCTTCAGGATTTTATCCTATAGAAGAATATACGGGAAATGTATGGAATCTGACATTTCTAATTATCAAGACCCTTTTTGATTTGAGTCCCTACTCGTGCAATATATTTTGTACCTATACTAGTTATGCCCGCGGTTCCGCAAGGGTTTGTCATTTGTCGCTGTAATTATTTATTTTAATATATACATATACATAGACGTACTCATTTACAAGGAATTTTATGCCATCAAATTTATTGTTATTACTTTTTATAATGTAATCAAACGCAAACATAATCATGCGAAGGCACGACGCAAACTAAAATGCACACGCTGTATAATAAAAATAAACAAATTATAACCTTTCAAAATGAAGTGTAAGCATTTTCGATTGTTGCATCAAAATAATTGCATGATATAAATTGGCTCGTTAATCTAAGCTTGCGTTGATTATTGAATAGCTAGAGAATTAATTAAACTTTACGGTGCTACGGTGATCCCTTTGCATGAGACAAAAGACAACCTCCTATTGTTACTAGTATTGAATATTGGTGCTGTGAGGCGTTATAATATAAAGTTGATTGAAATTAATAACGTATTTTGGTAATATACACTGTCTTTCACGTGAATACAATACGGCTGTTAAGAATTGGAAATTGTTCCTTTTTTTTTAATATGTGGTGCCGTAATACCTGAGAGGGTTAAAAAATGATTTCATTTAAAGAAAAAAATGGAAACGTTTGCTTATTATTACGATTTTTTTTTCAAGCATATATAATGTTGTTAATTGCTTTACGCTAATATTGTGTGGTTGTTACATCATCGTGAGATTTTTATCAGCAACATTATTATTAGTAATTATGTTAATTATATATTATTATTACTAACTTAGTAATTCACTTATTTTTAAATAATTGAAAAAAAAACGAGTTAACAAACCGATCTAAAACTTTGATAATTGTCAAATTAACGCGTCCTAGTTGCTGAGCCTAATTTCAATATCCTCGGTATCAAGATATCAAGCGACGTTTAGTTTGGTAGTGATTTGGAAGGTAGAGCCAAACTGGCCTCAAAAAAGTCAGGTGTCCTTAACAGAGCAGGACAGTATTTCACATCGGTTCACCGTCTTCAGCTGTATAAGGCGCAAGTCCGTCCACACATGGAATACTGTTCTCGTCTCTGGGCCGAAGTGCCCCAATGCCATCTACTTCCTTTTGACCGAATCCAACGTAGAACGGCTCGAATCGTTGATGACCGGGTGCTTCCTTAGGGCTCGACACTTTAGAGCTTCGTAGTGACGTTACGTCACTTTGCGTCTTTTACAAGATCTACCACGGAGAGTGTTCTTAAGAGCTGTTCGGTTTGATACCTGCCGCTGAGTTCCATTACCGAACGACTCGCCATAAAATGAAATTACATCAGTGTCATCTCGATGGTTGGAAGTCGTCTACTGTGCGATTCTCAGAAGCGTTTTTTCTTCGTACGTCGGTCCTCTAGAATGAACTCCCATAGGCAGCGTTTCCGGGCCAATTCAACCAACAGACCTTTAATAAAGGAGCCTACTCCTTCTTCAAAGGCCAGCAACGCATCTGTGACGCCGCTCGTGTCGCAAGTGTCCATGAGCGGTGGTGAATATTTACCATTAGGCAATCTGTCTGTTCGTTTGCCTCTAATCACATAATAAAAGAGATCTCCAGTTTTTTAAATATAAATAACACTGGAAAAGTAGACATATTAATAGGTATTTGTTGGTTATTAAACGCTTGGTATTTCAGATTCTATTGATAAATTTTATTCGTTTTTAATATTAAATGTTTGAATTTACAACAAAATTTTAATGAACAAGTTTTATCAAAATCTGTTTTTGTTTGTTTCAAAAACTTCTACGTGTAAACTAGCATATATTAAAACTAGCGTTGCCTAAAATCTGTCTTGGTTTTGTTCTTGCAAAAACACAAGAACAAGAAAAAGACCACCAAATTTCAATATGACCTAGACCGACCCTTGCAAGATTTGTGCAAAACAAGACTGAGACTGCAAGATTCTTGCAGTCTTGCAATTAAATTAGATTGAGATTTGAACAATATTTGGTTTCAATATTGATATTTATAGACGTTATCTAGTATCGGTACCAAAATTACGATTCTTTCTATATAAGAACAAACAATTATACGTAATAAACGTATACAAACGAATGTTTTTATGTTTCTAAGATAATAGTTTATTTATAAAAGTTTAAAACAATAGGTTCAGTATGGGAATAATTTATGTTACTCGATATTTTGATTCTTTTTCGAACTGACCTACACTGTCAGCTTGGCAAGGCCTCTATAGTTCCACCGGACTACTGCTGCAGCGATGGGTATTTTGATTCACAATCGCTCAGTCAGCACTTATGATGCTTACTCGATACTTTACTGACAAAGGCGCTCTTTTATTGAAAGACTGTGCTAAAAATGTATTATGTGTGCCATTAACTATGTTGTTTCATCGCGGCCGCTCCCACGTCAAATTGCCTCAGAGCAAAATTCCAAGGAATAAAATAAGTTTCCAGCTGCTCAGAACGGATATGAATACAGATTGTGTTGTTATCACAAGGAATATTGTAATCGTAAGGATAGGTAGATATTATAGTAATTTATTGAGCAAATCCTAATTTATAAAAGCAAATATGTGTCGGTTTGTTCCTTTGTTACACTTTCACGCCTTAACTAATCATTATGAATTTTTGTAAACACGTTATCAGAAATCCAAAAAAGGCCATAGGATATATTTCACTAACGAAAAAAGTACTATTCTCGAGGGATAGGTCCAATCTACATGGAGTCTCGTTCGAGCAGCGGTCGAGTGCACATGTGCACTTGCTCGCAGCTCTGACGGTCCATTCGGTTCGCCGCGCTCGGCTATCTTTGGTCATTTCCGGCTCGCCGTGCTCACCTACCTGCGCCACCTGCGCACCAGATGTTGGCATTTCAACGATTTCGCCGCTGCCCGACCCGCATTGTTGCCGAGTGATTCATCGTCCGGTGCTTTTGTATTCGAGCTTGTGAAATTCGAAGAAAGAAAACATCTGCTGCGAAGCCGCACTTTAGTGTGTTTATTCGGCTATTGCCAATCGACACGCTCTTTTTAGAGCGACGGTGCATCTCCTTTAGTGTACTACATAAACCGCACTTTTCGGTGCGAAGCCGTGCACACTGTGTGCTGTGCGTCGTTTCGCCGTGCTACGCGTCGTGCTTCGGGCTGCGCTTCGAGAGTCGTGCAGCGCGTCGTGTGCCGTACAGAGCGTCGTTCTTCGCGCCGCGCCGTGTGCAGATACGAAGAGAGAAGATTTCGCGTCGCGTCTCCCTTTGGCCTGCACCGCACCCGCGACGGTAACCACGGCCTTGACCGTGCCTGCGCCCGCGACCGTGCCTGCATCCGTGACCATGCCCGCCGATGACGTCGGTTTCACAACCGTTACGCGCCGCGGTAAATGCCCACGCGCCGCGAATCCCTCAGATAGTGACTCGGCTGCGGGACTTTCCGTCCCAAAGCAGTCCAATGTAGGTGGCGCTCGGGCGCCCCGAGCCTCTCCCGCGCCCTCTGCCGCGAATTCGGCTAAAGCTCCAACTGCGGTACCCGCGGTCGCGGCTAAGAAGCCACGCCCACCACCTCCCGTCACCTTCCGTGACAAAGCCCGTTGGGTGGAGATCTCGGACGACCTTAAGTCGAAAGAGATTATCTACAAGTCCGCCGTCAACACTGTTGCCGGTATCTCGATTAGAGTTTCGACCCCCGATGAGCATCGCAAGCTCACTAGGTACTTCCGGGAGAGACCAAGAAGAAGGTCCTGCAAGCCGCCATCAGCCGGGCAAAGGAGGAGGCATGGGAGGAGATGCTGCAGTCGCTGGAGAGGGACCCGTGGGGGCGTCCGTACCACATGATTAGGGCGAAGTTGCGTGGACGGGCGCCTCCCACCTCGGATACTCTCCAGCCGGAGGTAGTTGAGAGGGTCGTGGGAGCGTTGTTCCCCGACCCTCCCAGCATTGTGTCTCCTTCCATGCCCCCACCTCAGGCGACAGTTGCGGAGGAGCTCGTCAGCCCTCCCCCTCCAGTCATGGAGGAGGAGATGGGGAGGGCATTTGAGTGCCTCCGCAACAGGCGAAGAGCACCTGGCTCTAATGGGGTCCCTGGCAGGGTGTTCACTCTCTCGATGGGCAATTTGGGAGGGTGGCTTCGGGAGCTGCTCAATCAGTGCTTGTTGGCTGGGCGGTTCCCGAAGCCCTGGAAGCGGGGGCGGCTGTGCCTACTACAGAAGGAAGGCCACCCCCCCGACTGCGCGTCCACATATCGCCCCCTCGTGCTGCTGGATGTGACACCGGGAAAATGCTTGAGTGGATTATTTCTTCCCGGGTCATCCAGCACCTGGAGGGTGCAGGGCCAAATTTGGTGGACGCGCAGCACGGCTTCCGGGCAGGGTGCTCAACAATTGATATCCTGATCCTCCTGTAGTCGCTGTCCACAGAGGCAACCTCCCAGGGGGAGAGGGTTCTCGCGGTGTCCCTGGACATCGCCAACGCCTTCAACAGCCTGCCGCACGTAGTCATAAGGGAGGCACTCCGGTATTTTGGGGTGCCCCCTTACTTGCGGCGGCTGTTGGAGGCGTACCTGGAGGACAGGTAGGTCGCCTACGGAGACTGGGTGTGGAGTTCCACAGGGGTCGGCCTTGGGCCCACTCCTGTGGAACCTGGGCTACGACTGGGTGCTCGGCGGCGCGCTCCCATTCGGAGCGCGCATTATATGCTACGCGGATGACACCCTAGTCGTAGCCCGGGAGGGGGGGAATGGGAGAGCTTGGTGCGCCTGGCCATGGCAGCCACAACTGTACAACAATAAAACTGAGGCCCTATTATTTCACGGGCCTCGGTGGGGGCCTCCACCTGGGGCCCATTTGATTGTGGATGGCGCTCATATCAGGGTGGGGACCCGGATGAAATATCTGGGCCTCACCCTGGACGGGCGTTGGCGGTTCGAGCCCCATTTCGAGGGGCTTGGACCGCGTATAGCAGGGGCGGCGGTGGCGCTCGGCCGTCTGCTCCCCAATATCGGGGGGCCAAGAGCCGGGTGCCGCCGACTCTATATGGGAGTCGTGCGAGCGAAGGCCGTCTACGGGGCCCCGGTGTGGTCCGATGCCCTCGGTGTCACTAATGTGTGGGCGCTGCGTATCCTCGGTGGCGGCCTTCACGCTCGCCGGCTCCTTGCCCTGGGAGCTGGAGGCGGGGGTTCTTGCCGCCATGTACGAGTTCACGGCGGCAAGGAAACGTTTGGGAGAGCCTCCGCCTCTTAGGGAGATAGAGCAAAAGAGGCGAGAGGGGAGGGAGGCTGCTATGGAGCGGTGGCGGCAGGACCTGGCGGACGCGCGGTATGGCCGTTATACCGTGGATGCTGTCCAACCGGTCCTGCCGTGGATTGGGAGACGCTGGGGCTCCCTGACGTTCCGACTGGTGCAGGTACTGACTGGCCATGGCTGTTTTAGCTGATACCTGCACCAGATCGCTCGCAGGTAGCCGACCGCCGCATGTCACGAGTGCGGCGCTGAGAAAGACACCGCGCAGCACACTTTGTCCGAGTGTGCTGCATGGGAGGTGCAGCGCCGCACTCTGACTGCGGCAATAGGAGGAAATCTGTCGCTGCCAAGCGTGGTTGCGACTATGCTCGGCAGCGAAGACGCCTGGACGGCGATGGCCTCCTTCTGCGAGGTGGAAGGAGTTCAGAAAGAGGCGGCGGGGAGGGCCCGAGAGGTGGACCCTCTTAGCGGCCCTCTCCGCCAAAGGAGGGCCGGTGAAAGGAGGAGGCGATATGCTCACCTTTTTCCACCTCCATAGCCGGACCTGAGGTGATGGGCTGAGGGGCCCATCTCCTCATTGCACAGGTTCGGCGGACGAGGGGATGTAGCTGGTCGTGTACCCAGTGTACCTCCCTACACGGACGGAGCCCGGCGGTCATCTTTCGCCGGGCTGACCGCTGGGGGCGGCATGGAGATAGCTCAGTACGGTCCCATGCCGCCCCAACTTAAAGCGGTGGCCGGTACACCGTGGAGTTTTAGTCCATGCGAGTCGGACATAACCCATCCTCTCCCGCGGGAGGATGGGTATCCATAAGGGATTTCCTCACGTAAAAAAAAAAAAGTTATTTTATTTTAGATTAGCCGTTACTCACGGCTTTGTTTGCTTTAAAACCTCCAAAATGGTTAGATCGATCTTTAAGAAAAACATTCTGACAGATAGCTAGCTTTATAAGGATTAACTGAGCATTGAGGGTTATATAGTGGGTTAAAATTCCAAATATGTTGCTGATAATAAATCTTATGCATATATTATCCAATTTATATATTTAATGTACACATTATATGTTACAGTAAGTGATGTATGTGTCGTACTTACAAATATTTTTGAGAAAGCATTTTGTAATTTTACATCTTCTCACAATTTTACAATAATATAATCTGAAAAACCAGTGCGTAGCCGTGGGCATTGGCTAGTATTTAATTTAAATAAATTGTAACGAAAGAGAGAATGTTGTACGTAGTTACATTTTATTGTATTAGTTAAGTAGGCATACGAAAGCTGGTGATACTACTGGTTTTGAATCTTCCGAAGAATCATTATATTTATCAAAGAACGTTCAACTATGCTTTATTTATCTTTCGACGAGTGCACGTAAGTAGGATTTTTTTCAATTTCATTTATTTCCAGTTGTCCTTTAGCTTTAGAGTAGACCTCAGATTAATAAGTTTAATTGTATAGGCTGTCTTTATTTTACAACTCTTCCATTCATAATTACTTTGATTGAACTTTACTAGGTCTATATGACTATGCGAGTACAACCTCAAACCGTATCTGTATATGTCTGTTAGCTATCTGTTGCGTTGTTCTACTGTCTAACCTAATGTACTTAATTTATTAAAGCTGCTATTTAAGCAATAGGCTCATAGGTAATTGCAAGACTTGCAAGACCTACAAGACCAAGACTAAAACTGAGACTGAGAGCCGTAATGCCATGACCTAGACCAGGTGTATTGACACAAGACAAATACTAAGACCAAGCCAAGTCTCATCTAGGTCTTGCATTTGGGCAACAGTAATTAAAAGCAAATCATATTTTGTAACAAGAAAACTAGTATAAATTCTCGGTTTACTAATTTGGGAATATATTATATACATATATATTTTCTATTACTTACATAGAAATATCTAGATTGTATTGAGGTCTTAAAAGAAAAGAAATAGAATGTGTAAAAATAATATGTCAAATATATGTTTTCCTATAAGACCCAAGACGACGATGTCAAATACATCTTGATTAATCGTGTTACCTTAACGGTTATATGTTTAGCACAGGCCGTCGAATTGCTAGATTGTACTACGGTCAAGCGATACCAACACGCAATCATCCCATCAGCCACACGAAGCGAAGTGTCGCATTGGACACGCTCGATGCCTATTTGTTTCGAGAGAGTACTAACGTAGCTTCCTTCTATTAATTCAAGTCTGTTTACTCTTACTCCCGGTGTCTAAGCAATTGTTTCATTGTAATGAGATTTTATTAAAAACTGTATTTCACAACATTTCGTTCGTTGTATGACCTAGTATCCAATATATTTTTTCAATATATCTCATATTATAGTAGTAGTCCAAACGATGTAAAAACTAGTACAGATTAATCTATAAAATACGATTTTAATGCCTTCTCGTTCTCTAATTTTCCTTAATTTTATGAACACTTTAAAGAATAAAGAATATTGATTTTAGACAATATCCATTAAAACTACAGCTAGTCCTATTAATAATTATTGCAATACTTACTTGTTTTTTTGTTCGATTTTCGTGAGCTCCCGGAATAAGACGTTGGAAGCTTGTTCGCCATACCCACATGCTGCAAACAAAACTCTACAGTTTAATATCTGCCATCCAATTCACATGCAGTGCAACGATATCAATTATACATATCTTTTTTAATATAGAAATGTTAAATCTACTTGAATATTGGAATAAAGACAGAAAAAGTAACTGTCACTGTCAATTACATCTCTTCGCATAAGCATACTGTTATTAGTACATACTAAAACATATTAGACGGAGACGTTAGATGTTGATAATATGAGAAGGATTCCATATTGATAGCAATGATTAAATAGAGAGACCGTTTACGAGTAATTTTTTACTATTACACCCATGGAATTAAATGGACGCATCGTGTTCAAGGTATATTGCCAATTGAACTTTGAACTTAGTGCACTTTAGATTGTCTGCTGATTATTAAAATTAGTTCCTTACCTTCGGTTTTATAATATGAGGAGGCCATTGATATGTTCTAGCCGTGGGTTTCTCTGTATTTTCCTGATCTAAAAGTAAATTAATTGTTATTAACAAAACTTATTTCAAGAAGGCCACCATTTTTGTGCTTGCCTTTATTACGCAATTCTCTTTGCAAACAGTATAATGATGTCATCATTGGACATTTTTATAGTGGCTCGTTTAATATTGTCGAGTTCGCAAGTTATCCTTATGCCTAAGATAAAAGTACAAGGACATTAATTACAGTTAACAGTTGACGCCCCATCAGTTGCTCATCATCATTTCTTTCTCGGTCATAATAAAGGCCTATTTTTAACACAGCATAGTGACAGCGCTTACCGGATGATATACACAATATAATTGAAGAATAATGCGACTATCGAGAGTCCCAGATCCATTGCTAGTTGTTGCTATCATGTCGGTTGATCCCTATCAACATGATTGTAACTGGATATACATATCAGCTGATACCAGAACGCGAAATATCTATAATATCATATCGCATGCCACCATGGCGAGTGTTATACCTCAATCATTGAGTGTATGGATGTATGGTGATCGCAATCCGGTCGGTAAACATTTATCATAGGCAAAACTAAATTTGCCTCAACGAAAGTTATTAGACAACTGCATACATAATATGAATTTCAGAGACGTACCGCACCGATACTACTGTATCAAAACCGAAACAATATGTTTTAAAGCAACGTACGTACGCGTCAATCAATTAAAATGATTTCCCGTGGAGCCTCCGAGCATTGAATATCACAAATAATGTTTAATCGAACAACATTACACCGTATCTTAGAATGTCAGCGATATTTACTTTTTTATTGCAGTACGTTTTAAAATTTATTTCCTGAGTTCCGGACCGACTATAATATAGAGTTGTAGTTAATAAATTAAAGACAAATGAAACCAATTTATGTTTTCATATCAGTTGGGTTTCTATGTCTGTAATATAGATTGTAATAATTATATTGATACCAATCAGGTCAGCAGAAACACTAAACTACATTTTTACATTTTTAGTCATAATTGCCTTCTTTAACCACCAATTTTTATCTACTTGTAGTATCACAATATATTTACTCCTGCCACTCACCTCTACCAACAACTATCTACTTAACTATCTAACTGTCTACTAGAGCTATCAACAACTATTTATATATTTTATGATTCGCTATGAAAATTGGGGACAACATGTATCTATTAAACTATGATAAATAGTTACGCGCTATGCAATTTATTGTTACTTGGTATCAGTTTATATTAACAATTTGACGCGGTAGGTGGCAATTCAAGCTGCTATTTAAGCAATAGGCTCATAGGTAATTGCAAGACTTGTAACACCTGCAAGACTCTTGCAGCATGATCAAGACCAAAACTGAGATTGGGAGCGCTATACCATGACCAAGCGAAGTCTCATCTTGGTCTTGCATTTGGGCAACAACACTAATGAAAAGTAAAGTAAATATGGAGGAAACTAATGTGACAGAAAACAAGAGTGAAGTTAGCAGTGTATTTGCGAGTTCGCAAAATACCACCATAATAACAAAAAAATGTTCATGGGCATACATAATGACAAATCAAACACCAAATGTTATAAATGTAAACGATACGGATATTACAGAAATTAGTGCAGAAGTAATGAAAGTAGCTCATCGAATGAAAAGAAAACATTGAGAAAATAAACAAATGCGTTCGGTGCCCTATTCTTGAGTGGTGATTTTGACAAATCAGAGTGGTATATTCACTCAGGAGCAAGTGTACATTTGACGGCTAACAAGGAGTGGGTTAGGAACCCAGTATATCTGCAAAACAAAGAGATTATTGTTGTTAACAACGGCAAGGCTCGAGTATTGTGTACTAGTGAAGTAAATATAGTAACAGAAACCGACGAATGTGAATTCAAAGTGCCAGTTTTCGGTGCGCTATGTGTTCCAGGCTTAACCAAGAATTTATTGTCAGTGAGCCAATTGATTAGAAATAGCATTAAAGTTACATTTACCGAAAGCGACTGCAGAGTTCACAATCAAAATAGTAAGCTGGTAGCTTTAGCTACTTAATATAATGGAGTATATAAGTTAAGATTGCCTGTAAAGGTGTTAGCTGTGCCAGTGGTGTAAGCAAAAACATGACACCGCAGAACAGAATAGGACATGGCAACAGCATCTACATACGTTTAAGGTGAATAGTGCAGTGTAAGGTATGGATCTCCTTGAAAAAGTCCAGATTATCAAATCGTCGTGTACAGTTTCCTACGAAGGTAAGGAATCAAGGCCACCTTTCAATCATGTTGGATCAAGAAGTAGTGAACTACTTGGGGTGGTGCCTACCGATATTTGTGTCCCTATGGAAAACGAGTCATTAGGTGGGTCCAAATACTTCATATTACTTATTGATAATTTTAATCAGATGACTCGCATTTATTTTATAAAGAGGTAAAGTGATGCATTTGATACTTTCCAGAGATATAAATCAAAGGTGGAAAATCAGTTAACAACAGGACAATTAAAATACTTCGTAATGAAAGTGGAAAGGAATTTTGTAACAAGGAATTTGATGATTATTTGAACAGACGTGGGATAATGCATCAAAGAACAAATGCATATGGAGTATATGCATGCAACAAAATGGCTTGGCTGTGCGTTTTAATGGGACAATAGTTGAAAAAGCAAATTGCCTTTTATTTGATGCTCGTATGCTCGGTTAGTAACACCTTGTGGGCTGAGGCAACAAACACAGCTGTACACTTACAAATAAGATGAGCAGCGTTTTCTCTCAGCGATAGAACACCATTTGAGATGTGGATTGGAGTTAAACCAGATGTTAGTGATCTGAGAATCTTTGGAAGTTATGTTATGATTCAAAAGAGAAGCGTCAGATATTAGATAAAAAGTAAGAAAAGCATATTCTTGTAAGGTATGCAGAAGATCTCAAAGATCATCATGTCTTTAATCCACGAACAAAACAAGTTATAACCAGTAGAGATCTGATAATAATGGAAAATGAAATTAAATCTGAAAGTTCTGTACCTGTTCATGAAAATGTGAACACTAATAAAGAGTGCTTAGAATCAGTGGCGTATACACTCCTTGAAAAAGATACTGATACTGAGGGTGTTGATAATACTGATAGTACATATATTCCGAGTGAATATTAAGATGCAGATTCAACTGAGAAAAGAATCTGTACAAGAGAAAAGATCTATTGCTAGATTAAGGAAAAAGCCTGAACGTTATGGATACTCAAATATGTGCACTGAGGAAGATACTTTTAATGATGTTAGCGGTTTATGTCTAGAGGAAGCCTTAAGAGGTTTAGAGAAAGAGCAATGGCTATGTGCAATAAATGAAGAGTTTCAATGTTTTAAAGATAATAGTGCGTGGGAGTTAGTGGATCCTCCAAAAGACAGTAGCACAATAGTGAAGTGTAAGTGAGTTCTAAAGAAAAAGTATGATAGCGAAATTAAAGTACGTTTTCGTGCGAGACTAGTAGCCAAAGGTTGTATCCAAAAGCAGGGTATTGATTACTCAGAAACTTTTTCACCTGTGGTCAGACATAACTACATTGAGAACATTATTTGCATTGTCAGTGAAATTAAATTCAAATGTGACACATTTAGATATTACTACAGCCTTCTTGAACGGTGACCTTAATGAGACTGTTTATATGCAAAAACCCGATTGTTTAACAGGTACAGAATATGATGGTTTCATTTTAAGATAAAGAAAGCAATATATGGGTTGTAACAGTCGTCAAGGGCATGGTACAGGAAAGTGGATGATTTTCTTATCAATATAGGTTATAAAAGATCTAAGATTGAATCATGTTTGTATAGTAAAAATTGTAATGAGAAAAAACAGTTGTTACAATTTATGTTGGTGATTTTTTTTTTGCTCAGTAATGATGATATTCAAAGTGTTCATTTAAACGAAATATTGTCATCTCATCTCGAAAATAAAAACTTGTCCGAGGTCAAACAATGTCTTGGTAAATGTGTGTCAGGATTTATAAAACAAATGGTTGTATTAATTTAAGTGAAAAAAAAAAAATTGAACAGTTGTTACGTAGATTCCACCACTGTAAACCAGTAGGTACACACTTTGAGGCAAAGTTGGATATAGTTAGAGACGACAATAGTTCAGAGTAATTTCCTTATCAACAACTTATATATATATATAGGTAGTCTCATGTATTTGGCTGTATTGACCAGGCCAGACATTGTTTATTTAGTGATTTTTTTTAAGTCAATTCAATAACTGTTATAACAAAGCGACTTGGTCCTATGCCAAAAGTATATTAAAATATCTTAAAAAGACAAAAGAATTTGGTTTAAATTTTAGTAAAAATGGTAATTCAGAATGGCAAGGTTTTGTTGATGCTGATTGGTCCAATACTATCATTGATAGGAAATCATATACAGGTTTATGTTTTGTATTATCTGGAGCAGCTATTTCATGGGAAACAGAGAACCATAGCCCTGTCTAGTACAGAGGCAGAATAAATGGGGATTACTGAAGCTTGTCGAGAGGCCATATACTTACGTAGTTTGTTGCATGAAATAACTAATAACTTGAGTGCAATACCTGTGTTCAATAATAGTCAAGGTGCTCATAAACTATCAGTGAGCAACGCTTATCACAAACGTACAAAACACATTGATGTTCGCTACCATTTTTCTAGAAATTGTGTTAATACATAAATTGTTAAACTTGAATATTTAGGAAGCTCTAAAATGCCTGCAGATTTATTAACTAAAGGCTTAAATAGTGTGAAACATCATTGATTTAATGAAAGTTCTTGGTGTTGAAAAGGTCTGTTAATTAACGTGTAATTATTTCAATTTAATAAGTGGTTTATTTGTCATATATATTGAAATAGGTCGAATAGGCTGGCTCCTATATATGTTTATATATATTAATAAATGATGTGTCTGTCAAAAGTAAAAAATAAACTATTGTACGCGACAATTTAGATAGAGTTTATCGAAACTAAAAATTTATAGTAGTCGTATATGTATTCCATAGTTATTTGTTCAGATATAGTATAGAATAGTATGTAGGTATATAGTGTTAGATATAGTCGTACCTACGTTTAGTATTATAGTTTTAAGATATAGATATAACATGTTAGAATTAATAACGCTAGTAATATTATATAGAATAGTTAGATATAGTTTAAAATAATGTTACTAGTTCTAAGTATCCGTACACATGTTTTATTGAACTAAAAAGAAAGCGAAGGGTGACTCGTCGCGTTACCGCCCCGCCTGTATAGTTGATCAGGTAGGGCTCTGACAAGGCGCGCGCAACTAAGCGTGCTGATTGGCAGAGCGCCGCCGACGCCGAACAAGCGATCCGTTGTCGCATAGATAAGCCCGAAGGTTGTTGAATACAGGCGCGGGCGGCATACTCGACAGTGGTGATTCGACATCGCAACGGAAACAAGAGCACTCTTCACTACTACGTAGAAACAAGTCTTTCACTAGAAACCCTGCGAGACAAAACTCTGAAAATCGTTCTGCATTCAACTTCAGGATCGGCAGTTTAAACAATAGTTTGTGAGGGTGGCTCACAACTATAGTATTCTTTACCTGCAATAAGTTGTTTCATTTTATATTATATTAGCTGATACCCGAGGCTACGCACGCGTTTATTAAATAGTATTAAATTAATATAAAATAATGAGAATGCTCTTTCAAAAACATTTTAGCTATGGCACGCTCGCCACCTACTGTGATATCTAACGTGTAATTTAAATATGTAAATACTAACAGTGTGCCGGATGGAACTTAGCAACAACACCATATTCAGAACTTTAACTTGCTATATAATCCCTTCAGTGCTCACTTGCACTGTATAAAAAAGTAATGAAGATTTCAAGTTATACAATATTTCTTAAAGAAATTATTATATAGATATTATTAGCATAACTAAGTTTTTGCGATCATACAAAAAGTAATCGCTTCTGTATTTCGCAAGAAATTTTATAATGCAACTGTTAAGGTAATACGTGTCTGGTCTAATATTGAAAAAACGACTCCTACTTTCAAAATACGTATTCATTCAATGTTGAATTATAAACAATGAGTTGATGTTTATGTTTGTAATAAAAAATACAGAAAGTACTGAAGTTTTAATATTTTGCATTAGTATAAATCAAGATATAAAACTCTATATCTGTCTGTAAGCAGTTTTTAAAATTTACGAATTAAAATAGTGGTCCATCAACGCGACGCAATATGCTAATACGTTGCTATGGTTAATAGCACCGGCAAATTGCCCCCCCCCCCCCCATTTTTCTCGTCACGATTTGAAAATTCGTAGGAGGGTTTGCCCGTCGATTGCTGTTTTTTCCCACGTTTTAGTTTTTATTGCCAACCTTTATTTAAAAAGTTATGAATATTTCAATTGCGTGAGCCAGCGTCCAAAAAAACTTTCAAAAGTTGAAAATGTCAAGGTGCATTCTTGAAGCCCACGTTTGCCTATCTTTTTCTCTTTTGAGAAGACAATTTGTAAGGGGCGGAAAGGGGGAAACCAAATTGAGGGATCGAGAACTTTGGAATTATGTATTTGAATCTACTTATTTTCCTACGTTCGCCCATATTTTACTTTTTATTAAAGTCAAGTTCTAAGGAGTGTAAAAATTGGGGGGAAAAGGAAAAGTGAAGGGTCGATAATTTTGAAATGGATGCATTTGGATCTACTTCTTTTAACCACGTTTGCTCATCTTTTACTTTTTTTAAAAGTCCATTTTCAAATTGGGAGGAAAAAGAAAAAGTAAGAGGTCGAGAATTCATTTTTTTTTTTCGATTTCACACCCTTAGTTACAGAGATGTATTAATTAGAATATGACGGTCTACACTTTACCAGTAATCAATTATATTGTGTCTACCGCACGATTAAATCTCGAAAACTAGAACTTAATAAGGCTCATTTCCATACAGAAGAACATCCTTTCGATTGCCCACCCTTAGTTACAGACCTTTACACCTTAATTAGTATATGACGGTCTCTGTAGAATATAGAAATAAAATATCTGTTATTAAGGGCGAGCAATAGAAAAAAAAATGATGGGCAATCGAAAGAATGACTTTCTGTATGGGAATGAGCTTTATTAAGTGTCAGTTTTCCAAAAGTATTCGTGTCGCAGGCAAAACATTTTAGATTATTGTTAGAGTATAGAACGCCATATTCTTCGTAAAATATATCTGTAAATAAGGGTAGGCGTAATCTTCTTATATTATAAAACAAAGTCGTCCTCCGCGTCTGTCTGTCTGTCTGGATGTTCGCGATAAACTCAAAAACTACTAAACGGATTGTAATGCGGTCTTCACCAATAGATAGAGTAATTCACGGGGAAGGTTCTGGTATATAATTTGTCAAGGTTTTGAGTAAATTGGTTGAAATCTATATAAATATAAGCGAAATACGACTGACTGACAATTACATATTCTCCTACAGACACCGACAATCCCTGACATTAGGCGACCGTTGTTATAGTAACCAATAATATTATTCCCGTGACAATAAGTATATTTTTAGGGGTGTGCAATTAATGCTACGATCTAACCGAATCGAATAATGATGTTCAATTCGAAGTTTGAGTAGAAAATTCGAACTATTCCTATATTTTTAAAGTAAGGTAGAATTATTGCACTAATAGTTATAGGAAAAATTACAACATATTACACTAATTTAATAATTCAAATTAAAAAAATGATAATGTCGTAAAAACTATTATTTAAACATCAAGATTGCCTTTGAAAAAGAACTTTAATTTACTACGTAATTCAATTCTACAATAATAAATTTCTATTAGTGAAAATATTTATTAAAAATATACTTTCTCCCTTAAATCTAAGTCATTTTATAGCATTTCAATTTTAACAAAATATTGATAAAAATAGCCGAAATATTTCATTTTAAAGAAATTAAAAATATATTATAATTTTATATTTTAACAGGTTTCTAGAATTTTATGCTCTTATTTTATATTACATACATAAAAATAATGATTTAAAGTTTAGCACCCAAAATTCATTAACAACTAATAAGGTACCAACATATAGCTTTTACTATATTGGTATATTTTGAGTGGTCAATTATAAATTAAAAAATCGATTATAGTTTATAAAGAACATAGTCAGTTCCGTTGAAAACAAGGATTTTGATATAAAAATAAATGACATTTAATTTCTGATTTTCGTTTTTTCTGCCAGTTTTTGGCTAGAAATAGAGATACAGTAATTTTGAATGCACTGCATGGCTGGTGTCGACTATAATGGCGTTGCTGGTTAGTTCGTAACATTCTATAGTTAATGCTTATTTAACGCATAAATGTAATTATTTGAATAATCCGAAGAGTTGGAATTATACGTGTGTTCAATTCGGATTTCAAATCGTATAATTCGGTTCGATTTGATATCGATTAATTCGTTAAATCGCATATTCGCACACCCCTATTTCTTTTGTGTTCATTGAATTAGTAAGTTTTCATTTAAAAGTGACATTTTAAGTCAGTATTATTTCGAATTTTTGATTTGCAATCTATAGATATAATAAAAATAAAAGTGTCTATACATAATATCAAAATACCTCTACTTTGTACTGACTGGATATGAAAGTGTAAAATCTACTTATTATCAGTCTATATGTCTGTTTATTCCGGTTAATCTCCGAAATGGCTGGACCCACTTTGACGGAAATTTTACTGGCAGAGAGCTTAAATTGCAGGCTATATTTTAGACTAGCTGTTATTCGCAACTTTGCCTACAGTGGAATATCCGAAACGGCAAAACCAATTTTTAAAGGACAATCGCTGGCAGATAGCTGTCCTCATAAGTAGTGATTTAGATTGGCTTATTTTAGACTAACTGTTATCAGCGATTTTTTCCTGAAATATCCGAATTTCCGACACATATCCGACATATAGCTGATCTTATTAGTTAGCTGTTACCCGTGCCATTGTCCAAAGAGGAATACCTGAAACGGCAATACCGATTATTTCGGGACTTTCACTGGCAGATAGCTGACCCCACAAGAAGTAATTTAGCCTATTTTATTTTAAAGTAGCTGTTACCTACACCTTCGTCCGCAGTGATATATCCAAAGCGCTTTAATCGATCTTAAAGGGACTTTTACTGGCATATAACTGATTTTATAAGAACTGACTTAGGTTAATTTATTTTAAACTAGCTGTTATCTGTAGCTGTGACCACAAAGTAATCCCCAAAAAAGATAGAACGATGCTTATGTGACTTTTACAGGCACGTAGTTGATCTTATAAAGAGTCACTTAGGCTATTTTATTTTAGACTAACTGTTAATTGCGACTTTTTCCTGTCCAATGTGCAATCTCAAAAACAATTCAACCAATTTTAACGATATTTTCACTGACACACAACTAAAGTAATGAGCACTAACTAGAGCTATTTTATTTTCAACTAGCTGTTACTCACGATTTCATCCGTGTGGAATATCTAAAACGATTTGACCGATTTTCACATGACTTTCACGAGCACATAATTGAAGTTATAAGCTATATAAAAAAGATATGAAGATTTAAATTGCGTAGGACAGCAGTCAAATAACTTTCAAAAAATTTTTAAATATCAAGGTGGATACTTGAAGTATGTCGTTTACCCACGTTGCCCATCTTCTACTTTTCTGACAATTCAATGTGTAGGGGGGGGGGGGGGTCAAAGAAAACTTGATGGTTCAAGATTGTTCGAACAATGCATTTGAATGTATATCTTTTGGCCACGTTTGCCCACCTTTTACTTTTTGGAAAAGTGAAATTCTAAGGGGTAAAAATTGGGGGAAAAGAAATAGTGAATGGTCGAGAATTTTGTAATGATACATTTGAATCTAATTTATTTGGCAACATTTGCCTATCTTTTACTTTTACTCTTTATATTTTTTACCCATTTTCTACTACTTTTAAAAATCAATTTCTAAGGGATAAAAATTGGGGGGAAAAGTAAAATTGAGGGAGAATTCATAATTGTTCTTCGATCGACCACCTTTAGTTACAGAATTATTTTAATTAGAATATGACGGTCTACACTCTCGCAATAATCAATTATACTGTGCCTACCTCACGATTGATTTTAGAAAATGAAGACTTAATAAGGTTAATTCCCATACATAAGGACATCTTTTCAATCACCCAAATTTTTTCTTTGATTGCCCCCCTTACTTACAGAGATATTATAAGAAGAATATGACGTTCTACACTCTAGCAATAATAAATTATACTGTGCCTACCTCAAGATTAATTTTGAAAAACTGGGACTTAATAAGGGCTATTCCCATACAGAAGGACATTATAAGTAATAATTATAAGTAGTAATAAGGTGGGCAATAAAAAAAAAATAGGCACTATTTTAATTTGTAATTATAAAAAACTGCTTACAGATAGATATAGAATCTTGAAATCTGGAAGTATATTAATGCAAAATATTAAGACTTCAATTCTTTCTGTATTTTTAATTACAACAATAATCATCAACTCTTTGTTTATAATTCAACATTATAATTAATAGGTATTTGAATATAGATGATGTTTTTTCAATATTAGACCAGACACGTATTACCTTAACAGTTCCATTATAGGATTTTTGCCGAACAGAGGAGCAATTACTTTTTGTATGATCGCAAAAACTTATGTTAATATTATATATGTAACATCTTTAAGATAAATTGTATAACTTGAAATTTTAATTACTTTCTTACTCAGTGTAAGTGAGCACTGAGGGGATTCTATAGTAAGTTAGTATTTACAAAATGTACGTGATAGGTTGAAGTAGATGGCGTGCGTGTCGTACCTACAAATGTTTTTCAAAGAGCATTTCTGTAATTCTACGTCTTCTCACTATTTTATATTGCTTTAATACAATTTAAAAAACGCGTGCGAAGCTGCGGGTATCAGCTAGTCTAAAAATAAATAATGAATTCTCGACCCCTCACTATTTCCTTTCCTCCAATTTTTACCCCTTAGAAATTGACTTCTCAAAAAATTAAAGATGGGTAAACGAAGTAAATTCAAATGCACCATTTCAAAATTTTCTACTCCTCAATTTTTCTTTCCCCCCAATTTTAACCTCTTAGAAATTGACTTTTCAAAAAAGAAAAAGATGAGCAAACGCGGGCAAATGAAGTATATTCAAATGCATCAAAAATGTAAAAGATGGGCAAAAGATAACTTAATAAATAAAAGGCATCATTCCAAAATTCTCGATTCCTCAATTTGTCTTTCCCTCTCTTGCCGCCCCTTATAAATGGACTTGTTAATAAAGTAAAAGATGAGCAAACGTGGGCAAATGACATACTTCATGAATCCACCTTGACATTTTAAGTTTTTGATGGTTTTTTGGACGCTAGCCCACGCAATTTAAGTCTTGATAACTTTTTTAATAGAAGTGGCCAACAAAATTAAAATGTGAGCAAAATTGCGTAATCGATGGGCAAACCCTCTACGAATTTTCAAACCGTTACGCGAAAAATGGGAGCCAACTTCCCGGAGCTATGGTTAATGAGTTATGTAGACACGCGAGCGCGGTAAACAAAACAAAATGGCCGACAAATTGACCACAAGACAAATTAAGTAAATTACATACAAATATATTAATTCTTAGAGTCCAGTACAGTGCACGCCTCACGCACATAATTAAAGTGAACAACACACTTTTGCTAAATTTCACGCGCAAGAAGTCATGGGTGACAGCTAGTGTACAATAAAATAACCTAAGTTACTCCTTATGAGGTCAGCTATCTGCGAGCGATGGGTCTGTAAAAATGGGTTTTGCCGTTTCGGATATTCCACTGCGGGTAAAGTTGCGAATAACAGCTAGTTTAAAATAACATAGCCTGCAATTTCCGCTCTCTGCCAGTAAAATTTCCGTCAAGGTCGGTCCAGCCATTTCGGAGATTACCCGAAACATACAGACAGATAGACCGACAAAAATTTTTAAATTTTGAATTTTAGTATAAGTAGCTTATACACTTTCATATCCAGTCACTGAAAAGTAGGTATTTTGATATTACATTAAGACACTTCATTTTTATTATATGTATATATCAAAATCAAAAATTCGAAATAATACTTACCTAAAATGATATTTTTGAATGAAAACTTACTAATTCAATGGACACAAAATAAATAGGGGTGTGCTAATATGCGAATTAATCGATAACAAATCGAATTGAATAATACTATTCGATATCCAATGTGAACATACGAATAATTCGAACTATTCGGATTATTCAAACAATTTCATTTATGCGTCAAATAAGCATTAACTATAGGTTGTTACGAATTAAACAGTGACGCCATCACAGTCGACACCAGCCATTGAGTGCATTCAAAAATGCTGTATCTCTTTTTCTAGCCAAAAAGTGAAAATTACAGATTCAAGAAATAAAATGTCATTTATTTTTATTTGAATTTTTTTTTTCAACGGCACTGACAATGTTCTTTATAAACTATGATCGATTTCTTAATTTATAAATGACCACACAAAATATTTTAATATAATAAAAGCTATACGTTTGTAAGGTTATGTAAGGTGTTAACGAATTTTAAGCGATAAAATATTTTTTTATTGAATGTGATAAAAAATAAAAGCGCAAAATTTTAGAAACCTGTTAAAATATGAAATTATAAAATTATTGATATTTCTTTGAAAAAAATTAATTTGGCTATTTCTATCAACATTTTGTTAAAATTGAAATACTATAAAATTATTGAGATTTAAGGGAGAAAGTATATTTTTAATAAATATTTTCACGAATAGGAATTTATTATTGTAGAAATGAATTATATATAAATTAAAGTTCTTTTTCAAAGGCATTTCAATTTTGATGCTTAAATAATAGTTTTAAATGTTGTATCTTTTCCCATAATTATTACTTTAATATTTATACCTGATTTTAAAAATATAGGATTAGTTTGAATTTTCTATTAAAATTTTTAATTCAACATCATTATTCGATTCGATTCGATTCGAGCATTATTTGCACTCCCCTAAAAATATACTTATTGCCAAGGTTCTAATGTTATTGATAACTATAACAACGGCTGCCTAATGTCAGGGACTCTCGGTGTCTGTAGAAGAATATGTTATTCTAATTGAAAAATATATTTAGGATAGGGTTTAACCAAAATCCGTTCTTAGTGAGCGTGTACGTCGCAAAAGGAATAACTATGGTAAATTTCAAGTCAATCGGACATACAGTTTCGGAGAAATCGTGATGAGTCAGTCAGTGGCATTCCGTTTATATATATATATATATATAATAAATAATAATATAGATACATATATATTTTCTATTACTTACATAGAAATATTTAGGTCTCAAAAGATAAGAAATAGAATGTGTAAAATAATATGTCAAATATATTTTTTCCTATAAGACCCAAGACGACGATGTCAAATACATCTTGATTAATCGTGTTACCTTAACGGTTATATGTTTAGCACAGGCCGTCGAATTGCTAGATTGTACTACGGTCAAGCGATACCAACACGCAGTCATCCCTAAAGGCCTCGGTCTTTGGTAAACAATGTTATCGGTCATGTGCATCAGCCACACCAAGCGAAGTGTCGCATTGGACACGCTCGATGCCTATTTGCTTGGAGAAAGTACTAACGTAGCTTCCTTCTATTAATTCAAGTCTGTTTACTCTTACTCCCGGTGTCTAAGCAATTGTTTCATTGTAATGAGATAGTTTTATTAAAAACTGTATTACACAACATTTCGTTCGTTGTATGACCTAGTATCCAATATATTTTTTCAATATATCTCATGTTATAGTAGTAGTCCGAGCGATGTAAAAACTAGTACAGATTAATCTATAAAATACGATTTTAATGCCTTCTCGTTCTCCTTCTTCCTTCCTTCTTCCTTAATTTTATGAACACTTTAAATAATAAAGAATATTGATTTTAGACAATATCCATTAAAACTAAAGCTAGTCCTATTAATAATTATTGCAATACTTACTTGTATTTATTTTCGAATTAAGTGAATCACTCACGGATTCATAACTTGCAGGCTTGTTCGTCATACCCTCATCCTGCAAACAAAACTCTACAGATTAATATCTGCCATCCAATTCACATGCAGTGCAACGATATCAATTATACATATCTTTTTTAATATAGAAATGTTTAATCTTCTTGAATATTGGAATAAAGACAGAAAAAGTAACTGTCACTGTCAATTACATCTCTTCGCATAAGCATACTGTTATTAGTACATACTAAAACATATTAGACGGAGACGTTAGATGTTGATAATATGAGAAGGATTCCATATTGATAGCAATGATTAAATAGAGAGCCCGTTTACGAGTATTTTTTTAATATTACACCCATGGAATTAAATGGACATATCGTGTGCAAGGTGTATTGCTAACTGAACTTTGAACTTAGTGCACTTTTGATTGTCTGCTGATTATTAAAGTTAGTTCCTTACCTTTTCTTGTTTCATATTAGGAGGCCGATAATTCTGGGGGTCATTGGGTGCCTCTGTATCTTTCCGACCTATGACTAAATAAATTGTTATTAACAAAACTCATTTCAAGAAGGCCACAATTATTGTTCTTGCAATTACTACGCAATCCTTTTTGCAAACAATATAACGATGTCATCATTGGACCTTTTTATAGTGGCTCGTTTAACATTGTCGAGTTTGCAAGTTATCCCTATGCTTAAGATAAAAATACAAGGATATTAACTACAGTTAACAGTTGACGCTACTACGCTAATTTTGCTACAAATAAAAACGTAATAAGTGATGCTTAGGTACCAGTAAAGATTATCTGAGGACATAATTATGTTAACATAGCGTGCAAAAAGGATATACTATCCGAGGGATATAATCTCGCTCCAGGTAGGGTCATAAATCGTTTTTTACTTTGTTATGAGTAGAGGCCGACGGTATACTGTAGGATAACAAACACGACAGCGGGACTCACTCACAAGCACCGTAAAGACTCTAAAAGTAACTCTGTAAAGAGTCACTACATCTTATCATAAGAGCTATAAGCTTGAAGGTGCGTGAAATACATATCGGTGTTGTCGCATGTCTTATTGTGATAAAAAAAATGGAAAGCTTTTGCATTAGGGGCCGATGAATGTTATATTTTATGTATTTAGAGTATTTGGTACAGTCCTCAGAACTTATTATGGATATTTATTTATTTGCTATGCAATTTATTACCGTTATTACTTTATAAATAGTCATGTTTGTTTAATAGCACTCTATGAACACTTTTTAGGGCTTTATTCGTATCTTTTGCTAACTTTGTTACTGGTTTTTTTATTTGTACAATTCACTAAATTAGAATTATGTATTGCTAGCTATTTAGACATACCAAAAGGCTGTCTCACTTGCCATAAATAAACATCAAAATAATGGGTAAAATGTGAAAAGTATATAAAAGAGTTGTATGCAATTTATAAACATCGTTTTGCTTTAAAATAAATGGATACTGGTCAATGCTCACAATCCATTAAAACATTGTGGAAATATAAATTTGTATTTCAAAGAAAATTATGCAAGGTCACGCGCCATTTCTTTGTTTTGATATACGCATTGCTTCAGGCCGCAACGATGCAATGTTTCGATATATTCCACCATTGTGTTTTGTTAAAAAGCATTATCATTTCAAAAATCTACAACTGTATTTTGTTACTGGGATTTATTATTGTATTTTCTTTATTAAAAGCTGTACTTGTCACAAAAATCATAGTTATGTTTCACCAATACTATGACCATAATAACTCCACATTTAAACAAGTTTCCGCTGTCCTTGAACACAAAAAATGTAATATAGGAAAATTTAACTTTCACTCGATGTTATGATAACCGGAACCGGAACTCATATTTGGATACATGTGTATGGATACATATTTTTAACTTGTGTAAGGTAGTTATTATCAGAAAGCTCTCATAATCTTTATATGCGTTATTCACCCTCTAAGAACACGCCTGCCATTGTAGTTCTAATCCATGACTGGGCCAAACAGGGGTCGTGTAAAGTGTTTAATTATTTTTTTCTATGTTCCGTAGTGAAAAACTTGTAACACTCACCTTCCCATTTATGCAAAAAGAACAGAGTCAGGGAGCCGATAATAAGAAAGATACCGGTGAATAACAACATACGGTAACATCTCGATGGCTTCTTTATGACACGCTGAGGAGGTACTGGATTTTCAAAGCCGTTTAAGATTCTGTAACAAGATACTCGTATATGTATACTAGCTGATGACAGCGGCTTCACACGCGTTTCTTAAGTTATATAAAATAGTGAAAAGAAGTAGAACTAAGGAAATGGTTTTTCAAAAACATTTGTAGGTATCACATGCATGCCAACTACTGTAATATGTAACGTGTACATTAAATAAATACTGACAGTGCTGGATTAGCATCAACAAAATTTTTTGAACTTTAACCCACTATATAACTCCTGCAGTGTTCACTTACACTATTTAAGAAACTAATGAAAATTTCAAGTGACACAATATCTCTTAAAAATATTATTATATAGATATTGTCGATATCATTTTGCGATCATATAAATAGTAATCGCTTCTCTGTTCCGCAAGATATTGTATTATTGAACTCTTAAGGTAATACGTGTCTAGTATAATATTAAAAACAGCTCTTCTATCTTCCAAATTCCTGTTAATTATAATGTAGAATTGTAAACAGTGAGTAGACAATTATTTTTCTAATTAAAAATACAGAAAATGTTAGTCTTAAAATTTTTCATTACTTAATATAAATAATAATAATAATCTTTATCTGTAAACCATTACATAGGTACACATAAAATACACACATCAAAAAAGTCTAAGCAACATGAGTGATATTACAAATTTTACCATTTATATTAATTAATTTCTAAGTATTTACTCAAACAAAGTGCGTAGGTAAGTAAACTTTTTTGTTATTGATGACATACTGGCTGGTTGTAAAAAAAAAAATCTATTATGTTTTGTTTTTACATAAAATTCAAATGACTGCGAATTTGTTTGAATTTAACCCATAGTAGCCTGATTTACGAAAGTGATTTATTTTTAATATTACTGTGTTTGCTTGAGAGTCTAGATGAAGGTTTAATTAAAAAAACGAATAGTAATGTGAACATTCGGTTTAAAAGATTGGTATCAAAATTGAAACTCTAGGTTATTAAGAGTTAAGTGCGTTGTAATTGTTACGTTTAGTCTTGATTTTATAATTTTACCAACCTTTTAAATAAAGTTAGCGACTAAATTGAATTGTTAGATATTCTTTACGTCATGAAGCGACGTCATTTGATGGCAGATGAAATGCAAAGAGCTGTAGGGATGTTTAACTCGACGTTTTGGCATTCATAGAAGTGTTTTTTGTCATTTTTGGTAGCGCTACAATAATACAGGAGAACCCGCTGAACAGCAACCAGGCCGTAAAAGGAGTATAACCACTCGGCAAGACCGGTACATACAACTGACTGCAAGACGCCAGCCGATGTTAACCGCTCGAGACATAAGTTTGAGGCTACAAATTTCAAGTGGTGTTGATGTAAGGAAGATGACATAAACAGTCTCATTAATTCAATGAATAATCGTTGCCGACAAGTTCTGAATAGCAGAGGAGACCATACTTTGTATTAAACTGTTCTATTCTTTCACAATAAATACATTTTCTTTAGAAATTTCATTTTGTAAAAAAAGGTTTAGTTTCTTATGTATCTTTATTTCTACAGTATATTATAATATTGTTCATTTCTGTTATTAAAAGAACTTATAAAGACAACAGCTGTTATTTTTACATCATAGAATCCTAAAGATATTATTTTAAAAATAAAATACTACGTTATAATGTGAAGAACCATCCTAAAATTTAAATTAGTGCATGTTGCTTAGACTTTTTTGACGAGTGTAGGTCCCTGCCTCCTACGTTAGTAAACACTGTGTTGTAGGAGACAGTTACAAATATGAGGAAACAAGTTTAGATTTACATACAGAACAATAAATGTAGCCATATATTAATTACTAATGCTATTAATTAATAAAACAAATTGAGACCTTATTTTGCATATTTTACCAATTCGATTTTTAAGTTGTGTCCGTGTGTAAAAAAAAAATGATTTATAGAAAAGGAAAGAGCGTGTGCGTGTATAAAACAATAAATCTTCAAAGCACTAGAATGTAGTTAGTAAGTGTGCATTGAGTTTCTATGTGTGAGAATAAGTATGTTTGATTTTTTTTATGTGAGTATTTATACCTCACTTGTAATTCGTCATTAGATTACCGACATAAACTATCAAGCTAATTTTGATTATGTCATTAGCGTGAACCCTGCTTAATCACTACTTAGTATAAAACAAAGTCGCTTTCTCTGTCCCTATATCCCTATGTATGTTTAAATCTTTAAAACTACACAACGAATTTTAATGCGGTTTTTTTAATAGATAGAGTGATTAAAGAGGAAGGTTTATATGTATAATAACATAAATTAAATTGTGGAGAAATACAGTTGTTTTTGAGGTTACTTCAAATTTAACGCGTGCCCGCCACGGACAGTAATGAATAAATAAAAACTACTGGATCGATTTTAATAATTTTCTCAGTGAATGACATAAGCTATATATTTTATACCCGTGCGAAGCCGGAGCGGGCCGCTAGTGTTAAATAAAAAATTCTCCAGACTACACCAGTCATATTCTTCCAACCAACTTAATATTTTGTCCTTAAATTCTTAATCTTTAACTTTTTCTCAATTTTATTGTATAATGTGTAAATCAAGATATATAATACGCTATATCTAGCTGCAAGCATTTTTAATATTTAACCGTTTAAATAGTGCTCATTGAACTCGGCGCAATCTTTTTATACGTTACTATGGTTACTGATTTACGTAGACGCGAGCGCGGTAAAAAAAAAAACAAACTGTCCGCCAAATTGACCAAACAAACAAATTAATCAAATTACGTGCATATATACAAATATGTATATGAATTTCAATTATATGAATTCTTGGAGTCCAATACAACGCACACCTCATTCATGCACATGTTAACAGTGAACAAAATATTTTTGTTAAATTTCACGCAGAAGAAGTCGTGGGTGACAACTAGTCTATACGTATAATAAAAATGAAGTGTCTGTTTGTAATATCAAAATAACGACTTTTTACTGATTGGATATGAAAGTATACAGGATACTGATAACAAAATGACAATTTAAAAAATTTTTGTCTGTCTGTCTGTTTGTTCCGGGTAATCTTCGAAACGGCTGGACCGATTTTGACAGAAATTTCACTCACGGATAGTTAAAACTACAGTGGGTGACATACGCTACTTTATTTTAGACTAGCTGTAATCCGTGGCGTCGTCTGTAGTACTATCTCCAAAACGATTGGACATATGTTCATGAGACTTTCACTAACAGATAGCTGATCTTATAAGAAGTAATTTAAGCTTTTTTATTTTAGACTAGCTATTATTCGTGACTTCATTTGTAGTGCTATCTCCAAAACGATTACACCAATTTTGATGGGACTTTCACTAGCATATAATTAATATAATGACAAGTATATAATAACATATATTATATCTATATAATAACAGTTTTGAGAGATATGGTATAGCTTGAAATTTTCGTTAATTTCTTATATGGGGTTTTTACTTATTTCATATAAACTTTACATGATACAGCAGGTGGCGTACAAACAAATATTTTAAATAGGGAATTTCTGTAATTTTACCTCTTCTTACAATGTTAACCTCCTTTAATACATTTAAAAAAAAAGCATGGGGAGTTGCAGCGGGCAACAGCTAGTCTAAAATAAAATTGCCGAAATTAGTTCAGTTCAATAACTTCAGTTATCTGCTAGTGAAAGTCATATGAAAATCGGTCTTCATATATATTATATATATATACTATAACCTAGCATTTGTATAGTCGAATTGTAAATAGTAACATTGAAGATTGTTTATTGAAAGACAGTTTTCATACGGGTGCTGAACGGCAGTTTGCGGTAGTCGAGCGGTGCTTGCTTTATAGCATATAATATTACTATGTAACCGACAAATGTAAATTTTTCTCTGCCACTGAAATATGAAGAGCTCTTTTTTCTTGTTGTCATTTGTTTTCCTATTATCAATATTTCGGTATAAAAAGTGCTATTATCACAGGTAGAGTTACAGGTATTAACTAGATAAATTTACTTTAGGTTTTCATAATAAGAAAAAAATAGAACGTATGGAAAAATATAAAATAAGAAAAAATAATATAAAATTCATAGTAATAAAAAAGTGTTAGTAAATATTGTAATGTTAATTTATAACACCTATGCTATTTTTCCCGTGACAACGTCTGCCTGTACGAAACGAAATAATATAACTAGATTTTTATGTGTGGGTATAAACATTTTTAGATCTATTAGTAACGAACTCGGAAGGCAAACGATTTTAGCAGCCCAGTGAAACTGTAGAGGTCCTGCCAGGCCAACAGTGTAGGTCAGTTCGAAAAAAAAAGCAAACTATATTCCTAATAAGTTCTATAGACCTTAATCTATCGAGTCCATTAAAGTTGTTATTTTATCGGGCTTAAAAAGTAGTCTTCAACATGTACCTCGATGTACCTCGACTTTTCGAAGTATATCGACAGCCTAAGCTATTTTGAAACAAATAATAAAAAATCTGTTTTACAATGGATCCCATCTCATATTGATATAACTGGGAATGAAATACCTTACCTCTTAACTAGAGAAAGATCTTTCGACAGTGCTCCTATTGCGATTAATTTCATTTGTTTCAATTCGATTCGATTCAGTCCACAATATATCTCTATCATATCTATAAATGTATGTAAATATACATTTAATACATATGTACATATGTGATAAAATAATACATTCTTATGTGTTAGCCTATATGTTATTACAGTGTATAAATGTTGGTATATCCAATTTCATCAAAACGTCATCACGTATAAACAAAGCGTCAGAAGGACAAAAAATTCAAAACCATGATAACATGATTTGCCATTAATTTTCAAGTCCCCCGAGTGTTTTTCCTCAAATGTCTTTTAATGTATTGATTTCGACTTCTAAGTAAGTCATAGGTACATATGAATGGGCACAATACTCGTATGTAAAATATGAGCTCCTATACGAGTGCGGGTGTAAGTCGAGAGGACGTATCCGTGAGCGACTGTAGTTGTTTATGCGAACGATCGATACAGATCGTATAACTTATTATACTTTCAAATATTTTTACTTTATTTGTGTATTACATTAAAAGTCGACTTTTGACTTTTCTTCTCGAACCAAACTTTTTAGAGCGATTTAAACTGCCCTTGTTAGTGCGACAGTACACCACACTTTTGGTGTAACTCACGTTGTTGTTCGTAAACGTTCGCGTGGCCACGCCTACTTCCGTTTCATCCCAAACCCAAGCAGCGGGTTCCGTAGCTTTGGCTAAGTAACTCCGCCCCCCGCCCCTCGTTATGATGCAACAGCCTCATCTGTGTCTCCATCGAGGCTTCGGGCAAGACTTACAAACCCTCTTAATGTGATAACAATCATGTGTACGGATACACAGCACGTAACTATTACCTGCGTTAAGTGCTTAGAAGATCACTCCATTAAAGAGTGTTCTGCTGAGCCGAGCCTCCTAGTTGTATATTATGCGGCAAGACGAGACATCCCACTACTTATTGCGGCAGTCCTCACGCTACGCGCACAATGCTTCCTCAGCAGACCAGACAGGCGATTCCGTCAAGGACGTCTGTCGCTACCTTTCGCCCACAACCTCCGCCTCTGATATAAAATGTCAGAAGCTTTACCGTAGGCTATCAGGTACTTCCCGTGCCCCGGTAGCGTTCGCACCTGCGCCGCATGTATCTCCCTCCATACGCATAAACTCTTTCAGATCTTGGGTTCCCAAGGCCATGCTATAGTTACCGTCTCAGAAGGCTAAGCCTGCATAGGCAAACTTTAGTTTCTCTTCTCTTTCACCAGTATTGACTGACTGACTTAGCTACTCCTAGTACACTACGTACCCAGTGTATAAAAGAACGTTGCTTTTAACGCGTTGAATCATAGCAGTCAGGATATTAGAGTTAAAGTAATCGCAAGCTCCGTGGCATCGCGCTATTATACAACACATAGTGCGTGCCTGTGCTCCAGTTGAATAATATAATTCTAGTTATGGTATTAATGAGTTAGTAGCTGTCTTTGCAATTCCGCGACTGCCTATCCCGATCCCGACGCTATAAAGGCAGTACACTACCTGTACCTACTCGATTCTTTAACCTTCCAATACCCTGACAAATAGTATAATATATATACCCGCGAACGGTCTATGAGACCAAAAGTGCAAGGCCAGGGCCGTTTTGCTATGTTATTTAATAAATTGTGATCATAAAATTTAGTTTTCTCTAAAAGAGTTATTTCACGGTTGACCTTTATTAATACTATTTTGAACATGTATCATGTACAAATTTGCTCTTATTTCATCCATTAGACTATAAGATAACATCATAGCCCATCTGTTATACCCATAACCTATATATATAAATATATATATATATATATATATATTGTCTAGATAGCTTGGCTATCTTTGCCTAGGTAAGTGTAGTTGCTACAAATTTATTGAAATTCCTCTTCGTTTTCAGAACTATCTTTCTGCTCTATATAACATCTTAAATGATGCACTCCCAATTGATTTTCAAAGTCGCTATCGTTTACACTCTCATACTTGGTTTAAGAATCAAACTTCAAATCTGGTTTTCGTTTATTTTTAGGTCATTTAATATAACCAAAAAATAATAAAAAGAAAAGATATTGCCTACGTAAAATTTTGACACCTATACCCGCATTGGTATGGCGGACCGATCTGTGTCTTTTATGTGTAATTACTCCCATATGCGTATAACCATCACCTACGTCACCGTCGACGGAAGGATATGTGTATATCGTAACCAAACAACCGCCTAACCTAGCTTACTTAATTCATGGTATTGTACTCAAAGCAGCAGTCCAAGCCGAGGTATGGTTACCTTGACACCCTTAAGCTTAGTGCCATGCGGTTGAATCCCATAAGCGCTTGCGCCACTAGCTCGGTGAAGCCGTAACGGCTCGTCAGGATAACAGCGTTCAGTTTAAAAAGAGGAAGTGACTTAATCTATGTATGTTATTCTAGGGGAGAAACTATAACCATTACAAATTTCCTCAAATACCGTCCAGTAGTTTCGTGTCAAGGGTATCTCTTTAGTGTCTTGTTATAAGTAATATATCATCATTACACTGTAAGAGACCCACTGCATAGGTCTCATCTCGAAGAAATATATAAGCACAATCACCACACCAACCCACGATGTATTGACAATTTCAAATTCTGAAAAATCCACAGTTCTATATTTTTCCCACATACGGTGGTACTACAAAAACATTTTTCAGGTTCAGGTTTCCTCACGATGTTTTCCTTCACCGTCAGCTGATAGTATTACCAATTTCAATTAGTAAATGAACGCGAACTCCGAAACTTCGTTGGTACATGAGCGGGTTCAAACCTGCGGATATTAAATTTATATCTCACCGGTTAAAACCACTAGACCACCACGACTAGAACTATAAGTAACTAAGATATGCATATATATATAACTACGGTATCTACATACGTCATGTCTGACATGCATATGTCTGGCACTTGCGGTCTGTCAATAAACCGACAAAAATTCTAAAAACCATGGAAATGTTTTTTATAGTTGATTCTGAAACTTCCCAGAGTATTTTTTATAAATATATTTAAAGTAAGGATTTCGTCTCTTTACTCTTTCATTATACAGTACATGTCTGTCAGTCGTCTAATAATCACAAGTATTGCTTAATCTAGAGTTGAATGGTCATATTTGTAATTTTCTCCAAATATCTATCATTATAAAACAATCAACAGGCTTTGGAAATTCCTTATAACAGATTTACAATTGACGTGGTCAACGTCACTTCATCCGCTCGCTCTGAATAGTTGATAACATCCACGACTGTGTAAGTGGGTCATGGAGCGATTTCAGGTCATAATTATATAGGTGGTAGAGCTACACTGAAGCTATTATTATTGGTCTCAGCATGAACGGGTCGGCTCCCCCGGGGTAGTACCACCCTCTCACAGAAAACCGACGTGAAGTAACAGTGGTTGCACTGTTGCATTTCGTTAGGTCAGTGAGAGCGCCGGAGGCCCACATATTTAAAAGGCCGGCAACGCACTTGTGACTCCCCTGGTTTTTCTAGTGTCTATGGACGGCGGTGATCACTTACCATCAGGTGACCCACCTGTTCGTTTGCCCCCTATAACATAAAAAAAAATATATATATCAAAGTAAGTTATTTGATAGGCTTATCACTCTGTATGTGGTAGCCAAGAGATTCATATAAATACCGCTTCCAGTTCCAGTTCCAGTTATAAAAGCATTTTTTCTCGTTACTATGTATTCCAATATAAATAGCCTCGCCCACAAGATTAATAAATCCACGCTAAGTCTGTGGCTGATTGGTGGTGACGCAAGTGATGCTTATTCGAAAGTAGGTCAAACACCGTTTTCTGGGTCACTCCGCCTACATGTACACGCCTCTCCCATCCGTTTCTGTCCTGAGCGAGCTCCTCCCAATTCCCGTAATCAATATCAGAATAGTTCAGACTGTATAAGCTGGATATTTCAACATTAATAAATGAAACATATAGATTGTTTTTTTGTATTGTGTTACTTGCACAATTTAGATAAACCCGCCGATATATACAAGTTTCTATTATTATAGACAAAACGATCTAAGTAGTAGTCGAAATAATGGTATTTCAATATTTTCTTAACCTATAATAAGGTTTTAAACCACTCTATTGTATAGCGGAAAGATGCTAGATGATAATGACAAACCGGAGTGAACGCCAGTAGCTAAAGTTATTTGATTACTGCCTAAAAATGCATATCTCTAATGGTGAAATCTATAGAACGCATTCAGACTTATCTTAGCCTTAATTAAGTTCAGACTTTAAATGTATAGTCGCAAGTTTAGCATTTATTTAGCTTGTGCTGAGCTAGATATAAGTCATCAAAGACTTACGCAAAACTTGAGTATTACTTGAGTATTATGCGAATAAAAAGAGGTTCGCAATAATAATATAAAACATTAGCGCTTCTATAGATTTTAAATTATCAGTATTACTTGATGATCATTGGCCTGATCCTTTGTTATAGACATATCAACAGCCTTTCATTGTTTGTTTGATTCTTGATGTATTTCTTGATATTTTTTCAAGAAGCGTGATTCAATTTAATTCTTACAATTAATAACATTTTTAATTTACAATTACATTAAACATTAATTTACATTAAACGATTAAAATAGCCGTTCGTACTACTGTATTCGGATCCTAAAAATGTGAGTAATATAATACGGCCACACGAGGCTGTATATAAAACATGTACCATAATATAAATACCATATTATACACTATTCATTAGATTTATTGGAGACTTAAGTACAAAATGGTTAAAATCCGAATGAACGGTAGAGAATTAAATAAGTTGTAGAGGTAGAATTGCAGAAGTACTAACATACGTTTATATTTAAGATATAAAGATGTAAAATTTGTATGCGAATGTAATCTCCGGAACTATTTATATAATTGTGAAAATATTTTTTCAAATAGAAATGGAGAGAATGTCGAAGTGTTGTAAATCATATTTAATTGTTAGATTTCATAGAGTATTTAAGTGGGAAGAATATTCAGGCTGCATTCAATAATTAAAAACGGATAAACGGCACAATATTTGAATGTAATGTGTTTTATATGACTTAAAATTCCACATAATATCAATTGAACGTAATCGACTCTCTCGTTATATAACCCGAGCATAAGCTCGAAAAATAATCACGCTTACGAACTCCGAAAAAGCGTTAATATTTTAAAATATAATAAGAATACTATAAGAACATTTCTTAATCTCAGTTTTTTATGATTTTTTTAAATAAAATCTATGAGCATTTAATAAATATTTTCCTTAGATCCCAACAAAGTTTGAGATATTCCAACAAGAATACACCAGAAATATCACAAGAAACACGAATTTCAAAAGTTACATTCCCATACAAAATAATTTAAGCGAAACAATGCCAATAGAAAACAGTAAAAGAAACGGTGATAGCAAATAAAAGTTCCACGAAAAACTGATCTGGAAGCCAGTATAAAATTTCAATGAAATTATTTAGGCACAACTCCTAAATGTCTGTCGCACCATGAAAACGGCCAGTGAGCTCTATCGTACGATATTGCGTCCTTCAACCAATTAACGAACATCCGTCACAGGTATGCACCTGTACAGGCAACGACTATCAACAGTATATATCAAAGGCGATCGCTGTCGTTTTGTAACGCACGGTTAAAAACGAATGGCGTGCAGACAAAAGAAAAACCTTTAAAAATTACTAGTCCCTTTGTTGTAGAATGTAATATTCTTTTTCAGTATCTTAATCAAACAAAGCAATGGAATTCTATGCACTACTCTGTCTGGTACAAAGGAAAAAAGCTTTCTTACTACAATGAGAGTCTGAAAATTCATTGCCTTTGCACAGTGTAAATTTATTAAACTCCTATTAAATTTTCGTTTACAATTGGCGACATATACAGATTTATATACAGCTACTTTATAATATAAAAAAAAACCACTTGGTTGCTTTATAACATCTGCTTAACTAGCAATCATCCACAAGTTGAAAATTGGTCGCCAAGCACATAGGTGCATTCCGGCAGCTGCACATAAGAGCCAGTTCTTAGGCCACATTGTCATTTGACATCAGTTGGGATTGTCGTCGAATTTATAAACCTACCGCATCAAATGATATATCTGTTTACTATTATAAAAAATGTACAAAATATTAAGAAAGTTTTCGTTGTTAACTTATTTTAAATTCTTTAATATTAATAACTAACGTTTGCTCACGGCTCCACTCATGTTAGTATAAATTTAACCTATTCCTCGGGAACTGTACTTTGTTCTGAATGAAAAGTACCCTATGTCCTGTCCTTACCTGCTACAACGTGTTTGCAAAACATAATACCGATCGGTAAAGGCGAGAAAGCGTAACACACAAACAACCTCACATACACTTTTATAATATTAATATGGATTAGTGTGGATTCGTTGTTACGATTACTATATTATTATTAGTATTTGACTTTTAGCGAATTGAATATTTTCTAAATATTCTATATGTTCAAATGTCTACGTAGATATAGCATCTTGTCGTATCGTGTTGGAGTTTATCTATTATTCATTTTATATACTCAAATCAATCAACTAATAATATAAAAGAAAGCCCATTTGTTCCCTTTATCCGTTAGAACCATAAAATGTATTTTATATGGTTTTCACTCTCATTTAACTAATTTCGTCCCAAATTTTTGTGTGCCTAGTATACATGTTTATAATACATGCCTGTTTTATTTATACAAAATATTGTAACCAAGTAAAAAGATATATATTTTTAATAATATACGACGAAATTCCATACTTAAAAAATGCCTATAAAAAGTCCTCAATAATCATTTGTATCTCTTGCATATTATTAAAGTATAATAGGTTATTTGCGATACCATTTGGACTAACATAGTATTTATTATATGTAGTATAATTACTGCATTGCATATAATTCTTGTGCTGTTAAATACTTTAGTATGTGTAGGTAATTAATGTGGATCAAAATGACCCAAGTAAACCCCTATCATGTGAACGAATATTGTAGACGATACAGATTTTAAATTAATTTTACTGTAAAATAATAATAACACTAAAATTTAACAATTACATATTTAAGAGTCTTTGATTCGGTGAGCTGGTTGCAAAAATAGCTTTTTTTTCGAACTGACTACACTCTTGACTTGGCAAGGCCTCTACAGTTCCATCGGACTACGCAAAAATAGCCTATGTTGGTATCCGTTAATAATTTTTAATATTCATATCTCATGAACATCACGACGTCTCACTCTATTTAAGACTAGCTGTCATCCGTGGCTTTGTCTGTAGTACTATCTCTAAAACGATTGTGGACCTATTTTCACGGGACTTTCACTGCCAGATAGCTAACTTTATAAGAAGTAATTAAAGTTTTTTTTTTATTTTAGACTACCTTTTACCCATGGCTTCGTTTGCAGTACTATCTCCAAAACGTTTGAACCATTTTTCACGGAACTTTCACTAACAGATAGCTGATCTTATAAGAAGTAATTTAAGCTTTTCTGTTTTAGACTAGCTATTATCCGTGACTTCATTTTTAATGCTACAATGTTAAATTCCTTTAAAACAATTATAAAAAATTGCATACGGAACTGCGGGCAACAGCTAGTTTAAAATAAAAGGAGAGAAATGGAACAAAATCTCATCAAAGTTTATTTAAAGCGATGGGACTCAATAAAAACCTAACATCAACTTTTCAAGGCTGACTTTTTAGTCCATTTTGGTTAATCAAATCTACAAAATGAATGACAAAAACAATATTCTTTAATCAGCTAATAAATGTCAGTTCAAAATAGAATTTATGACATAATATAGCTAAAAATATTGATTAACTAAATTAAACTCGTTGTAATTGTGAACTAATCTGAAAAAAAAAAATTACATCTGACACTTGAACATGACTTCTGCCACATCCAGACAGACCAATGTTATTCAAGGAAAACTTAATAGCAAAATTGAATAGCAAAGAATTTCCGCTTCTTTAAAATATCTGAAATATGACAACCCGGAGCAGAGCGGAAATTGCGGTAAGGAAAAGCAAAGGTAAAATCGACAAGTTATACTGTCACTTTAAGACTAACGCAAGTTTTACAAGACAGCAATTTAACTTCAGAACCAGACGTTACTATACTGAACGGTCCCTAGGAGGACACAGGAAATAAGTTTGCTTAGATTCTGTCTTGTCTAACTTTGTGTTACGTGGAAGAAATAAATTATTTTTTTTTCTTCTAAGATGATGTTTAAACAAAAATTACTTCTTAAAAATTAAAGAGGTACAAACCCATCGTAACTTATTTTTTCTCCGTCGTAGTAGAATCAAAGATTCGACTTTACTGAAAAACCTTATTATTCAGCTTGTAATGGATGTATCAGGCTTGAAAGAAATGGTATGAAAGTTTTCTTCGAACTGTAGAGATACTCGTCTCACAATACTCACGATTCTATGCTTACTTAACCATAAGAATCTTCTTTATAAAAAAAACATTGAAGTGTACCGATTTCCTTATTTAGATTACATTTTATAAGCGTATTAATTAATCAATCTTCTGTTAAATACGAATTTTATACATTAAACTAAAGAAATTATCACTAACATTATTAAGTTAACGTCTGCCTACGAAGATCTAAAGGTATATATTTCTATGACGTATGAATATTATTGAGAATCTTGATTTACATCGGAGTGGCTATTTATATTTTAGTTAATAGATTTAGAACATTTCTCTTCAAACTTTATATTTAGAAAAATGTGGAATATATATATTTTTTTATATTATAGGGGGCAAACGAACAGGTGGGTCACCTGATGGTAAGTGATCACCGCCGTCCATAGACACTAGCAACACCAGGGGAGTCGCAAGTGCGTTGCCGCCCTTTTAATATATGTGGGCCTCCGGCGCTCTCACTAACCGAACGAAACACAACAGTGCAAGCACTGTTACTTCACGTCGGCTTTCTGTGAGAGGGTGGTACTACCCCGGGCGAGCCGACCCATTCATTCTGAAACCAGTAATAGTTTCAGCGTAGCTCTACCACGTACAAAATATATACAAACGATAATACTAACTTTTTTATATCCTTAATATTTTAAGGTGTAATCAAAATCAAATCAAAAATACTTTATTCAGTTTAGGCCCTGATAAGGCGCTTATGAACGTCAAAGTTACCACCGGTTCGGAAAACAACCTAGTCATCGAGAAGAACCGGCAAGAAACTGGATCTGGTTTATCTTTTCATTAACATATTATAACTCACATTTTTAAAACATAGTTATAAATAATTACATTCGGTTTTGGTGGATGCACAGAGAGAGCGTCATTTCCAGACGTCACCGTCGTTCACAAATTTATCCACCCTGTAATATTAAATTACAGCCTTTAGATATTAAAACCTGCTTGACATGGTGCTTGAAATTAATATCCGGTAAATCGGTAACGCGTTTTGGAATTTTATTATAAAACCTACCACTATTACCTAAAAAACTGTTACCGGTCCTAGTGAACATGGAATGACCAATTTGTTATTATTTCTTGAATTTAGATTATGTCGGTCCTTTACGAAATCTAGCTTATCTAAGTTTTTGCGGACGTACATTAGATTTTCAAGTATGTATTGGGAGGGCAGAGTTAGGATACCGAACTCCTGGAACTATAATAATAGTATGCCTTTGCAAGGGTTATTAGTTGATACGGCCCTAATTAATTTACACTAACATCATATTTGTGAGTGAAAAGCGTTTATTGTTTTAAAAATACGAATCGCTTTATAAAACGGATAATAAATTCTAATATAACTTCTTAATAGATCAGGGCATGGTGATCCTTTTATATCAAGTGTTGTTACCGAAGATATCACGATAAGTCTAAGACTAAGAAAGAATAGTCTTCCATGCAGAGCAATAATTTTGCTTGAAGTAACAATCAATAATTGATCAAGTGTTGTTAGGTGTAGCTATGAGAAAAACGCTGAATTTTCGCAAAGATGCACCTTCATCATTATATTCGTTCAAATGATTTATTAGACAGTTTAGTATTATTAATAGCTTCTAGAAAAAGTAAATGAACATTTACGTTTTATTACACAGACCCACATTATTCTTCAAAGTGCATATAAAAATCTTATCTTAATAATACTTTTAAGCACAGCAAAAAAGAAAATAATTTTTACACACAGTTTATATATCATTCCAAAATTGAGGAACCGCGTACATTAGTTGAAGTACCACATTATAACACCGGCCTCGTTGGAATGAATAAAATCAAGACACATAAAATAAGAAGCAATATAGATAGAAAAACATACATATATTTTTGTAACTACGAAAATGTTTAAAGCGAGTTCCGGAACGGATATTCATTATAACATCTGACATATTATAACTTCTAGACGTATTTCAAAATTGACATCGGCGTAAAGAAAGTATATAATGCTATTCGAATATTTTTCATACAATCATGCGTGAACCTTTGACATGTTCTGACTTAGAGATCCCGGTATGTAGAATGCACTTCAAATAGCCTTTGATTTTTGTACTTTAAAGGTGACTCGGAAACTATATCGCGGATACAAAATAAATATGCTATTTTAACTATGAATTCCCTTATATCACATTGTTATAATAAATATAAGATAAAATGAAAATGATAAGACAAGGGTCTTTTCGTTAATTAATTTTCTTTACTACTTTTTTTGTTTAGTGTCTATTGGTGAGCCTTAGTGTTATCATTAAAAAAAAATAGTTTTATTCCATCCTAGCGATAAGTCAAAACCTTTATTTATAAGTCTCTATTAGTCACACTCTTTACTCACGTTTTTAAATTACAAATATTTGTACAAGACCCAATACAATATTTATGCTTTATCTTTCTTTATTTATTTCATTATCTTTATTTCATAATAAATATTTTTAACCAAAAATGCGAAAGCAATTCACTGTGAATTTTAAACGATACGACGTTTATGAAACCAAACTCTCATCGGAACAAATACCGTACGGGAAGAAGTATAATAAATACCTTGTACAGATATGCTTTGCATATTCATAAGTTTCAAATAAATAATTTTAATTATATTCTTGCAGAAGCCGTAATACAATATAAATCCTTTTGTGAACGTTGTATTGCCCCATTTTTTGGTTACTCTACACTACATTGAAGAATAATTGACAATTAAGCTTAAAACATTTGTTTATATTTGACATTAGCAATATTAATAGATGCCATATTCAAAAAGAAGCACAACACCAACAAAACAAGCGTAATATATATAATAAGGTACAGTATACGAACAGAACAATAACCAAGAAGTTATTGATCCGATAAACATTAACAAGGTACAAGATTACTGGAAACAATGTTTTTGGTCTCAAAAACAAAGCCAGTATTTTTTTTTCTTTTATTTAGCTCTGTTTGTTACGCTCTTTGATTAATTTCCCAAGAACCTTGCGCGTTCCATTTCCGGGAATTTGCTAATAAAGAAAAATGTAGACGAAAATGCAATGCATAATGTTAAAGAATGCAGACAAAAAAAAATAAAAATCTCAAGCAGATTCCATTTAAAACGTGTTTACTTTGTTTCAAACGAAACAAAGTATGCGAGCTCATTACTTGTAATTAAGAGTTTGAAAACACAGACGATTTTGAGACGGAACACTGTATTCATTATATACTTAATTAATTTTATCACAAAAAGAGAACAGTTCACATAGAAATCTGTGAAATTTAATAAAGAAATACAATTTACGGATGACTTCCCAACAGCTGTTAAAATTAAATATACAAAGAAAGCTGGTTATATTACTACGTTGAAGGGCAATATTTATTTGCCGATCTTAGTATTGGCCACTCCTTTGGTAGGGAAACACTCTCACCATTCGAATTGCGACTTCACGCTACCATAGTTTTACAAATCTAGGAAGCTAATGCGTATACTCCCAATAACACTATTAGAATACGGAACAGTACCATCATAGCGACAGACGTAGTAGCTGATAACAAGCGCCGACACATTCTCTAGGGGCGTTAGAGTCATACTGTTGAATCTCTTACCATTATCACGTGCTAAACCGATACCAACCATGCTTATAGAGTACACGTGACTGACCCTCGAGCGATTCGATCATATTACCGCACTAGCAGTGAGATAGACACTCCTGAACACAAACAGATAACGAAGGGGAGAAACATTGAAACGGAGTGTTATCAAAACCATCAATAAAATTTATACGTACGAGATACTATGTACAAAATTAGCGATTCGCATCGGCTTCTCTTTTACTTATTGATCAAAGCAATTTAGATTTTATTTTTAGCGTAGACAGTAGATCAAAGTGAAAATAACTAAATAAATACAATCTAAAATTAATTTTTCACAATTTACATATTAATGTACTCGTATAATTGAAAAAAAAAACATATTTAGCTTTATAATAATATTTTTTTAACAATAATGGTCAAAAAGGACAAGAAAGGGAGAAAAATGGCCGTGAACCCCCTGAATCAGATTTACAGGAAGAAATCCTCATGGTTACGATAGACCTAAACCAGAGCCTGTGAATGTGCAATTCACAGATACATTGTACACAAGCGCATCATTTGAATCCTTACTACCTGTTATTGAGGAGTTAAATAACCACAGGTCCGCAGGTTCGAACCCCGGTACGTATCAGACGAATTTTTCGAAACTCGCATACATTTTCTAACTGGTACCATTATCGGCTAACAGTGAAGGAAAATATGATGAAAAAACCTGAACCTGAGAAATAATCTTATAGTATCACCGTATGTAGAAAAATATAGAACTGTGGATTTCTCAGAGTTTGAAATCGCCAATACGTCGTGGGCTATCGTGGTGATTATGCCTTTACTTTCCTTCAGTAAGAGGCTTATGGCCGTACAATGGACCTCTTATAGACTGAGAATGATTATAGTATAAAAACCCTTTTGCAAATAAAAGCGGCCACTTCAGATTTTTTAATTTTTCCTTTACTGCAATAACTATTACAAAAAAGAGGTCTAATTGATTTAACGATATTATGGAATGTTATTTGAAGCATGCTCGCACATTTCTTAGGTTTCAAATTAAATTAACAAAATAAAAGTAATGATTATTGTAAAATTGCTTTACAAATGACACGAATTGCAAAAACTGTTGCTGATTACTAACATTTTAAAACTTTTTGGATATTATCTGAAAACTAAGTAACTTAACGATTAAGTTTTTATATTAAATACCACTCTCCGATATGACTGATAAAATGGTAAGGGTCGGTACAACTATAGAACTACTTGAATAAAGTTGTTCGCAAATTTATATGTATCAGCTGTTAAGTGTGAGGCGTTTACTTGTCCAGAGGACTTGGCAATGGTATCAAGAAACCCATTCAGTCAAGAGAAGACCAGGTTTGGGAAGAAATCGTTGGAGAAAACCACGAGATGACCGCTTTTTGATGAGTCAGGCGTTATGAGATCTGGACTGGAGACTGGAACAAAGAATATTTTCTAATGAAGCTAAAATCTCTTTGCGTGGAGAGGACCGACGCCGGCGAATGCTGCGAAGTCCACGAAAATGCTATGCAGAAGTGTGTGCAGCAATTAATTCGACGAAACGTACAGAACTAGTTTTCATAGAAAACGGAACATTAAATGCACACCGATACATAATGGAAGTCCTACTTCCATGTGCATAGCCCGTATTGAGTGCTCTTTAGGAAGGTTACAATTTTTTGAACAACACTACTTGCCCTCACCGTCCTAGCGAAGTGGAAGAGTACATGCAAGAAGTTAGGAGTCGTCGTTTAAATTGTCCAATCGTGACATTAATCCATTTGAGCATGTCTGGGATGCTTTAGAGAAAAGGGTAAGATCAGTGCAACCTGCTCCACAAAACATCAGGGAGTCCTTGCAGAAGAGTGGGAACGTATTGCTCAAAACGTTTTTAAAAATATCGTAGAAAGCATGCCCAGAGAAATTCAAGCCCCAATTATAGCAAGAGGAGGTCATGCACTTTACTAAGATTTTACATTTGTAGCGTAATTTAATAAAAAAAATATATATATTAACCTATAAACCACAAAATGATATTACTCGTTTAATCGAAATCTACTTGTTAATCCTATCGATATATAATATATCGTTCGTTTCAACTTTATGATTATTTATAAGATGTAACTAGGAATTATTTTAAGCGATAATTTTTAGAAAAGATAAATAAATATAATAGAGCGAGAGAAATATAATAATAAATAAATAATAGAGAAGATAAATAACATATACGTATATTACAAATCAACACTAAGACAACAATAATCCTTATCTGATGGACTGTGAACTCCTCTAATACTCGAGACACGGCTACACTTTTAATCCGCAGGCAGACATAAGATTAGGTAGCCATACCGTCTGCGGTCTGAATTAAATGTAATACACCGTTCGCTAACGGTTTCTAAGTCTGATAAATTGATCTAATGCTTTCAATCAGCACCGAGTTTCACCTGACGGTCTTCATTAGTTTCCTTTGAACGAACGTATCTGATATTTTACCGAGCGCTGGAATAATGGGGATAACTTTTCCGTTTTCTACCAGGTATTTAAGATAAATTCATATTAGATTGTGAGGTATCTTATCTTACAATGACATGAATCAGTTAACATTCGTTTAATTTCGCTTCATATTTATAAAATGTATTTATTTTTCTATGTCGAAACAATAATATATTAAGGTCCTTTTATTAATCAATACATTTCAATAGAGATATGTCATAGATAGAGAATATGTCTCTATTTATTAAAAAATATTTTTATATATATAATTCCTCTGTACATGTGTATGTGACTGAACTCTTTCTAGACGGTTAAGCAGATTTTGATGTTTTTTTTATAAGTTCAGGTGTATTAAAAAACGCTTTATGTTCACAATTAGACCCGGTAAATGGCGCTGCGGTCTGATTTTAGAATATTTTTTTATTATCAGAGCAGGTCATAGTCCGCCGCGACCGCTAGTGTTTTTTTATATCGACCTGATATACCCTGTTGGCACTATGGCCTCTACAGATTCACCGGACTACTAAGGCGAGCGCTTATGGCACTCACTCGATTTGTTTAGGCGATCAGCGTAAGGGCACGATTCCCGATCTGACTAAGCTAATCTAAACTAAGCTATCTATCTCATACATATAGGAATATGTTAAAAAACATGTGTAACCATATGTGTCACGAATGCATACGTGTATTTTGTATCTGAATACTAAGTTGTAACTCAGTACGAAAAGGGGTGAAAAATAACTCAATCACTGGATGTATCTATGTCTGCACGTATGTGGGGTGATCTGTATATGTAAAACTAGCGTGAGTCAGTGTATTCACACGAGTAACATACTCGGGGGCTCCACACCGAGGGACAAACCTAGGCTCGAGGTGCTATCAGAGACAACGCCACGTGTGTGCGGGTACGTATCATCACCCCCCGCCCACGGCGGCGTGAGCAGAGAGAATCGCGGACGTGGGCGCAAACACGCAACTTTTAAGAGAACATCGAACGAACGCCCGCTAGTGTATATATAACATGTTCAGTGATAATCTCAACTCAGAGTCACTCTTTATCCACAAACTAATATGACTTTAACATTCTATATACGTATAAACGGTAAATATAATTATTTATAGATATTATCTTTCTATACTCCTCTTCCATATGAATTTTAACAATGCCGAATATTAGTTCTGCGTGCGAGAAATGTCTTTAAAAATTGGTAGCAAATTTTCTCTTCAAATAATAATACATGGATATTGTGGACAATTATCATGCCGATACAATATATATATATACATAAATGTATATACTAAATAAACACTCGGCTCTGTTCACGTTTTTATCACCTATTTTAATTTTCATTTGTTGTAATAAATAGTTAAGTTATAATAAAATGGATATTATAACAATTATCTCCGTGGCTCATTACTTATGCATATTAATATTTCTGATCATCACTTGGACGGTACATGAATTAATGTCTCGCAGCGTCACCTATTGACGAGCGTCACTATAGAGTCATAATAGGAAGACCGATAGAAGCTTTCTCCAAGGAAAAAACAATTAAGTATGCCAACTTAATAACTGATTTACTTTAGAAAATAATTGAATATAAAAAAGATTAAATGATAATAATAACTATATAATAAATATGTGCAGATCCGCGTGCACAGCTAGTATATTTATATATTCAATCATTTTAATTAAAGATTAAGATTAGACTTCAAGTTGAAAGCATTGCAGTCACAGATGAAATCAAAGACTTAATTAGTAATTCCACTACTCAGACCCGTAATGTTCAAAGCGTGCGAAAAGTTTAACAACATTCATGGTTTGATAGGATTTAGAAAGACGGAAGTCCTGTATGTTGAAAATAGTTTAACCTTTCAAACGAATGTATGACGGTAGAGGGTTTCTAATATCCGCTGAGTTTTCAACTTCCCAGTTGAAAATCTATCTTTGTATACGCGTGTTCCGGCAGCTGCAGTTGTGAACCAAGCTTTAAACATCAACGGCAAAACCTTCTTGTTTCTGCTCTCTTTCTACTTGAATAAGGTCGCCACAACGCGATCTCTTACTTCACAGTATAAATTAAAATTCGGTCTAGTGTTTTACGACCGACCGCTTGCCTGGCATGAAGTAACTTAGATTCAGACTAGCTATTGGCCCGCAGTGGAATATCCGAAACTTTGACTGATTTTCGAAAGACTTCCACTGGCAGATAACTGGTTATAAAAAGTAACTTAAGCTATATTAGGTATTTTATAGTGGCTGTTACCCACGACTTTGTCCAACGTGGAATCTCCAAAACAATTGGACCAATTTTGACGGGAATTTCATTGGCATATAACTAAAGCAATTAGAACTAATTAGAGCTGTTTTATTTTCGACTACCTGTTACTCGTGAATTCATTCGTGGAAGCCGTGGTATAACCGACGCAGTTCTATTGATTTTTTCCAGGATTTAGATTGAAATATAATTAAGTTATATGGAACAACTTAGACTACTTTATTTTAGATTAGCTGTTACCCGTAGCTTAGTTTGTAATAATATCTCCAAAACGGTGAGTCCGATTATCACGAGACTTCCACTGACATATAGCTGACCTTATAAGAAGTAATTCAAGCTTTTTTATTTTGAACTAGCTGTTACGATTTTGATTACGAGTTAGATTGATGTTCACGAGACTATACTGACAGGCATCAGCTGCCTTATAAGAAGTAATTTAAACTTTTTAATGTCTCCAAAACGGTTGGACTGATATCAAGAAAAGATCACTGGCATATAATTAACCTTACAAGAAGTAACTTAGGCTATTTTATTTTAAGCTAGCTATTACCCGCGACTTTCTCTAACGTGTTATATCCAAAAAGATTAGACCGATTTTGACGGGGTTTTCACTAGCATATAACTAAAGTAATGAGAACTACTAATTTAGGTCTTTTTATTTTTTACTAGCTGTTGCTCGAGACATCATCCGTATGGAGTGTCCGCAACGAATGACCTGATTTTTCACTGGCAGATAAATGACGTTATAAGAACTAACTTACGCTATTTCATTTTAGACTAGCTGTCACCCGCGACTTCACCCGCTTCATATTGAGTAATCAGTTCACTATAAACATGTGCGTGATAGGTGTATAGCACTGGACTCCAAGAACTAATATAATTGAAATTCATATATTTGTATATATATTTGTTATTTGAATTATATTGTATTTTAGGTAAAATTGGTGGTCATTTTATTTTATTTACCGTGCTGGCGTATACATATCTTAGTAATCATAGCAAAGTATAAAAATATTGTAAAATATTAAAAGCTGCAAACAGATAGATATAGAGTTTTATATCATGATATATACCTATGCAAAATACTGAGACTTCAACTCTTTCTATCTTTTTAATTAGAAAAATAATTATCAAGTAATTATTTATAATTCAACATTATAATTAACAGTAATTTTGAAGATAGAAGATGTATTTCTAATAAGATATTAGACCAGGAAATGTATTACCTTAAGAATTCAATAATGTAATTGTTATTTTATTTTTATAGAGCATTTCTGTAATTTTACACCATCTCACAATTTTAAATTTCTTTAATACAATTTAAAAACAGCACGCGGAGCTGCAGACCACAGCTAGTTAGGTAATATAATAAGTATTACAGTGCGGCTGCGAAAATTTTATTCTAGATACCGAAACCAATACTATGAAACACAAAAAGAAAAACCCTACAAACGGAGTACAACCTCGGAGCTTTATAGGGTGTAAGAGCGGCCATAGTGCAACTGTGTGATAGTGAGTTTGTTTTAAATATTGTATTTACAACTACAAATAATTTTTGATGCAAGACGGAATTGCAAATACCCAAGAGCCAGTAGCATCGTTAATCTCAAAGGGGCCTAAACCCAAGTTTATGGGGTTGCCGCCCTTGTCTCCCGGCCGCCATATTGGAAAAAGGGGTGCAAACACTTTTTTCGCGATATTTCGGAAACTATACGTCCTACAAAAAATTCATGGCAACATAATTTGTAGCAAATCGCTTTGCCTACAAATATATATATATAACTTTTTGCCTTATATTTAAAGTTAAAGAAGTTATAGGCAAAAAATTAAAAAAAAAACTATAAAAATTTTCATTTTTGCTCTATAACTTTTTTTATACATTTTACAAAAAAATTAGCTCAGACCAATCTTGTAGATAATCTTTTGAAGATAATTTTTCTTTATATATTTTTTTCATTTCTTTCATTACAACCGTATTACAGCGCTCTAAAGTTGACCGGGTTCGTTAATGCTCATGAAAATCCGGTCGAAACGAAATGGATTAACTTAGTTGTATGATTTCTTTTTATTGTAATTACATCTTAAACATTTTTTGTTAAATCCGTACAACTTTACTTAACGGCAACCCCACAAACTTGGAGTTAAGCTACTATAGACCCCCCCCCATGTCCCAAAAATAAAATAGCGTCCTCTAAAATATGCAATATTCGGTCCTTAAATTTGTTACATATTTAACTTAAGTTGGTTATTTCAATGTTAATTTAAATAGACTATAATATTTTACACACGTCGGATTCCGCTCGGAGGCCCCGTATTATCGATATAGCAAAGACGGAGGAAGTAATTACGCTCGCGCTTCGAGTGTAATAAAATTATAAAAGGCGATGTTTCTCCCTCGATCCGTCTATCCATTAGTCTGCTTATAATTCGAAAACAAGTGAAACAAGTTTCGTTTTTATATGTATTCTCTGAATAATTTTTACTATAGCATTTATTACATTAAGGCTGAGTTGCACCAAAATCGTGGTTATTGTAATTGTTAAAGTTAACTTTAACAATGACAAGACTTGCTAACAGTTACAATTGCCAAAACGAGTTGCACCATCAAACATTTTGTAATTGGTAAATTATTAGGGTTGCTACTTCAATAAGCCAATTAGTTCCTAAAATCGAAAAGGGTAATATATTTTACTTGGCAGGACTTTGTTATAAGTGTCACCAAGTGTCACTATTGTTATTCTGTGACTGTCAACAGATTTTTTATCAATGGCTAATTCCGAGAAAATTAATACCATATTCGAGAACAGTATAAAGTAAGTAGTATTGAATTTATTCAAATCTACAATATTATTTGAAAATTTCATATAAAATGTTTTTGTATGCACTATATAAGTGTGTTAATAATATACAAGCATTCGATTCTGTAACGACAAAACGTTAGCGTTTGTCGTCCTGTGGACATTTTCCAATTCTAGGAAGATAAACTTTTTTCTTTCTAAGACGCAAATTATCTTCAAATATATTGATTTCGTCATCGGAAGAACTATTTTCAGTTTTCCACAGGATTTCTCTTAGTAACGACATGATATTATAAAGTTTTTTCTAGTGAACATGACAACCGATTCAAAAATTGACATTAACAATAACGGTAACCGGCCAACATGGAGCGGTAATAGTTAACGTTAAATCGTGACGTCATTTTAACCATTGTCAATTGGTGCAACCTATTTTTTGCCTAACAATAACTTTAACCGAATTTTTAACTTTAACATTAACTGGTGCAACCGAGCCTAAGTGACTGACATATGAAATGTGTTCTGAAAGTGAGATTTTAAATTAAGTATATATAAAATAAATATTATGATACAAAAATTACGGCACAAAGCGAAGTTATAAATATTAAACGCGGCATGTAAACATTGAATTAAATAAAAAACGATTTAATAATATATATAAATATATACATATTCGTATATAATCGATGCACTCTAATACGAGTACCGTTTATTCGTTCATCAGGGCATTTGCCTCACCTATGGGTTACTCATGGAGAAAGATTTTTATCCATTGTCGAGTAACTCGATGGATTCGAGTCTATAGTTATTATGTTTTATATCGTAATCCACGAATGACTTTGAAACTCAAGGGGAAGATACATAAAACTATTACAACACCACACCAGTCACGCTATATGGGTGATATGAGTTTTTTTTTTATATTATAGGGGGCAAACGAACAGGTGGGTCACCTGATGGTAAGTGATCACCGCCGTCCATAGATACTAGTATCACCAGGGGAGTCGCAAGTGCGTTGCCGGCCTTTTTATATATGTGGGCCTCCAGCGCTCTCACTGACCGAACGAAACGCAACAGTGCAAGCACGTCAGCTTTCTGTGAGAGGGTGGTACTACCCCGGGCGAGCCGACCCATTCATTCTGAAGCCAGTAATAGTTTCAGCGTAGCTCTACCACCTAGGAAAAGTGAGTGCAGGGCTACACAAAAATGCGGATGAGAGAACATTACATGTGGCAGATATCCGAATGTTAACATGGATTAGTGGTATGACTGGAATGGATAAGATTAAGAATGAATATATCAAAGGAAGTTTAAAAATAGTACCTGTGACTGAGAAATTGAGAAATTGGTATGGGTATATCACGAGGAGAGATGAATGTAATGTAACTAGAAAGGTTTTAAGTATGAAAGTGGACGAATATAGGAGTAGATGAAAACTGAAAAATGCATGGAAATGTCATGTGTATAAAAGGTTTCAATACTGCGATGACAACTGACAGGGGAGAGTGGAAGAGGAAAACATGTTATGTCGGATCTACTTACGTGGGGTAAGAGTAGGAAGAAGGTGAAGATAATAATTATCATAATTTAATACGGACGAAGTCGCGGACCTTTTCTTGTAAAATATATTAATATTTTACTCGATTCAACTTGTTGCCACTGTTTACGTAATGAAACTTGTGTACAAAAAGGTCCTACAATAAATAGTAAAATGTAAACCAAGAAACGTTTCAAAAAATACCTTAACAATATTATATATGATTTGACGGGCCGAGAATGCATTAAATAGTTTGATAGCTAGCTGATTCGGCCTGGCTACGTAGGCATTGATCAAGAGCCAACTGATATATTGCGGTGTCCTTCCGCCAGCCTGGCCGTTGGGGAGGCATGGTGATAGCACTGCACGATGGCGCCCCAACCAAGCGGCGGCCGGTACACCGTGGGGTTTTAGTGAGTAAGAGTCTCACACTACTCACTCTCCCCCCTGTGAGGGTGGTGTGTCCATGATGGATTTCCCCACGCTAATTAAAAAAAAGGCCTATGTAACAGAAACATCGAGCTATCAAACTGCTTAATGCATTCTCGACCCGAAAAATCATACATAATATTGTGTACAAAATGCAAAAATGTTACCTTAACAATAATTGTGTTTTTCACGCGAATGGAACTGCGGTACACAGCTAGTATAGCTATGTACGTATGTACATGTCAACAATAACTATATACTAATAACAATAATAATATTAAAACAATAACAAATAAAATTATTATGTTGAAAAATAATAACATTCAGGCTTGATAGTCAAAGCTGAGGTATGGAAGATGGTAGGAGAGAACCTCACTTAATGGACGGCACTCAATAAACCGAGAGAACGAAACAAATAATTCATGTCTATCGTATAACTAAGTCCATCACCGTCAGCGTTTTAATAACGAAGCTTGCAGCGATGCAAAGTAGAGGATTTAAATACGGAACGATCCTGTCTTGTTGAAATACTCAATAATTCAAATTATACAGTTTTTTTTCATTTCCATCTGCTCGCACTGTCATCTCAACATTTGTAAAATTAATTAGCCTATATCGTGACTATTTTGTAATATTTACTTCTAATTGTTATAAACTGAATGCATTATTATGTACAAATAAAAAAAAACAATAATTTGTGCGGCATTGGAAAATAAATCAAATGCAGCGATGCTGACTCTGTAATGCTGTGTTTGGACATCGCCTCGATCGACGAGCTTTACGGTAAAGAAAAACGCCATGACGAATTAAGTTATGCTCCTGTCATAATTATAGAAACTAATTTGAGGTAATATACCTTTAATTTCTTTATGTATTCTGAAAATGAAGCGTATAATATATAATTAAAGTCCCCCATCGTTTGTATTAAGGACGTTTCTAAAAAAAGGTAAATTTTTACTGTTTTTCAGTACGAATTACAACAAGGCTATTGTACATTGGTAAATATCATGGTCGTTTACAGATACATTGAACCTTTAATAATGATACAGAGGTTTTTTTTCTGAATTAATAAGTTTCCATTTAAAAAAAAAGCAATTCTCCGTAGACTTTCGGTACAAAACTCTCAGTAAATTTACTCACGTCCTTGTCTATTCCACCGTCGTTTTGGACCAATGAGCCGAAAACATATTTTCCTCGAATATTTAATATTTCTCTTTGCCAAAGTGATTCTATTCATTTATCCCACTTTAGTATGCTACTGGATTCCAAACTGAACTTTATCAAAACTTCATTAAAGGATGGCATAAATCACAGAGTTTATATCTAAACAGCTATTTGACCTTAAGTATAATAAACAAGAATTCAATTGCTTCGTACATTTTTGTACGATTTCACAATCGAGGATATTTAATATATTTTATAGGCTATCAAATTTTGGAATTAAATGATTCCTATGTGTGTAAATGTCATAATAATAATAACTAATGCAATATTTTTTGAAGTCATATTTCTTATGGCACAAAATAAAAAAGAAATAATAAATTTCTTTGAAATTTGAATCGGCAACTTTTTTACCTTTTTGTGTGACGAAAAGTGGTGGAGATAAACACTGTGTCGAGTATAGTATTGAAAACAACGTTTCTTGCCCGATCATCGAAGTTAAGCAACATCGGGAACGGTCAGTACTTGGATGGGTTACCGCCTGAGAACACCGCTTGACATTAGCTTGTTGTTATTTTTTTTTTATAAAAATGTTTGTATCCCTGTAATACAAAAGTTTCACTTCTATCGTCTGTCGCCCTACACAACAGTGGTGTTTTAAAGAAAACTATTTAAAATTACCACGTTGACAGTAATCAAAACAATTAAAAATCATACACGAGCCAAACTACTGCACAGTTATTATTTAATACACAACAACATGTTATAAAACACAGCAACAATAAACAACTTTACACACAGCCATTGGATTGTAAACGGAGTTTATAGCATATAATATGATAACTGAACAGCAAAATACATATATACTACAGTAGCATAGCAAATTGACGATACTGTGCCTGATGGTATGCACAAAATAATCCAAAAAACAGTGACGCTCATCGTCGGATCTACAATCCATTGTCGGTCTTCAGTCTCGACTGATCCGCGTAAATAGCTCGACACGTTACTGATCCACAGTTTCACAGTACGAAAAAACTATGCCAATGGGAATAAAACATAAATCGGTAGCTCCAAACAGTTCAACACGTATGTTTTTCCATTGTAAAGTAAAACTAGGATGAAAGTTGAAGAGCTCTTCAAAACATTCGCTGTGATAACACATAAGGTAAAACACGCTCAGCAAGATAAGGCAATATACAAATGCAAATTTATTTTCGAATTAAACTTGTGCATGTGAATTATAAAGAAGAAAATAATTTGTATGTGGGTATTACCTTAACTTTACACGCTATTTCGCTGCGTATTATTATAATTATTGAGCCCATAGATAAAACAAAACGTACAGTAACATTACAAAACACAAAAGATTGCCGTCTTCTACGAACTGGCCTCTGGAACTGCCAGTCAAATAAAAACAAAAACATTTTATGTCCTACTTAACGGAAAAGGCTATATATGTGTGTTAACATCTACGGCTATCAGGATCAACTGTCCTAATAAATATAGTTCAGAAAGTACACTTAACGAGAACGTAGTAATAGAGCTGGCGAGCAGTGTATTGCGACGCCAAGTATTAGACAATGAGGGGAGGTTGAATGCCCAAGGAAAATGAAGCGTTACTGAAAAAATCCGAACGCCATAATATTATTTAGATAACTTTGTCAGGTTTCCGGATATTATTGATTTACTTAATTATAAACTCAAGTATCTTGTAGGTTTGACTACGTATAGATATTTTCCTAAAATGTGTGTGTAAATGTGAAACATAGTGTATGTTTAGAAATGTTTCCACTTAGTAACAAAATAGTTATTAAGATTTTAACAATATAGCTTTTCATTTTACAATAACAATAATAGCAGCAGCTGGTAAGAGTATTTATTCAATACATTGTACATTTTACTTTACAATACGTTATTATTATATATCGTGTATAGTATAAAATAACAAAGCTCAAAGATACTGTCGCAGCCTACTCCCTACTCAGCTATGCGGCCTTCAATGCATGTCCATGACACTGTGGTAGTATGCTCGGACACCATTTCGATCGACATAGGTTCGAATCCCCTGGAATGAGCCGGAGCTTTCGGTGAAGGAATACATTATGATGAAACCGTAGTATGATGGTAGGAGATGCCTGTAAGTTCGCCTGGCTTTCTCACATCGTCAAATTAAACATCGCCGCCAGCAGACGCCAAGCACTTATATATGTATTCCAGCAACTGCACTTAGAAGCTACTCCAACTTTAAGTTTATCGTGCTTACACCATCTTAGACCGCGTTGTCATTTAACATCAAGTGTGATTGTCGTTTAATGCCCAAAACCGACGGCGTTAAAAAATAGAGGAATCAAGGCACAGAAGTAAATATAACTGTATGCACCATATATATACAATACTAGGAATTGCTCGTGGCTCTGCTCCGTACTTCTTTTCTGGGTGAAAAGTACCGTATCCCATGCCCTTTTCTGTAACCCTTACAACGTGTTTACAAATTTTCATAACGATCGGTTTAGTAGTTAATGCGTGAAAGCGCAACGAACAAACAAATTCACATTGCATTTATAATATTAGTAAGGTTAGTGATTAAAAAATCAACTTTTGTTTCGGAATGAAATAAGTAAAATCATATTAGAATATAGTTATAAACAAAGGAAGATTCATTAAAGTTCGTATGGACTGCGACAAGCACACACCAGCTATAACGCTCACCATAGTGGCACGCTTCGCCGTGATGCGTAGCGTAATCAGTTCACGTACATACAGTAATCAAGCGAAGTGGTAGGGAGTTTAAATCAACTGGATGGCTGCCACGATACACAGTGACTATACCTCTGATTGTGGCGCTTAGAGATCAGCCAGTGTATAGTGCAGCCATGGGGTATGTGGGCCGCAATTTGGGGCAAATTAGTAGATCTCTATTGTATTATGCTTACCACCAGGCCCCACACAAATATGATTTACATTTTCTTTTTTCAAAATCCTTATATAGAGACCAATTCAAACATTCATACAATATGTCAAGAATAACGTAATTCTTCTAATAAAAACGATTTACTCTTATTATAAATTGCATACATCGGATTGGAGTGTATACGATTTGATAAATTATATAGTGGGGAAGACTATATGTAGTGTCGTTACATTTATCTTAATTGTCTTAATTTCTAGGAAAAATAACAAAAGAGGTTTTGCCATTGAGAGTATATCATTATTCTTCTTTATTCGTAAATCAAATTGTCATTAAATGAATAGTTCAATGAATTAAAAGAGATTTGTTCAGTTACTTGTAAACTCTCGACAATAAGTAGACGCGATCAAAGTCAATGTAATGGTTGCAATTAAATATGATATTGTGCCTTTCCTTGAGCTCGAGCTTGCAACGATTTATACGATTTCATTCCTTGGAAATATTATATTTTGCTATTATTCTGTGTCTTCAAATCACAACTTTTAATCGCATTGAAGACTTTTGATTTGAACATGAATTTAATATTTTCTTTAAAGTTTCGAGTAATAAATGTAGTGGAATCAGAAACAAACATTTCAAATTAGCGTAATTATATAATCTATATATACAAAAGAAGCTCATGTTAGTTACACTATTTGTTACTCAAGAACGGCTGTACCGATTTGGATGAAAGTTGTTGGGGAGGTAGCTTAGAACCAAGAGACGGACATAGGATATTTATTCGACCGCGTTCCCGTGTGACGTGACATAAAACATTAAAGAGAATACAAGTCACTATAAAACATGGTATAACAGAAACCCATCTGACATGGAATAACAAACCGCAGCTAAACGTAATTTTGTCTATGGTTAAGTATGGTTGAAAATTTGATAGTTATAAATTTTGTCAGAAATCAATAATCAGTAAATTGGTATTCTCTATGAACCGTCATTAACAATGCCGCGACCAAGACGATCGAATCTTTCCCGACAAAGCCGTAATGCAAAAAGGATACGAAACATTGCGAATGAAAGGACTGAAGAAGAACAAAAAATTTCGATTGAAGAGCGCCGCGTTAGTATGGTTCGACTTCTAATAAAAATTGAACTTAATAAAATCCAAAATCTGCTTATTTATTGCCTCTAAGGCGGAACAGAGTTCGCCGAGTCAGCCAGTTACTAATATAGAAGATTACTAAAGATATGTTTAATGAACACATTGTATTATAAATTCATTTTATTAATTACAGTTGAAATAAGCTTCCATAACTTCGATGTTTATGTCACATAATAGCAACACTCTAACTTCGCATTTCTACCTTAGATTAATTCATTATAATACTGAACTGGTGCTAAAGAGTCATCAAGTCGCAAGTTTCTTGTGATGATGGATCACTTTTTCTCTTTATATATTCCCCAAAACTACCGATGAAAGATGAATATTTCAATTGGCAAATGACTTTCCTAGAGTATTGTCCAGAATGTATTACACCCCATTGATATAAAGTATATTGATACAAATTGCAGACCGAAATTCATACAAAGTTAGTTTGAACACTAAGCTAAAATGTTACGTGTTTGAAACGAAATACCAGCAGCTTATGTGAAAGAAAAAAAACAATCTTATGTATACTCAGATAACCTGAAAACATAAAGAAAAAGTATCGCAGGTTAATTATTCTTACAATGCCAGAACTACTAAAGTATTTCGTTAGGAAATACAGACTTGAACCTTTAGTCAATCCGAGATAGATTAATAATAGAAATAATAACACTTTAGTGACGATAAACGAACTCGTGTACCTCTGATCATTAGCAATGGACAAGTGCGAAATAAAGAAGTGATATCTTGGTTTACTGAAATATTTTCAGTCTAAAATTCTAACAATAGGCATTACACTTTACTTAGACAAGAGTTTATAAAAACCAACGTTGTCTTACGCCTTACGGAACATGTTACTAAATAGGTGATCGAACGCAAAATACTGAAAGCAATTAGCGAGGCCGTGTCCAACAATAAAGTATGGCTAGTATGCTACTACCATAAACTATACAAGTTACACCAATTATGTTATGAATACCATTAAAACTGGACGCCTATGATGAGCAGAATATATCTTAACAATGTAAGAGACCAGGTTACCCGAAAGACTTCTGTAAGGGAAACCGCAGAGCTCAGTACTCAAGGAAATTGTGATGGAACTGTAGCATGATGATAGAGGTTTGCCCTAAACTCGACAGCCTAGCTACAACCTTCAAGTTGAAAATCTGTCCCTAAGTACTTATAAGTATGCTCCGGCGACTGCATTTCAGAATTTGTTCTCTATAAAAATAGTGTGTTACCATCTTAGTCTACATTGTCATTAAGCATATTCCAATACTAAAATTTATAAAGTATAAAAGACAAAAAGTTACCTGACGCGAGATTTTGTGTTAGTAAACTCTTATAGTTAGATTATCTGGCACATGGTTGAAATGGTTTCGATGTCATTCGAAACAGAGTGATGAATGGGAAAACAAAAATACTGACGGGTCCATTACTCACTTACGGAAGTGTCCATGCGTCTATGAGTGAATCCTAATTGAAATGGAATGTATTTAGATGAAATAAAAAGCAATACAAACTACAATTTATTTTCTTGAAGTATGAATTCAAATACTTTATCATTGATTCAACTTTATACACTAATTAAAATTCACTTTAAAAAATAACTAATTATTAAAAATAAAATTGGAGGGATTCTGGACTAATTTTTGAGACGTCTGAACCGATTTCATTTAAACTTAAACCTGGTATATGTATATTTATACATATTATATGTATATATACCCCATCAAAGTCTTCCCAAAATATTTCTTTTACAACTTCATTATGTCCAGCTTGCGGTTCATACATATTTACCCTTATCTTTCCTATCAATGACTTTCCAATATTAATCTATCATTCACTCTTGTTACACCCGTTACACATTTCTTAAACTCCATGCATAAAACAATCCCTACCCCATTTCTTTTACCGATACTTCCACAGAAATAAATTTTATATCCGACACCAATCTCTCTAGTTTTCGTCCCTTTCCATCTCGTCTCTTGTAAACGAGTCACATTTATGCGTCTTTTTTGTAATACATCCACTAATTCTCTTCCCTTCCTAGTCATTGTCACGACATTCCAACTTGCAATTCTCAATCTTACATCCCGAATTTGTTTATTACTTAGTGCCCTATCCTGAGATAACCCTAGTTCACTTTTCATACTTGTCATGTTATGAAGTATACGAGTAATTTGGCTTAATTTTTACGACTGGCTGCCTACCTGTCATCAACCCTTACTGCGATTAATAGCGTAATATTTTAATGTATAATTAATCATAATCCTAGCAAAGTTAATATTGAAATAAAAAAATAATAATATTTACTAAATACGAATAAAATTTAAGAGCTAGAAACTAAACTAAATAAACGGAAACTTCCTTCCCACTATTTACTTCGGATTACTTCTGCGCAGTACAAACTTATGGTATCACAATCCTTGCTCAAGTTTGTGCACATCGTACTGCTCCTTATAATCTCCAGTCAACAGTATGTCGATATATTAATGAAACTATTATGAAATATTCCAATATTTTAAATATTTACTGCCAAAAACTATTTTTAAAGAAATTATAAATTATTTTACATGTTTGAAGTCAAACAGTACTACAAAAGTCCAGTAATTAAATTATAATGACCAAAAATGACAGTATGTTTAAAAACATTCTTGAGAATAATGGATATTAAGAAATGGAGAGAAATACACAAAGAAACAACAATAAACCTGAGAGAAGATACTACGCTGAAAATGTTAGTACAAACATTTTTAAAACCCATGTCCAAACTGCTTAAAACACATAATGAAATCTAAAAGTGAAGTATATCGTATTTTCGTTTAAGAGGCATCAAAAACTTCACAGAAAATGGCTTCCAGAGAAATGTTTTCGATAATGTTTTGAAAAATAAAAAGATAGCTTTATTACAACCAAAAAAGATGAAAGTAATCTGTTGTTTACATAGAGCAGGCAATATTACAGAGGAAGGATACAGATGAAATATGTCATAAAAATATCTAGCTAGACAGGAAAAAATATTATATAAAGAAACTGTGAAAAATGGAACACTTCACGTAATCCCTTAGAAATTTGATCCGTTTTTGACAACCAGTGCATAGTATTTTAAAACGAAGTTGATGGTTTATAATTTCGCATCGTACAATATGTGAACTAAAAACATACAGTGTTATTAGGTTTGTCAGCTATTTTTGGTTAATTATTTAATGTAATTTATAGAAGACAGCCCCAAAAATGATGGATGTATGTCACAAAACAGAAATATTGTGGTTTCTAACATCTCTGCTGCGATTGCCAATGGAAAAAAGTGTTATCATTACCAGAGGGAAAAACCTCGTTAAGGGATTACCATTGGAGAAAACCACGTTAAAAGTTACGAAGGGTGACCTTTGGGCGAAGAAAGTGCAAAGCCTCGTTAATAAGTTACAGTAAGAGAAATGTATGTTAAAAACACAGATGGGATGCCCGAAAGGCAGAAGGAGAGAGAAACCTTCGTTAAAAAGTTGTGGTGAGAGAAAACCGCGTAAAAAAAGTTAAAGTAGGTGAGAAGACAACCTCATTTAAAAACAATGGCGGGTAGCGATTGGAGGAGGCGTCTCATTCACTGCCAGACAGAACCAAGGGGGAAAGCCACTGGCGACCTAATGTTTCATTGCACTGGTTCGGTGGAGGGAAGGGGGCCTTCCCGGTCAATGGATGGTCTGGCGTTTAAGCTGGTCCTTTCCGCCTTGTTGACATGGTGCATTTTCTCACGATTCTATGGTACTCTATTAGCGCGGAAAATGGTTCTCTGTGGAATTATAGTAAGCAAGAATCTGACACTACCCGCCTCTGCACTGAGGGAGTGGGTATACAATGCAGAATCTCCCCACGTTAAAAGAAAAGTTACTAGAAACATAGTTGTATCCTGGTTATTAAATACCTAATTGTACCCAAGAAACTGGATACTTAGTTGTACCCTTGTTACTAGACACCTAGTTCTGCCCTATTTGTTAAATACCTAGTTATACTCTAATTATTAAATACCTTGTTGTGCCTAGTTACCAGATACCTAGTTGTACCCTAGTTACTGAATACCTAGTTGCACTTTAGTTACTAGGAACCCAGTTATGCCTAATTACTAAATACATACTTATTTACTATATACCTAATTGTGCCCCAGAATCCACACGCGTATGGTTTTATTTGAAAATCTTCTCCGAGGTCAAATATCTACACAGAAGTATTTTTATTTTAATTAGGAGGTACAGAAGCTTATGTGGTGCAGTGTAACCTACTGATATGTTAAAGTAAAATGGACAAAATAAGAGCATTTTCCGAGAAAAACATACTGAAATCTGAAAACTTTGATGGTCCGATCACCATTAAACGAGCCTTGAACCATTAAGTCTTGTCTCTCTCAAATATATTGATGGTTATTTTTATACACATATAGAAATTATGCAAAAAGACACTAAATGTATTTCATATTTAATGAGTCTATATATGTATATAACTAGTTGATACCCGCGGCTTCGCAAGCGTTTTTTTTAATTGTATTAAAGTAATATAAATAGTGAGAAGAGGTAGAATTACAGAAATGCTCTATTAAAAATATATGTAGGTATGACACGCACGCCACTTACTGTTATATGTAACGTGTACATTAAATACTAACAGTGTGGTGAATGGGATTTAGCAATAACAACATTTTTGGAACTGTAACTTGCTATATAATCCCTTCAGTGCTCACTTACATAGTATAGGAAAGTAATGAAAATTTCAAGTTATATAATTTCTCTTAAAGATGTTAAAGTTTTTGCGAGCATACAAAAAGTAATCGCTTCTCTATTCCTCAAGAAATTCTATAATGGAGCTGTTAAGGTAATACGTGTCTGGTCTAATATTGAAAAAACATCTTCTCTTTCAAAATAACTATTAATTAGGATGTTGAATTATAAGCAATGAGTTGATAATTATTTTTCTATTTAAAAATACAGAAAGAATTGAAGTCTTACAATTTTTCGTTAATATAAATCAAGTTATAAAACTCTGTATCTATCTGTAAGCAGTTTTTAATATTTTGGAACTAATAGTACTCATTGAACCAGACGTAATATGCTAATACGTTGCTATGGTTAATAGCACCGGGAACATGAACCCCCATTTTTCGCGTAATGATTTCAAAATTCGTAAATGTCAAGGTGGATTGTTGAAGTATATCGCTTGCCCACGTTTGCCTATCTTTTGCGTTTTGGATAAGTCAATTTGAAAAGCGTAAAAATGGGGGGAAAGAAAATTGGAGGGATCGAGAATTTTGGAATTATGTATGAGCGAGTAATGGAAAAAAATGATGGGCAATCGAAAGAATGTCTTTCTGTATGGGAATGAACCTTATTAAGTCTTCATTTTCTAAAATCAACCGTGAGATAGGTACAGTATAATTGATTATTGCTAGAGGTTAGACCGTCATATTGTAATTAAAATATTTCTGTAACTATGAGTGGGCCAATAATGAATTCTCGACCCCTCACATTTTCTTTTCCCCCCAACTTTTATCCATTAGAAATTGAGTTTTCAAAAAAGTAAAAGATGGGTAAACGTGGGCAAAAGAAGTAGATTCAAATGCATCATTTCAAAATTCTCGACCTTTCACTTTATGTTTGCCGCCCAAAATTTACCGCTTAGAATTTGACTTTTCAAAGAGTAATAGATGGGCAAAAGATATATGCAAATACTTCATTCCAAAATTCTCGCTTCGTCAATTTTCTTCACTCCCCCCCCCCCTCCAAAAAAAATTGGCCAAATTACTTCTTATGTGGTCAGTGAAAGCCAGTGAAAGTCCCGTAAAAATCTGTTTTGTCGTTTCGGATATTCCACTGCGAGTAAAGTTGCGTATAACAGCTAGTCTAACATAACATAGCCTGCAATTTCAGCTCTCTGCCAGTAAAATTTGCATCAAAGTCGGTCCAGCTATTTCGAAGATTACCCGGAACATACAGACTGGCAGACTAAATTTAAATTGAATTATTTGTACTATAAGTAGCTTTATACGTTTTCATAACCAGTCAGTAAATAGCAGGTACTTTGATACTATATATAGACACCTCATTTTTATTATATCTATAGATTGCATATCAACAATTCGAAATAATACTGACCTAAAATGACATGTTCGAATGAAAACTTTCAATGAACACAAAATAAATAGGGGTGTGCGAATATTCGAATAAATCGATAACGAATCGAACCGAATAATGTGATTCGAAATCCGAATTGAGCATACGAATAATTCGAACTATTCGGATTATTCAAATAATGTCTTTTATGCGTCGAATAAGCATTAACTATAGAATATTACGAACTAATCAATAACGCCATCACAGTCGACACCAGCCATTAATTAAGAGCATTCAAAAATACTGTATCTTTATTTCTAGTCAAAAAGTGGCAGGAAAAAGTGAAAATTACAAATTCAAGAAATTAAATGCCATACAATTTTATTTGAAAATGTTTTTTTACAACGGATCTGACAATTTTGCTTTATAAACTACAATCGATTTCTTAATTTAGAAATGACCACTCAAAATATTCTAATATAGTAAAAGCTATACGCTTGTACCTTATTAGTTGTTAACGTATTTGGAGTGGTAAAATTTAAAACTATTTTTTTAATGTATGTGATAAAAAAGAAGAGCACAAAATTCTAGAAACCTGTTAAAATATAAAATTATACAAAAAAATTGAAATTTCTTTGAAATAAAATATATTTCCTACTTATATCAAAATTTTATTAAAATTAAAATGCTATAAAATTATTTAGATTGAAGGGAAAAAGTACATTTTTAATAAATATTTTCACTAATAGGAATTTATTATTGTAGAACTGAATTACATAGCAAATTAAAGTTTTTATTCAAAGGCATTTAAATCTTGATGTTTAAATAATAGTTTTTTCGACGTTAACTTTTTTTTTAAATTTCAATTATTAAAATAGTAAAATATGTTGTAAGTTTTCCTGTAACTATTAGTTTAATAATTCTACCTTAATTTAAAAATATAGGTATAGTTATTAATTTTCTATTCAAAATTCAAAATTATATTTGATTCGAGCATAATTTGTACACCCCTAAAAATAAACTTATTGTCACGGGTATAATATTATTGGTTAACAAAGTTTGTTAATGTCAGGGACTATTGGTGTCTGTAAGAAAATATGTAATTGTAGCTGAAAAATGTATTTAGGGTAGGTTTTAACCAAAATCCGTTCTCAGTGAGAGTCTACGTCGCAAAAGGAATAAATAACTATGGTGAATTTCAAGTCAATCGGACATACAATTTCGGAGAAAGCGTGATGTGTCAGTCAGTGGTATTTCGCTTATATATATATATATATATATATAGATAGATAGTGGTTAGAAAATATATTTTATTATTTATGACGCTTCATTGTAACAATTGAAAAACAGACAAAGAGTATTTCGCATTCATCTGATAAATATGCTAGAGAAACTGAAACACCGCTCGACTCAACGCTTCGTCTTTTTAATACGACATTTGTTCGAAATATCAGCCATAGTGCGTTAATCCGCTTTAATTTTACAGTGATATGAATTGTAGAGACTTACCGCGCTGTTCTATGGTTCTGCTCGGCATATCTCCCTTCGACGTTCTGCCCGTGGTACCTCTCTTCGACGTTCTGCCCGTGGTACCTCTCTTCGACGTTCTGCCCGTGGTACCTCTCTTCGACGTTCTGCCCGTGGTACCTCTCTTCGACGTTCTGCCCGTGGTACCTCTCTTCGACGTTCTGCCCGTGGTACCTCTCTTCGACGTTCTGCCCGTGGTACCTCTCTTCGACGTTCTGCCCGTGGTACCTCTCTTCGACGTTCTGCCCGTGGTACCTCTCTTCGACGTTCTGCCCGTGGTACCTCTCTTCGACGTTCTGCCCGTGGTACCTCTCTTCGACGTTCTGCCCGTGGTACCTTGCTTCGACGTTCCGCCCGTGGTACCTCATTTCGACGTTCCGGCCGTCATACCTCGCTTCGACGTCATCATGCATTTTGATGGTTTTATCCTAGAATAAAATAAATACTATGAAATTTTCTTATCAACTCAACAATTAACATGAAATCAAAAATATTTAAATGAATCTAGGAACTGAGAAGGCACTTATGAAACAATTCTACAGGTTGTACACTAACATGATTAGTCTCACTATAATATATCAGAGGCCAGAGCACACTGTTCTAAATTCATAAAGTAGTTGACCAAAATTGAGTGTGTTTCCGATTGAAGAGTTTTTGGTGTATATTTGTAAGAGCATAGAGACTTAATATTAAGCAAGTAAATAAAGAAATGAGAGAACGCACATACAAAAATCCGTAAATATGAATTTATGGACCAAATAGAGTGACTTGAGCAGATAAAATGAATTTATATCTCACTAGAAACTGCACGCGTTTTTTCTGAAATGATTATTTTCGACTGGATATTTTATATTATGATTTACCAATATGAGCAAATATATTTTACGGTTTCTAAAACTAGTACTGTAATGTTTGGCGCTCGGGTGTGATATTAGTTATTGCTCAAAGACTATAATTGTGTTGGTTGGTTCAAACTGCTAGGTACCTTCCAACCGACTTCAACAAAACGTTACTACGTTATCACCACGGTGCTACTGTACACTACTTTTACACTAATAGTAATATTGAACTATTATGTATACAGTTGATGACTAAAAGTATAGACTTAAGTATAAAGAATAATTTGAATCTTATGCAAAAGTAAAGACCTATATTTAAATCGTGTATTTTTGTTGAAGAAAAAAACTGTAAACCTATAACATGAAGGTACGTTTAATAAGCGCCGTCTGAAAGTCGTGATAAAGTAAATAAAAAGATTAATTATATTCAAGGCTGTTATCCGTCCGCGCATACTTGAGGTGTTCAAAACGCAATCGGCTTCGTCTATTCGAAGTTTTGTAGGACACATAGTATATTTTGTAATTTTTCTGCGAAGGCATTCAATTCCGTTGCGGTCGTTACAGGTTGTGCTAACCTTTTCATATCTGCCAATGCTTTATGAATGATCATTTCTGATCTAACAAAATACTGCTCGAGTACGCATGACGTCATTGGGATTCGGGAAAAATACACTAAAGTATTGCATTGTGCAGACCACTTGGTCAGATGTGGTGACGGAAAGTGTAGGTTCCTGCCAGTGTGATAGTCGAGAGAGAGCAGGTAAAGTGTAGAGGAACACCAATGACAAGATGGTATTGAAAATAATATTATTTGAATTATTTGAAAGTTAGCCTACAGCTATTAAATATAGTTGAAAACAAAAAATAAAGCATGTTAAGAAATATCAAGTTAAAATATTCTCTAAAATTGACCGCGTTTAAAATAAAAACAAGTTAGTAAATTAGGTGTAAGTTAAAAGTCATCAGTTTGATTTTCACTTTTGACTGTTTTGCCTATGGCGATATTTTATTGCATATTACATAAAATATACTACCGACAGACTTAGTGCAGAATGCATTGAAAAAGAAAATTGCACTGAAACTTTACCGCGTATTGATATGAGAAAATTTCACCGACGAAGTCCAACAACCTGTTAAAATGTACAACGACAATTGAAACGGAATACATTAAATTATAGTGTAAAATGAAATAATAATAATATCACATTGAACATTGAAAATGAATTTATTTTGAAATGACTATCAATAAACTAAGAAGTAATAATTATTAAATTAAAAAAGAAATTTATCCGAACGAGTTTGTTGCGTTTTAAATAAGTATGCATTTAATTGTAAAACCGGAACGGAACAAAACGAGAATACGAGAACCGGATAACTCACGTCAATTTCACTGAACGCGAAAATTTACGAGAACTCTATGCACGGCAAGAGCGTAGTACTCGTAGGCGAAGCGGCAGAGATCTGACGCACCCAACTGACCGTCGCAACTCGGCAGGTTGCACCCTGCACCTTATACATGTACACACACAAATACAAGGTGGATGGAGCCAATCGTTGACTGGCACACACGTCTATTTCCACTTCTCCTCGAATATGGCGAATATGAATGCTGATGGTTGCTTAATATATGTAATTTCAATAATGAAGACTATATATTGGTAAAATACTACGAAAACTCCTTCGATGTCATAATTTTAGTATAATTTAAATAACTAATATTTGCCTTTTGTTTTGTATATTAAATATACAGATTTAAAATAATTTCATAAATTGAACCTCATATCATAAATCTATTCATATTTATAGAGAGCATACAATGATTATCGATATATACGAAATATGTCCAAATATTTTTTTAAAACAGCAGGTATCGGCGATCTCTCAAATATGAAGGATAACGATATGACGTTACAAATGACAACATCGCTTATCCATAGATAGCTACCGATAATCATAGTAATGGGTTTTCCGCTATATGCATTGGACGAAGCGGCCTCCGCCTCCGCCCATACAAAACCAGAAGGCTTTCCCCGACCTGCCGGGCACCTCCAGTGCGCCGGTATCATCCGCTCCTGCGCCGAGCGCGCTCTCCTGGCGCGCAAGGCCTTCCCCGCCAGCTCCCTCGGCTCCTCAAGCCAAGCCCCAGCCTCAAAAGGCTCTGTCCACTCCTGCGCCACCTATCGCGGCTTCAGTATCGACCTCCGGTATAGACTGGATAGCTCGTCTTCTTTTGGTACACGATGTACAAGAGATAATCGCATTTAACGCGTTAGTTAATAGTACGTCTGAGCTCGGGCTCTTAAACGCTATCTCCGCTTTCCCGGCCGTCGCGACCACGGTACAACAATTAACCCGCGCCGCGCATAAATAAATTCGCGTAAATCAAAAGATCAGTTCGAACCCGCGTGTTCATATACAATAGACCGATACATTAGGATTTGTTACGTAATTATTTAGTTAAATCGGCACCGTGCCATTGTACTTTATTTTTTAGCTCGATCCCCTCTGAAAAGACGCGTGTTTGCGCCCACGCCCGCGACTCTCTCTGTTCACGCCGCCGTGAGCGGGGGGTGAAGATTCGATCCCGCACACTCGTCGCGATTTTTCCTGTAACAGCTCGAGCCTAGGTAGTCCCTCGGTCCCCTTGACCTGATGCGCCTGGCCACGGATGCCGTGACTCTCGTGGTCGGGCGCATCAGAAGGCTGGGCCTCGGGGTGGCCCTCGAAAAGACCGAGGCCCTAATGTTTCATGGGCCTCGGCGAGGGCCACCTCCTGGGGCCCACATTTACGTGGAGGGCGTCCGTGTCAGGGTGGGGGCCCGGATGAAGTATCTGGGCCTCACACTGGACGGACGTTGGCGGTTCGAGCCCCACTTTAAGGGGCTCAGACCGCGCTTAGTCGGGGCGGCGGCGACACTTGGACGACTCCTCCCCAATACGGGGGGGCCGGGTGCTAGCTGCCGCCGCCTCTATGCGGGGGTCGTAAGATCCATGGCCGTCTACGGGGCACCGTTGTGGGTGGACGCCCTCAGCGCCACTAACATACGTGCGCTGCGAAATGCGCAGCGCACTGTGGCGCTGAGGGCGATACGAGGGTACCGAACGGTGTCCTCAGCGGCGGCCATGGTGCTCGCCGGCTCCCTTCCCTGGGAGCTGGAGGCAGAGGTGCTTGCCGCCGTATATAACTATACGGCGGTCAAGAAACGGATGAGGGAGCCTCCAGCTCCCAGGGAAGTAGAGGTTATGCGTGGGAGACTCCGCGAGGAGATGTTGGATAGGTGGAGGCAGGACCTGGCGGATGCGCGGTACGGTAGATACACTATCGACGCCGTCCGCCCGGTCCTGTCGGAATGGTATTCGAGACGATGGGGCTCTCTGTCGTTTCGTCTGGTGCAGGTGCTGACCGGGCACGGGTGCTTCGGTTGGTACCTGCACCGGATCGCACGCAGGGAGCCAACCGCCGTATGCCACGAGTGCGGCGTTGAGCCGGACACCGCGCAGCACACTCTGTCTGAGTGTGTTGCGTGGGAGGAGCAACGCCGTATTCTGGCTGCGGCGGTAGGTGTGGATCTCTCGCTGCCGAGCGTGGTAAAAGCCATGCTTGGCAGCGAGCGTATGTGGAATGCAGTAGCCTCCTTCTGCGAGGAAGTCGTCTCGCAGAAGGAGGTGGCGGAGAGGGTCCGCGAGCTGGACCCTCGGAGTGGCCGTCTCCGCCAACGGAGGACCGGTGGGAGGAGAGGGCGTTTTGCTCGCCTCCTTCCACCATCTTAGCTGGACCTGGGAGGGTGGGTCGGGGGGCCCATCTTCCCATTGCACAGGTCCGGCGGACGGAGGAGACGACCGGTGTGTACATGGTCGTCTCCTGACAAGGTCGGGACCCGGTGGCGCTGTCTGACACCGGGCTAACCGCTGGGGCGGCACGATGAATGCTTTAGAGATCTCGTGTCGCCCCAATCCCATAGCGGCAGATGTACACCGTGGGGTTTTAGTGAGTAGGAGTCTCACACTACCCACCCTCTCCCGGGAGGGTGGCGTGTCCATGAAGGATTTCCCCACGCAAAAAAAAAAAAAAAAAAAAAGGTAGTCCCTCGGTGTGGAGCCCTCGAGTATGTTACTCGCGCGAATACAGTGGTTTACACATGTTCTACACTTACACGATCACCCCACACTCTTGCACACCTAGGCACTCAGTGGTGGGCTGTTTTTTTGCCCTTTTCGGACTGAAATAAGTCACATAACACAGTAGTCAGATACCAAATACACATATACACTCGTGAAACATGCATGGTCACACATGCATTTTCCACGAATTCATATATGTGTATTGTATGGATAGATAGCTTAGCTAGCTTAGTTAGGTCGGGAATCCGGCGACAGCTCAAGCCGAGGTGCACCGAGTGCCCTTGAGATGTTTCGCCTAAAAACAATCGGGTGAGTGCCCTAAGCGCTCCCCTTAGTAGTCCGGTGAAACTGTAACAGCTCAGGATAACAGTGTAGGTCAGTTCGAAAAAAAAAAAAAAAAAAAAACCGCTATATGCATACAAATGCTTAGCGACGACCATCTTCAACGAGTCTTCTTGTCAGTAGATAGGTTATTGAAATGCGAAAGCTTACTAATAGATAGATATCGATATCGTTACTAGACGCGTTTTACCTGAAATAAAACGCATATTAATAAAATACTTACCTTATTAGAAACGTAACATTGAGAGTAGCGTATCCGTTTCCGTCCACTTCTCTTTCTACCTTATATAGCTATCCCTTTCGCACCTCCTACTGTTCACCACGGGCTGGGACCAGAGCCGCGGTCTTTGTTCGTCATTGTGTCGAAATATACACCAGGCAGAGTTAAAAGTAAGCTTCTAATAAGGTAAGTACTTTAATATGCATTATATTTCAGGTTAAACGTATCTGTTTTTTTTTTTTTTTTTTCGAACTGACCTACACTGCCGGCTTATTTAGGCCTTCACAGTTCCACCGGACTACTAAGGGGAGCGCTTAGGGCACTCACCCGATTGTTTTTAGGCGAAACATCTAAAGGGCACTCGGTGCACCTCGGCTTGAGCTGTCGCCGGATTCCCGAACTAACTAAGCTAGCTAAGCTATCTATCCATACAATACTCATATATGAATTCGTGAAAAATGCATGTGTGACCATGCATGTTTCACGAATGTATATGTGTATTTGGTATCTGACTACTGTGTTATGTGACCTATTTCAGTCCGAAAAGGGCAAAAAAACAGCCCACCACAGAGTGCCTAGATGTGCAAGAGTGTGGGGCGATCGTGTAAGTGTAGAACATGTGTAAATCACTGTATTCGCGCGAGTAACATACTCGAGGGCTCCACACCGAGGGACTACCTAGGCTCGAGCAGTTACAAGAAAAATCGCGACGAGTGTGCGGGATCGAATCTTCACCCCCCGCTCACGGAGGCGTGAGCAGAGAGAGTCGCGGGCGTGGGCGCAAACACGCATCTTTTGAGAGGGAATCGAGCTAAAAAATAAAGTACAACGGCACGGTGCCGATTTAACTAAATAATTACGTAACAAATCCTAATGTATCGGTCTATTATGTATGAACACGCGGGTTCGATCTGATATTTTGATTTACGCGAATTTATTTATGCGCGGCGCGGGTTAATTGCTGTACCGTGGTCGCGACGGCCGGGAAAGCGGAGATAGCGTTTAAGAGCCCGAGCTCAGACGTACTATTAACTAACGCGTTAAATGCGATTATCTCTTGTACATCGTGTACCAAAAGTAAGCGAGCTATCCAGTCTATACCGGAGGTCGATGCTGAAACCGCGATAGGTGGCGCAGGAGTGGACAGAGCCTTTGGGGACTGGGGCTTGGCTTTAGGAGCCGAGGGAGCTGGCGGGGAAGGCCTTACGCGCCAGGAGAGCGCTCTCGGCGCAGGAGCGGATGCTGCCGGCGCACTGGAGGTGCCCGGCAGATCGGGGAAAGCCTTCTGGCTTTGTATGGGCGGAGGCGGAGGCCGATTCGTCCGAGTCGGCGGGCCGTGCGCCCTGGACCGGGTCGCACGACCGCCGCGACGGTGATAGGTCGAGCGAGGCGCACGGGGACACCCGCGATAGTTCGCGGTATGACCCGTTTGCTCGCAGAGGACGCAGCTCGGAGGCTCGACGGATTCGGGAGTGCGGGGGCACTCCTTAGTGGAATGATCCCCGAGACACTTGACACACCTGGGACGCAGGTGGCAGTGTCGGGTGGAATGACCGTACACCTGGCAGTTGTGACACTGCGAGGGTACCTGGGACTTGCGAGGAAGCTCGACGAAGACAGGGGACAGGCCGCAAACTGAGTTGAGGCTGAAAATAGCCTTGCCTTCCAAGGTGCGGTCCAGAGTGACCAACACCAGGTTGAAGGGGGCCTTTGTACGGGGGTGGTGCATGCGCTGCACGCTCCGGACTGGGAAGTCCTGACCGTTCAGGCAATCGCAGATGTCGTATTCGGTGAGTTCAGAGGGAACTCCCCGAATGACGACACGGAGGCGGCGCTCTTCCTCGAGCGCGTGGGTGAAGAAAGGGAGCTGACGCTCCCTGAAATATTTGGTGAGCTTGCGATGCTCATCGGGGGTCGAAACACGAATAGAAATGCCGGCAACAGTGTTGACGGCGGACTTGTAGACGATTTCCTTCGACTTAAGGTCTTCAGAAATCTCTACCCAACGGGCTTTGCCACGGAAGGTGACGGGAGGCGGTAGGCGTGGCTTCTTAGCCGCAACCGCGAGTTCCGCAGCCGAGGCTTTAGCCGAATTCGCGGCAGAGGGCGTGGGAGAGGCTCGGGGCACCCGAGCGCCACCTATATTGGACTGCTTTGGGATTGGACGTCCCGCAGCCGAGTCGCTATCGGTCTGAATCGCGGCGCGTGGGCGTTTACCGCGGCGCGTGACGGTTGTGAAACCGTCGTCATCGGCGGGCGTGGTCGCGGGCGCAGGCACGGTCGCGGGCGCAGGCACGGTCGCGGCCGTGGTTTCCGTCGCGGGCGCGGTCGCGGGGACAGTATCGTAGTCCATATCAGAGTCGTCATCGGAGTCGAATTCCGAGAGCCTCGTGAACGGGTCGTCCGGGAGATTCGCGAAAGGGTTCGCGGAGAAACAACGCGGTATCTTACCGGGAGGATTGCGCGCGTAGACTTTCCGGAGTCTGTTGTATTCTGAGACGAGTTGCGGGTCTTCCTTTTCGACGAACATGTGGAAGCGTAACAGTTCTTCGAGGTGGACGGTATCATCAACGGCTGGAAGGGCCGGATGGGCACGCGGGGTCGCGGGGTTAGACATGACTAACCTCCCTGCCTGAGAGGCAGGGGGGTGCGCCTAATTCAAATCTAACGGACAATCCGTGTCCGGGCCAAAGGGAAAACGCGACGCGACGCGAACGCGAATCTTCTCTTCAAAACTGCACACGGCGCGGCGCGAAGAACGACGCTCTGCACGGCACACGACGCGCTGCACGACTCTCGAAGCGCAGCACGAGGCACGACGCGTAGCATGGCGACTCGACGCACTGCAAACAGTGTGCACGGCTTCGCACCGAAAAATGCGGTTTAAATGGTGCACTAATGGAGGTGCACCGTCGTTCTGAAAAGAGCGTACGATCGACAGTAGCCGCTCGAACACACTAAACTTCCGGACACACACGAAAATATCCGACAACTGCGCGCGAGTTGCCGAACTAACGGACCATCAGAGCTGCGAGCGGGCACGTGCGCACCCGGCCGCTGCTCGAACGAGACTCCTCTCATTAAACGCATCTGTTAAACTACTTGACCGTTATTAGAAGCTTTATATTGAGACCCGTTTGTTATCGCCTGGTGAACACGCCAATGTGATATAATCGGATAGGTTAAATATTTGTGCGCCAATACTTATACGTTGTTACATATGCGTATACGAGGTGCGAAAAATAATAATGCACTAGAGCTCATTATTAAAGAGTACATAAATACAATGATTAAAAAATATCTATCTTTCTATTTATTGTAATAGCTTATCATACCGACTAACAAAGAGTATTTATTGGAGATTCTAAAGAACGATATTTGAAATAAGTATAAAGAGCATTAAAAACTGTTCAATCTATATAAAAACAGATGCAATCATTTCGTACTATACGTAAGTTAAAATTATTAACTTTAAGTATTAAATTAACTTAACAAATATATTCAGTGTTAGCATGTAGGTACTATGATTAACAGTTTATTCTCATTTGAGATGTTGAGATTTTCAGAAATCTCAGTATATCTACCGCATAAACACTTTAACCGCAATACTGTTCGTACCAGTTGTACCGCAAATTATTTTATATTAATTTCGGTAACTAGCTTCCCACTTTGTGCTCAATACAGTACGTGTATGTTTGAGCACAGCATTCTTAGTAACTGTAATACCGATTTGAACGTGAATATTTAATTCTCAAAAATACGTTTTCGGCTACGATTCTACGATACGCCAATCTAGTAAAATAAGTGACGTAAGTATACCATTAATAAATAAATCGGACGGAGCGCTTCTTAATTTGAAAGAAGTATTAATATAATACTATATTTACTTGTCTTGAAAAGACTTTATAAGTACTTACTGGATATGTCCTAAAACAGGGAAAACTAATCGGCCTGGTTTAGGAGCTAGGATACATAGATATGTATTGTACTGTAAGGCGCAATATAAACCATCTGAATCATAATCTTGTTCAAATAAAGTTATTATTATTACAGTACACTATACTCATTCATTAAAATGTATTTGTTATTTAATTCGTTGTACTACGTTATTTTGAAATTGTTAACTATTAACATTTTTCGAAACAAACAAGCCTATTTTTATACAAATAAAACATTCCAATTAGGCAATGCTGCGATTCGTTGCGGTATTATCAATTACGAATATGAATCTTAAAATGAACTGCAAAGGCAGATTACATAATTATGCACACCTCTCTTAATAAAAAAAAAGTATTATTTTTTCACACTTCACAGTTATGTAATTGAAAATACTAAGCATAGAAATAATATGGTATACTTTTATAAGAAAATAAAAAGCAATGTTTTATGAATCAAAAACGTTATGTGAAAACTTAATTTTCCCGATTCATTCAGGTGAGCCATGTGGCCTGTACAAGGGTTCAGTATAGTATCTTTTAGCTGGTACTTTTCCGTGAGGAATACTAAGCATCTATAATTGTTTGTAGAACAACCTTTAACTAACCGAGCTTCCAAATATATCCAGAGAACAACATCCCCGGCGATTAGCGAATACACCATTAAGTACATAATATCATATTTAACCGATACTCCTTCACAATAACTATGTACTGTAGCCTGAATTTAAATGAGACTGTCATGAAAGACTAAACCCGTGTGGTTTGTTGGTCAAACTAAATTATATACTATAGCCTGAACTTAAATTAGACTGTCATGAAAGACTTAATCCGCGAGGTTTGCTAATCAATGTTTCATATGCTCAAAAAATTTTACTTAGCTGCACGAGTACTCGCCCAGGAATGGTGTCGAAGTTGCATATTATTGTCATTAAGAGCACTTTCCGCGAACGTTGATATAAAACCAAATATTTGCCATGGTAACTATAATTAAGTGGCCACAACTGGTATGCGCCTGTCACAATAGATATACCCTGGGAGGGTATATTATTTATCGATAATGATTGTTTCACATTACCACAGGATCTAGATAAGTGTCTAAGAGTGTACGATTGCTTAATTCCCAAAACTGGAGTGACTATCATGAAATATATACTCCACGAAGGTTGCTATACATACTCAATAAACTCACACTACCACAAAGGTGCATTAAGTGGCCAAAACTTTGCATGTACCTATCATGTAGGGTATACTCCGCGATGGGTTAATGAAGATTTCTTCACCTTACCAGAAGATCTTACTCTCTTATGTTTCACATTACAAAATAGTAGTCACAATTTGTATGCGACTGTAATGAAGAGCATACCCGCGAGGGTTGCTATACGTCGTTCATAGGCGTTTCACATTTTCAAATAATCTCATTTACCTACATTTCCTTATCTAAGATTGTGGCTTGGCACTGAAGCTTAATAAGAGCACCTATGGATTCGAATCATGCCTTAAGTCATTATATTTGGATAACGTTTTGATACCCTGTTTACAAAATGTACAATGCCATCTTATTGGCAGACTATAAATATGCGTTCAATTTATTGCCGCGGCGCCGGATAGGACTTTCCGCTATAGAGTGTAAGGTGAGTTATCCCAGCACCACCCGGTACGTTCAGGAGTGCCCCAGGGGTCCATACTCGCGCCCTCCTTCTTCAACCTGTTCATCAGCGACCTACTTCGGTCCACGGGGTTTGAGGTAGGTTGTTATGCTGACGATACAGTGATCTACGCTTCCGATTGGCGGCCGTCGCTATTAGCTATTCGTATGAATAAGGCCATCGAGGAACTCGGCGAATGGTTTCTTCGATGGCGTATAGAGGTAAACCCGGTAAAAAGCGCTGCGATATTTTTCGATCCAGTCCCAGCGTCCGCGTCCGAGCAATATAGAGTCTTTTAAGCTGTATGATCCCGAGATTCCTTGGGCCCTTACGGTCAAATATCTCGGTGTCACGTTAGATAAACGCCTCACGTTTAAGCCGCATGTAGTGAGAGTACGAAACAAAGCCGCTATGGGTTTTGGGTTTGGATCGTCTGCATCCCTTATTATGTGCCAAGAGTAAAATGTCCATCAGACATAAGCTCACACTATACAAAATGTGTATTCGTCCGATTTGGATAGAGCCATGAATCATCCCAATCCGCTAGTGGTATCCGCCGCGACTTACGATACAGTGTCAGGTGCGCCGCGTTATAAAAGACATCCGCGTTACATTTTCACCGACCCTCCCGATGAAATTTCGTTAGGTAACTTAGACTACCCTTCCGTCCTTCGAAACAAAGCGTGCTCGCACCCACGCCCGCGTAATCACAGATCACGCCGCCGCGGTTTGGCTGTGAATTTAGCCCAAGCACACAGTCCTAGGCCTCCCTCGGCAACTGCTCTAGCCGAGGTCCGATCCTCCGGTATGGAGCCCTCGAGCAGCTTGCATGCGCGAACAGAGTAACACCGATTTGTTCAAACACTCGTCTACAACATAACACCGATCACCCCACACACGTGCACACACACTCACTCGTAGGTACACATAGTGGTGGACTATTTTTGTTTGTTTTTTTGCCCTTTCGAACTGAAATAGTTTAGAACACAGATAGACAGATACAAAATACATGTACGGGATCGTGAAACATACATGCTTGGTAACCATGTATATTTCACGAACCCATACAGGTATGATACGGATAGGTTTAGCTTAGCTAGTTAGATTCGGGTTCTCGACGACAGCCCAAGCCGAGGCGTGCCGTGAACTCTTGTGCTAGTCGTCTATATAAAATCGGGTGAGTGCCTTAAGCGCTCCCCTTAGTAGTCCGGTGAAACTGTGAAAGCATTATTGCTGGCAGTGTAGGTCAGTTCGAAAAAAAATAATTGCCGCGGCGCCATTTATTTTATACAGAAGTAAACATCGTTTTTATCCGGTGCGGTTGTCGTAATCGTGTTTCATTTCTATAACTATGGAAAGATTTAATTCAGCAACTTCGTTAAACAGAGAACCCTATTTCCCATCGGTAGACCGAACACTTGCTATGCAACTATTATCATTATATATTATACAATTGACCACTTTTACTTCAAAGTTTATTATATATTATATATATAGTAGAAGTGTAGGCTTAACCCTTAGTAGCCTGATTTACGAAAGTGATTTATTTTTAATATTACTGTGTTTGCTTGAGGGTCTAGAAGAGGGGAAAAATAGCTAGCTATATAGCTATATAACTTATATATATATAGCTTATAAAAAAAACTAATAGTAATGTGAACATTCGGTTTAAAAGATTGGTATCAAAATTGAAACTCTAGGTTATTAAGGGTTAATTTCTACGACACGTGTATATAACAGTAAAAAAGTTTTGTGAAATAAAATTAACATAAAATATTTGCAATCTAGAGCAAGGAGAAGATTTAAAAAAAGAAAATGACATTCAAATTTAAAATCGAATGGTAGAACCATTAAAATATTAAATTCTCGTGTTTTGTATTTTGAGCATTTATGTAATTGTAATTAAAAAAATATCCAAAGCACTACTTACAGTTGTTTTAATATTAATTTTACTTGGGAAACTTACTTGCTTCTAGTTATGAAGCGACACTTTTTCTCGCTGTTTTTTAAACACTTTAAATAAAAATACCTGCGAGGCACTATTGAGAGCATAAGTTGTTCGAACGAAAAACATCACGCCAATAACGAATATATCTGCCACGGCCAAAACCGCGGTTCTGACCCCACCGCCTTGTGAACAGTAGAAGGTGCGAAAGGTATTGTTATATAAGGTAAAAAGAGAAATGATCGGAAACGGATACGCTACTCTCAATATAAAGCTTCTAATAAGAGTCAAATAGTTCAATAACGAAATCAGTGAATAAATAGATTATTGAAAACGGCCGTAATGTACTTTTAACCTAAAAATAACTCCAAATTTAATTCAATTTAAACATACATATCGCCCGGGCCAAACAAATTATAAAAGATTCAATTGAGTTTTTTTTTGTATATTTTTTTTTGTTATAATGGATATGGTTATAAACATACTTGTAATGACTTGACATCGCCTTAATGGATTTTGAATATTATAGTACCTATAGCCAGGCAAGAGAACACTAATAAGATCTAAAACTATTTTATATAAATCGGTTAAACAGGTTTACATTCATAAGAATAACAAACGTATTAGTAGTAACTTTACATTGACCTTTTTTTTTACAAGTGTCATAACTAGCTCCGTAAAGTGATTAATACAACAAAACATATAGTATAGCGTGGCCAGAAGACACTCATATGATCTGAAAATATTTTATGTAAATCGGTTAAACAGTTTTATATTCATAATGTTATAACTAGTTCCGCAAATTATTTAATGTAACAAAACATATAGTATAGCCTAAACAGAAAACACTAATATAATTTAAAAATATTTTATGTAAAGCGGTTAAACAGTTTTAAATTCATAAGAATAATATACGTATTAGTAGTGATTTCATATCGACCTAACGTTTTTCTAATGTTATAACTAGTTCCGCAAATTATTTAATGTAACAAAACATATAGTATAGCCTAAACAGAAAACACTAAGATAATTTAAAAATATTTTATGTAAAGCGGTTAAACAGTTTTAAATTCATAAGAATAATATACGTATTAGTAGTGATTTCATATCGACCTAACGTTTTTCTAATGTTATAACTAGTTCCGCAAATTATTTAATGTAACAAAACATATAGTATAGCCTAAACAGAAAACACTAAGATAATTTAAAAATATTTTATGTAAAGCGGTTGAACAGTTTTAAATTCATAAGAATAATATACGTATTAGTAGTGATTTCATATCGACCTAACGTTTTTCTAATGTTATAACTAGTTCCGCAAATTATTTAATATAACAAAACATGGAGTATAGCCTAAACAGAAAACACTAATATAATTTAAAAATATTTTATGTAAAGCGGTTAAACAGTTTTAAATTCATAAGAATAATATACGTATTAGTAGTGATTTCATATCGACCTAACGTTTTTCTAATGTTATAACTAGTTCCGCAAATTATTTAATGTAACAAAACATATAGTATAACCTAAACAGAAAACACTCATATAATTTAAAAATATTTTATGTAAAGCGGTTGAACAGTTTTAAATTCATAAGAATAATAAACGTATTAGTAGTGATTTCATATCGACCTAACGTTTTTCTAATGTTATAACTAGTTCCGCAAATTATTTAATGTAACAAAACATATAGTATAGCCTAAACAGAAAACACTAAGATAATTTAAAAATATTTTATGTAAAGCGGTTAAACAGTTTTAAATTCATAAGAATAATATACGTATTAGTAGTGATTTCATATCGACCTAACGTTTTTCTAATGTTATAACTAGTTCCGCAAATTATTTAATGTAACAAAACATATAGTATAGCCTAAACAGAAAACACTAAGATAATTTAAAAATATTTTATGTAAAGCGGTTGAATAGTTTTAAATTCATAAGAATAATATACGTATTAGTAGTGATTTCATATCGACCTAACGTTTTTCTAATGTTATAACTAGTTCCGCAAATTATTTAATGTAACAAAACATATAGTATAGCCTAAACAGAAAACACTAAGATAATTTAAAAATATTTTATGTAAAGCGGTTGAACAGTTTTAAATTCATAAGAATAATATACGTATTAGTAGTGATTTCATATCGACCTAACGTTTTTCTAATGTTATAACTAGTTCCGCAAATTATTTAATGTACCATAACATATATTATAGCCTGGCCAGAGAATACTCATATAATCTGAAAATATATTATATAAATCTCTATAAAAATATCTTCTATACATATAATAATAATGTAAATCTAACGAGTTTGTACTTTTTTGATTTACGTGAAAAAAATTGTTGCATGAGTTTAGTTATCTAGAAATACGTAATGTAATACGTTTCACTAATTTCTAGAAAAGTCTGTCTGTTTATCTTTCTGCCTATTTGTCTGAACAGGGTTCATTACTAAAGTACTAAGTTTAGGATACAATATCAGCAAGTAAATTATTAAGCATATTCTTGAGCAACATTTACTCCCGTATTCTAAGACGTTTCCTCGAGGAAACCTTACTCCCCTCCACTCAACTTCAGTCAAGGAAATTGGTATTCCCAATGTCAAAAAAACTCCTCCACTTGTCGTCCCTCGATTTTTTTCCTGATTCGAGGTGAGGAAATAACTGTCAAACTCAAGGTACTTGGGGACCTACCCTAAGGAATACTCAAGGAAGATTTACGCCATTGCTTATTGTATTCATATTTCCACGGTTGCAAACAAAAGTTGATTATTATATTGCAATAGTTTTTTCTAATGAATTTTCAATTATTTTTGAATTAGTTCTATGATAATCCATACAATTATCCTGGACGGCGGTATTTATGAGATGCAAAGAACCCTATTGAATTTTATGATATTGTAGAATTGCAAAGGCGCTATCGTTTTAGGAAAGAAACTGTTTTAACACCACACCACAACAAACAATAAACGTAAATAATAGAAACGACGCGACGCGATGCGACGCACCGCAGATAAAATGCAAAACAGAGAATTGCCAACTTTCGAGTTGCCATAGACGAAAAGATCAAAAAGTACGCTATAGTCTATGATTCAATGACGTTTTACCTCGCCTCAACTTCATTCGAGGATCCTCCAGATTACCTGAAAACAAGGTCGAGTCATAACTAAGAATACCAATTTTGAGGATTCCTTGAGGTGATCTATAAGGTAATCTGTATCGAGTCGAGGTTGACGAATTTTCGAGGAAACTTCTTAGAATACGGGTGTTAGTCTTTGTTTCATTAAAATCGGTTTACTCTTACAAAATTAATTGTAATTTTAAGCGACTTAAGTACGAGAGAAAAGTAGATATGTAAATGAACTTCAGCCTCATCCAAAAACCAGGATATTTTATATAATAAATACACATTACTGCAGTATTGTATTACTAAGACATAGAAAACGAAAGAAAAATACTTAATATTTTATTTTCACACAAAATAAATAAGTATTAATACTAAGAAGTTCGATAATTAATTAATGCTATAGATAGCGTTCAACGGAGAACGTCGTTTTATAAGTCTACTACTACTGTAATACACAATTTAATATAATATAAAAATTTGCTAATTACAAATACGTATTTTTATAAATTAAAAGGTTACTTTGTCACAGTAATTATTTCTTTTCGATCGGATTGTGCTTATGTTTAAATTTCTAATTAATTTTGTGTTATAAATATTATAACTAATTGAGTCTTATCACTTTTTAGAACAGTTATAACTGTATTATTTTTTTATGATAAAAAAGTAACGAGACTAAAATTGTTCATTGAACATATGTAAGAAATAATGCTCTGGGCCCTTTAGAAGCAATAACATTATGCATTTTTATGGTTTTTAGGATTTTTGTCTGTTTGTCGTTTGTACGCGTAGAATATATTGAACGAATGGATGACTTTTGACGAAATTTGGTATGCTAATAATGTATAGATTGGAGTATCATATGTGATATAATTTACATACAGACAGTAGTGGATTGATCAGTCGGCTGGAGCCGAGGGCGGCAGATTTTAGGGGCGACAAATTTGGGGCCAAATATTTTTTTGATATCTTACAGAAATTAAAGAGGTTCATATTTATATATTTAAATGTTATTAGAACACCACCACAGAAATAACTCAACATGGAATATATTTCATCACTCAGTCTAAGTTTTATTGTATGGTCATATTGTATAATCACGAATCTGGAGGTACCAGTTACTTATCAGATAACATTTGCGATAAGTTTATACTCTTGATGGGTCCTAAAGTCTTAAGATAGATTAGAGACAAGAAAGACGAAATATTTTTCATTAAACATCGATTCAACATCAAATCTAGCACACGTGGACAAACTTACCCTTGTTATTAGATACGTTTTGGAAACAAGCAAACCGTGTGAAAGATTTCTCAAGCTTTGTTCTCTGTGGGGCATACGCCTGAAAAATTATTGTTTCCATTATTTTGGAATTCAAAATCCAGGGCATGAATGTAATAACTGTCGAGGACAATCACATGATAATGCGGTAAATATGCTTGGCTTGTACAATGGCTGACAGGGTAAAATTAAAAATCATGCATCCTCTATTTCTTTCGTTTCTTGCTCTGCCCTCACTTTAAATTTAGTGGCAACGACAGTAGCACAATCTTAGACAGAATCTGCGACAAATTCTTCACGTGATGCTTTAAGAAATCGAAGTTTTATTTGTAAATTCAGCCACATCGCCGACAAAAAATAATGACTGAGATCGGGAAAGAGAAAGCCCTGGAGTAAGTTTATTTACCACATTAGTTAGTTAGAAAGGATGTATGGAATAGTTGGAAAGAAAAACTGGAAACGACGGTAATGTCTGCGTAGAATGTTTTTTGGAAAGAATAACCAAAGGGAATGTTCAAATTTAGGCTTCAACCGTAAATTTGATAACTTTTGTTGAACTTTATGAATATCTTTGCAAGTAAACGAGAATATTTCTAGTATTTCGAAGAAGGGTCGCTGGAGTAAGCATGTAGAAGCAGAATAAAAGAGTGATACTCTCATATTGAGCACATTTCCCAACTTCACTCATATTCGAATTAGAGAAGCGGCAAGAGGCCTACAACAGTTTTAATGAAAACTTGTCATAATAAAATGTGTCATTATTCCTGACGAATAATCCCTTTTCTTGAAACAAATGTATCTTACAAAAACAAAGAGACTGACTTAGTTCAAGAATGCATACATTTTCAGAGTCACTTTTTTTCTGAAAGAATTTTGGTGGAACTATATTTTGGATCATTGAAAAGTTTATCATCGTACCAGCGAAAACAGTATTTGCAAAACATTTATCTAAACTTGGAAATAGCAGTTCGCATGGCTCTATATACACCAACGACAAATTATTCCGGTGGGGGAAGATTTTCAGATTTAAAACGGTTGAAAAATTATCGAAATGTAGGTAAAAGTACATCACCTTAAATTAAGAAAAACTAAATGCTTTAGCTCTTTTGAATATAGAGTCGAAACTAACGAACCAGATCTCATATGACGATATAATAACCCGGGGAGTATTTATGAAAAAAGTTACGTTAGTTATGTGGAAGGGATGTGGAAGGAATCACCAGCCTAGAGGTGAGAAACTCCAATACCAGTTGATGTATTGCCATGATTTTGGCCTTTCAAGCGTAAGGTGAAAAGACATTTACACAAGCCGGTATGATAGCGACGACTAGCGTTCAATAGTTTGTCTCTCGACGGACGTCCTCATCATTTTTTGGTTGTACCTACTGTGTTTAGGCAAACTTTATCGTACTGCAATAAAAAAAATGATACTATCATTACTCCCAAATTAACTTGCTTGACTCCAGCTACTCGAAACCACTATTTGTAATATTTGTTACTTTGCCATAATGATGTAAGTAGTATTGAAGTATACCTTACCGCGCCTTATTAGTAATAAATGAAAGAGCTTTTATTACCCCGTATATATTATTGTGTTATCTTAAGCGCCTAAATCGTTGAGATGTAAAAATCCCTTAGTTGACAAATATACTAATTACGGAAAAAGGTGGTGTAATTTGGACGACAGTGTACAAATCATAATGTTACAATTTCAATAATAAATAAATTGTAATTGATATTAATGTGAACTAGGGTAGTGGCGACAAAATTTCAATAGCCTACAGACGGCAAATGCTTAAATCCGCCACTGCGTACAGATTTACATATATGTAAATGTGTTTGTATATATTTTTTATTTGTAATAAAACCCTAAAGGGCCGACATAGCATATTCAACATATTTGAGAAAAAAACTGGGTATTTTAGAATCGATGTCAGAGGGCATTTTCATCGTGTTTGAGATTTTTATTTTGTCGGTTTTTTTATATGCGTATCACGCAAAAACGAATCAACTGATTTTAATAAAATTTAGTATGGCAATATTTATACACTATTGTAACCTGACACATAGTATGTGTGATAATCACATATGTATACATTAATTCGTTATACATATATTGTGGACTGAATCGAAATGAAATATAATTAATCCGAAACATTTTATTTTCACGTGATTTTAATTAAAAATAATAACAAATATGATTTTTCACGACAAAAATGATGAAAGTAAATTACGGTAATCGTATGTAGTTTCCAGTAGTTAGTTTTCACTACGATTCAGCCTGTTGGGTGAAACTAGAAATTCCCAATAGAACAATTAGACTCTTATTAAGTATCAACACTTCTGAAAAATATCAGTTAATGTCTATACGACATATCATTTATAAATCGATATGTTCGTATGACCCACAAACCCCGTTAAAATTCAAAGGGGAAATGTATAAAACTATAACAGTCGTGTTATATGGAACCGAGTGCTGGGTTACGAAAGAGACGGATGAGAAAAGATTACATGTGGCAGAAATGCGAATGTTAAGATGGATGTATGGTGAACCAGAATGGATAAGATTAAGAACGAGTATATCAGAGGAAGTTTGAAAATAGCACCAGTGACAGAGAAGTTGGCAGAGAAATGAGATGAAATTCATGTAATAAGAAAAGTTTTGCGTTTGAAATGGACGGATCTTATATATATAGAGGAAGATCAAACAAAGTGTGGATGGATTGTATGGAAAATGGTATGTGTAGAAAAGGTGTGAATACTGAGTTGACATCTGATAGGGGAAAGTGAAAAGAAAAACATGTTGTGCCGACCCTACTTATGTGGGATAAGGGTACGATGATGATGGTCTATTAATGTCTATAATTATTTTATTTTTTCAACTGATTATGTTATGAACAAGGTTTTCTTAAATTTTACAGGTTAGTTACATATTCGGGCGCTATTGCATTGATATATGGTTTTGAGTTATGAGAGACTAGGTGACAGTAAAATGGTTTGGTGAGACTTGCTACCGAATGAAACCATCAGAACAATTTACTTGCTTTAAAAAGTCGATTATTACTTTAAATTCATCATTGCATGACTATTATATAAAAATAAGCAGGTGTTTGAAGCACGACTAACTGTTGTGTTGAGTCCCATACCGTACCCTGAGAGTCAGATTACAAATATACAGGATATACGGATATATATTCGGATTGTTTTATTAATCACTGTATTTTTGCGTTCACTCTCACGCGGATAACGTCGCGGCCACATCTAGTTTCATAATATAACAAAACATATAGTTTGACTTGTCCTGAAAGTAGTCATTTTATGTCAACGTAATTTAATTTTATTCAAATAACTGCCTCCCGAATAGTATACAACATAATAAGACATATAGTCAGACCTGTCCTAAGATCATACCTATGATTGAAAGAGGTTCCATCTAAATCGAATCAATTGTTTTTAAGTTATGAGCACATAACGTAAAGAAAAGCTCTCTATTATAATGTTCATCAGCCTATAAGAGACTCACTATAAAGCTATAGGCCTCTTCTCGAAGGAATATTCGGAATGGTATTTAAGATATGGACATAATCACCACGCAAGCCATCGAGGTATAACATTTTCAAACTCATAGAAATCAACAGGTCTATATTTCCCCACAAGCAGTGATTGGGCGACAAAATTTCTCAGGTTCAGCTTTCCTTCACCATTAATATTACCAATTTCAAGTAGTATATGTACGCGAATAAATCTTTTTCAGCCTGTTACCTAACAAAATATATATTAACACCTGATCAGCCATCTATAATGTAAATGTGTATCCATGTACATAAATCAATGGCGTGTTTCTTATATAAAAAGCCTACTAAGTGACGCTGAAGAGTTAACGGATTAACTTCTTTAACTTGTTAACTAGGTTCTGACCACCGGAGCAGAAACTCGCTCGGAGGAAAATTGTCTGCACCCATAAATTAGATTTTCTTCTGCCCCGAGCAAGGATGCAAGGTGACCGATCACTAATATATATGTGTACACAGTTCATTACGCGGCTCCTACCGAAACTGATACATGACAGCTGATTTTAGGCAAACTATCCTAATCGCGATTGGTTTAACTATTATTGCGTGATGACTTTATGTATAAATAATAGGTTTTTGTTCCAAAAACTAACTCTTTATATATTTAATGGCATTCATTAGAACAGATTATTCACCATTTATACGATATATATATCGATATAAACGTATAAAGGTTTCAATATATACTGCACTATTGATAATTTATTTATTTGTCCGTGTGTTACAGATTATATAGTTAAAAATTCCGAAATATAAGTATATCCTTAAGTATAAGTATATCCGTACAAGCCTTTTCTTTTTCTTTTATTATCGTGGGGAAATCCTTTATGGATACCCAACCTCTTGTTGGAAGTGGCAAGGGATCGTTCAGAGCTAATCACCTTATGTAGCCGCCCCAAGGGTCCGTCCGCCCGGCGGAAGGTGACCGCCGGGCTCCTACCTAATAGAGAGACAGACTGGGTACACTCTTGGCCTATGTTATTTTAGTATATCACAAGCAAAGCTAATAATCACTTGCCTATAAATTCTATTGTGAATACCTGTAAGTTATTGGCCATTAGGCTGACCCTAACGTTAAACATCTTTGAATTATTATATACTTTTTAATATTCTTTACTCAATAAAAAAAATATAACGACATCTATGCTAAAGTTTATTCTGTTATAAATTGTAATAAAAATATCGATAACATAACACAATCATTAAAATTACTGTGACGTATAAATATTTAATAACGTTATAATATACTAATCGTGCCTTAACTACTATTTAGTCGTTTAATTCTCGGCAAAAAGTATTACAACAGAATCTAGTGATAGATATTTACTTTTAACGTCATAACTTGTTCCTAAAGTAATTAAACATGTTGCGAAACAAAAATCTGTGATATAAACAAATCTTTATAATCATGCTAACGAGCAGACAGACAGAGAGACGTTAGGTTTATATATAAGGATAAAATAAAAAAGTTTAAATTATATAACAAGAATTTAAAACTAATCGTTTGGGAGTGACAGATTTATATGAATAGAAGCATTTAATTAGCAGTACTTAGTAGTTATTTTTTTAAATAATTTCAACCGTTAAATATGTTAAAGCTCAGCATAAGAAAGAATTTGAAGAGAGTTAAATTGGCTTTTTAACTTTATTTATGGTGCTTCAAATCATAAAAAAAGTAATGATATATTTGAGCTGGTAATCGTTAATAGCAAACCGAATAAGCACACAGATTTTGTACACTATTGAAATAAGCGAACAAACAACATAATATTTATTTTTAACAAAAAATAAAACCGACTTGAAAAAATATACACTAAAAAAGTACACCAGAACTTCGTTAACCATAGTTAAGTAATATTGGATTATCATAAACCTACTAATATTTTAATAACTATGCATTACTTATTTGATTTTTAGAAGTTCTTTGGTGTATCTCCGCAAAATATTCAAAAAAATTGAGAACCTCCTTCTTTTTGAAATCCATTAAACATAACAGTGTGCAATTGCTGTTGGCTATTCTCCATTTATACCTAAATTTTGATGATTTTTTTATACTCATGAGGTCACCTGGGTGGTTTTTAGCTATAAGAGCTCGTGCAACAGAGACGTCAAGGCGCATCTCTGTTCATAAGCCGGTTACTAATTTTTAAGAAAAGCGAATACAAGATCTAAACGCTAAACGCACTATAATTAGAAGCCTTCCGAGGTCTTGCTACACCAATACAGATAATATGGGTAGTCTATTGTACTGTACGGCCTGCAAGAAGATGTTCAAGACAAAATTTAGCTTCCCGAGTCATATACGTGGTCACAAACGAAAACAATAGCATTCGTCATCGACGGTCATGTCAAAGAGACTCATATATATGGCAGAACAACGTCTATTTACCGGGTCGACTAATTCATATAAATTTATTAATATAAAAATGTTAAATATAATGAAAGTATCATATGTTCTTTGTCCGAGCTAATCTCTGAAACGGGAAGATGGTTCTGACGAGACTTTGACAGACAGATAAAAGAATTTTCACAATATCAAGACTTTATAATTTTCCATAAGCGTTACGCAATGTTAAATAATAGTAAAAGTTAAAAATCGATATAAGAGTTTTGGGCAATTCGAAACCTTGACATTAACATCCAAGATTAGGGTTCCGTATAACAGACTTTTTGATTTTATAAATATATATATTTTTTTAATATAAGACATCTACCACAATACTGGTCGGAGTCCTGTATCCTGGGATTCTTAAAAACATACAATTTGCGGACATAAGGTATAAGAGTAAGCCAGACTGAAAATAAATAATTTGTGAACCACTCGAGTAATTGTTTTAAATGTAATGTGATTTGATGACATCATCCTCTGTGTTTTGTTGAGGGAATATATTAAAGCTTATCGCAAAGTTAGCGCATACTTCGATTACAATAGTTATATAATATTATTACTGTTCAAATTATAACACATAACACTGACTTCAAAACTATATATATTTTATAAGATACAAAGACAACACATATAATCCAGCAAATGACCTAATGTTTTAACGAGATACAAATCATACCTTGTTCTGAAAATGAGAAGCGCCATCTATCGGCGTCAAAATTAATTACTTTAATAAACAATCACTAAGATCAATTCATACAAATTTCGATTTTAACAGGATCTCTCCACTTGTTGTCAGTCGTTGTTGCTGCTGAATAAAATGAAATAATTAAATGTACGCTAATTCTAAAAAAACCACGGCGCTAGATTGTGCATTAGGTTTAGGTTAAGTACCTTTAATCATTGGATTACTTTGGAAATAAAACCATAAACAATTTTTCGATATTTTTTTTTACAAACTATAGAAAGAATGGCTATTGCATTGTTGCACCGTAGAAAAATCTGAAACAATCTATCATAGAATTATCTACAAGCATCGCAAAAGAACTCCTAGTAATAGGCAGGACTGCGTGATTTTGCATCAATGCGAGAAAGAGGTACACATTCAAACCTTTCATCGCTTCGAGTATTGTAAACAACAAGAAAGTTCTAAATAAATAACAAGCTTCAAAACTTTCCTCTTTGTTTAAACTTTTTTGCACCTTTGTTGCTTTAAGCTAAATTTTAATTGTGTTCCAGAGATTTCGACAACAAGCCTTTATAGCGATTCATGGTACGATGTTACAATAACTATATTTTCAAAACAAAGAAGCGACAGACGGAATAAATTTGTAAAGGAAGCATAATCTTTTTTTTTTTTTTTATAGTATAGGGGGCAACCGAACAGGTAGGTCACCTGATAGTAAGTGATCACCACCGTCCATAGATACTAGCAACACCAGTCGCCAGTGCGTTGCCGGCCTTTTAAATATGTGGGCTTCCAGCGCTCTCACTGGCTGAAACGCAACAGTGCAACCACTGTTACTTCACGTCGGTTTTCTGTGAGAGGGTGGTACTACCCCGCGCGTCGGGCGAGCCGACCCATTCATGCTGAAACCAGTAATAGCTTCAGCGTAGCTCTACCACCTTTTATAATAATATAATCACAGACTAGTTAGTATAAAATGTAAATACTACCATTGAGTGCTATTCCGATGTTTTTCTCTGAATAGTCTATGCGCATGGTTGTAAATCCGTTTGATTGCTACCTATTTCTTGCACTGCAGAAAAAAAATACAAATTATCGCAGTAATTCTCGAACTACGGTGGACGAATGTGTTTAAGATAACAAGAAGGTGGTGTAAATAACGTGGTCTATATTTCTATTAAATATATTTCTATTATTAAGTAATAGACATATTTATATATATATATAAATACTTAAAAAAAAACTTTTGACTAGACTTTAAGTATTGTTAATTAATTTACCCAAAATGGTTTGCAAATATATTTTGTGCAGTTACAAAAAAAGCAATTAAGAGTTTAATTTCGTAGTAAAAGACGATGCTTTTTCTATTTAGCTTGTTATACGAATGGTAAACATTGTAGAGCACGAACAACTTTATTATTTTACAAAATTTAAAAGTTTCTCAGCGCACCTTCTAACGTCTAGAAACGAGGGTCTAGTATGAAATTTGATCATCCTGGTTAACAAGTTGCGAAGTTGTATAAAGTACCAACTTAAATTTATTAGATAATAAAGCATGTAGTTCGGTGAAACGGTAGACGCCTTACGAAGCCAACAGTGTAGGATAGTTCGAAAAAAAAAAGATAACAAAGCGTAATTTTCTTATACTTTTTTTGAATATTATTACAAATCATCAAATCAAAAATACTTTATTCAATTTAGGCCCTAAGAAGGCGCTTATGAACGTCAAAACTACCACCGGTTCGGAATACATCCCAGTCATCGAGAAGAACCGGCAAGAAACTCGATCGGGTTTCTCTTTTTAACATATACTTATTATTTTATTTTACTTTAGTGGATGCACAGAGAGGAGTCAATTCCAGACATCACCATCGTTCACATATTGATCCATTCTATAATAGCCCTTTGACACCAAAACCCGTTTATCATGGCACTTAAACTTATAGTCTGGCAAATCATTATCTTACCCTTATCCTACCTAAGTAAGGTCGGCACAACATGTTTTCCTTTTCCACTCTCCTCTGCCAAATGTCATCTCACTATTCACACCTTATATACACATACCATTATATTATTTGAATATTATTACAAATAAGCACATTCATTATCTTAAATTAACTTAAATAAATTGTTCATTGTAACTTACGTTATTGTATAAAAGCCGAATTTTATATATGTCACTTAGGTAAACATTAGAAGACGTTTCCTCAGTATCAGATAGTTTCGACAGTTTTAACCCCTGACTAGACAAACATGTAGGGTACCTATAAGAGTGAGTACGAAGCAATATATATCCAAGTAGATGCGAGTGAGCTAGTGAGGTCTTTTGCGATAATTATCTAGGCATCTTTCGGTACATTTATTATACCGGGAGTATACGCTTTACTTTGATATTTTACTAATATTTTTTGCATAGTTTATAAATTAATATAACTCTATTACCTGTAATTTATACATTTCATATTGATCTTCTTAAGTATAATTTTAATATATTTTTAATTTATTAATCTAGCATATTGTACATTAAAAATTATCAATCTAGTTAAGGTCTCTGTTTGCTGTCAGAGGTTTTGTACTTATCTCACATAAAAAAAAAAAAAAAAAATTAATGTAATTTAGTTTTAATAAAGCATCATCGTGAAAGACTCATTAATCTGTGCTATTTGCAAAATAATATTATTTTCTAAAGAAACATTTGAAAAAAGTCAATCAATATCATCATCATCATCATCTTACCCTTATCCCACCTAAGTAGGGTCGGCACTACATTTCTAGTATATGATAAAATGGTAAAGTTGTTCCGTGTTAGACATATAGTTTATGATTTCCGTGTAAAATCAAAGAAATTTTCACTTGATCGAAATCGCAGGCACCAGCTAGTAGCGACGGAAGTGGTTTTAAAAGTTATGTTCATCCCACAATCATAATCAAATCTACCAATACTATAAAGCTAGTAAAAGCCCCGCGAATCTTGTAAAAAGAAAGGTGGAATGTTGTTGATTGCAACGTTAATTGCTTACACGAGTGAATACATCGAAGCATGAAAGCCACAAAATGTATATCGAAATAAGTTACACGCGTGAGGTATTTTTTTTAAATATTTAATATAATATTGCACATGTATCATACTTACATAACGGAGAATATTACTTAAAAACTGGAAGAGCTGTAATCCAGTTCGAACGATTTGATTGGCAATATAAACTGCCACATGAAGTTAGAACACCTCTGTTTCTAGGAGAAGGAACCTATAATGACTGGTCCTATTGACGCTAGTTATACATAAGTACAGGTTGCAGTAACCATTCAATACCAAGTGGATTCCATACCTCTTTATTACTTCATAGCATGTAAGGAAATACAAAAACCTTGTGCAAGGAGCACCATTTGTTCTTGGAAATTCGCCGTTTCAGTTAACGTTTTCTTTTATTTTATGCTAATCCAATTATATTATGCAATAGTGTATACAATTAATTATGTCTGTTAATTATAGTTGTCAAGACCTCCGCGACACGGCGTTTAATCGCTAGTCGCTTATATCGCTATTTACTCCTATGTGGGTGGTAGAGCTACGCTGACGCTATTACTGGCTTCAGCATGATTGGGTCGGCTCGCCCGGAGTAGTACCAACTTCTCATAGAAAGCCGACGTGAAGTAACAGTGCTTGCACTGTTGCGTTTCGTTTGGTCAGTGAGAGCGCCGGAGGCCCACATATTTAAAAGGCCGGCAACGCACTTGCGACTCCCCTGGTGTTGCTAGTGTCTATGGACGACGGTGATCTCTTACCATCAGGTGACCTACCTATTCGTTTGCCCCTATAATATAAAAAAAAAGTATGTCCATTCGATGATGGCTCAATGGTTGCGAATTCGAATATCGCATCTGATGGGGACCTTCAAATTCTATATTGATACAGAACTTCGCGATATATCCATGTCTTGGTGATAAGAGTTTTGACAATTCTAGTGTTTAGACGATTTTCCGACGTTGCAATCCATAGATAAACGTTTAATATTGTAAGTACGATCGTCAAATCAAAGGTGCGGCTGAACACAATAAATTGAATTAATAAAAACAGGATAACAAATGATGAATGTTTTGCCAACTGCAATATCCTAATTGACATTCGACTACATTCTGAGTAAAACATTAACTAATATCACAAATAAAACCAAAATATGAACGAAAATATCTAATTGTAAAGAACCGAAAACTATTAAAACCGGTAATGGACAACCTCTCATCGAAACATCGAACACAATAATTAATTAATAGCCTGTTTCGAGTAACTTCCCTGCAGGTACACTCACCTCGAGCTACATAAACTTATATGAGGTATTCAACTCCCAACAAAATTGCATTACTATGGAAGTACTGCTGTGTCTATACGGTGGACGTTTTCATTTACACGGCACTAACTTTGCTAGCGGCTACGCACAAGTTCTTCATTACACATTGCTATTATTATTTCATATTTAAATATCTACAAAAACTCGTTTTCATGGTTGAAAGGTACAACAGTTAATATCCTGGACTGCCACCTTGTGATAGATTATACTATATAGGTTAAATGGATAGCATAAAAATCTTCTTTGTTAAAAAAACATTTAGCTATACCTACTTTTTATGGTGATCAGTCAAACCGTGTGGGAGTTTATGAATCGCAAGTTTTTTTTTTAAAGACAACTCAGACACTTTGGATCAAGTTCTGTGCCACCAATGCCTTCAAAGTATACTTAGACTCAGACAAATAGTTTGTGGAGCATGCAAATAATTTTTCTGTGTGGCATTCGATCCCACAACACTCAACGCGGCAACAATTACGAGGGGACCACTGCGGTGTAAATCACAGCACTGTTCATACAGTCTATTATCTCAAACACTTTTCAACTGTTTTCAAGTTTATTGAGCTAGAACTAAGCACGACGTTTAGTTAATTAATTAATCGCACATTTTGTAAATGTTCGAATACGCAGAATAATATTTACATATTAAAGATGTATCCGCATTTCTCGATCGACAAATTAAAGGTGGGATAATGGCAAAATAATTTCTTAACGCTCGTTTCGAATAGCTAGTATCCGTATAATTATATAATCAGATTAGAAATGTCGGTAGGATTGTTATAAAAATTATAATCATAACTAATAATATAAATACGAAAGTGAGTGTGTATGATTGTTACGCGATCAACCGACTGTCCTGAAAGTTTTCTTACACTTTGTCAGAGATTAAGAAAAAGATATGAGGTAGTTTTCACCCATATAAAATATAGTCTTCCCGAGGGATTGATCAAATTTAAGCTGCGAGCAAAACCTAGTACGTATCCTATTAAAGTGAATATGGGGATGTCACAAAAGAACCCCTTCCAATGTAAAATGCTAGTATGATATTGATTCCGTACTAATTTCTTTTTATTTCACCAACAAATCCCCACATTATCAAATATCACCACATTTAAGCGAATAACTATTTCGAATTAGTTAACGTACGCTAGTGAATTCATTGTTCTAGCAAAATTGTCGCCCATTGTTTGAAATTTCGAGGGAGTTTTATGTCATCCTACAACTAATGTTCCCCGTTATTATTTCTAATCGGCTTTTCTACTGCACAATAACTAAATTATGTTATGAAGAATAGCCTTTACCCGTGTTTTCACTCGCGTTTGTGTAGATTTTATATATCCCTCGGCGACAGATTTCTTTTTTTTTGGATGTAAGGTACGTTATGTCCTTTTCTGTACCACTGACAACGTGCACGCAAAATTTCATGACCATCGGTTGAATTCCCATAAAACAACAAAATTATATATGCTAAATCGAAATTGCGGTCACGAGCTAGTTACGAAGAAAAAGTGTTATTCGAAAGCTCTTTTTAAAAGCTTTTATTTAGGAAAACATTTCGAATAATTTAAAATGTCGCTTTGTTTATAATGTATATATTATTATTCTATCTGATTTGAATATTCACATTTGTAATAGTATCAAGTGTAATCAACCTATTACATTAGACGCACGGAAATGTTAACAGACGTCAGTGAGCTTTGGACCGTGATTGGCAATAGCACATTGTGCAAGATGCTTCAAAGCAAACTCACCACACAATTGACATACGGCAAATATATCGTACCTTCACGTCCAAACGGACACAAGCAGTGCTAACACAATAAAACGGTTCGCTGGTTTTGGATTCTGTTTCAGGGGTTTGTAGTTAGATGTTAACTGTAATTCGTAGCTTAAATACAAACCAGTTTCAATTCACATCAATAAACTGTTCCCTATTTTAATGCATTAAATACGTTTAAAATATATTTATGTTTATTAACGACGCAATCAATGTTTGTGGATTCCTACCTAATGAACATGTAATTGTTGGCACAATACATCCAAAGGGCATGTTATAATTTCTGATACTATTTTTTTATTTCACTTATTTTCCGTACATCATATGTAATTTCTATTAATATTATATTCCTCATGTGCACGCCAGCTGAACATCAGCACTGAGTGCTCCTTGTGACACTTTAACATGTTCTGAACTAGACATCCATTTATAATCTCGAAATGCATAGTTTATGTTGAACTTTTATATATGTTATATTGTGTCGTTCGTTATGAATAGGCGTTTCTTATCTTTATTTAAAATTTGTAATTCGAACGTCCTCAATTTTCTTTAACTCCGACGGGAGTGAACTTCCAGTGCACTGACCGTTTCATGAATCAATATCAATCAAAAAATAGTATAGTTGCTTTTCACGTCTCTTTGTATGTTTTCTTATTTACCTTAACTACATAATGCATTTTGATACAACTCTAACTATCGATTAAAGAATTTCTTCCGAAAGGCTTATATGTAGAAATCATGTATTTTAAATTTGTTTTTGAAGTAGAGAAAAGTCGATGTTTTTTTAGTCAAGTCATAGAACATTGTTTGGAATGCTTACATTCTTAACGCTTACTAAAAGTGGAAAAGTTAGATACATCAAAATAAAATATCACACAAATGTATATATTATAATTTTCTGAATAACGTATGCCTAATTCCTATAGATAATTCGCGGTAACTATTTTTATGTTTTACACATCCTTGTAAAATAATAGGTTATTTTCGACGCTATTTTGGCCAACATAATATTAATCTTTATATAATTGAAAATTATAGGTACGTTGAAAATCTAATGTAGATCAAAATTGTCCTTTACAGCATAAACATATAATTGAGTATCTTCGAAGTTATCACGGATTGAAAATTACGTACAATATTAAGTAGTTGTTTGTGTGAAAACGCTTACCTATAATACTTTTTTAAATTTTATGTAGTGGGAATATCAAAGCGCAAGAAATTGCATCTGAATCGTTTAGACATTTATGACGTCACATAAATACCTTGTACCCCCATACGATGGTTCTGAAACGTTTTGTCGCGTTGTATACAATACAACAATTGAGTCCGATTGAATCGCGCCCTCCGTACTGAACTGATAGATACCGTAGCAACAATACTTAGCCATGTCGTGTTCCGGAATCAACTGGTATATATTCAGTAAGTAGTGTAGCGAGGTGTTGATGGGTATTATCTGTTTTTACTGGACTATTGCTACCACTATACAAACGAATAAATCTAAGACAGTGACTCTATCGGTTTATTCACATTTCGAGATAATTCAGTATTTTAGTGTATAGCTAAGTACCAAGAGAATTACAGGTTGGCATGATAATGATGACTGCTAGCTTCTCCACTCTCAAGTTGAAAATCTGTCGCCAAGTACCTGCATTCCAGCTGCTGAACTTGAGAACTAGTTTCTCTTTGGCTTTAACGTGTTTACCAGACTAGACTTAATCGTCGATTAACATTAGGTGAAATTATGGTCACTTGCTAACACATATAGAGTATAAAGAATCTGATGATAGATGGTGGTGTAGTCGTTATGGTCAAATTCCTCATGTATTGACTATAATAATACATAAACACAAAATGTGTTGGTCCGTTACTAATCATAAAATCTGAATAACATAGTTGAGTTTTATTAACTTAGCTCCAAGAATGTAAAGAATAGCTAAAATAGGCTAGACCAGGGCTGTCCAAATCACTGCCTGCATGAATTATTGCGGCCCGCAGAATCTTTTTTATCTTCTGTGTTTAAATACATTAAATGAGTAAATTATTTTTCTTGCGACGAAATTCAAATGTTTTGGATATGTATTCGATTATGCCGCACACAACACTATTCACTCGAGAACTCGGAGAATTCCCCGAACGTATAATAGGTACACCCGACACCGCGCGTTGTTCATTTATTGGGATTAAAAGACAAATTAATGAAAAAGTAGATAATGAAATAATGATACTTATTATACTTGTATTTTATTTTTATAAATATTTTGCGACCCCCCAATGTATTGAGTCATTTTTGTTGGCCCTGGGTCCCATGTAGTTTGGACAGCCCTGGGCTAGACAGTATAAATTAAAATAATTTTAACAACATTTAAACCAACCAAAGAAATTGTCAAATGCAGTTAATAATGTACGTAACTTTCTTTCGTAGTAGAATAGCAAAGTGATTACTCTCTACATATGTCACTGAGTACAATACGGTCTAATAACGTGCCGCCGATATAAAATTGAACACTGTGTCATTTGTTAATCCGAAACCGCTTTGTCGATTTTGACGAGAATTTGACACGCAGATACAAGACTTTTCCGAGTATTATATAAGCTACATATTATTATATTTCACTACACAACTTGAGCATTAACGATAAAATTTAACGCAGATGACTTAAACCTAGTAATTGGGTTATAAAGTTGAAGAAATTACAATAAACAACAGCCAATAATTAACTCGGACACTATACACGTAGCTCTCATGAGACAAAAGAAAACGTTTTCACTGGAACTTTATTTAACTTTACTTTCTTTTTGTCTCACTTTAAAATCAGAATGTTTATGGAAAATTGTGACTACTTTATTTGCACCGAGTTGAAGACTACCATAACGATATAGTTTTAAAAATTCATTCACTACCTTTTGTTTAGTAACAAATAAAAGGAAAATTGGACAGAGCTTTAACACAGACAGCTCTTCAGGACACTAATAATAATACCGTTGCTCTGGTTAAAAATAAATTAAGCAATTGAAGAGATAACATCATAAAATATTATTTTCGATATGAGAAAGTACTCAATATTCGAAATGGTGGTAGGGAATTACTTTTTTTTTGCCCAGTTATAATTTTTATACCACGAGACTAGATATTTTGAACACAACTAAGTATTGGACAACAATGAATGTAAGAACAACTTTGTATCGTACATATTATCAGATTCATAAGAAAAAATTACATGTTTTGAACATACCTTAACGCACTATGAAATTTAGACATAATTTAAACCAATTTAAAAACACAAATATCAGTTCATATAATTTGTATTGCAATAACATAGTTAAGCGAACTATTGATGCATCAATTATCTGTTGCCATTTTTCATACATTCATCATTATGAATAATGTATTTTTTTTAATATAATTAGCTATTAAAAATTCACAAAAACATATTTTCATGGCGATCCTTAATTGTTTTGAAATATTTACGCGGTATTACATATTAATAATGTTAAAAGAAACTAATCCATAATTCTTTGTTTATTTTAAATTAAAAAAAAATATTTTAGCATTTTATTCAAATTTCTTGGTAAATTATATACATAAATAAAAATATTTATTCGTTATTTGTATAAAAATTATAACATTACTATATGTATGTACATACAGTCATTCGCGAATTTTGTTATTCCTATAAATAACTTGTTCCAATAATTCGACCGAATACAATTTTAGATTTATTTCGTAAACGAGATATTACATAACAATATTAATTACCTTTAAAACGTAAAAAGAAAATTCAATGAACTTGCACGTTTTTCGTAACTTTACACAGAACTTTTTACTATTCGAACTCACTACCAATACAAAACACACACTATTCTAAAACATCGGCACACCCATAAACAACACGTACACACACCGAGCACACATTTTCACGGAATAAAATTATAAAAAAAAAATACAAAATTTTTAAACTATTAAAAACACTCTCGATTTGCGATTACACTGTTAAAATCCCGAACAGACGAAAGGGTAGCGACAAGCCGCTTGCACGAACCATGGCAAACTGTGTTTGTCTGGAGCCTGAACAGGATGTCTGGAAAAGCCGCCCTAGACGAACTAAACTATACTAGTTATGTTGTCATTGATGGGTATTCCATTTCGGATACTGCCATATCACCCCTAACCTTGCACGTGCATAATAATGATAATTTATTGTATTCTGTCGAGATATTATGAATTGACTTAATACTTTAACTGAACACAATTGTAATCCTCTAAAATTCTAGTTATGGAATATAAACATAAAAAAAAATTGTACAACACGATTCAGTAACATATATATAATTTAATGAAAAAGAAGAACAATATATATATATACATATATGGTAAGCAGTGTATTATATTACCTACATACAGTTGTAATTACACAAAATAAATAACATAAATACAAAATAAACATTCACTAGTATTTTATGTATGTTTCTCTCGGTTTATATCGGTCCATGATTATGTTAATTTCTTCTAGAAAGAAAATAGAACGTTTTAAAGCGCTTTAAAATGTCGAGTCTATAGTATTGAACAGAATTTAAAAGGCTCAAGACACATTACAAAACATTTACATCTTTTCATATGACACATGATACATAAAAATCCTCGTATTAACTTTTTGACATTAACCATCAACCAAACACATCAAGCAAATACTATTATTTGAACATAAATAAATAATATGGCACAGTGTAACGCCATTCAAACAACAATTTTACTTATTAAAATGTTCCGTTCCATATAACTTTTACGCATTATGTTTTACATTCTTAATTCTATATTTGACCCTTAAGCGTACGACCACATCATTATTGTCCTTTAAATTCATAGAAGAGGTCTCTAACAACAATACAACGAATTATGTATATATACTCCACACGTAATAGAACTAAACAAGAACATTTTCTTCAATTACCTAGAAAAAGAAGTCAATTAATAAGTTCGTAGATTGACTAATTACACCATAACCAACGATTAAGTAAAGGTTGTGGCGTTATTAACACTATTACCACGGTTACAAATTAAAATTTAATACCTAATAATAAAAGACATGAGGTGCAAGTGACGACATCTGTTAACACAATCGCATTGACTGTAAATAACAACCTTCTAGAGTCAAAATGGTCTTTTATGTCCCCGAGTGTATTTATCATATATTTTAATAGATGGCACTACTAGTCATAGTGAAACAGCGTCCTCTATACCGGAAAGCTTAAAGTAAATACATAAAAGCTTTTCCCACCAGACACCAATACCTTCAGATCTCTAGAAATATAATTTAATAAAATATCGTGAAAATGGGACCAATACATACAATTTTCAACTTCTACACTAATTTTCTAACATATATTGTATGCAAGTTACCATTATATCGTTTTAATAATATGAATCTTGTTGTAATTTACGAATTACCATTATTTCAAACGCGTGAACAGATCGATTTTCTTTGTAAATTATGAAAAAGTACGAGATTTCTATTTAACTAAAAACCGAGGCCAAAAGTTACGACATGTAATATGAATAGAAAAAAAAGAACTAGGACAGTTACGCTTTTATTTAAAACCTCTTTGCTTTCTGCATTAATATACTTAATACAGTGATATTGTAAGAGCATATGGAATTTACAATAAGTGAAATAAAAAATAAGAACTAAAAAAATCTGTAGGACGCGGGAGCGGCACCGAGTCACCACTTTAGTAGCAGTGCAGTGATAGCGTGAGTACCACGCAGGTACTTTCAGAAGGTTTGAAAGAAATAAATGAAATATTTGACTCCGTTTATGCAGACTAGTAACCGCTTTGGCAGCTGAATTACGAATCTCCCCGTTTATTGAATTAAGTACATATTTATAAGAAAAAACACGTGCAAAGGAAAGAGATAGAAATGAACCGGCAATACAATACAAAAAAGACAATATCAAATTAAGCTGAGAAAAGTGGCTGCTTTTCTGATTCAACATTTATAATATATAAAATGGTAGCTGGCATCTAGTCTTCAATTTAAAGGTTGCAGTACTGATAATTTTTTCCGTTACCATAAGAGGCTCGTTGTGAAATTCGAAGTTTAAACGATAAACGAATATGTTAATATTTAATCTCACATCACTACATACATATTATTTCACATACGTTATTAATATACAGAAGCTTTGGTTAAATACATACCATAAACAAAGCACAGAAGTAAGAGTACATGTTTGTAAGATTCTAAATATAATACTTGAAGTTAAGTTTTGCAACTACTAAGCTATTTCTGAAAGTTCTTTCACTAATGAAAGCCCCTACCTATGGTTACGTTTTGTTTTATAATTATTTTGTTATGTTATATATTAATTTTATATAGTTTTTAACGTAGACGCAGGTATTTGAAAATTATAGTGCGCTACTCACCTCACAGCTAGATAGAATAGAGGCAAAATAGTACATTTTATAATTTACATAAAGAAAGAAAGCTACATTTTTTTAATCATTTGACAAGCCCCCAAGTTATCCGTATAAAATAAAATCATCTACAATGAAAAGCCCAGGAATTAAGTCGTATGTATTACATTTTCATCATAACGAATATCATAAATGCGAATTGTAGTTTGTTTGTTTACGCTTTTACGCCTTCACTACACAATTTATTATCGTAAAATTTTGCATATACGTTGTCCGATGTACAGAAAAGGACATAGGGTAATTTTAATCCAGAAATAGTGTTGTTCGCGAGGGACAGGCAAAGTCTAGATTTATATAGATTAGCTAGTAGTATAGTAAATGAAAGACTGACCATCAAACTTAACAAGGGAATATATAGAAGTCTCCATTAAGGATGCATTTTCAAAAAAGATCAATTTTCACTGTTTTTCTGTACGCATTACACCAAGGCTATTGAGCGTTGGTAAACAAAAATGTTGGGTTATTTTGTATACATGTACTGTTTATAGAGCAGTGCACTTAGAACTTCCTTTGTCTCTGTCCACAGAGAGTTTTCTTATGGCTTTTAGGCGATTCATAGCGCGAAAAGGTCGAGTTAATATAATTTACTCAGACAACGGCACCAATTTTGTTGGCGCAAATAATATATTAAAAAGTTTGGACTGAGATTATATTAGGGAACAGCCATAAATCAAAAATATAGAATGGAAATTCAATGTTCCTTGTGGATCATAGTGGGGTGGGTTCCGGGAACACCTAATAAGATTAATGAAGGGTTTACTTCGAAGAGTTTTAGGTAAATGATCTCTTACGTGTGTGGAACTTGAGACTATTTTATGTGATTGTCAGGCTACGAGAAACTCAAGACCACTGACGTCATATGTGTCCGAGAAAAATGATTTAAATCCTCTGACACTAATACATTTTCTCCAGGAATTAACATGTTCTGATACAGACGATTTAGCTCTTGCAGATCACAAAGGTTTAATTCGTTTCGTAATTCGTATTCGTTTGAAATATATCAAGACGTTACGGCAAAATTTAAAAGAAAGGTTTCGTAAAGAGTATTTAGGGCTTTCAGTACAGCGGAATTCATGCTGAAACGCTACTGTTTTAAAACAAGGTGTTGTTGTACTTATAGAGGCTGACGCCAAAAGACAGCTTTGGCCATTAGGTGTTATTAAAAGCATTATTTCTTGAACGAATAATCAAAACAGAGTCGCTGAAGTTAAAATAAAGAATGCCATTATCACAAGACCATTTCAGAAACTTTACACATTACAAATAAATGACGGGAACGAAATGCGTACAAGATCTGATCGAGTTGTTAAGACTCCTGAGCGACTTTTACTTCAATATGTTTATTAATTTCTGTATTAATCTTTGTATTGTTAACATGAGGTTTTAGTTTCCACTTTCACTGTTATTTATTTCGAGCTGCAGCTATAATTGTTGTAGCCATTTTGTTTGGGCTGCGAGATGTTTAAAATCTCCTTGTATTTCGTGTTAAAAATTTCTTTGGGTTTTTCTATTTCAAAGTATATATTTAAAACGGGCATATTCTATGCCACTGATTAGAAAAAACGCGATGAAAGTAAACTCATAAAAATCTGCAAATTTAGTTTTTTTTATTATTAGTCTAGTAGACTGATTGCAAACACGTACCTGAAATTAACGTAACGGATCATTACAGATATATTGAACCTTTAATAATGATATACAGGTGCTCGTTTTTTTAAATTAATAGATTTCTATTAAAAAAGATCAATTCCCCATGCACAAGACACCTTACCTTTCGGTACGAAAATCTCAGTAAATTTACAACATTATTAATAAAAAAAACTTTCTTATGCTACATATAATCAATTTTAAAATAGAGATAATAATATTCAAGTTATTTTTACTATATCTGAGAAAAAAAAATAGTTTTAAACAAAATTTCACTATTTTATCCAATTTAGGTGGATCTTAATTCGTAGGGTATAAGGTCCAATTTAGTTTTGTAATTAAAAACGATTTATAAAACAACATTGAATATAAATTCAATTCGCGCGAGTGCTCCCATACCAGTGTCACTTACATATAACAAAGCGAAAGAAAAAAAATGTATGCAAGCTAAAGCTATCTACTGCTGAGGGAACTTCAAATTACTAAAGTACTCACATAAAAAAGCAACTAGATGGCATTGCCTATTTTAGAGCAAAAGTTTAGGTCTCAAAATAAAACTCTGTAGTATATATAAAAATTGTATCTTTAATTAAATGTGAGTTTTATAATTTTGTAACACTATATAAAAAAAAAAAACAAAAATGAAATTTTCAGTTTTTTTTTAATTTTTATTATCTTCCAAATATGTTTGCCAGTATAAGAATTTTGTTTTTAATTTCCAGGGAAAAAAGACGGGCTAAACAGTTTTTTGTAACAGAAAATGTACTCGTACATGCTTTGGTGCTAAAATATAATTATTTATTCTGGCACAACAAGAGCAAACAAATTACACAAAATGCACAGTAACAATAGTATTTTACAAAACTAAATTTGGTTTCTTGTTAATATTTAACATTTTTAAAAATTGTAGAAATATTAAAAAATAACAAAAAAAGATTCTAATAGTTCCTAAATACATTTTACAAAATTATAGAAATAAAATAACGAAAGGGTTATGCTAGTTACTAAATACAATACAATTGAATACTGTCACCATTCAAATCGTTGCTTGCATTGTCGTAAAATATATCCAAATTCCTTGCGTTATTATTGTATGCTCTACACATTCTGTATAATGGATTATACATAATAAGAGACGTTATTTGAGCGATATGGAACTTGGAAGATATTTTAATTTCGGCTGACTCTTGTAATTATTGATAGTTGGCTTAACAACTCTGATCTAGCCCATTTGAAATTGATTATTTTGTGTGGAATGGAATAAGAGCTAAATCTACGCCTGGATGACAATGTTTTGAGCCCAAAGTGATTTCGCCTAGTTTCATATGACGGTAGATTGCGTCTCAGTCCAAATTTTTATGCTAAATAACGTACAAAACGTCTTGGGATAGCTTCGATCTTCTCAATCTTGACGTGATTGTATGGATTCCATACTAACAAACATTACTGTATAGGTTTCAACACTTTGAATTATATTGTGGCCCTTCGTGCAATTTTTATTGTCATCATATATCTCTTATATTTACGTAGAAGATTTATTTTTCTTTACTTAATCCACAGAACTTACATCTGAAGAATTCGTTTTTATTGAGATATTATGCATCCAGTAGTGTTAATAAAGGATTTTTTTCAGGAGAACCGTCAGGATCGGTATCTAGCTAGATCCATGTTCAAATTATAAAAAAATACTTTCCACTGGAAGTTGTAGTGAATAGCAAAACTTGATAAAATACATATACTAATGGAAACATACATAAATATATAAATAAATATATATATATAAATAAGTACAATATTACATCATTAATTAAAAACAAAATAACGTACGACCGCCAAATTTGATAGCTCCCACCTTTTTTATAGAAGATTTTTCAGAAACTTAGCTGTTTTTTTGTATTAAAACGTTGGCAACTCTACTAACGTACATACAAATGTCATAAGTTTTCAAAACTTTTTCATTACTGTTGGCTTATAAAAACTTTGCTTATCAAACAGTTTGGTGACGGTAAATTTGTTTTTATTATAAAATGCCCAAAGGAAACCAATTAAAATGTTACTTCGGATGTGTAATATATATACGTGTTTATAATATAATATACGTATTTTTGCATATATATATGTGTTCTGAACAGCTATATTCAGAGCGGTTAAAAAGATTTGTGAAGACTCTAAGTATTATGTTGTAATTGAAATATGACGAAAATATAACTGAAAAATTCACATTCATGGTATTTTATATTGATTTGTATACATGACTACAATATCTATATGTTAATACGTATCATATTACTACTTGGTGCCATCTAGTGAGACGAGCAGGTAAAGATAACGCCACCTATAGAGGGGGATTCACAAGATATTTGTGATTTAGAACGAGAGTGGCTCGTCTATCTCAGTATATAGTGAGTATATCTATGAGTGCTCCGTTGAAAGTGGTTGAGATACTGGCGCGACCCCCGCAATCAAGAACGATGGTTTGACGAATGATGGTTGGTTTTCGTCATCTCGTACGCCTCAGATTCCGAATCGAGTACGAAATTCCCGGTAACTAAAAAGCCACAAGAAAAGACTGCTTGCATCCCCCTCGCCCAATCACAAACCGACTTTTTTTTTTTTTACGTGAGGAACTCCCTTATGAATACCCATCCTCCTGGGGGAGACAATGGGTTATGTCCAACTCTCACAGACTAAAACCCCACGGTGTACCGGCCACCGTTTTACGTTGGAGCGGCATGGGACCGTGCTGAGCTATCGCCATGCCGCCCCCAGCGGTCAGCTCGGCGAAAGATGGCCGCCGGGCTTCGTCCTTATACATATTCGCCTCCTTCGCGCCGTAGTCAGGCGTGTCTCGGTCAATTTAACGACTGGTGAAGTCTCAGGGTCCCTTGAGGAGCAAGGCTTCCCTGTCCGGGATATACAGAGGATGTACCGACTCCGTACCAAAGCCCGATACCCCATGGTCCTGGTCGTCCTCGTTCGATCACCACAGGGTAAGGCCATTTTCGGCCTCACCTGTATTTGTAGCCTCGCCGGCATCACCGTTGAGGTCCCTAAGTCCCATATCCCGTCGCAGTACTTCTCGCAGCAGGGTGTTTCTCGACAAGCAAGGTAATGATCTCGTTTTTGACGTCATATCCCCGCCGGAACCCACCCACTATCAGGATCACTTTCGGCCGACAGTGTTAAATGTAGCTCTGTTAGAGAAAGTCGCGATTCGGGTACGACTCATACAAATCGTACACGAGTCCGACTCAGGTCACCGCCCCGTGGTATTACAATTACGTTCGAGTTCTGAGATCGATTCTCAGACCACGCGCGTACCTGACTACGAATATATAGAATATATAGATATTTTAAAGATAATCCCTCCTCGGTTAGTTTAAATAGAATCCCGGACGTGTTGGTGTTTAAAGCCGACGCGGATCAGGCTATCGATTCCCTGGTCGACTTTCTTCAGACCGCCATTAGGGAAACCTCGAAAGAGGTACAAGCGATGAACGATCGCTGCTTTATACTCCCCGACGACGTGAGAGCGTTGATCACGGAAACGAACGCCGCGACTCGAGCCTACGTCACTTACCCATCCATAGGCAATCGCGATCGGTTACGTTTGTTACGTAAATTAGTTAAAAATTGTATTTCGGAAATCCGAGGCGCCAGGTGAAACAAACTTCTGAAGAAGATCCAGCAGGCCCACGCTACGCTTCCCTCGAGTTATCGCCCCATCAGTCTGTTTGATACGTAAGATAAACTATACGAGCGGCTCCTTCTGAACCGTGTCCAGATCTTTATTTCAAAGTTAGATTTGATACCATCTGAGCAGTTTGGATTTCGCGCTAAACACTCATGTACGAATCAAATACCTCCGCCTCACGGAGTACATTTTTTCAAAATTTTACGAAGATCTCAAAAAAGGGTCAACCCGTATAAACCTAAACCGAAACGCACGATAGCAGTCTTTTTCAATGTCACCAAGGTCTTCGATAAGGCCTGGCACCCTGGGCTCGCTTATAAACTTTTTCAGTCTCGCGTACCCGATGGCTTAGTACATATAATCGGCGATTATCTCACTGATAGAACTTTCTGCTATAATATTTTTCGACCCCGACAATCGTCCGCGACCTAAGTATCTAAAGCCCCTAATGCTGTACGAAACCAAGATGACTTGGGTCCTTGAGGACAAATACTTCGAAGTTACATTAGATAGGCGCCTCACTTTCAAAGCGCATACTGATAGAGTGCGAAAGAAGGCAGCTATGATCTTGGGTCGCTTGCACCCGTTAGTTTGTCCAAAAATTAAAATGTCCTTCAGACATAAGCTCACTTTGTATAAGACGTGTATCCGTTCTAATCTGACATATAGGTGTCCCGTTTTCGTGCATATATATTCATCTCATTCTTTTGTCGATATACTGAAATTTCACTTCTAGCGTGTTTGAATCGCACACGCGCCTTTTTATTTTATTTTTGTAATAATATTGTGTTTCTAAAATAAAACTAAAAAAAAAATTGAGCAATATCTATCCTGTTGGTTTTGTATAATGCGCGAACAGCAAACCTCTATCTTTTATTAATATATATATATATATATATACAAGATATGAAATATTATATCACAAAATACCCAGGCTTTTAATAAGAGAGAAATGCATATACTTAACTACTTTTCTTTCGTACTTACCTACAGTTTCATCGGACTAACACGTTTCATGGTGACATTTTATTATAAGCGTTATACTTTAGCAGTGATGCGTATACAAACAAATAGATAGACAGATATTTAAAAATGATTTAAATAATTATTTAATTAAAAAAATATATTATATAAATGTTTCATTACTTGTCCCTGAGAAATGATATTATGATCTGACACTATGAGACTAAACATTTGAGCACAAATACCATATTCCTGGCGATTATCTATACTAAGATCCAGTTGTCACAATATTATTCTTCATCAGAATATTGAGAAATGAAGTGTTCATTCGGTACTAAACTTTTGAACACAAAGTCAATGGTTTCTATTTATTACGTGTACTTATATTCAGTTACCACGTCATTGTCCTCGCCAGGACCTTGAGAATTCATACTTTGATTTGGTAGTATGAGACTAAACATAATAAAACATAGAATGTAAATAATAAGATTATATTGTTATATTTTTTTAATAAAAGTATCAAAGTCGTTTCATGTGAGTTGCATTTTCTTCCAGCAGTACCGTGGAGAAAAAAGACTTCAGGCAGTGCAAATAAAAGAAAGGATAACATAAAAATAATAATAAGAATGAGCTATGTGAAGTATATATGAATGAATATTATAAGCCCTAGGCTGATTTTTTAAGACTCGGATCTCTAAATGACAGATTATGTTTTCAATTATCTTTTAATTTTATTACAATGTACGATACATTGTAAATTTCATGGTTTAGTAAAAAAAGGTTGTACAAATGAAAAAATAATTTAATGATACATTTTACATGAAAATTATTATTATACAATTCATCATTTGTTTTTTGTTTTCAAATCTTTGTAATAAATAAATCAGGTATTTTTTAAGCGTATGCTGCCAATAGTCTAATGACCTATGCCTCGGGTCTACATTCGTTTGTATAGAACTTAAATATTTATGGTTTTCAGCAGTCCAGGGGTTAATATTGTTTTTACAGTTGTTAAATTAGAATATTAGTGCTGTTACTCCTATACCTGCGTGTATCGTCACGAAGTTTTGTCCATGTTCGCAATAACTTTAGGTGTGGGCACACATTACCATCGTATGCTACGAACTATCTGACTGTATGACGATAGATGCAGCACGATAGCATGGCCCACGGTTTTTACACACATCAAAGTAACTTGAAAGCCCTAATTTTGAATTATTATTGAAGTGACAAAGGGGTGTGATCATTATTAGTTTTCAGCCTGACACTTTACATTACAAATATACAAGATATACAGATATAAATTCAGATTGTTTCATTAATCACTGTGTTTTGTATTCCGTTCCACTCAGACGAAGTCGCGGGCACAACTAGTGAACTAAAAAAATCCCGGAGCATAAAAAGTAGAAAATACCCTTTTCGAAAACATTGCGGTTTCGTAAGTGTTAAGACATTAACTGATTTCAAGCGCCTAGAAATCTGTACTGCGACATAGATCTTTTTACCAAATTGTGAAAATACAACAAAGTTCTTCAATCCGTTCAGACTTCTTCATTGTAGTTTCCTTCACCGTCAGCCCATAGTGTGTAATTTACACATGTCAATAGTAATTGTAATAACAGCTATAAAAACGTGATTGCTAAATATTACCTTTGTGCATCTACCAGATGAACATACCTATGTGATTGCGTATACTTTCAATTATTTGTTACTCGTTATGAAATAATATGTATTATAAATGTGGAAATCGACTGGGAATGACTAGATTCATTCAAATAGTAATAAATTAATTAGAGGTGTAAAAAAAAATACTTAAATAGTTGAAAATATAATTTATTTATAGTATACATACGTCTTATAAGTATTGTTTACAAAAATCCAATCTTTAATTCAAATATCCTATTCGAGGGTTCTAATATAAACAGAGACGAATATCAAAAACAAATGTATCTGTAAGTACGTAAAATTGCATAGCTAGTTGCAGTACTAAGGGAGCACCTGGCTGGACAGCTCAATAAAATACGGCGGCGCGGTACCTGCGCAAACATTCCCGACGCTAGAGCTAAAATATCCCCAGATAGACCCTAGCCTATGCGCCTCAGTCGAATACGTCTACTGGACTGTGAGGGTGTTCGTTGCATTTCGTGTTGCTAAGGTGAATTTAGTCATGATTTAAATTAATAAATTTTAGATATTTGTGTAACGATTGTTGTTTATAAAATATAAATGGAAACATTTTTGTTAAATGTATTATATACCATATTAATTTACAAATTAATGATTTGATATGATACGCGTATTACAATTATAGCTAAACGTTTATTAAATAATACACTATTGTTACAGGCCGGAAAATGTCGTCGTTGCCGCCTCGTCCTACCGTTACCGAGCAACCAAGTACTTCAGCGGACGCTTCAGCCATTCTATACGAATTGGCTCAATTCAGCATTACCATCACTGAGCTGGAGTTGACCAGGAAGAGCTACGAGGCCATAAAATGGGGTCGCCGTTGCCCACGCCTGCGTCCTCGTCCTCGAAACCTAACTCGCCGTTAAACATCTTGCGGTAAAAATAGTCGCCCCAGACCTAAAGGCATCATAACAAGCTATTTAGGTTGCGACATGCTTGTGTAACCCCTCCCCGCTCTAATCTAGATACTCCCTTTGTCGTATCCTCCCTTTTCTTGTATTGATTATCAAGTACGTATTAGGTACATCATATTGGGAAGCCATTTTAGAAATGCATGGCGCATGCGCTGTGACATCTTGCATACCAAAATGGCCGATAAACTTTGGTACTGCTTAATTTTGGATTTAACATTTCTTGCAGATAATATAATTACAATTTTTTTGTAAAAACGAAAATATTATTTATGTAATGGGAGGGGCAATCATATTTTTGTTTCGTCTATTATTGAACTGAACTGAATATTTTGGAGACTGATACCCCGCCCCGACTTGGTCGATCATATTTTATAATTATTTGTGATTAGCTTCTAAAAAGTTATTTTTTTAATTTTCGGTATATTTATATCATTACCTTAAAACTATCAATTAGTAAATTATTTTGTCTAAACTTAGGTATTTGATATTTATTAGAATTATTTGTAATTATAAACGTTTAGAATATACAATGTACAGTTTGGTTAATTAATCTAAAAAACTTATAAATTGTTCATTAATTTTAATTTACATTAATTACTAAGTTATATATCTGTATAAGATATATCTGTATTATTTAAGTAATATTTGTAACAAATAACGACTATGTTTTATTATAATTTAGAACTTTATAATTATATTAAAATAAATTAACACGATCAAAATTAAACTGTAACCCGATGTGTACCTAAGCAATCAAATGTTAGTTAAGCTTTAGTTTTCAATAAGTATAATGTCGTCTTTCTAACATATCTTAATCAATAACGTAATACATTTCACTTCAGTCAATTGGTGTATCCTGTGTGTCCTCATATGTAGTGTGAAAATAAAAAAATAAAAAGTATGACCTGCTTTCTATTATATCCCTTTTTAATTACTTCTTAAATGGGCTCAAGGTGTGTATTTACAATAATATATTTAAAGTAGTAAACATAGGAATAAACACACCTTAATACCCCTTTAAAGTTATTTGTCATTCATACATATGGGCGTAGCTAGTTAAGTGTATGGGAGTGCAGCAGCCCAAATGTAATTCGATTGCGCATGCCAGTTAATCGGCAAGTGTATGCTACGTATTATGTGTGTACTGTAAACACATGGGCTATTTGCATTAGCCGGTGAGTGTAAATGCAACATTTTCAGTTTTATAAGACAGAAGATGCAAACTTCACTCCAGCTACCTGTAGAGAGCTCCGCTTTTAGATCCAAAGGCAAGGGTTAGGTAAAAATTTAAGTACAATAGGCACCTGGAATTGCTCAACAGCCACATATTATCTGAATTACTTAGTAAGTTCCATCAACTATTGAGAATGAGGACAAAATATCTCTTCATAAGCTATCGGATACCGATTACGATCGGGGTTTTTATAAAACTTGAAATAAGTATGAACATGTTTATTATATTTATTGTACACGACAACGTCTAACCCGCACCGCGCATAAATAAATTCGCGTTAATCAAAATATCAGTTCGAACCCGCGTGTTCATATACATTATTAGGAACTCGTAAGTAATTGTATAGTTAAGTTGGCACCGCGTCATTGTTCTTTATCTTTTCGCTAGATATCCTCTTTAAAGATGCGTGCTTGTGCCCACGCCCGCGACTCTCTCTGCTCACACCGCTGTGAGCGGGAGGTGAAGACACGATCCCGCACACTCATCGTGATTTTTCTTGTAACAATTCGAGGCTAGGTTTGTACCTCGGTGTGGAGCCCTCGAGTATGTTACACGCGCGAATACAGTGACTCACGCTTGTTTTTCATTTACACAGATCACCCCACACACGTGCACACCTAGGTACACGTAGTGGTGGGCTGTTTTTTTGCCCTTTCCGGACTGAAATAGGTCACACAACATATTAGTCAGATGCAAAATACACAATAACATTCGTGAAACATGCATGGTCACACAAGCATTTTTATATCATATGTGTATGAAATGGATAGATAGCTTAGCTTAGCTTAGTCAGATCGGGAAATTCGGCGACAGTTCAAGCCGAGCCGCACCGAGTGCCCTTGCGCTGATCGCCTGAACAAATCGGGTGAGTGCCTTAAGCGCTGCCCTTAGTAGTCCGGTGCAACTGTAAAGGCCTTGTCAGGCTAACATTGTAAGTCAGTTCGAAAAAAAAAAACTAGAAAAAAAAATATATTGTACAGAGTTGTTGCTCTTTTTGAATCTACTTCTTTATTTTAGTTTTGTGTCTTGTGCCATACGTATCTAGGTCGTTCTTACCCATCTTATGATTTCGTCAAACTAACGCATTTGTGTTATTACTGGCAGACTTTTCTGTTCTCACGATCTCCATTTGATAATCACTTTACACCAAGAGTCAGGTTCCTAGAGTACATGTCTAGCCTGCTGCCACTCTTTGACTTTGCAATTCATTTCACAACATTGGCAATATAGATTATTGTCTTACAATTATACAATATTACTCTTACAAGTTTCCCTTTCATTATTCTTTGGATCACTCACAGCTTGGGAAATATCTCTTTTATGAAGACCCAGGTTTATAATATGTAGGTTAGGACTACTAAAATACATGTAAACAACATCAACACACTATTTTTTGATTTCAACAACGGTTCGAATCTCAAAATAAACTTGAGAAATAGGGAAAGTAAAACACGGAAATGAAGTTATAGCATAGTGGTAAGCATTTTTTTACCTTATCAATTAACTACCATTCTTAATTTAAGAATCTATCGCCAACCAACTATAAATGTGCTTTGTTGGCTGCACTTGCGGGTTAATTAATTCTTAGTGTGTTTACTTTTTTGGCTAATTTTTAGGTAAAATAAGGATTAAATATTACATCTATGGTATCTCAGAATGAAGTGTTTTATTGAAGGAAAACATCCAGAAACAATAATATGCTGTCAAGCCGTTATCGTCGTGTGCTTGGTAAGCTTAGAGTAAAAAATTATTCCCAAGTCATAGGTTAATTCCGTTCATAGGTTTGACTTTATCGACAGGTGTCAGTCTTTTTCCTGGTTTAATCTACCATCATTCACGGTATCGTCACTTAACATCAATATAAGAACATCATGGTTAAACTTTATTTACATAAAAGTGTAAAATATACAACTGCCTATTTATTTTAGTTTTAGCAATTTGGTTAGTAACTTTATAAGCTCATGAATCGGAAAAAATCTTTTAACGTATTTTTAAACTCATTTATTTCGGAACTTCTTCAGTATAGTATTCTTATCTATGCTTATTATTACATGTCTGGCAACACTACTTATGTCAATAGTAAAATTTGTATAGGTATTTATTTATATCATTCTTATTACGTTCATACATATATAAAGGGAAATTTTTAATAATCGATGTTTTTAAAATCCAGTCCGTATTTTAGTTAAAAGGTTTTAAATACAAATTTAATTGTTAGAACTTTATTCACGTTCAAATTTCCAGTCTGCAAATGTTTTTGTGTAAAAATGAATTTATTAGGAATTAAATTAATTACATTTGATGCAACAAATACTTTATTGAAGTTTAGAGTCCCGCCGTGGGAATATTACGCTCTCGTCGCCCGCGATCACGGCTTCACAGGTGGAAAGGATGACGTGAAAGGTAAATTGAAAGAGAGTTTCAAAATAATGTGGGAGAAACATCCTAATTTTGGCAAAAATACAATCTCATGGGAAGATTGGTGGAGACAAGTTGTAGGGCTGACGTTGAGAGATCACCTCCCGAAAAAAGTAAATGTTGCAACTGTTGCAAATAAGCTTATTGATGAATTTAGATCCTCAAAGTGTTGGGATGTTGCAGATGGTGGATATGATCTGTTACGAGTACTAAATAAAAAGGAAGTGTCCATCGGCGTTATATCGAACTTTGATCCACGGCTTAATGACATTTTAAGAAATTTGGACTTGTACAAACACTTTGAATTTGTCTTGACATCTTATGAAAGTGGATACAGTAAACCTGACAAAAGAATATTTGATGAAGCATTGCAATTGTGTAAAAAGAAAGTGAACCCAAGTGAAGCTATACATATAGGTGATGACTTTGAAAAGGATTATCAGGGTGCAAAGGCTGCAGGTTGGCATGCATTGTTGATAACAAATAGTTTAACTGAGAAACCATCAGCTAAAGAACATGTGTTCAGAAATTTAGATGAACTAAGTTTAGTAATAGAAAAGAATGAACTTAAATTATAAGTTACTATATTTCTAGAAATTGATGGTTCTTATATATGAAATGGAGGGGCACACTATTATTTTACTGGTTCTTGAGTCATGGTTATGTAGTTAACTCTATTAAGAATATTAATGCCAAGAAGGAAAATGGGTTTTTTTTTGTACTTAATATTATTTGTTGTTTCAATATAAGAGCCATCAACATAGATACAGTTTTACTAATATTTATCATATGTGTCACACATGATATGTGTATAGATTATATACAGAAAATCAATATATTTATTTATATGAGAAAATTAAAAAGGCATTTCATGTAATGTTAATAAATACTTAACCTAGGTAATGCTATGATAAATCTGTATGGAAATTTAAGTTTAAGTTCCTTTCAATATTATTAATTTATGGTGTCACAATATAGAGGTTACAAATATTACAAACATAATACAATACTACTTGTGTATGTGACAAATTTTACTTAAAAAACTCCACAGTTCTTTCAAATTTGAGCAATCTGCTGTTATCTGCCTTACAATATTTTACCTAATTATAGGTATCTGCTCTATTATGGATTCATAGTGACAGTTAAAATAAAGTAAAAAATATGCATATTGTTTTTGAAGATATACACACAGATATATATAGATAAATTTACTAATTATCAATATATTTTTTTTAATTGTCTAACCCCTTTTCAATACCTTACATAGAAGCCACATCAATATATTGTACCCTTATAAAAAGAAGTAACTCAAAGATTCTGTTTTATGGAAAAACACATGTAAAGTTTGACCACATTTACACATTCGACTTAAAATTATATTAAAAATAAATGAAGGACTTTATGTCAATTCTACAACTAGGGATAAGTGGTGTAATTATCTTGCTATTTGGTTGTTACAGAAAATATCACCCTTTGTAATAGAGAGACATTTAAGTAAGCATTAAAAGAAAGTTTGTAATTCATTCACTTTTTTTATAAAATATGTTATAAAGTAATTTAATTACAGACAAACTATGCTTATTTTTTAAAGCTATAAATCTGAAGTATTCCAGTTTTAAAATAAATGGATAAGTTATTTACATAATTACTTTATATTAAAACAACCAAGTTAATTCATATCACTCCACTTTATTGGCGACTATCTTTGGAGACTTTACCTTAAGAAAAGCCATTATATCTCTAAATTTGACTACATTACCAAGATTTTCACACTTTTCAAAAAGAGAATGAGACTCATCTAATTTTCTACTTTTAATCATAATAAAGTGGCTGTTGAATTGGAGGTATTCTATTCACAACATCAATGTATAAATTATTGTTATTAATTATAAATTTAATTTAAAACTTGATAAATGTTATTTTTGTGTTACTTCTTTTTTTATTCATGGTGTAATATACCTATACAATTTATGTTATTATATACATTATAATATTTCAATAATGTACTCTAACTTAGTGTTATTGTTTTATGTTATGTTTAGTAGATTTTTATAATTTTTACTAACAAATCTGTAAATTTAAAAGAAGATCTTTATATGTTGTTTTTGTGTATATTTTTACAAATGAATAATTTGTTACTATGAATTACCAATAAATGAAAACATATTGTTTAAATAATTTGTTCTCTGTATTGCTTTTCTCTATTGTTTGTTTCAAAGTGTAAAAAAAATAATTTCAATATGCATAGATTGGAAACTAGTGTTTTATATATAACAACTTAACATCACAAACTTGTCCAAGACTACTATGTTTATAACATAACAGTACATTATGCCAAATCTGTGTTTATATATTATTTTTAGTGGAAGTTAACTATAAATTACAAAATTATACAACAGTTCACATAATTGTTCATCTACTTAATAGAAAAATAGATCAGTAGTAACTTAAAATGATGGGCTTTGTGGCACAGTGGTAATAAGTTGTTGAGTCAGAGTGGTTGCAGATTTGATCTTCATGCATAACTGATTTGTGTGACGAGCATTATCATTGGTTCTGTGCTGGTGTGTTGAATCTGTATGTATATTAGCTGTTTAATTACCATAATACAAAGCATGCTTAATGGGAATTAATTGACTGTGTAATATTTATGGAAGTGCTTAAGAGTTAGAATATTAAGAATTTTGATAAATACACTATAATGCCATCTAGTGCGTGTCTATTAAGTTATTTTTATATAAATGCTACTACCACATAGATTATTTTCGTATTTGAGAGATTTTATTGTGTTTTTCTCACTTGCAAAATAATGTGTAAAACTCGTAAATGTACATTTTTAGAAACATAAGTGTTAACTTAAATTTATTGTTATTCAGGAAAAAAACAAACACATAATTCATGGGTAACCAAAGGTGATAGTAGGGACTTGTACCTGTTTGGACACAACCCCTGTTCACGTACTGGTAAATCAGTCACAGTGACTCTGTTAATTCGTTCCGTTTCTAAATCAGCCAGTATATGCCTAACAGCCGTACAGACTCGTATACTGACATAAAAACAAAGACTACTGATGGATTATAGATATATCGGAATTTATTTTGCATTATACTTAACATAGTCATAGACTATCGTCATTTTATCCTGCTATAGTGAAATGATGTCTGAATACACGACTACCTTAATACATTTTTAAATTTCGATGACAATTTTATCCATTTAGCTGAAAGTGGCTCACAGATATGCATAAATCTTGCTCAAAGATTTTTAGATAAATTTAGTAAAGGAGTGATATCATTTAAATACTATAAACAGTCACAGATTGGTCACCGCATGTTTCAGGCTTTGTAAGATCTGTAACAGGTGTTACGTATTGTTAATTAGTAAGTGTCAAGCACTATGTCAAACAGGATTTATTGTTATATGGTGGATCTATATGTGAACGATGGTGATATCTAGAAATAAGACCCGTTCTGTGTACCTGCTAAAACCTAATTTAGCTATTATGTAAGTTTATAAAAATATGTAGGCTGAAAAGATAAGCCAGATCGAGTTTCTTGCCGGTTCTTCTCGATGACTGGGATGTTTTCCGAACCGGTGGTAGTTTTGACATTTGTAAGCGCCTTATCAAGACTTGAATGAAATTCTTAATTTTTTTAGAAATTGTTTGATTCAAAATAAATCTGTAAAATATTTCATAAAATCTTTATATAATGTTTCTATAAATGGCGATTGCTTTTTTTGAACAATAAAATATTTTGGTTTTGATATTTCTATTTTGATTTTAGGTGAAAGTGTTTTATTACAACATCCTTTTAATATAGGCATTCCCTTAATCACATTTTGTGTTTTAAACATGCCATTCAGTTATTATATTATATTTTTTGTGGTAGTAAGATTGCATGAGACAATAGATAGTAGGTACCCTACATATTAGGATACAGTCAAATTGTTATCACGATGTAGAAAGTGAACTACTTGACTGATTTATTATGCAGCAACCAGAAAATTTAAATATATTTATTTAAAAGTTGCAATAAACATCCATTAAAAACAATTTGGACATAATTATATCCATACGACAATTTGATCACGACTCGTTAGTCTCTTTCTTTACTGAAAACTATCTCTTTGTAGAATTTCTACCTATATTCTCCATCAAGGTAAAATCGAACCTGTTAATATATACGAGTATGTATGTATAATTATAGTAATATAATATGTATACATATATATATTGCCTATAGTACATTTGTATTACATACACAATTTTCCCTGAAACTATAACTACCGATTTTTATTATTCTTTGGTTGGAATTATATATATACTAATGAGGTGGTTTTAGTACTTATAAGAAAGTGGCTCATAAATTTTCTTCAACTAAACAAAATCAGTTTGTTTTTCAAACTATATTAGTTATCTTGAAACAAACTAGATGGCACTAGAGTGTCTTTATTAACATTTTTAAGTCTTGAGTACATAAATAGAGTAGAAATATTTCGACTACACATTTAAATTTTAGAATAGATAAAGCATTATCACGAGTAATAAAAATAAACTTTTTTATTTCAGGAATTCTACAAGATTGTTGTATATCTTATACTTCTTGATACAGTGTACCTGCGGGCGTAAGCATCACGGTAGTTCTCTATTACAAACAATAAAAAATGATTCTCTATGTAATTTCGACTAATAAATAAAGATTAAAAGCTATTTTCTGAGAACACTTTTTGAACTTTATACAATAGAATTAATAATATTTTGGTTATACATGTTTTTGGAGTTTTTTTATCAAATTTTTTTTACATTTTTTATGTGAGTATATAAAATAAGGAAACTAATAGATAAAATGTATTTGGAATTCATAGAAGGATCCTTTATATTATATAAAATGACTTTAAAATGCCTTAAAATTGAATTTATCTATGTTTCAACTATAACAACAAGATAACTAAAGTATATTGTCTGAATTTCATGTATATAAAAATTTGGAACCATAATTATTGTTTGTATTTATATGATACTTTATTGTACACACAAAAAAGTGCTGCACGGTAAAAATATATTTTTTTATAAAGAAGAAAGTGTCCTATTAGTAAGTCTTCCAAAAAACTATTCTAAGGTGACATAGAAATACGATCCTAAAATTTATTAACCAGCAGTTATAGAAATCCTAAAATAGTAATAACGCACATGTAGTAAAATCTATTAACTATCTGTGGACCCTTTCTAATGCATTGTTGTTTTTCATGAATGGCAACACTAATCAGTAATGCGCGTCCATGTCAAGAGAGTTTCGTGTGTGTATTTGAGGATCAATATGAAATATACACGTTGAATCCTCACACGAGATCGCGTTATTTGTGTTTGTTACCCGGTCCGCATTCTAATCTGAAACTTCAACGTGAACAGTAGTGGCGATACATACTTATAAATTTTAGAAACACGTCGTCAACTTGTTCAAAGGGAGACTGTTGAGCCTTTCTTTATGTGAAGTAATGTTAAGTGAGCGGTCATTCGTACAACATTATGTAGTGAGTTTTGAAGCGCGCCGCGTCGTTTTAACGTACGTGATCGTGTGATGCTTTCGATATGATGTGGCTTGCTGCGGTCGCGGTGGTGGTGGCGGCTGCCTGGGTTCGAGCCGACCAGGTGCTTCTGCTCGATACTACCTCAGAAGCAAAGCTTAGCTGGACGAGGTTTCCTTACGGTGCTCAGGCCAGCACGCCCGGGTGGCTTGAGGAATCCTACACTAACTTTGAGAAACAGATTAACTGGCGATCCTATGTTGTTTGCGATGTCACCCATCACAATGTGAACAATTGGTTGTGGACACCTTTCATCGAGCGCCGAAATGCTAACCGGATATACATAGAAATGAAATTTACAATCAGAGACTGTTCACTATTCCCAGGACATCCTGTAAGTTGTAAGGAAACTTTTAGTTTGCTGTATTACGAATTCGACGTCGCGACGCGCGAACCGCCTCCTTGGGAACCTGAGAGTTATAAATTAATTGGTAGAATTGCTGCTGGGGAAGGGCGTTTTAACACAAACTCAGATGTTGACATCAGCACTGAAGTGAAGAGTATAGCTGTAACAAAGAGAGGAGTTTATTTTGCATTCCGTGACCAAGGAGCCTGCATAAGTATTTTAGCTGTTAAAGTTTATTACATCACTTGCCCAGAGGTAACAATCCACTTTGCACGATTTTCTGCGACTCCAACTGGCAGAGAAGTTACTGTTATTGAACAAGCAAATGGGACATGTGTGGAGAATGCAGAAGTTGCTCCTGGTGAAGCTCCACCAGTATATTTATGCAAGGGTGATGGTAAGTGGACTCTTCCCAGTGGATCCTGTAAATGTAAAGCAGGCTTCGAGCCTGATAACAATAATCAAGTGTGTACTGAATGCCCTCCTGGTAAATTCAAAGCGCATACTGGTGATGACCATTGTATTCCTTGCCCAGATCATTCTCAGTCAAGTGCTTATGCGGCATCTGAATGCAAATGCTCTCCCAAATTTTATAGAGCAAAAAAAGATCCAAAGATTGTTCCCTGCACTCAACCTCCATCAGCACCTGATAATCTAACTGTCACATTTGCTGATCAGTTCTCAATATCACTAGCATGGCAACCACCACATTATACTGGCGGAAGGAATGATATAACATACAGAGTCTTTTGCCTTAACTGTGGATCTAGTGTTGAATACAGACCAGCCTCTAATGGTCTAAATTCAACCAGAGTTACAGTTACTAATTTGGATCCAGTCACTGAATATAAATTCCAAGTATATGCTGAGAATGGTGTTACAGAATTGACCACAGAACCTGCAAAGCACATTGAGATTACAGCGGTCACTGAAGCATCAGTTGTCAGTGTTGTATCTAAACTAAGAGTATTAAATGTTGATAGTGATAAAGTGACTGTGGCATGGAATCCACCACCTTTAGATCTTACAGACCCAGATGACACAATAGAAAGTTATGAGGTTAAGTGTTTTTCTAAAGATAATTTAGAAAAGGGGTTAAATGCTACTTTAAAAATAACAAAGGAAGCTCATGTAACAATAACTGGGCTTAAAAGAGATACTGACTATGGAATAAGAGTGAGAGCGAAGATGAAACGCGGATGGGGAGAATTCAGTGCAACAGTTTATGCTCACACTGACTCGGTGCTGGAAACCACTATGGCAGGAGAGGAAGAGGGAGCACAAGTACGTTTAGTTGCTGGAGTAATGGTAGCTGTCGTTGTATTATCAGTTATTGCTATAATTGCGATGGTTCTATTTTTACGTTCACGGGCTGATGATGAATGCGACAAAAAGCAACCTAGTGATTGTAACGCTCTTAATTATCGCAATGGGGAGGTATATACAGGTCCTGAACGTCCTGCCAAAACTAGCAGCAATGCCACTACACCCTTGTTTGCTGGAACAGGTTCTAGGACTTACATAGACCCTCACACTTATGAGGACCCAAATCAAGCTGTCAGAGAATTTGCTCGTGAGATAGACGCGTCCTGTATAACAATAGAGGCAATAATTGGTGGCGGAGAGTTCGGTGATGTCTGTCGGGGTAAATTAAAACTGCCTGCAAGCTGTGGTCAGGAAATAGATGTAGCAATAAAAACACTAAAGCCTGGTTCTACAGAGCGTGCACGGCGAGACTTCTTAGCTGAAGCTTCAATAATGGGTCAATTTGAACACCCAAATGTAATATTTTTGCAAGGAGTCGTTACAAAATGCAATCCTATTATGATTATTACAGAATTCATGGAGAATGGTTCTCTGGATACATTTTTGCGCGCGAACGATGGCAAGTTCAGAGTCTTACAGTTGGTCGGGATGTTGCGCGGCATAGCAACGGGTATGCAATATCTATCTGAAATGAACTACATTCATCGCGACCTTGCCGCTCGTAATGTACTAGTTAACTCACAACTAGTATGTAAAATTGCCGATTTTGGGTTATCACGAGAGATAGAGTCTACTGCCGATGGTGCGTATACAACACGTGGTGGCAAAATACCAGTTCGGTGGACAGCACCTGAAGCAATTGCCTTCAGAAAATTCACATCAGCTAGTGACGTGTGGTCTATGGGAATAGTTTGCTGGGAAGTTATGAGTTTCGGTGAACGTCCATACTGGAACTGGAGCAATCAGGATGTGATCAAATCAATAGAGAAAGGTTATCGGCTGCCGGCACCAATGGATTGCCCTGAAGCAGTTTATCAATTAATGCTAGACTGCTGGCAGAAAGAACGTACACATAGACCTACATTTTCAAGTATTGTCAAAACTTTGGACAAACTTATCCGCTGCCCAGATACTCTTAGGAAGATAGCTCAAAACCGTTCCAATGATCCTCTTGCAGGTGAGACACCTGATCTAACACAATTTGCCTCTGTTGAAGAATGGTTGGAATGCATCAAGATGTCACGGTACATTGAGAAATTCAGAGCAGCAGGCATTACAGATATGGATGCAGTTGTAGATTTGACAGTACATCAGTTGGCTTCACTGGGTGTTACACTTGTTGGGCACCAGAAGAAAATAATGAATAGTGTCCAAAGTATGCGTGCACATATTCGTGGAAATGGTCCATATGGCTTTCTTGTATAAGTGATAAGGCAGCAAGCATTATCAAGAGTTTACGAATGATCTCTCTAAATGATCAAGAACAGTGATTTACTTAGGAAAATGATGCATTTGTATATTTTTCTAAAGATAACCATTAGACATAGTATTATCAGAAAAATTATCATCTATGTTACAATATTATGCAGTTTATATTTTTTGGATCTACTATTTTTTATTGTGCTATTGTAATCTTTAATACTGATGCCAGAAATTCTCTTGACAACTATACAACGAAAATAGGAGTCCTCACTTATTTAAAATCTTGTTAACTGTAATTGTTACAAACTTATGAAAAATTATGCAACGTAATAGACTGTATTTTAATCTGTTTTTATATTTGTTTCATCATTTGAAAATGTATACTTTTTACATTGTTTCTTTTATACTCATTTGATTGTGTACTTACTTATTGAATAATTAAACTTAGTAACTTTAACAATACATTGTAAGTACATGATAATTATTATTATCTATAAGTAAAGGATATATATGGCAGCAAAATGATCAAGCTATGGATCAAAGAGAGAGAGAGCAATGCAACTTTTGTAATAAAAATATTAATAATTTAAATGGTAGCTAGCCAATTTACTTGTGTCTGATTATTACTATATAAAACGGTGATTTCCAAATTTGATATTAATCTGTACAATTTTTCGTTTAAAATATTCACCTAATACAGATTTGCTTTTTATTGTCACTTTCATGGCTATTGTAAGCTCCATTGAAGTGCTTAAATAGGGTGCCACTGTGCAAGAGTATTACGGTCTGAAATTTAAGAGATTTATTTAAAAGGGAATCATGGGTGTGATAATATAAATTATTATATATTAATATTTTAGTTGACTGATAGGTGAAATTAGGTTTTATTGACCATAATCATTTCTAATTATTCCTACATCATTTGTAAATTATTATCGTTTTTATTATTATTATTATTATTTTAATTGAACTTGTACTTACTCAAAAATAATTTTACTATTGCTATAATATATAAAATATTAAGAATAATAAAATTTGTGTATGTATAAAGTGGTAGCAATTTATAAGGACCCCATCTAATACAAGTGAATAAAGGTGACATAATAATACAAACATTATTCTTAGCCAATTATTCTGTATTTGAATAATGTATATTAACGAAACATTTCATTCTAAGATGAGATTAAAGTGTTTACTGATAAAGATTTCTATAGTGTCTGTGCTTTGAATATATTGAACTACTTATATTATGATTATTTAATTTTGAACCTCTCAGGCTTTTATATTATATAACATCACAGAAATTAAACAATGAAGTATGTACTTAATTCTTTATTAATATTTCTTGCCAGAGTAATTCCTTTTTTGAATTTATGTACAATTATACACATAAATAGTTATAGTTTATGTATATATAAGACTTAATATAGATTTGTAAAAGTAAATTATAAAAATTTATATATGTCCATTAATTTTATAATTTCTTGTGATCAAATATCTGTCTTAATGTTACATAGATCAACATAATATGTTGAACATATCTGTTACAACGCTAAAATTATGTTGTATTAAAATATACTTATTGTGTAGTGCTTAATCATATATCAGAAATAATATTATTTTCATTTATATAGACTAGTATAATATTACGAATGTAGTGAAAAATTAAATAACTGGAATTAAGTGTCCAATTTATTTGTTTATAATTATTTAAGTCGTCGTCGTAACTTTGTGGGATACATTTTTTTTAAATGAAATAGACATGATATTGGTTAGTTCTTTGATTCACTATAATATAAATACCATTGTGAATTTAAAATGCCACTGGACTTTTTTTCTCGGTGATGAGGTTTCTGTTATGTTGATACATGTAACACAACAAGGCAATTTGCACAACCACAGTTCTTAATTCGAGTAAAAATCAATTTATTAAAAACTTTATGGTAATCCATTTGATAGATCAAGTATGAGGCTTCCTATGCACAAATTATTCAGTTTTAGATATTAGATGTCTATATTGGTAGGTTTTTGTTAACATATCAGATTAGTAAATCAGGTTGAAAATAACATGACATTCTGTGACTTGCATAGAAAATGTAAGTTTTTATAGTATCATATTTCCTCTGGATTTTTTGGTCATGTCTACTATTGCCACTTTCCTGATACTTTGCAAGCTTTTTTATTGTCTATACAATACAACATTTAAATTGATGTTAATTTTAGTTAATATTTATCTTTTAACTAGCTTGAAAGCTATCACCAGAGTCTATATGACAGATATATAACTGAATATTTCTTGAACCATATTCATATGTAGGTACTGAAGTGAACTAACTGATCGTGATAACAGTATTAGGCTAAGTTCATTTTAGATTCGTACAGAGCTCATACAAAAACCTCAACGACTATAGTCACTTAAGTTGGCATAGACATAAAAAAATTAAGTGTACTGGTTATGAGATAGATGTATTCGTACATTCGTGTACCAAACTAATACAATACCTTTAACTACAAGTAACTAATTAATGATTTAAGTTTCTATAAGTAATATTGATGGACCTTATTACTCATTAGATACTAGTGTATACAAGTCACGTCTCAACAAAGTTTTTACCAATGACCTTTTTAATAAACTTTTTAAAATTGCTTGCAAATGACAATGGCCATGTGGAATAGAAGGATCGTACATCTATTTGCTACTTTACATGATTAAAAAAAAAGGTTAACTGTTTAGCTTCTGTCAGCGGTTTTTTCAGGCTTGCAGATGTTCCAGGTTACTTTTTACACGAGTTCGAAAGGCAATTTTTAACTTAAAATGTCGCTTTGTTAAACTTTTTATCGCTTTATTGTAAAATGCTCAGTCGTTATAAATAAAAGTGTACTAATATAATAACATCTGTGATTTCTGGTATCTCGAAATAACGTACTGTGATATCCTGATCATAATCCTGAGTTGCACTATCAATGTATAAACAAACCTACAAAATATCTTCCTAACTTTATAGTTATTTTTATTTTAGGGGCATATACTTACGGGTAGTAAATTTACACTTTCATTCCATGCTTTGTGTAAATAAGCGTTCCTCCTGCGTATTTCGATTGGCAATGTCGCAGTGGATTACAACTTTTTATAAAATTAATGCTATAGCAGGCGCTTAAAAAGTTTTAACAAGCCAACTATTTTTATACAGTTCGGAAGTGCAGATAAAAAGAGATAAGCCTAACATATTTCAAGTATAGTTAGTCGTCGATCCGATGATCGGTTGCAATTTTTTTTTTATCAGATGCAAGTTTAATATTTAATTCATTTTGTCTTGTTATTGCCACCTGAATTATAAAGGATTTATAGTTTGTAGAGTAAATAATATGTATATTGTCTAAGGAACCCTATAAAATATTACTATATGGTAAAAAACAAAATTAACAACCGTCACGTTTTGTCAGGACTCCAACAATGATCAAATAATTTTTACTATGATCGAAACTTTTTTTCAGTCCGGTCTTTCAAAATGTAACGGAAAGTAGAACCCGTCGTTGACTTTGCACGCGCATTTTATGTTAACTTGAAATAAGGTGTGTACCAGAAGCGCCATCTTGTTTTCTATTTTTTTTTTTGAATACCTATGAAATCCGTTTTAAATACGACAGTTGTGCAAATCGTCTTGTATCAGGTGAATTTAAACGGTCACATGTTTTATATAGTGTGTATGTAGTAATGCTTAATAAGTTAGATTTAGTAAAGTATTGCCAATATAGATTGTAAGAGCTTCGCTTATTTCGAGCTTCGTGATGTTAACGTACTACGAAAGCGATGTACATTGTGCGCTTCTGACTTAATTAACATGCTAAGCGATATTTTGTATACATTATACATTAATTTATAATCAATTCTTCTGAATGGCTCAAAATGTCATTATGATAATTAAAGTCATTTTTGTTCATCGACATTTGATGAATAAATTTTCAGTTACAAACTCATACATATTGCAAAAATTTAAATTTGTTTATTTTCGTATACGTTTACCTATATTTCTACACTTAAGTAAATGTACCTACTGAGAAACTTCGTATATTTACTATATTATATTAATTTTTTTCTTCAATTACTTAATAGTTCGTTGCCGAATATTAAAAAGTTATGATGCCTCTATCTTTTTTGCCAACCGTGATAATGGTGTGTCATGATGATAATTATATTGGTTTCGAGTTTTGCTTAGATCGATGATGTTCGTGACGAGATGCAGGTTGCGGTTTTTAAACTTTTTAAAGATATATTAAATATATACGTAAAAAGCAACTTTGTCTCTTTTTTGAGCGCATTGCGTGCAGAGAAGTGTGTTAAATTTTACATAGTTAAAGTGCATATATAGAATGAGTACAAAAAGACAAATATGTGTATATATACATATACAGTTTTTGACCAAAGAGTCTCACTGAACAGAGATTATCACTAAATAATTTTTATATATTTAGTGCAATAGATCGAAAAGTAACGCAAAGTAACGTATTTGTATACTCGTATGCTCGCAGCTGACGTAATAGTTCAGACTGAAAAAAAAATGCAATTATTGTAGACGTGATAAAATTTTATCAATAAAGCTCAGATTACAAAAAATATGAATTACTCTCTAATTTCGACTACTGTACGGCCAGCAGTATTAGTCAATTTTGTAATATATAGGATAGTACACGTACGAGTTTCCAAACAAGTGAACTAAATACCCTAAACATCTAAAAAGCTAGGTTGCATTTATCATGTTAGTTTGAATTATACAGGTTACTATCATCAGAATTAAATAAGGGAATGTATTTAATGTCTTGATATATGATATAAACAAAGTAATTAAAGTGTATGAATGATATTTAATTTTTATATCAACAATAATGGCTAATTGGATGTACTATAAATAATACAAAGCGTAGAAACTTTCGCTTCTATCGAACGCCTCTCGACATCGAACTGTTTTCTTTTCTATGCAAACTCTGCTAGATTGATCATTAGCGTTTCTAACTTTACTGATAAAGTGAACGTGAAGGAGATGAAGCAAAGTTTCGGATATAAAAACTAATTGCCAAGATGCAGTCAACTTTGTAGAACTCGACGAGCTAACGGTAGAAAATTACCCTTAGTTTGCAACTTTAAAAGTTGTTCAGCATTGAGCACATATTTGTAATTCTGTTATAGTTCACGGAACATGGAATATTGATTCTATATAATTCTATTCATTATAGAGTTCGAGTTAGCAGATTGCAACGTTTGTATTCTGAAGATACGCGATTAGGCTTTGACGGGACTTCATAGTTCGTTGATCATAATATTATATTTATACTCTTTTTTGAAACTTCTCTCAGAGTTCATTTCATACTATATGACTTTCGGGCGCTTCTTTATGCAATGCTTTAAATTGCTACTATCACAGAAAGATAAAATCTTACTTGAGATTAAAATTACAAATTATATTAAATAGAATGCTTTTGTAAGACTATTAATTCGTAATATTATGTATTTATGAGCTGCAGCTTGTACGATGCACGCGTGTGGTGTATGTGATGTGGGTGATGTGCTTGGAACTATGTATATATTACCTATGAATGTTGTATACGTGCGAGACATGGTCATTTTTAGTTGTGTGATGACATAATATTACATTACTTCTGCTATTAGACTGAGAGATTTTGGGGTAATTGTATTTATATACGATTTCCTATAACCTATTTTACAAGTGATAATTCTTTAGATTTAATTATGCTTACTGTAATGGCTGACAGTCATTGTTTTTTTTTTATTAAAAAGATAATTCAAAATTATGTTCTTTTTGAGAAACTATATTTTATTATCCGTGACATAACAAATTTCATATATTTTAACTGTTTATGAATTTAAATGGCTTTAATTATTTAATGTGATAAAAAAATATCGCCTTATTTTTTACATCACTTTTTTTATTTACGAAAGTCTTGAATATTTTGAATTTGTACGATAGTTCTTACTTTAAAAATGCACAGAGAAGCGACTTATCGCTTAGGGAACGCACCCATACTACGTGAACCGTTTAGGGGGGAGGAAGGTCTTCAACGTACCACGCGTGTTCACGGAGAAGCGGGAGTGGGTCACGTAATTAGTATACTCTAAAGGAAATCTCGTGCTTTTTCCAACTATATACAATTATGGCACGCAGCGTTTAGCGCTTTTAAAACTCACAGGTGGCAACACTGGTGCACATATATCGGGCCGTCAGCTATTAAAAACTAACAGTTTGTGGTGCAGTGCAGTTGACATTGAAATCGCCAAGAGTGTGTGCCGATATAATAATGTCGTACGATCGACTGTAAAATACGTTCATTATATATTACAACGACTCCTTAACAATGCAGGCAATACAAAAAAGAAAAGAAGTAAATACGACAAAAAACTTATTTATGAATTACTGCGTGAAAACTAGAGTGGTCGTGGGGGTTATTCTCATATACTACGGATGGTGCCCAAGGGCAAAAAATTGTTAAACATGGGTCACGTTGTATGGGTATGTTCCTTTATGCACGTACGAGTATTCGAACGGTCCACTGAAGTAATGTGTAGGTATTTTTTAATCCATTCAATAATTAAAATGTATATCGAATTAATGAAACCTGTGCTGTACGTGCGACAGTATTATAATAACTTGATTATGTAATATCGATGCAGATAAATTCTTATATAGAAGAAATGTACACACAGTCATGCATGTTACCGATTTAAAGAATAAATATTGCGAATTCATTTAACTATAGCAATTCTCTGATATACTATTCATTATATAAGCACCTATTTATAATATATAATAATATATATATACGTGCAATACCAGCTTACATTAATACATATTAAAACATACTCGCTTATCGTCCAAACACAATAAAAATGAGCAAATATTTTTTTTACTGGATAGCGTTTTGTGATAAAACCCCGTGGTCTATTGCGACTAAACTTAGTTTAATACAAACATAACATAAAACGTATTTGTCAATAGTTTAGTTTATAATCCTAGATTTAATAATACCGTTCACAAAGTGCACTCGTATTTTTTATATGTATAGATTTGTGCACTCACAGTATCATATAATAAAGAAGGCTGATGTAAAACACTTTAGTCCGTATAGATCACGGCATTAAATTTTATACATCCGAAATTATGACACCAACGTAAATAATAATAATAATAATTATTATAATAGTTAAATATTAATTTCGTAAAAGTTGTAGTTAGTGAAATTGCAAGCAAATATTACGTATGCATTAAGAAAATTTTAAATTTTATAAAGACCTAAGTAATAATAATGTGCATGTCGATGTTTTATTATGAGTAAAGAAAAAACACTACGATGATATCAAAATTATGAAAACGATGGGAAACATTGTCAGTCATCATTGTTAAAATTTTAATTTTATTGTATTGTCTTTTTCTAATGTTCGTAGAGAATGTATAATTTTCAAAAATGTAATATTCAGAAGACTACTTGCAACGAAAATGATCGATTGTTGATACCGTAATGTATTTTTTTTAACTACTGTTTAAATATTTTATCTTCACCAAACGTAACTCTAATGGAACAAGAAGAAAATATTTCAATTGTTGTTATTACTAAGAACGCCCAACAGTAATGCTTACAATACAACCAGTAATGTAAAGGATACATTAAACACAGGCTATCCTACGATAACGCACAGTATGAATAAAAACGCGATAGGTTTTATCATTCGAATCCGTAATGCCTCTAGTTTTTTTTTTTAATTAATGTAACACACGGAAATTCGTGGACGAACCATATTTATTATTAGTATAGATAGCAAGTGTTTTTAATGGTCTAATAAATTTTATGATTTTACAATGTAACAAATAGAGTTACGTTTGTAATACGTACCTCATTTTTGTGGTTTCATGCCTACTATACTGTACAAATGATTCATTGGTATAAGTGGAAAAATATTGATAGATATCAAAGAGTAAGCAGGCTATGGCTGCTGATTTCGTATTGGTAAATAATTAAAGTACTAATATACAATGTGTTATAACCCAAAAAAGTTGTACCAAAAAATCCATTATTAACATCACTCAAAAGAACAAGTTCGAAAAATTGTAAATAAAATAGTTAACGATAGTTATAGAAATATATATATTAACTTGTAATTACAAATATATATACAGTTTTCAATTTATGCTTGTTAATATATTTTTTTAATTCAAATTATACTCGTAATCAATTTCTTGAGATTCCTGGTCGAATCACAATTAGCAATTATGTTAAATTTTGAGGTTTTTGGAATTATAAAAGTGGATCGACTAACAAATATAATTATACAGTAATAATAAATATTAACTATTTATGGTGTTAATTAATCAGGCGGTCCCTCTAAATTCTTATGTATTTCTTGGCCAAAATCTCACATTCATAGTAGGAAATGAAACCACATTAATTAAGGTGGCATCTGAATACAGCGATAGGTCACTATCGATTACAGTAAGTTTGTAAGAATAGACGGCTAGAGCTTCAGTTTTTGTATTAATGTTAGTGTAATACATTTTTATATTTAAAAGCGACCTAAAAGCAATAATTACGCCTCATTTAGAAAATAGTGATGTCCAGGTTATCTGCATCGTGTCTGCAGTTCAGTTCATTTCTATTGTGATTTTATATATTTAAGCAATATCTGTACTTACTTTCAAATCGTATGATATTTCCGGTCAATAACTTGATATAATTTGAGATAAAATTTAACAATCACTTTACATTAATAATTGTTTTCATTTAATAGTATTTTGTGATATAAGTTCTTATCGACTCGATTATCCAAGTAATGGAAGATGTTATAACAGACTTTATCACGAACGTACTAATTGTTTTATTTAAAAATAATATGTGTGAAAAGTAAAGTGATTCGTTTGAATATTTTCTTTTTTAAAGTATAATCACTATACAGAATGATTTTAATGCCGATAATCCGAAGTCTCGTGACATGTGATATGATAAACTTAGGTTCATACGTTGTCTTAACGTAATTAGATTTAATGCTTACGCGAAGAGGGAAGTAGATTTTTATTATTTATATTATATACAATAATAATAATTCCAATTGTAGTAACACCAATTTATAGCCTATAATATTGATGAATGTTAGATTTTATATACAGAATGCGAGGGTTGCGGGTGGTGGCAGCAGGAACACTCATTGAAGTATAATGTACTAACCATACTGGAACAGATATTTCAAACGAAAGCTGTCGCATACGAGTGCAAAGGACATTTCAACTGTCATAGATATATGCAATCAGATGTGACAGCACTTTGTCTGGTTGTCTGGAAACGTTGTATCTTATTTAAAACATGCTCTGCTTCGTTTCTAGTACATATTCATTCAATAGCCTGGAAATGTTAAATATTCTGGCGCCTCACCCTACTAACGTATACAGAGTTTAGTATAAAAATTAGACATTTTTGAAATATTTAATATGAATCGAAATAGTTAAAAATATGAAAGTGTAAGCTTCGTTATAATTGATGTAATAAAGTAATGAGATTAATAACACAATGTATTTTCATTTGTACCTTTGCTTTTATTAACATTGCTTTTAAAATTACTGCACTTCGTTTGATTAAGCGCAGAACATTCTGGAGAGTCCACCAACGGTTGCTGTCAATTTACTAATGCTAACCTATATACGCTGGTGTATACCGTTTTTAAAACGACAGTACCTTTTATGATTGCTTTTGTCCACATGTACAATGGTACAGTTCCAATCTTGAAAGAGTGTTCTTCTAATCTGAGAATACTATGTGGGTTCCAAATAATAGATTTTATAATACAATTTTCCTTTGAAAACACTTTAATAATGTTTGGATTTATATGAAAGGAAACATTGTACTTATCAACATAGAAGAGACATTTTTAACGGGGACGCGTTGCCGTTTTCTCGACATTCAGTATTGGCTTAGAACTTTACGTCAAATCGGTATAAATATCACTGGTTACTTATCACAAAACATTCATTTTAATGAAATATCGAACGTATCTAATACAGAAAGTTCTATTCAGGAAGATCGCTTCGTGTTCCTAAACGCAGGTTACTTTAGCACACATAGTAAACATTACTGGCATTCTGTATGAGTTCCTGAAACATACATGCTTGGTACACGTGTATGTTTCACGAATTTATATATGTATGAAATAATAGTTAGCCTAAGCTTAGTTAGACTTGGGATACTCGGTAACAGTCCAAGCCGAGGCGCGCCGTGCGCCCTTGTGCTGGTTGCCTACATAAAATCGGGTGAGTCCCTTAAGCGCTCCCCTTGGTGGTCCGGTGAAACCGTGGAGGCCTTGCCGGGTGGACAGTGTAGTCAGTTCGAAAAAAAAAAAAAAAATTACTGTCATTCTTCGTGTCACTACAGGTAAACTCGTTTCTTGAAGAATTATACGTAAAACTCAATATCCAAAATTTGCAACGCTTGCCAATTTACATATTAGTATAAAATTTAAGTTTATCTGACAAGCAAGAGTCCATAGTTGTGTTGTTTGTACCGCCGTTACGAATTACAACTATTATTATCTTTGAAATATTTTCAAAAGGTATCAATTTTTTAAAGAAGCCCATAAGTACTTACCCTCTTTCACAAAAAAAGCGTTGCCGTGTTCAGTTCCGAATGGTGTGGTTGAAAACATCACACGAAGCGTTTTAATTTAGTCTTCAGGAGTAACAACCAATTATGATTAATCTCGCACCTGCTTCGAGTTTGGTTATACAGTGCTGTTGTATGTAGTGACTGACTATTTAATGTTAGATGGACCGCATGTCCGTTTTTTATGTCATAACATTAATTAAATATTCTATTACACTATACGTTGACGTGCTGTGAGATTGTTTGACAGTATTGTTATCTAAAATAAGTATTAAGATCAAAACCCAAGGAAAAAGAAATGAATTTACGTAATTTATTGTATAATTTTGTATAGTCTTTAATAAATTCCACCTTACTTTGCATTCCTGAATTTGATTGGTTCAACACTATATGATAGGCGTATTAAAAGTAAATATAATTTATTTTAATTTAAGTCAAGTCCTAAACGAATACAAGATTCTAACAACAATAGCAATCAAAATAAAATAAGTAGTAGTAAGGTTCTACGCAAAAACACCACCCCCATACCTACATCTATATCAACAGAGAAGTTCTGACACTATTAGAAACCAATTGTGACTGATCTTTGTACTCAAAATGACGAACGTTTTGAGGACAATGGTACGTAGCTATAGCGTAGTAGCCAATTAGTATTAAGCGGTGGTGCCTGTTTGCTAACTGATACCATAAAAATGATTTTATCGCTTTTAGATATTTATACTACTTGGCCATGGAGCACTGAACAAACCTTCTGTAGACTTGAAAGCTGTTATGATATCCATCTCACCATTGCACAGGTTTGGCTGACGAGTAGGGGGTGGCTGGTGTGTACCCAGCTTGCCCCTCATTATGAGGACGACGCCCGGCGGACACCTTCCGCTGGGGTGACATGGTGATAGCACTGTACGGTCCCATGTCGCCCTAACCAAAGCGGCGGCCGGTACACCGTGGGGTTTTAGTGAGTAAAAGTCTCACACTACCCACCCTCTTCCCCGGGAGGGTTGCGTGTCCATGATGGGGAGGAGTTAAATGAGTAAATAAAACATGCTTGTAAATACGAATATTGTTTATTATCAATTGAATAAAATTTATTATACAACATAATATGGCGCCATCATTCTTAATTATAAATGCTTATTAAAATTACATAAAAAAAATCCGAAACAATGTCGAAACGAGAAGGAACTACAGAATTAGTCAAAACGTGACAGACACAGCCACAACATTATGATCACAAATGTTTTATTTAAATTCAGATAAAACGCACGATTGTCATTACATTTCGAAACTATACATGAGAACACTCGGAAGCCATCTTCGTTACTTTTCAATTAATTCTAAGATAAACCGTTAAGGCACAATATATTCTTTAAAATTTCAATATATCACGAGGCGCTGGCCTTCACCGAGATATATAATACAGAAATTAATCACAGCGATAACACTTCTACAGTTTTTTTTTTAATTAATTTCTGTACTATCTTCCTCGCGTAATCAATACAAATTCTATAGTAATTGAAAGGTATTCACCAACATCCAAAATGTCTGTCTTTAGCAATCGTGCGCTTCAATCTGTCTCTAATACAAAAAAAAACACTGATGCCTTTAGGTGTTAGATATTATATACATGATTTTTACCAATTCATTTAAAAATGTTATTGTTCTCATTCAGTTTTATAATTGACAAAATTAAAAAGTTATTAAATTAAATCGGTAACGAGGCAAGCAACAGCATATCAAAAATTTATAAAACATTCGAGAAAATCAAATCGACTTAAAACCTGACCCTTCATCATTCAAAGATAATTTTAGTAAATTAACCATATGTCAAATTATTAAAATACTTGTATAATAACGCACTATTGTACAAGGGTACATTCTCATAAAATACTTATATATGTTTTGAAAATGAATGTTTGTGTATGATGAATGACACTTAAGTTTTTCTGTGGATAAGGGTTTTTGCAAACCTTTATGCTATAACTCACTGCTAGGTGGTGCTGCAGCGTATCAACTTTCTTTACCGCTCAACCGATCGCCCTGAAGATTTGTATTCATAGATATTCGAAAACGGGGTATACAAGAAACAATAACAATCCCTTACAAATGTGTAAATGGAACTTTAAGTTTAACAAAAAAAAAACAAACAAATTGTGGAATCCGTATGAAAATAATTCGACAAGAACAATTCACACGATAATAACGAACGAAAACTGTTCAGTTGAAGCAACCGTAATCTATTTTAAGCTTCATTACCGCGTAGCTTATATTTCAGACGAGGTTAATATGTAAGTACATTCCGTCGAAAGAACTCAACCACATGGCGCAAATAATAAAAGCCCGAAAACACATTTCACACCAACGACTGCTTTAGAAATATCATCCATAAAGGGAATATCCATGTTAGTATATCTATACTGTTAATATCAATTTCCAAGGGACTTACGAATTATTAAAACTTCAAAGATCCAGGCAATTAGTTGTGCGAACTAAGTTCAAATAAAGTTCAAATCTGTTTAAGAATATACTAAGGATATAAATAATATATTGTATATAATAACTACTATTCCGTAGATAAGATAAAAATACAGATGATCATTATAAGATCTGCAACGCGTAAATTCATTAATATATTAAGGGGCAGAACATTAATAAAATGGGACTAGTTGTGTCTCATATATTTTACATGATCTAGTAACAGACACTAGGGATGTTTGAAAAAAAAAAGACATTACAAAAAAGGGGTATTGGACGAGAATAGGTATATCGTGGACCTTACTGTTAACTGATGTCTCGATACTCCAGATCTGTTGTATTAAGGAGCTTGTATGAAAATTGGTGCAAAAGTACATCCTTAAGTTCTTTGAGCATTTGTCGCAACGCAGAAGAAAAGACAACGCGAAGTAGGAGTTATACGAGTACACGACGGACCAATGAAAATAAATCGGCTCCGGACGATCCATATCATGAGTGCATCAGACCGACGGTCGAAATGATTTTAATGAAATAATCCGGCTCAGTGCATATTTCGTTTGTAATAATCGTCGATTAAATTTAATTACAGTTAACAATAACGAATGTGCATGCCGCATTTCATTTACCTGTCGAATACAAATACAATACGATGTCAAAGGAATTGCAAATCTAACTGTCAAAGGGAAATCTAACCACTTTATTGCTCGATGGTTCGGAAACTCGCTGCGAGCTAAATGAGAATAATTGTCACAAACGGGTAGTTCAATTATATTTTTATGAAAGTTTACAGCCGTTGTTCCGTTTGTTTGTGAAGGATGAGGTTTTAATTATTATTGCATTTCAAATTTTCCTAAGTTCCGTTTATAAGCGTCTCCTTTATTTTAGTTATATCTGTCTCTTCTATCTGTCAGTTGTTTAAGATTTTAGGATGAGTTTATATAATTTTTGATGATTTCTATAGGATTATTTATTTAAGTCTACAACAGTGATTAAATTAAGTGTAATCCTTTTATATTCATATTAAAAAAAAATAGTATAGTAGTTGAATACCGATGCGATTTCTTATACTTTCAGTTTCGGCATTTTTTTAAATAATCTGTGTACGAAAAACTGGCTCCTTTGTACCTGATGCTAAGTACAGTAGTTTAAAAGGCTCGCAGCCTTTCGTTAGCTGGACATACTCTGGATAATATGGCATCGCGACAAATCAAAAGAGACTCGATATGTGGGGTTATCACTATATGGGTGGGTGATCCATTCGAGTAAAAACATCCTATGACACGCCCATGCTTGCCACTATTGTGGTTGATACGTCTAATGCCGAATAAATTTGATACGCCCAACTAAAAATGAGAGAAGGCATGTTGAGGTAAGTAAAAATAATGAATTCCAAATTCAACATAATCCTAAATACGACCAGAATAATCGGTAATGGAAAAAATTCTACACATTTCATTTTAGTTTATGTAGGCCCTTTGTTTTGTTTCTCCTTCATAATTTACCATTATTTTATACAGATTACTAATCATTTCTCATTGTCTTACAAAGTGGTATTTATTTACAGTACGGATACTTTTTAGTATATCTATCTCAGTTGTTCCTTCGGAAAGTAATTTTTGTATGAGTGGTAAAACTCATTACATTTCTTCCATTATGTTTGATTAAAGATTCTTTTACATTTAGTTGATAGTGACGCCGTTGCATTATACCGATAGTTGCTATGACCATTGATACTAATGTAATGTCGCTTGCATTCACTCTCCAAGATTGAGTTATTATGTTGAGTAATTAAAAAACATGTTTTCATAGTCGACTTATATAATAATAGCATATGGATTACGAAATGGATTTGATGAATCGATAGCACATATAATTATGCTATTACTTTATGGAGTATCGGTACCATATCATTGGATCGTTCATAATAGTAAGTAACACAATTCTCATTCCATTTCATTCCACACAAGTAGTGCATTTTTTTTTTTTTTTCAAATATAAAACTTTTATTTCATTACTCATTTTACGATTTATTTTTTTACATGTGACATTAATAATTTATAGTCTGTGTGTTTGACAATGTATAGAACGTCACTTTTCACTTAATAAATCGCTAACGACAATATAGTGTGATATTGGTTTAGATTAACTTTACCAACAAATTGAAAATAAAATAGTAGGAATAGCATACTATCTATATAATGAAGCTCTCGGTTCCACGATCCCGACTACAACTAAGAGCGTCGTACACGTAACGAGAGTTTTTGTTATAAATTGCAAAACTATAGATCGTAGCAATAAATAAAGCATGAGAATTTGCGACTTGAAATAAATTCAAGTATCACGCCCCGTATTACAAATTGTCGCAAGTCGAATTTATATTAAACTAAATAAATGGATAGAAAAGCAACCATTATTAACGAAAAAAATTTTGTTCGTCTCCAAAGTTCAGTGAGAATTGTATTGTAAAGCGATGTATAATTTTTGAATAGAGAAGTACTTTACTATGAATATATAGTACAAAGATTGTTTCAAACATAAATCATCTAATTTAATTTACAAAAGCATCAGTGTTTTTCTTTAACAATAAAGTAAAATCAAATAGTATCTAATAAACATACATTAAAACTTATATAGGGTTTTTGTGCACTTTTTTAGTCACAATTGTTGAAAATGTAATAGGTACTAATTTTATACAACATTAATATTATCAAGTTTTTTATGATAGTTTGATATTTTATGGGATATAAAAAAGTTTATATACATTTCGACTGATGATTAAATTTATAAACGATATTTCCCCTAAATTATTCATCCTGTTAAAAATCTCCTTGTATTTTCTGTTGAAAACTTATTTGTGTTTTTATATTTAAAAATATATATTTTAAATGAGACATGTTCTATGTCACAGTTTGAAAAAAAAGGCGAAAGTAAATGCATGTAAAATCTGAAAATATATTATTTTATTGTATACGTGTTATAGTCGACTGACCACAAAGAACCTGAATTTAACACATCCGTTTTAATATTTCAACTGGAACAAAAAAAATATAGCCAGCGTTTGCTGAGAATAGTAGTTCTATTTATTTCTTATATCAATACAAGGAGGTTTATGTTATTTGTAGCGGTAAACCAATACTACTTATCTATTTTACTGTTTTGTTTAGTGACGCAGGTAGCGTTAAAGAGGTTCCGTATCAAAGTGTATTGGGCGTGGGGGCGCGCGTCCTTCTTATTACTGAAATATTTTGTGCATACGACGTGTGTCATAGAAGTTACTAGGTTCTATTTTAACTATGAATTCATTAGGAGCCTCTTATTAATAACAATTTGAGTTTATGGGTAACTATTTTAGGATATTTTTCTTACATATGTCTTGATCCTTTAACCGGGGCACTTACGCCATTAGTTACGCCCCTGGTTTTCATAATTGAAGCTTATATCTTGATAATTCTCATTTATCATCTGAGTCTAGACGGAACAGAAGTTGTTTTTTTTATATAAAAAATACTGTGTAGTAAATATAACATAAAAAGTAAATAATTAGACCACTTAATCTTTAAATGTAAATGATGTACGCCTGCTACTAATTTCGAATGTATTAAATATGTAATACATTATATTGACGAGTGAATAATTTTATAAACAGTGCATAGAATATTGAAAATCGTTATTATAAGTTTAGTCGGAAACAATAACTACACAACTCTCACGACATTTTTATGGACAAAACGAAACGCTTTATCTGAATAACAGATATTTTGTAACTTTATGTTTTACACCTAACTATAAATTAGTGTGGCACACCGACCTGCTAAGTAGCAAGAAAATCTAGTAACTTTCACCAGACAATTCCGATGCCAGAATAATGTTCAAAAAGGAGCCTTATCATCTAAAACTGGTGCTATTTGGGTATATTGCTAACATTTTTATTAACTTACAAAACTTAAAAAAAAACCCCGTAGATGAAAAAAAAATTTGCTAAAACTCCCTGGATTGATAATTTTGATTTATGCAAAATCATAATGTCTGCGCAGTTAGTAAGCTATGTCATATTATTAAATTAGAACATGCATATTATCTAACTATACCTAGCGCAATAATGAAATAAAAATAATCAAAGTAACACCTATAATGTAACATCCCATCAATATGTACTATATAGACATTGTTGTGATGTTACCCTAATGCCAATGTAATTAAAACTGACCTATTTTTACACGACTATTATTTCTGTCTGGTGTCGCATAGTAATACGTTTTTTTTTTTAATATATATATCGCACTATCTTAAGGTTTTAAATCTATTATATTCAGTTTCTACAGTTTATAAGATTGTAGAGTGCAAACTTTTAAAACTAGTAAGTAATTAAAAAAAAAACGTATTTCCATGAGAGTTTCTCATGGAATAATATAGTCCTGCGAAAATAGATCAGCCTGGTGCACTATCTTACTGATTAAAAAAAACCAACTATACTATATGTAATTTAATACACTATATTACGTTCTAAATAATTGTATTTCACATTCATTATGTCATATATGAACAGGACAGAAAAGTTATGGGTATTATGAATTTTACATTTTCTCAAAGATATACGAACTATTTATATATACTATTATACGAGCTGAAATATTCTACACACGACACATTTACATATATTACTAAACGCCGCACTCGACTTCGTATGCATTTGTATATTTTTTAAATGCTTATTTTTATGTGTAAAGTTTCATGAAACACAACCTCACAAACTTTCATATCTATAATATTAAAATTATATATTCCACTTAGAATTCAATATAATGCTGAACACAGCTGCACTATATCCTTCAGTTTTATGTAAACAATACTAGTACGGTTGAAGGTTAGCCGAGCGGTATTTATCTAGCGAATTTTCCGTACGATTCGCGCACCTGCACGTGACAGGTTTTAAAAGGAATGCACAATTGAACTAATTAACTTATCTAATACAATGGTGGTCGGTTTAATGTAATTATATCGTATGTTCTCATGAATAAAACAAAAAAAAAAAAGTAGTGTCTACTTATGTACACGCGTTAGAAGTTATACTTCTTTGGCGTAACAAGATAAAAATCTTTTCAAAAATTTTATCTTTCGCCACACTCTACGTTTGCACAGAAAACGATACTAATAATAGAAAAATGGTATTTAATACATACATTTTTTTTTTAAATAAAATGTTGACTATAGCTAACTCCAGGGGTGTCGGTTTTTCGTGACGGTATACGCGCACATCGTAAAAATTTACTCTCATCATTTTTCCCTAACGCGCCAAAAGAAGTATAACTTCAATAATACCTAAATATCCTTAAAATCTTCCTAAGATACGTACAAGCACTATTATTAAAATATATCTAATAACTATTATTATTTTTTAAATTAACATATATATACGAGTATGTAACTAGATTACACTAGCGGTTTTGACCGTGTTTCAAAAATGACAAAAACTCGAGTCATGCTTTACATATACTCGTACTCATTTTGTATTATAGCAACGCTCCGCGCCCGGCTTGTTGTTTTTGTGCAATTTAACAATGTTTATATTTTGGAACGTCATATTAACAATAAGGTCATAGTTGTCTCGTTGGTTCAAGTAATGTTTATTTTTTTAGTTGACCATTTTCCGGATCCGTTAATGACATAGGTATGCAACAAATAGAATAGTGGAATCATTTTTCATCTAAAATGAAAACAACCCTGAAACTCTTGGACAATTGAAAATGACGTGATTCTATAGACACCTTCAATAGAATGTAATGATTGTGTTTACAACAAAGGATATTATCCATTAGTTAAATAGAATGATAACTAAAGTGTTGTAGCGCTTTGATACCGTCATATGTAGGCCAATGTATGCAGATATCTTTCGACCTTGAAATGCTGTATGTTTTTCGTTTAAAAAGCTACTCATAAGCGTTATTAGTGCAGTGCAGAGTGCTCGTTATGAAAATAAAATTTTAATTGCTTCAAATACTACTTCACACATTACAGGGATCATAGTAAAATACAAAAATGTCGACGACCATCAAATGATAACCAACTATAGATACCGAAGCAAGGGCTAACTTATAGTTTTATCTTAAATTAAGGACATCGAAAAGTATTTGCCACTGTCAAAATCGTATTATTGAGAATATAACCGTTTGATTCAATTTAACATCTTTAATGATTTACTTGCTATTTAGACATTTACAGAAATACGTGGTAGACAACATTCTACCGTAATCCTTAATATGTCATAACGATAAACAATAAATCGAATAAAAAAATTTAGACATGTTGAGAGGCTAAACATTTGGGATTATATTTTCTCAATGAGCTAAATAAAAAAAAAATTATAGACAATCTAGATCTCGACAATAGTGGCACCTAATTGGTCTGACTATAGCGAAGAATCACCCAAGCGACCCCAAAGTACAAAAAATAAAATCGATCGGACAGTTTAGAAGAATTACGAACACACGCCCACTGGAATTTTATATTATAAATAATATAGCGTAACTTTACAAATAAAAATATAGGAACTACATGAACACAGCGCTGTCGTCCAAAACTTCGTATGTATAGCTATAAGGTTAATGATGTCGAAACCTAACGCGCTGGAGCGGACCACTATGAAATTTTTGCCCTTGACGAACGAGATGGAAGCGGGTAAGAGTCAACTACCGACGCGCATTATCCTTGAAAACGCGCATTTGATTATACAAATTTTAACCTAACAGTTATGCATAATGAACCTCTTTATCACCTTGATTGTTATTCATAGTATGTCTTCCTATAGGAATTACAATCAATTTATGCGTGAACAAGTACGTATGTAACGCAATATTAAGTAAAAATAGCATATACTAGCAACAGCCCGTGACTCTCTACTCGTTAAATCACAATTTAAAACTGAATAACAATAAAACGTAGCCTAACGCCACCTAGTAACGAGTTATAGTTAAAATGATAAATATAAAAATCTTCTTGAAAAAACTCATTAGTGTGCCGACTTTCAAACGATGTTGGAATATATCGATCCCAAAATATATGATATTCGAAGACTAGTTTACTTGCTGACAGTTATGTCTATATTATAATTTCATTTGAGCCCTTCGATAACAACAATAACAAACTATTCATAACAAAAGAAATAATAAAAAAATAGGTTAGCGTTTGACCACAATCTCATCTGATGTTAAATGATGATGTGGTCTGAGATGGTAGTCACGTTAAGCCTAGAAAGAGACTGGTTCTCAAGTGTAGTCGCCGGAACACACCAACAGGTGCTTGGCGACAGATTTTCAAATTGATGGTGGCAGCTAGACAGGCGGACTTAGAAAAAGCCCTACCACCATGCAAATGTACATAATATAACGTACATATAATAAACAAACGAGTGCTCTAGCTAAGTTGAAACTGCGGTACGGAACGGCGAGGAATTCGTTATTGCAACAAAATATTTTTAAATGAGAAAACTCTTTCGTTTCATCTATTAATATAGGTATCGCCATACTTATAGTTCATTTTGAATTTGCTGCGTAGTATACAAAATATAAGTATAACAGATACATGAGTTTAATATAATGGAAAGTCCTTATTTCTTAAAGATCTTCTTTTTGACTACAGCTGGGCAAACAAATGCGCGTTGCTACTTCAAAGAGGTAGAAGTTGAAGGAGATCAACTAGTCGGCGCCGCGACTTCCTCATAGTGAAAATTGTTTTATCGGTTTTATTGTAACTATACGTTTATCTACATCAATTATGAGCTTTAATTTTTTTATTTTTAAGCGATTATAAGTTGCCTCTGTTTTTAAATTTTATCATTACTATACAGTCCGTATAGAAAATATTTATTTCCTATCAGAATGTGCTCTGACCTTACGAATCAGATAAGCCGTTCAGAAGTTACAAAATTCCAAAGTCGATATTTTTTTTCCCATGTTAATCAAATGTAAAAATAGAGAATCGCGATGAGGTACCTCTTAATATTAAATGAAGAACTGTCGTTTTAACAGGCTAATTGTTTCGGTAAATTGAACACCATTTCCAGGAACTTTTAAAAAAAAATCAACTTTTCTATGCAACCTGTGTAAGTCTTTTGTCTATATTTTTGTATATTATATCTAAGTAAATTTAGATCTCAATTTCTTATATTTAAACCATCTTTATTATATAAAATGAACAATTAAATTGAGTTACTTGATCTACAAAGGATAGTTATTTTAAAATGTGGAGAGAATAGATTTAAATGTATTAATGTCTTTTTTTTCAGAAATAATATTGTCTAACGAATTAAAAGATTCTTTATGAACTGGCGCTGCTTTACGGCTTCTTTCCTCAACAGCGAATGAGATGCTCCAGACGCGGGGGTTAATTAAGGAACGACTGGCGATAGCATTGTGAACTTATAATTCACGTGTCCATTGCACGCACTGCCTTCCGTTGCACTCAGACGCTACCGGGAAATATCTCTAGAAAATTAACATCATCATTTTCTACTTTTTTTAATTGGCAAGGCACTTTCATTTTATTTATTCCCCGCTTCGATCACGCCCCGGTACCGTAGCCTTTATTTCTATATATTTTTAATTACTAGGTTTTATTCATAAACCTTCTAGAAAACTATCGACGTTACTAAAGGTGCTTTCATTTTCCATCTCTTTCACACCATTAATTTTAATTCACAATATATTTTTTAAATTACATTATGTCAGTAATTATAGAGTTTGAAAGTTATTAAGTTGACCATTTATTAGATTATTAAAGAAGTATATAAACTATACTTTTTGTTTAGAAAAAAAACAAAAATAATAAAAATATAAACGGGGATAAATATTACTCCAATATTTAATAATTATTTCACATAAATGTACGTCACAAAAAAAAGATCGATGAAACGAAACAAATATCGATGAAAAAAAAACCCCGTAAATAGAAATACTATATAATTAATGTACAGTTTTAGATAAGAAAAATAATCTGGTTTCGTCTACCTTGAATTGTATTGTGCCATACGTTTGATGACTTACTCATATATTTGCGTTTACTATAGCAATTATAGCTTGTGCAATCAAAACACACATGTGAATTATAAACTACAAGGCAATAGACAAAAGGTCATGGATAATTTAATTCAACAAATATGTATTCAAATTCCATGATTCCAATTAAACTGACAATACAAATCAAGAAAATATGTACTTTTTTATTTTAGTATTACAAAGGAATGAATTTGTCTTGTCTGTATGAACACGGTGTTATGGAACAGGTTTATTAAAACTTCCTTCTATGCAATTCACAAAGTTATAATAGTCGTGTTAACTTCCACGTAAACGAGCTCGTTATCTGTTATTGAAAGCTCTCCGATAACAACCTCTACCTGAGTTTGTGATAATTATTAAAACCGATCGGCGAGGTTACCTACCATTGTTATGCAAAAGCACGCAACGAGTACCAATATGTCTGCGGGCACCTATCTAATAAAAAAAAAAACCTGTGCTGTTAGGGGACCCCAGTTAGCAACCAATTTTAACTTTTTCAAAGAAGACAGATATTTAAGGAGAACTATAATATAGGTTTGTGTAATGAAATATTATTACGCTCAGCATCGGAAGAAGCCAAATTAATTTATAATTTGGTAGACGTCGGTATAAGGGCAAGAAAGTAATTGCAAGTTTCTGCTTTTTTTTTTTAATTTCTTTATTGCCATTCTTTCTTTTGTAATATGTTTTGTTTTAACTTGTTGTTTGTTGTATGGATGAGGGTGGTATGTTCTTTTTAAACAAACCCCCAAACAAAAATAAAGAGAAAAAAAATAACAAACAAGTTTTAATGACATTTCAACGCATTAAGGTATTGAGGTTATACAATCAGCGGTGCTTGATTGTCGTCTGTTTGAATTTCAATACTCGCACACACTCATACACTGGCGTGTACAACAGAAATAGACAGAAACAAAGTAAAGGTAAAGAGGCATAACGCTTTTTCATAGCGTGGTGATTTCTCCAAGATAACTCCTATTCCAAAGTTGCATTAAAGAACTTCGTTCCAAAAAAACAACCAATACGACAGACAAAGAAAACATAAAGAGACAACAGGTAAATAATGTTTTTTTTTGTCAAGGTTATAATAGCAAATATGGCACTGTCTATTATAAGATAGAAAGCCAAACATGATTTTAAAAATTAAATAATTACCTATCTGTTACTTGTCCTATAAAAAGTATGGATGAAAGAAATCAGTTAATAAAATTGTTATTTGCAAAATCAATTTTTAGGTATCAATAGTAAATTTTCATGAAAACGTATTCGTATGACTTCAACAAGCAATGTTTGAAGTAGCCTTTGGCAGAATTGTTCGCTTGAGACATGAACTTCATAAGGTAGACTAATTAGCAATACTACTCACACTAATTTAATTATGCACAAGAGTAACCGAGATAGACATAACTTTGTTTTGTACTATTTGGTATGGCATATCTTATCTATAATAGTTTAACATGGAAGTGTTGGTTGGTATTAATGTTAGCCGAGATGATTTCAGTATAATAAGCACCTATATTATATCGTGTACAGAGAAACATATGAAAAAAAACATGTTTAAATAACCTAGTTTTTTTGTTACATTAAATCAAAAAAGTACTGTAACTGTGTCTAAAGCTTAAAGATTGCCGTAACATATTCTATGTACCTATTAACCTATTAGGCTTTATACTCGAAAACTTATACATTTTTTGTTAGTACAATAAAATATGGCAGAGTATTAATACATCGAGTAAATGTGTTTTTAGTAAGCTCGAATTATAGCAACCATCTTTATTACTTGGACTCTATATTGTTTCATTTATCATTATTAATCATTTATCCTCATAGTTACATGTAAAGTTTGGGAAAAAGTAACGCTATGAAGATCCCGATATTCCTGGTTGAAACCTGATGACAAGTATTAATATTTCCAAGTAGCCGAAATAATGACTGAGGTACACAAATTATTTCTGGAAACGTGAACAGTACGTCCGTGTAGCGACATGAAACTAGATAAATAGCTATTCATCTACATATTCATTACACTATGTATTTACATACCATTATATTACCTGTAGGTATCGCGGCTAAACGTGTATCGCAGCGAGACGCTCCAACCGCTTTGATTAAGCCCACAATTTCAGCGGAGAAGGCACTTTTGTCCTATACAAGACATATTTACGTTTCTCAGGCCTAGTGATCTTTATACAGAGTGGATGTTTGAGACGAAGCGATATGGATGTATATATGGATACCTCAACCGTCTGTAACTGTTATAGGAGACGGACCTTAATTTTTTAAACACATTTTTTATTTATTCCAAATGATTGAATTTCATATAGGGGTTAAAACTTTCTATTAAACTTTGTGAGTTTTGCAAATAAAAAACGTCAAAAATCGCCTGTTTAAAAAACCCTAACCGGTAAATAAAAATGAATGTTTGTTTGTCCCGTATGCGAAATGATAGTAAGTAATACCCAGTTGCGTTGACACTTTGGTCAGATATTGTGATAAGGCCCGTGAATGTTTCTAATTATTGCAATCACTTTACGATAGGTGGCGCGCAAATAGTTTAATTTCAAAGTAAACGAGATCGTGAGTCATATATTATATAGTAATCATAAATTAGTGTTACTAAGCACTATTATTAAATGAAATCAATATTAACTAAACCGTCTTAAATATCAGTGTGAGTAAAACTGATATGTACTTAAAAAGTCATCGTAAGTTTCTCTACTAGCTTATGAAAATAACGAACGAAGACAAGAAATTAGTCTGCACGAATGTTTCACTAGCATAATATTTAAAGATACTTTTGCTGATGTTCAGACATATATAGAACGTAGTGCGTTTAAAGAATTATAAACATATAAACAGTCGTGCATACGAGTGCGTGGCTGTGAAATCGGGAAAACAAGTATCATTCAGAACCGACGTGGACACGACACGTTTAAAGTAAGACGTATTTGCATGAATGTAGTATTATAATATGTAAATAAACACAGTAATATTCAACTCAAGAATTGAATAAATTCAAGCAAGTACCTAACAAAGCCACTCTTACTATATTTGTTCAAATTAAAAGTTTTCAAGCGACAATGTAAACATTTCTAGGCGTAGCCGCGTGTTATAACTAGTAAAAAGTAAAAATAGAGCGGTAAATATAAAATTAGATTATAATCGTGAACACAGCGCGGCGTTTTCCTTTAATTATCTTATCACCAGTTTACAAAAGTATGCTATCAGTCGAAATTTATAGAACACGAGACTATCATCTGCCAGCGGTCTCTCTACCAGCTTATATGTTTTAAAGTTTTTGACATTATTCAAATATACTAAAACCTTCAGTACAGTATAAATAATGTCTATTCTATCCATACACTTCGAACTGGTATGTATATACATATATATATAATTAAAGTGTCTGCTGTTTATCAAGGATTCGCTCAGAAACGGCTGAATCGATTATAACGAAACTTCGACAGCCAGACAGAGGAGATCACGCTTCGCCATAAAAAGCATAAACAGAGGCAACTTAAAATCGGTATAACTCTCACAGATGCTGAATAGTATTGTCATTATTACAATACCAAAAAGGGCAATCCATAACAATGCACGTAAAGCACGAAAACGAAATCGCGGCTATAAATTAGTATTTATAATGAAGAAAAATCCTAAAAAAAATTAATTGTTTTGTATATACCTAAACGTACATAAAAAAACAAAGCTATCATTACACTGTCTTATATTATACGACGTATTAATAATTCCCTAAGGCCAAGTAAGATCTTCGAATGCTTGCATGATTATAAAAAATCATTTATAGACGTTTTTCAACGTTCTTAAAGTCAAGTTACCTACACCGAGCATGAGCTTAACAAATGGCAAGTTTAGTAGTACAATAAGAAAACATATGGAGTCATATTTAAAGGCTTTATCAAAAATCCGTGTTTTCAATAAATAACACTAGTGCTAATATTAATTTAACTTATGATGTTGTAACATGACAAAATTATTTTTAATTATGACTTTTATCACTAGGAAGCGGGCAAAAAATATTCTCTGTAAATTGCAGCTACATCAGCGCTAATAAAATTTGTATTTACTCGACTACGCTTCTGCGTGCTATGTTCGTAAGTAAGTATGTACGTTATTTGAAACGCTTTGTTCAGGCAAACTGTTTGACGGATTTTAATATACGAGATGTCGTTACTCGACCCGATCGATTGATCGAGTGAATACAATAAGTGTAAAAAGCGTTCTAAATCTTAATAATCTAACATTTATAATATGTACAAAGAGCGATAATCTAAAAATACAGATTATTTGTATTCTGTCCTGTTCTGAAGATAATTTTACATTAGTACCGACAATTAAAATTTGGATTTGTTAGGTCGAGGAGAAGACCGCGATAGTCGGTTAATTTTGGTTTCTTAAAGCGACACTTTTGTCTATTACATGAATTGCGTTAAGCGTTAGAGAGAATGCTTTACAAATTCGAAGCAAGCCAATTTTAGCCAGACGCACCTTACTCTTCTTCCCGACATGACAAATCAAATGCCAGTTACTATACGTCAATTGAACATTATAACATGTGCACATAAAATTATGTTCGCACGGAAATGATATAAAATACTTAATTACGTTATTTCGTTCAAAACGTTTTGCTTTATGTATAATTATAAAATACATTGTATTAGTAAAGTAGAATACCGAGATGCCTGTTTAGTATTATAGAAACTATCTTTTATAAGTAATTTGCCTTAATAATAAAATTAAATAAATAAGGATAATGAAAAACTTGTCAGCGATTGTTATAAAATTGTTGTAAAATTAAGCAAGGGTTTTTTTAAATTTATCCTATGGTAGTCTATGTTTAAAAAATACTTCTTTGTACTGTATATTATATATATATATATAAGAAAGCAACGATTTTTGATCATTTTTAATCTGCAATAAATGTCTACATTTCTACAACATTTCTTTTATTAAAAAAAAAACACATTAATAAGGACATAAATATGTATGATTCTACATTCATTGCAATAAACGTTCCATTAAAAGTACGTTTCGATCACTAAATTATTGCTACTACTTTAATATTTACAAATCGAGGCTCTTTGAATTATGATTATTACCCTTTTTATTAACTTATGACAATTATGGAAAAGTATGTAATAATTTGAAGTTATCTGAATATATTGTATACAATCAAAATTCACACAAATAATTTATACAATTCGTATTCAATTATCAACATTATTGGGACTTTGATTGTATCTTACGCTAATTTTTCGTGTCACAGAGTATAAAAACTATTAAGGAAATATTACGGCATATAGCTACATATTAATTATAAAGCGATATAAACGGACATAAATGAACTTGCGATATACGATAGACGCCAAAAGAACGAAATATATAAAGCAAAAATTAATTGAAAAGTTTACGCGAGACCAAGTTTGTATTCAATATTGAAGGCGCGGATGGTACAACAGTTTCAATAGTCGTCTCACTGCTGCCACTGTGCTGAGTGTTTTAATTCGAATTACGTAAGGGCAATAAATAGTGTGATCCACAAATGATTTTGTATCCATTAATTGTATGTTATTACGATCCCCTGTGACATAGAGCTAGACCCTATTGAGAGTTTTTAAGTTAAAAAAAATCGCGAGATCAACATCCTCAAAAGGATAACGACAGGAAGTGATTAGTATACAAATAATATCTCTTAAAAGCGCTGTTATTAACAGAAACGATGAGGCTGAACCGGTTACGTGAGTTTCGATCAACAAATTGGAAGCAAACGTTACATGTTTCTGTTTACGTCATTTTTTTTTTTTGAGTTTCAAAATTACTACCCGTTGCCGTGATGACACTTCTTAATAAAAATACCACAAAAACCGAAACAACCGGTTCTGTCAAACTCAAACGTTTTAGTTCGTATTATGATATTAATAATATACAAAAATGTAGCGCATTATTCCTTACTTTTAAAATATTCGATAAATATTGAACTAAAGATTACACTACATATATAATATAAATACACCATTTATTTAATTAAACATACTTAGGATTTTATAATTTTTCATGGGCAATGATTTTTAATAGGATAGTTAACTTGCATTCCTACAAGTTGTCTGACGTGTATATACTTCGAATTATTTCTATATATAATAAATATATTGTTTAATATTATTAGATTATTTATAATAACAAACCAAATAAATAATCAATATGAATAAATTAATTGAAATATTCCAAAAAATGCAGGACTAAATCTACTTTCTGTGTAATTAACTATTTAATCTAAATTAATATAATCTCTGAGATATTGCTGATTTCTCTATATTTTCTCTATATGCTATTCCTAAATAATATATAACTCTATTATACTCACTGAGAAAAAGCTATAAAATACTGTTATACAACTTTGTTTGTTGTATCATTATATTATGTACTCCTTTACACCTGCCAGTGTATATGTATCTTTTTTTAATCATTGATGGGAAGCAGTTTTACCTATGATTAACTAATTCGTTCACTGCAGCAGTTTTCCTTGACCTCACATACTTGCTAGTCATAAAGTGTATTCAGTGAGTTATTTGATACTAGTCAAGTATGCATTATTACTATATTATTACCTTTCATTTTTTATCTATGTATCTTCTATAATATAACAATTTCACTTCAAATAAAATTGTAACTGGTAATTTTAGTTGTCATAAAACCTCAAAAATGTACTAATTTCACCTCGATAATTAAAAGGAATATAGAGAAGGCCTTGGATTTAATATTTTCATTATCAACCTATGTAACTCATATATATGCATATTTTAATGTATTATAATCATCACTGAAACAATGTTCGGAATTTAAGCTTTGCTCATTGTAATAGTAGCTTGTTCTATCTCATCCATGCTGACAAGCCAGTCACCCCACAATGATGGACTGGTTTTTAAATAAAATACTCGATAGAAATTACTTTTATATATATACTTTTTAATAATTGCAATCGCATAACTTTTATGAGATTTTTTATTTTATACTTTAAATATGGTTAAAAATCCATGACTTAAGTTTAAGACCCCTAAGTTGGGAATCTTTGCCAATCACCTAACATTTGTTTATTTGAGAAGCCATTCCCATTTAAATATATTAAATTCTTATAATTTGGAAAACTAGTTTATGAAATAATTAATTAAGAAGTGTCTAGTGGAATACTCTTTCATTGAAACTTGCATTTTAATAGTCTCAACTTTATACAACTATAAGTCAACTTAGCAATTATAATAGAAAATATCTGTTAGAAATTATGTGAAATAAAGAAAAATATGTTTTGTTTTAAAATTATTATGTTTTCTCCTAATTTTTGTATTTCAGGTTTAAAATAGTAAATACCATGAATATATTTAATGCTTTCTGAGCGGCTGCTTAATTTATAACAAAATACTCACTATTTTAAGATTTTTTAACTCACTGAACTGACAGTGCCATGAGATATGTGCCTTAGTACCATTAAATATTTGAACTTTAAATGTTTTTTTTTTTTAGTTCTAAGGTACCTTTACAACATTGAAGGAAATCTAAGGGTACAATGAAAAAAAATCTAAAAAGGCATATAATTAAAAAGTAGTGTAAAGTATGTAAGTAATACCACAGAGCAATTTACAGATTGCTTCTGTAAGAATAAGTCCTTTAACTTGTCTGTAAGAATACATTTCTTTTATTAAGAAAGGCATTTGATTCACTGGGGATCGAATAATTTGGTGGAACAATTTTAGGTCATAAAATTACAATTTATTTAATTGTTCAAATTTTTAAACATAAATAAATACATTGGGCATATGGCATAAAGTGAGGAGAGATGTATAACCCAACACTGAATGAGTTATAAATTATGAGTTTTGAGATATATATTTATACACAAATACTAACTACTTTAATCATGCTGCACTTACTTTATATGTATATTAATTGAAAAACAATCACATTTTTATGACTGTTTTAATTGATGTCACTGTAATATTACTATAAAAATATTGTGAATACAATTGAATAAATCTAAACATGACAGAAGATGTCCATATTAAATTATCACATATAAAATAAATAAAAATATAATAGTCAAAATATTTCAAATTTATATGACAGACACTTAAATAAAAATGATAACTTTTGCATCTCAAGTCATTATAATAATGCTTCAAACACTTCCACATATTTACTAGAATTATAAATAAAACTGTCGTGAGAAGTATTTGACTTTTCTGATTTACAGAAAACTTATCGAAATCTGCAAAAGAACCTTTGATTTTCGATACACATTGTAAAATAATAAAAAATATTTAACAATATTACAATATTTAATTATTCCTAATTCCACTATAATGATTATTGCTTCCATTAATTAGATATATTATTGAATGTGTTTAAAAGAAATATCGATAAATTGTGTACAAATCTGAAATAAGACAGTGCAAATTTAATAGCAAGATCTTAATTACATTCTTTGGTAGCAATGGTACTACACTAAATATGTAAAGCACTGGCCTGACTTGCATTTTAGTCCATGTTATACTGTGTCCACTTTCCCGTTGTTGACAAGCATGTATGAAGGGCCAGGCTTACGCTTAAATGTAACATAAGTATACAGAAGGCTAGCAAGCACACTTATGTTTAATCCTATGAAATTCAACCATGAGAACACATAGTCACCACCTATTACCATTCCTAGATATGTTACGAGGATGTTCTTGAGACATCCAATTATAGTTGTGGTCAATGCACTGTTATACTGAGTACAGAGCATAACACTATATGATAAAACAAAACCCATTATACACGACATAAGAAATTGAGCTAAAAATAGAGGGTCATCCCAATGTAGATAATCTACAGACCTTTCCAAATCTCCAGTACTCCATGCCACTATAGCTGCAGGGAACAACATAAACAAAGCATTGTAGTACATGAGACCATACTTCCCTAGGTCTTTTGCATCCAACTTCTTTTTCATGTAAACTCCATTGGCAGCTGTGAATGCATCGTTAAGCAGGACGAGTGTGTATCCGGTAACAGAGAAGGTGACATCATCAGCAGCTGCTAACAAGGCTCCCGCAACCATAGCCATTACACTAGCTTGGACAGGCCATGATGCTTTAACTTTCAACACAATCCTTTCCAGAATCATCGTCATAAGGATGCTAAAGCGTCGTAAAGCTGTGAACATTGGTAAACTGAGTTCTTTTGTACCACCTAGACCAGTTGCCATGTTACCAAGATATATTAATGGTAGAGGCCATATTCGACGCGCGATTCCCGAATCCAGAGGAGGAAACTGCACTATATGAACCGACTTGCCACACCAAAGTACTAGAATAGTCGCCACCATTTGCCCGAGTCCGAGAAATTGATAGGAAGGGAAGGCGTAAGTTGTCAGCACAGTCTTGTTTACAACTGTGATCATAAATGAAGCTAGTGCGTAAAACACTGCACTTAACACTTTCTTCGCTAGTTGCGCCCTATCGGCAGCTTCAGTTTCTTCTTGGGTGCTGTGCGACATGGTAACCACGTATTAAAATAAATAGCTAAATAAACATGTCTTAAATAAATTGTCATAAACTTTTACCAGCGGCTAGGCCAAAAGTCATATTAATACTATGTATTCAAAGTTAATACCTATTCGCGCTTGTTTTTATGAACTACTTAATTCAATATATAGGAACTGAACAAAAACTTAACGCGCCGCATACAAAACTATACAATTATCGTGTCGTATTTATTGACATTGACATTTATCTAAAACAGACTTTTGACGGCCACTTGGCATTTTTTGACATTATTATGTTGCCAGGTTACTTAAATACAAAGATTAACTTTCCTTGAGTATCAAAGCAAATTGGAGTATGTCTTATTTATTCTGCAAATGGTTTTATGATTTTAGTCGCGGTTTATGTGATTACGTTGTTTACGTTGTTTTCATGTACAAATTGAATAGTCGACTTCTACGATCAGAATGCATGGCCTTTTATAGCACTGGCACGTAGTTATCTAGTTCAGTGTGACGTCGTAAATTGTGTTTTAAAAATAAAATAAGGCAGGACATGCTTGTCGTAAACAGCGCTTTAAAATTAATAAAAAAAAGGTATACTCATGCCGCTGTGATTGACGCCAACATATATCTTAATGTTCTGCTTCAGGTGCAAGCTATGTCACCAATGTGCCTTGGTTTCCTGAGGTGGTCTAGGAAATTAGTGTGGTTATGTATGTTGTGCATGTATAACTGTCGTTTCTGCATCGGCCTTACGACTCCCGTAAGTAGATCATTTAACATATTTATGTCATTGGATGCTGTCTAAATAATATTTTAGGCCTTTGATAATTAATATAATATCTATATATAAATAGGAAAGAATGGTTGCTTGTTAATCAAGTTACGGCTAGATAAGGGGATGAATGTTTTATTTTATTAACAACTTGGTGGGATAGCAAGTAAATCTGAGGTTACGGCTAACTCTTCCATTACCATAACCCTTGTATTCGACTTAGATCTAGACTTGGACTTGATATCTCCCAGTTCTAATGTGGGGTATCAAACGGACCGGGCTTAACCTATATTAGTTAACACAGTTATTTTTTTGTTATGTAACGTAACTGTATTTTGTGAATTATTTCGACCGTTCTGTTAATTAAAATATGATTCACCAAAATTCTTTACAGTTTAATATTTAAGTCACATTTTCAATTTTTTTATACAGCTCTTAAAATAGATAATACATACGTTAAACCTCTGTCGTTATGTTAATGATATATTTTAGATACGTAAAATATTTGATCGATTAATGTGTATATATATATACCCTATAAGCATTTGAAGGGAAAAAATTGGCGGTTTTATTAACCACGATGCATGTGACACTTTTTCGGATCATAGGCATTTAACTGATTTTTTTTTGAAAATTATTCGATTTAAGGCATTAAAATCGCGTTTTTAATCTTAACTTAATAATTGGAAAATGGGAATGATAATGGAAAATCAATAGTATACAAGATATCCAACTATAAATTTTAATTTCAATCGGAGCATTGGAGTACGGAATACAAAATAAATAAAATCATTCAAATGATAGATGAATTTTTAAAACTGAGCATAGTATTTATATAAATCATTTAATCTTTTTGAATTGAACCATGGGCACCGCCATAATGACATTAGGTGCTGTACCGAGCACCTTTCATTTTACCCCACTCCGCGACCCACTCTAATGCGACATGCGATAAATGGATGACAAAATTTGAGGTGATGTAAAAACAATGTCACTTTAAAAATGAATTTAATAATATTATGCAAAAATAACAAAATATCATATTGAAAAAGTAAAGGTTTTGCGGACAGCGAGCCACATGTAGATCATTTTGTGTAATTTGATAGTTATTTATAATATAGAGATCATTTTTTATGTCAAAGAACGTTGACACCATCTTGAGTACGTAAAAACGTAAAATGTGTGAAGGATAAGTTTTATACTAACGAACGTGTGTAATTAAATATACGGTGCGTGCCACAGTAGGTGGTGCCAATACGAAGGAATGCCGAAATATTTGGGTAATTTGTGTAAACGTATTCTGAAAGTCGCATCTCAAGAGCTCTAGGTCCAGTCGATACAAATGTAGAACATACGAATATAAACACGAAGCGCGCACATTTAACATTTTACCGTCGGGAATAATACTGACAACACCGATTTTATATAGATAATATAATATTTTGGTGTTCAAAAATATTGTAATTTGTTTGATACATTAATTTGTTAGTGTAATAATTAATTTATCTATGGTTTTTTTTTGTAGGATATTATTAGATTTGCCCAAATATTTACTATAAAAACTACAAATAATTTAAAGAAAACTAATTAACTTTATACGATTAAGAAATAAAATTTTTAGCTTAGATTATTTTTTTACCTATGTATTGTACTCTAATTTTTTTCATAGAGATAGATTGTCATAACGTTGTTTGTCGAACAATGAACGGTCCATTGTGAATTTTGAGAAGCGAACGCAAACGTACGACATTTTGTTAAATTTTCATTGTATTGCCATGCGATACATTATCTCTAAATAAGCGTAGATTATGTTTACACTGTTGTGGTGAATTGACGACATGTATTTTTGCACAATGATGTTATAAATTATGTATTTATGAGTATACGTAGACCGTAGATATCGTCAGTGTTTGCGTTCAGTGATGTATCAGACTTGAAAATAGGGACGCGTAGTTAGCTTCAAAAGTGTTACGGGTAGCGGATAAGAAGTTGGTGTCGTAATTTTATGGTGCTTTAATTTCATTCGGGGCAGGATGGCGATACCAGAGCAGTTTTCGTTGAGATGGAACGATTTTCACTCAAATCTTTCACAATCGTTTCACGCTCTTTTGGAAGGCGAGGATCTGGTGGATGTAACCCTGGCGGCTGGAGGGCAGTACGTTCACGCTCACAAGCTCATCCTATCTGTCTGCAGTCCATACTTCAAAGAACTTTTCAAGGTATGAGTCATTATTATCTTGTTTATACAACTTTTGTCTTTCAAGTTTCTATTTATTTGATTAATTATTCTTATTAGTTAGCCATATTTCGAATTATTTTATTATTATCCTGTAGGTCTGTTTATTATGACTTAACATTTTTGTGTAATTTGCTGTTTTTACCAAAAAATATTTCCCATTAGTTACAGTATCAAATACCAAAGTTAGACGAAATTAACATTGTCTTCTAAATATTAAACAGGGGAATTAAAAAAGGTACTTAATTAAAAGAACAGTAACTTAAATACACTGGTACTGAAAGAAATACAAAAAAACAATGCTGGTTATTGTATAAGCAATAGGTAAATATTTATTCCACATAGTATATACATTTTGCTATGCCAGTAAGCTATTTATAGTAATTGGGAGTTGATGAATTGGTATTGTTTATGTAAACTTCATTTTTGTTTATATCTCTCAGCTTCATTAAATGTTTTTGAATTCTTGTTATATTAATTATCTTCATAATGAAATTAATTAATAAACTATAATCATATAATGAATAAATGATCTGATTATTAATAAAAAGTGCTGTCTTGATCAGTTTTATCACTTCAGATGATTATATAACTTCATAGTGTAGATTTATCATTTTGGTGAAGGATTTATCAAATTGTATTGTTTTGTTCTTTATTCTCTATAAATTATCTACATAGCAAAGATAGTTTCCAGTTTGTTATGATGTCTAAATGTAATTTGATAAGTTTGTAATGTTACAATGTAAACAAATATTTAATCTTTAGGTAAGTAGTTTACAGGAATGTAATGTAATGAAAACATAGAGCTATTTAACAGTGAGTACTTCCTGTTGAATAGAGTATCAAATTATGTTGGCTTGCAAAAGAAAACAACAATAGATTTACATTTATGTATAGACTAAGGTATGTTTATTTAACCTTCACATGATATTTTTAGGTTAGTATTAATATTACAGAAACATTTGGTATATATAAAAACCAATGTGAGCTTAATTATCTCTGTTTGTTTGTTTGTTGACATATTGATAAAGAATTAAGTTTACAGTGTTATTTTAATGTATCCATGGGAATTGAGTTTTGTTTTTTTTTTTAAGTTGAACCAGCACTTAGTATTCAGGTTGTAGATGAAAAACGAAACAAAATCAATTTGCAAAAAAAAAAAATTGATGGAATGGAATAAAGTTTTTTTTTATAGATTATTTTATTTTGACTAAAGATATGTATAGTCTATGTCTATACTTTCTATTTAATTGTAGTCTGGTAAATCTGTAGAGGCCAAAGTGCCAACAGGGTGTCAATGCGAAAAAAAAATCTATATAATATTTGTTGTATTGGTGTCTGAGCAGATTTAACTTAAAATTAATTTGAAAGATTATTTAAGTTAGATTATTTATTTAATTATATATTTAAATAAATTATTTAATATAAAGGTTTCTTTCTATACCATCTTCATATAACCCTCGATTTATATTAGACCACAAAATTATAGAATAGTAAGAAAAAAACAACTAATATTAATATAACATAGGTATCTATTGATAACTTTCATATCGGAATTTTTCATTTCTATAAGAAAATATATTCATTAAAAAGTCTAATGAATGGCTGAATTTAATTATTTCAGTTCTCTACTACATGATGCCTGAGACCCCACCAGGATTATAAAATGTTATAATCCAAGCAAACTTGGGTATATTAGCTAGTTTCATCTAAAATCACTTAAAAAGAAATAAAAGCCTCATCATATTATTATTTGTACATACAGTGTTTATACCTTCAAATGATCTAATATGCAAATTGATCATTATAGGTAGTTTCTATATATATACAAACATTCATATTTTTCTGTAAATGTCACTTGCATATTAAGTATGGTGCAAAATTGACCCTGTGCATGTGTGTGTATGCATTGTATGTAATAACTTTTTATGCTTTTTTATCTCTACACTATCATAAGCATATGTATTCTGTTGTATTAATAAATTGATCAAGTATTTTACAAATGGTTTGGTTTCATATAATATTTCAAACAGTTTAAGAATTAAAGAAATAGCCCTTTTTTTAGAAAAACAATCCATCTTCACAAATATAGTCATTGACCAGAATTGTTGTTGTTTGTTGTTGAAATATTCCTTTAAGCGTGTAGTATATGAAAATTGGTCTACTGAGTAAATTATATATAGACAAGCATGCTATAGAAAATAAGAATAGTATTTCCAACCGATTATTGTTCTAATTGCTTGAAAATAACGAACATTACTTTGTAAATTATATTTGACTGTGGTTTAAACATGCTTTCTACTGAATGTGACTGTCAAAATGTGTCATGTACTGAAAGTCAAAATGCATTTATCTATCTATTTATTAAACAGGTACAGAAGTAAGAATTATTCTTCTCACACAACAATATATTAGACGGGAAGGCCTGTCGATATAAATAAATATGAAATGGACATTATTATTATGCTAATTAAGTAAATACTGTGATGTATATAGAAAGGGGTATATTTGTAAGTCAGAGGCATTTAAAGTCATATATTGTATGACATTAAGCACATCTAAGAAAGCCTTTGTACTATGGGATCAATTATCATGAAAGTTAGTATGTCTAGGTATTTGAAAGCAAATAATGTTCATTTGCTCAAACTCACATTTAGGTGGTATCACAGCAATTACAACAAATAATAAACGCATGTGGAGTTATATAGTTACTCTTATATGTGATATTAAAAGTATAAAATAATTTATTATATATATTTTTATATACTTTATACATTTGATCATGATCTCATCTGATGTTATAAATGATGATGTGGTCTAAGATGGTAGTTATGGTAACCTAGTGGAAGACTGGCTCTCGAGTGCAGCATTCACAACACACTAATAGGCGCTTGGCGACAGATTTTCAACATGAGGGTGGTAGCTAGCCTGGTGAACTTGGGAAAAGACCTATCACCATGCTCCAGTTTCATCACGATGTATTCCTTCACCTAAAGCTCCGACTCAGTTCCTAGAATTCGGACCTATGTCCTTCAATGCTGTGTGCTGACATATTATTAACTGAGCAATCTTAATGCTTACTTATAAACATACATACATGATACTGTTATTATATTGGATGATAGAGAGGCTTGTATGTCTGAGTTGACTTATAATCAACTATTGATCATCAGCATCAGCTGAGTTCAGCCCATGTTATGTAAATAAAAAATAAATTTGATGTACTCTGATGATACCAAAATAATTTTGCCAATATACGCTATAGAAGACTGCATTACATTAGAAGTAAGACTTAAACTGGCTATATGGTTATTGTACAGGAATCTTCTAGATATTAACATAGTTAAATGTCAGCATATTACATGAAATCATGGTTGGTGAAGCAAAAATTTGTAAATTTATTAGAAATAAATGAAACAGTACAACTACCACTGTAATGTTTAAGAAATGGTGAAATGTAAGCGTGTTTATGATTTATAGAGTTTTATGATGTTCAGTGATGATGTGGCTTAAGATAGTAGTATAGTAAACCTAGATAAAACTGTCTCTCAGGTGCGTAGAGACGAATTTTTTACTTGAGGGGAGTAGCTATCCAAGCGAACTTAGAAACAGTTCTTATAATCATGTTATGGTTTTGTCACAGTATTTTCTTTCGCCGAAAGCTCAGGCGAATATATAAGAATTCGAACTTATGTCGATCGACACCATGCCCCTACACAATGTCACTGACCCATCGTTCTTTTAAGCAAATAATTAGCTATTAAAATGTATGTGAAATTAAAACATAATTAACAAGGTATAGTATTGTATAGTAAGTAGGAGTAGTATCAGTTTTTATGTGTAATGTTTGTATGAGGTTTGTATAGTTTATGTGATGAACTTTTATGTAATGACATGATTACTTATGCTGACTGTGTACAGATATTACCTATTTATATTTGGTTTTGGCAAATTAATCTTCTACATTAATGATATTACAGAAAGTAGGGTGATCCACATATAAGCAAGAACCTATTATAATAAATTATCGCATGTTCTTTAATTTAAATACAACACTCGTTTGGTTAATGTATTTGACATTTTTAATTAAAAAAAAAAATGTAATCCTCGATAATTCCGAACTTATTGTGACATAAAATTTTGCCAATTATTTTTAGATTTCCCGATGTGAAAACTCATTACGCACATACTCGACATAGATTATTTTTTTTTACATTTTTTATTTTCACCTGAAGTGTGAAATATAGACGCGCTTACGTGCCTGCTAGCCCGACAACTCTTGTTGTGTTTTTAAGAGAAGCCTATGTAGTTTTTATCAGTAATCATTTTTTTTTTAATATTAATTGTCGATATTCATTACTAGAGTCCGAATAAAATTGTATTTTACGATTTGTTATTCTGTGATACGTCGTATTTTACTGATAAGCACCGATTTTGACGAAACAGATAGAATACATTTTAAAGGCTCTTTATTTAGAATACATTTTAGAGGCTTTTTATTTTATTTAGGCCACATATAATTATGCTTTTTCGTATGTGGTTAAGAGATAATAATTATTCTTTTCTAAAATAGTTTCATAATGCTTTATTGAAAGCGAAAATACATTAAAAATAGAAAAAGGATTTATTTCTCAAGTGAAATCCGGCGAAAATCACCTGTTTGGCGACACACTTGACTCGGGAGTGACAGCAAACAGCGTTTACTGTGCTATCGTTTCGTTATAATTTGTTTTCTTATAATCATAATAAGCTTATAATCATCGTAGGATTCGAGCATGCATCAATAGGTGCAGTGTCCGACTGTGCTATTACTTTGGCTAGCATCGTATAAGTTTTTTATAACGATTTCCATTGTATATGTCCTCATGTCGACTGCGCAATATAATAAGTCCGCGCCAAACTTTATGACCGCTCTGAATATAGTTGAGCAGAACATTGATTAGATATAATATTATATGTACAACATCGAGACAAGTTAAAGATAAATAAATGTCAATGGATTACTATAATAATATTTTAAGGTTGTTTTGTGTTAATCTGTCACTATTACGCGCAAGTCCGTACTTACGGCTATATTCATAGCGGCTAAAAAGATTGACAAGGATTGTGTACGTTTACCGCTTCAATCTTTAGAAATAAAGACAAAAATTAATGTCTCGTTCGTATATATATATATCATTTACTATTTTAAAGCTATTAATCAAAATCATCAACATTGAATAATAATGTCTTTAATTTATTAAGGACTTTCTCAGTGATAGTTTCGAATTCCATATAAAATCCTGCACTCTTTTTATTAATTGTCATGTAATATAATATGTACATATGGATAGTATGTAGAAAGTAATTTGTAATATACAATTAATATGAATATTGTTAGATAAATTTAGTTTATAAATAAATATACTGCCGCATTACAATGTTAGCGGGCGATGATTGCTTATCATGAATACTAACGATGTTCATAATTAGCATTATTTGATTTATATTAAGAATTCAGGACATTACAATGTATATAATTACGTGAACTTGCAGTATCTCTCATTTAAAAGAATGCAGTTGACGCGTTTGTATTTTTTTCATTGTAAATCCTGGATATGCTAGCGGCTCTTCCCTTATTTTTGTTGTTTCTTATATTTTACGTGTATTTATATAAATTTTTACTACGATCGATTGAACGAATTGACGTACTGCGCGCCACCTAGTGGCGAGTTATTATATTAAAACTTTAATTTTTACTGAAATAAAAAATGTATATTGAACATACTATAACATTATTAATAGAAACGTGCGTGCTACATCGAATTAAAAAAATATATATACCAGGCACGTTCACAGATGAAACCAAATTCTCTCGGAGTTTTTCGTCATGTGATTGGAAGTTTCTTATTTAGGAATATAGTTTCAGTGTATTGTGTCTTAAGTATAGTTAGCTAACTGATATCCTTACAGCAGAAGACACGGGGGTCAAACGGTCGTTAAAATGAATATTAAACTTACCGATTTTTAATCAATACGTGATAACATTATTTTTTAAAATAAATTATCACAACTCTGGAAACAATTCCATCAATACCTATTCTTTCATCATATTTCTACGTTTCCAACGTTGTACCTAAATATATTTGGGAGTTAAGAAATCAGGAACGAATCCGAATTGTTATAATTGGAAAATATTTCCGACGATATAAAATGAAAAAGGAGAACACGTGGTCTAAATTATTGGTACTAGTTTTGGTGTGTGTGTGTTTTTATTTGTGTACATCTTATCTCGTGCGATCAGTGACTTATTATGTATTCGAACTTTATTGGACTTGTTGACTTAAATACAAAATTATGTCACAAATTTGCTTTACTTGCTCTAGCACAATTACACTAAGGTATAAGACAAATTCTTTCCTTCACATTTTATTTACTGTCACTTTCTCACTCGGTTATTATATATTTCTTTTGTTTTTTATCTAACGTGTATGCTGTTATCGTATAGTGTACTTTGTTTAGGTCTGTAAAACACCTAACAGAAAGTTAGAATTGACTAAAGCATACTTTTTTCGTACACCACATCGGTGATTGTATTACCTGGGCCTAATGATGGTTTTTGAAATACCGTATCTCATTAATTGTGTCAAAGAGGATTACAACTGAGTTTGGACTGATATGAAAAGTATTGTTATCCGCACAAAGTTTGTCATCCCTTTTCATACCCATAGGAGTTGAATGTTGAAAAACGATGAAATATGATTCTTTTTAATTACTATATACCCTTTGAGGTTGAATATCGAGAAATCTTGTCGTCAACGATGGCTACAGTAAAAAGTCATAATTCTACACAAATTACAAATTTCTCTTCTTAGTCTGCATTTAGCCGAACAACGAGTCTTACCTTTTACATGTATAGACAAAGGTATAAATTACGAAAATAATACATATCATTTTAATATACCAATATCGAAATGAGTTTAAACGAAATGAGAAGTGCTTTTTTTATTTATACGATGTTATTATTTTGGTAGAATAGAGAACCTTTCCTGTCGCGTGCTGGCTTGATATTTTAAAGTTAAAGCAATGATGATGAATCTGACGAACACGTTTTTCGTGAGGAATTGCATTTCATATGAAATACATACTTGTGGCTGGCTTTGGTATCATATTATGTTTAAGCCTTTGAGGAATTTACGAGAGACCTTTGTGATGTTTCGCGATGTTTTTTCAATTTGCGTGATGTAGTTATGCATCTACATGGAAATAAGAAAAAAGCCTACTACAGCTATTATGTCAGCACTAGGTAATCCTTCATTGAACACTTATGTTCATTTTACAAATCGGAAGATGCTGAGTTATTATTATTGGTACTCAAATATATAATTTGCTCTTCATGCTTATAAAATGTTGAATTTATTTTTCAGATGAACCCTTGTGAGCATCCCATAGTGATCTTAAAGGATGTCGCACATCAAGAACTCCGCCAGCTGTTACAGTTTATGTACCGCGGTGAAGTGCATGTCCGTCAACAGGAACTCTCTGGATTCTTGCACACTGCTGAACTGCTTCAAGTCAAAGGTCTCACTGGGGGAAGAGAGGTACGTATTTCTTATATTCAAGAAAAAATATACTGATACAGTTTCGCGCTCGTGTAATTGTTAAAATTTTGCATAATTGTTAACACAGGTATTATTAGTAATTAAAAAAAAATGTATATGTAGCACGATAGTCTCGTATTGAGCCGATCACGTGATTAAGCCGTGTGGCACGGTACTTTGCTGACATGACACGTTCACAATTGGACCCCTATCGGTAATGCTGGGTCCTCGTCGGGTGGTCAAAACACACTCGGCCCTTAACAATTCGCACCAAGTTGCCGATCTTTAAAAATTTTTTTCAGTGTCTAACGGTTGGTGAACCGTCTATTGAATGCGAATTTTTCACCATTATAAAATGAGCATAATCGGGTCATGTTTTCATAATATTTTGTTTTTGGTGAAAATATAGTAGCAATATTAAAAATTGAATTATTCTTTTGGAAAGGGGAAAATTGTTATAGTAACAGTTTTATATTATACTAGCAGGCTCGGCGGACGTTGTCCTGCCCTTATAATAAAAAAATATATACTTATGTGCATGAAACGCTTAAGGCGGCTTAACTTTTTCCGATTCTTTCAACAATTATCATTATATTTCAACCAATTTACAAAAAAAACCTTGACAAATTATATACCTAAACCTTCCCCGTGAATTACACTATCTATTGGTGAAGACCGGATTACAATCCGTTCAGTAGTTTTAGAGTTTATCGCGAACATCCAGACAGACAGACAGACGCGGTGGACGTCTTTGTTTTATAATATGTAATGAATAGCATTAATCAGGTGAAGCCCAGAAAGAAAAACGTCTGTGATATTTGTTGGACTCATAATCCTAATAAACTACTACGAAAGAAACTAATATAAATGCATATTTGATAAATCCAGGAGTTTTTTCTAATTAGAATTAGGTATAATTTTTATATTGAGTAGGTAAATAGTATTAGTGTAACTTAGAACAGATATCCGTTCATTTAACTGGGTATCAAATTGCAATGTTCGAAATTTCATTCATTACTCTGTTTTGTTTGGGTTCGCTATTGATATGTCGAAGTGTACTTTGATAATGTAAACAATGACAAATAAAATTTTGTTGTGTCGGGTATAAAATATGCAATGAATTATAGGTAGTAAAATATTCAAGCGCTCCCTTATAAAAAACTTATCTTTCTCAAAACCATGTTATTTCTTGAGAATAAATCCACGTGCTTAAGGCAACGTAAGAGGATTTAAAAAAATATATACATGTATGGCACCTACTTAATATCTCGTTTCAGATTATACAAACCTTTTAGACGTAGGTATAGATGTAGTTGTAGATGAAATAGAGAATAAAGAATGGAAATTAGTATAATTTTAAAAATAACTTTCATTGCTGATACGTAATATCGTAATATGCTTATAAGTATATATTGTACATGTATACAATATATAATAGTTCTTGTTTGCTTTTGTTTTATTTGTTATATTCTATGTGTTCAAATATGTATAAAACTTAATTTACTGTAGCGCCGTCTAGTGGCCAATTATAGCAAAATAGATTGAATAAAAACCTTCTCCATAAGAAAAGACTCACTTGTGCCAACTTTAATGGTAATCTGTTAAATTTTTTTTAAGTCGATTTATCTCAACATGTATTTTTGTTATATAGGTTTATGTATATATTTTTTTTTTATTTAATTAATTTACGTTTTAAGTTTTAAGGTAAACTAATACACGTAACGTCATTCGATTTGAAGTATTCATGAATATGTTTATGTGAATTCTAGAAAAGTGAATCTCCGCCACCTGTCCCTGAAGATCAGCCCACTGCGAAGCCGGAACCGACAACTGATAGTCAAGCCGAGTGGGTGCCAGGAGGTGAAGACACCATAGCTACCGAAAGCCTTGCCGAGACATCCGACAATCTGTCCATAAAAGAAGAAGCCACCAGAAGTCCTCTTAAAAGGTATTCAAATTGTTTTTGACGGTCCTTGTTTTCTTTTGCTTTTGTTTTTTCTCAGTCCTTTAGGCCGGGTTGTGAATTTTTAAATTAAGCATATGATATTTGAGGAAGCCTAGTTACTGTAAATATGTGTGACTCGTTGTTTCTAGGTGTTTTTACATCACATCCTTTTATTGTTTATCAGAAATGAAGAAAATCAATTATAATATATTTTTATCCTAGCTTGGTTGTACGTCTGTACAACATACGCTAATAAGTATTGTGTAGTTCAAAAACTAAGGTCACCGTCGATACAGATACTGTTATACCAGTTTGATGAAATGTCTGTTTATTTTTCACTAGCGGCCCGCTTCGGCTTCGCACGGGTATAAAATATATAGCCTAATGTCAAAACTGACTGACTGACTGAGTAACCTCAAAAATAACAGTATTTCTCCACTATTTAATTTACGTTATTATACATATAAACCTTCCTCTTCAATAACTCTATCTATTAAAAAAAACCGCATCAAAATCCGTTGCGGAGTTTTAAAGATTTAAGCATACATAGGGATATAGGGACAGAGAAAGCGACTTTGATTTATACTATGTAGTGATGATCCAATACCACTAGGAGGAAACGTGTTACCTGATATACGACTCTACTTATTCAAACTTTTAGCAAAATTCTTATTGCGTACCAAGATGGAGATTTCCGTGTAGCTTTAACTTCGTAAACCAGATCCTGATGTTTTGTAATAGAAGGGACGTGGTGGGTTGATATGTAATGATTCTTCATAATATTTGCCATGGTGCATATGAAAAAGAATTCGTAACGCGACACAGTATACACATCTTAATGCGATGTTTACATCACTAGTAAAACCGACAACCAACTACTACTAGTTGGCCAAGGTGTTAATGAGGTACCCTCACGCTGTCCCCCGGCAGCGTGAGGGTATCCATGATGGATTTTTCCCTCAATAAAAAAAAAAAAAAAAAAAAGGTGTTAATGAGGTATTGGACGGAACAGTTGCGGAATAGTATTCCATGCACGATCTGACTAGACAAACCCTTGTGAAATATTCTTTAGAACGGATCGCTCTTTCTAGGATGTTCTGCTATTATCATGTGATATAAACATATTCATCGTGAGGGATATTTTATTATATATTTGTTAAAACAGATTGCTCAAGAACGCACCGAACAAGAACATATATGTGAAGAAGAAGCCACGGCCTGTGAACAATAGCCCTACACATCCCGAAAATACCGAATTTGCTTACGACGGGTGAGTGATCATTTTTTTTACTTTACACCAAATCAACGTGAAATATATTGTAACGTTCTAAATGAATTCGATGCGTTAGAAAGTTGCGAACGCGGAACAGGTTACGAATGCGGAGAAGACTAACGAATGCGAAATAAAAGTTACGAATGGGGAAAAGTTACGAATGCGGATCGAGGAGAATCGTTAAGTGTCTTAAGTTGGTTTTTTTTTTTCAATAATAAGTCCTGCGACCTAAGATTGAAATGAAAACACCTCCATGTAACGAGAGCAAATACAAAAAGCACGTAATATAAATCTATCGCTAATAAACCGATTAGCATAAAACGCTTTGTCGTTTAAGTCTGATATCGCGTATGTTAAATGGCACATAATAATAATAGAACACGTCTGTTTTATTTCCAGCGAGCCACTTATTGATTTCGACAACGATTTATTCCATAGCGTGTTGGTGTTGCCAGAAGCTAAAGAATCCGGTAAGTCTATGGTTATTTGGAGTGTTTCTAATTGATTTTATGAATGCTCTATATGTTATATATGATTGCCGTAGTAACATACATATAATGTTTATTCGATTCTACTAATTCAACGATAAGTGGTGGTTTTGTTTCATTTCTTGAGATTATTTATTTCATGATTTTACGATGCTAAACTATGTTATTATTTCATAATTTGGTCGCTTGTACTAAATATTTGTTTGGATGCGAAGCGACATATGACGTATCTTTGTGCTAATATTTGTTTATTTTAATGATAGGCAGCGATAAGCAAAAAAAAAACTGTCTCACTTGGATCTAAGTGGTCATTGTGATAAATAAACAGCCACCCTTAGATAATTTTTAAAATTGATAATGCATCTGAAACACTTTGTGTTATATTAAGTGAATGTTGATAATTGTCGCATTCAAAATGTCAATTTCCGAATACGTACCAGTCATATAACCAAGTTTTAACAAAGTCTACAGAGAGCGGTATAAATTTCAGTTGACATTCTGCGAGTTCGGAGTATATAATGAATCGTACTGTTCACTTTGCCGTTACGAGGCGTGTATTTTGTAATGATGTGGTATAAAGTTTGTTGAAACTAATTTAGTTCAATTTGCGTATTGCTCCTGTACTTCGAACTTTGCATAGTCTTGTAATTATAAATATTATTCAAAGTATATAAATTATATTAATGACAGAACATAATAATAAGAATGTAGACATTTATTAGGAAATACTTTTAGTTCAGTAGCTGTATTTTAAAATTATTACATAAAGGGTTAATAAAATTTAATCTTGACATTTTTATTATAAAATATGCTTTTATTATTATTTTAAAATATTCCCGCTAAAACGCTTACGTTTAATACGTAAACCGTCTTTAGGTTGACGTCACACCATTCTAAACAACATTATTATTCTTCGATATGAATGTGTCAAAGTTTAAATGTCAGAACGATGTTTCGGAAGCTATGACGTCACGCGCTCTGATTGCTGCACGTGTTCGTTCGCACAATGACAGGAATCCTTTTTTGTTTTTAATATCATTACTAAAATTATATTTTGAATATGTGAATAAAAGTTACATGATATTTAGTTTTTATATACTTATAACTTTAGAAAAATAAATGGAAATGGTACAATCCTATTTGTGTGTTGAAAAGAACAGAAACAAAGAAGTATGTTTTTTTTCGTTATTTTAACCAGGGTGGAACTGCAAAACGGGTGGTGTTAAGTGTCCGAACTGCCATAGATTCTTTGCCAACCGATACAACCTGAAAGTCCACATACGGGATAAGCACGACACTCGCGAGGGTACACTGCAGTGCGAGATATGTCAGAAGAGGATGAGGAACCCGTCCTGCCTCCGCGTGCACATGTACCACCACCGCAAGCAGGCTGCTTACTTGGCACAGCTCACCACGCAGGGAGATCAAATGCGGCACGTGTGAGTTCCCGTACTCTAATCTCAATTTGAAAACAATCACGAACACCACACATATAGTGATAAATGTTTCAACTTAACTCTTTTATAGTATGTTGCCTTCTCTATATCAAGCAGCTGAATGGCTTGCAGATACGACAGCAACGACAACTGATTAATTAAAAAAGCTCTTAATGGTCGTCATCTTTTTTAGATCATATTACAAATACAGGAGCATCTCTTTGTACAATAAAAGTGTTCAAATTTTTATTGGATCGGTTCGAATGGGATCTTAATTTAATTTGACATAAAACTTGATTCTATAGTAAAATAAGACGAGGTGGGATATAATATAAATACAATAGTTATTATTAACGCTTATCTTGAATCGTTTAATGATTACTTGTAATGAAATAGAACATGAGTTATTTCTTTCAGTCTAGTGAAAGAGGAAAACATTATCTAGAAATTTACGTAATTGTAGGTTAAGTAAATGATATCTTAATCTATTGAAGCAACTACTTTAAATTTTTAATTACAATTTTCGAAACAGCTATATGTCGATAAAAAATTCTTTTGAAAGTTTAAGGCACTTCCTCTCAACGCGGCAACGGATTAAGTTACATCTAAGCAACGTCGTGTCTAAAATCCACTTGACTATATATATACATACAATAGGAATAGAAATTATAACAACTATCATAAGTATTACGTCGCGAAATTTTTGTTTCTATCACAGTATATAACATGTGACAATTGATGATCATTTATATTTCATATACTACTATTAAAAACAGAATTTAACTAACTCTTTAGATGCACATGACTAATGTGTCACGTGAAATATTTTATCACTAGTTATATATGATATTTTCAATATTGGACACACGACTTGACTATACTAAATGTCTTTTTAGAAATATAAACGATATGTTGTTGGATTTTTCCAGTGTACAGAACATGGTCGGATCGAAGTGGCGCGGCGATTCAGCGCTGGCCGATTACAGGGACTTCGACAGGTAAGTCTTGTGTTTTCGGGGTGTCTCCCGTCACGAGTCATAAGCGCAGATCTGATAACCGTAATAGAGAGAAAAAAAAACATTTATCCTCCATAAACCTAATACAGGAGGAACTAAAAAAAAATATATAATAAAAATCTAAACCGGTTTAGTGCTTTATGTGTCGAATTCAGTTTATGGCGTTACTTGTGATTAGTATGGCGTGAGTACTTTTGTATAATTGTGATAATGTATTTAATATTCAGTTTAAACGCTGGGAATAATATTTATACAAAACGAATCATTTTGCTCGTAAACGCGATTACCGCTGCTAACATACCAGTTCGGTGCTCAAGACTCGTGACAGAAACTATTCTATAATAAAATATGTAATACCATAAATAGGTGGTAGTAGATACCATTACTTGTTTTATACCAATGACAACTGTTTTGACACTAAATTGCAAATGGCTACCGTACAATATTACGTTCCTTGTTTTAAATTGTAATGTTGAATTATGAGTTGTGTTTTTAAAAATTTAATAATATGTCAATAATCAAGCGTTTCCACTAAAAGTAGAACGAGAAAATTTACGGTTGGATAGGAGTCTGTTTTGTACATTTTAATTCCACGTATACTCACTATAAATCATAGTGTCAAAATGGCGGACGTCATAAAGACATAAATTATAGTTTGACAATCATCTTGTCTATGATTGTATGTATAGTGTAAATATATGTGCAATTTGTGATCTGTGAACATTTTCTATAGATTATTAATATGTTGTTTGGTTTTTGGAATAATATTATTACAGTTTTAAATTATCGGGTTATAAAATTTTGGAATATATTTTACACGTATTGGATGGTTGCGAGACCGATAGATTTAGGGTATCTAAGAAACGCCTCTCATTTTACAAACACGATACAGTTATTATAGTATATATATGTACACACATTTTTTTTTTTTATATTAAAACCTGCCTGTGTTTGCTAATAGCTATTCATTTTCTTGATATTTGTGTTGCTCTGTCTGCTTAATTTTTTTCTCTCTATATATTGGCGTCTGGCGAGCATAACGCCTTCACTCTGCGTCTTAAATGTATCATAAATGATTAATTGAATTGGAATATTTTTATATATTATATTTTAAGCTTGCGAAGGTTCTTTTGTTTATTGATATATGTATTTATGTTTACTATACTTATGAGTAAAACAAATAATTATGTAGCATATAAATCGTCGTTTAACCGGTAGAACATCGATTTCACCTGCTGAAAGGTTCGAACCTTAAACCAACTTTTCGGAATTCAAAGGCGATGGAAAATATCGTGATGAAAGTTAAAACTGAGAAATGTAAATAATTATAAATATAGAAATGTGAATTACTCGGTGTTTGAAATCACTAATAATATTTTGAGCTGGCGTGGTGATTACGCCCTCACCTTCCTTCGGGAAGAGGCCTCGGCGCAACGGTGGGATTCTTACGTATATTTTCTGAGAATAAGCGATTATGAAATAAATGTAATTTTTTTTTAAATATAACTTTCAAGATATTTAAATAGCATGTGATTAAAATGCTACGTTGAAATACTTTAGGGTCTCATGGGCTTTCACATGAATAGTCTTGGTATCCACGAATTGAAACTATTGTGATATTTTTGTATTTTCTTTGACGTTATCTTGTTTGTAATGCCAATACTATGTAGTTTCATGTATTTGTTCTAAAACTAGCTGGCGACTGGAGCTTCCAGTAAGGAAAGCGTAACGAAATGTGGGCTACACTTTTCACCACGTTCGGAACAATATTGACATATCACATTGGTTATACTATTCAATTTGGTTCAAGTTTTCAAACGACGTGCCTCCAAAGACTGAAAATTTAAAATTTTATTATATTATATAGCCTTAAACAATGTGGCAATATCTCGGACTTCATTTAACCTGTTTTTAACACCCTAAGTGCTTATTTACATTGTATAGGGAGACTCCGTACAAAATGTTATATTCCTAGAGCCATCTATCTGTGTTCAAGCTGCGCGTTGTCTACCAGTTTGTCTAAAGAATTTTTTTAACTAAATGATACAAGTAAATGGATATGTGGATATTGTCTCTACTAGATAAAACTTTCGTATCAGGTGCTTGCGTATTCGTTGCGCTGTACGTGCAGTTAAATTATTACACATAAAAAGAAAAACATTTTATTTTGCGACAGAAAGAAAAATATGTAATTTTTTTTTTAATATTATAGGTTTTAGCGTCTCACCACAATCTCACTCCAGGATGGTAAACACGCTAAATCTAGACATCATATGTGCTTAGCAACAGATTTTCAACTTGAGGGTGGTAGGTAACGGGTGGAGGACTTAGAAATAGCCCTATTACCAAGCTATGGTTTCATCACGACGTTTTCCTTCATGCACCGACTCAGTTGCAAAGATTCGAACCCACGTCGATGAACGCGGTGTCTGGACACGCTAATCAAGCACTCGTCCAACGTCACTTGAAATTTATATTTAACTAATTATCCTTACGGCTTCGCTCGACGCTTGACGATGGTTTAAACGGTACGGTACACACGTTAACGTGCTGCAGTACCAGCTGTTACTGAGATGTAGTAGAAACGTGTACTATAAAACCGTTTCCATGATAAAACATTAGGGTGTTTCCAATTTACATAATAATCGATTAAATATACCTCATATTGAAGATCTCAGATTGGTAACGAACACTTTATGTACAATATAGTAATAATGTATATTTGTTTACATTATGTTTTACTATCATTAGGTTTTTGTTTATATTTTTTTTACGTTTATTTTATATTTTATTAGTAAATCTATGCGAATTTTATATATCAAAATTATTCGATACATATTCAGGAACGAGGGGATTTTTTTAAGCCTGGGTATGGAAAACGTAAAATACTTGGAAAAATACTCATAAAAAATATTACTTATATCTGCAGCTGTTTTCTACTTAGCTGATACGTCATTTTATATTTATTGCTAGTTATTCGCTCTCTTCCCCGCTCGCGTTGAAAAATTTCAATTTTTTTCTTCATTGTAATTTATATGTTAATTTCATTTATTATAAAAATATTATATCTAATAGAGATTACCATCACCTTTCTCACTCTTGATTTCGCTAATAAGGTTGAATTTGGAATAATTCTGAAAACGTGTTTCAAAGATCATGTGGGAGAATATTATTACAGAGCTTCAATTAAATAAAATGAAGCCTTCTATATGATTTTTTTTTTCAATTTTTTTTAATTTCGAATTCGTCATTACTGGGCGATAATGAGTTCGTTCCTTCCTTTTTATATGTATATTATATTATGTTAGTATATATTTATATATGATTATGTTTGTTATAACGTTGCAAGTGGGATTTAAATGCAAATGCGAACTTTAAATATTAACAACATTGGTAACATTTGTCGGGTGGCATTATGTGCTAATTGGGTCACTGCTACAGTGTGGTCAGTTTTTTTACCAAAATAAAAACATTTTCGGGTTTCGTAAACCTATTATCGATTTGAACACTTGCGATATTAGTTCGGCATTACAACCTTTTTACTCGAATCGTGAGAATATATTATATTGATGAGTAAGTTATGAGGGAACAATATCTGCGACAACTCACAAGAGCTATCCCGGTATACAGTACTGAAGTTGTTTGCGTAAACATTGACTGAATTTCCTCACATTTCACTTTTAGCATCAATTAATGGTACGCCGAACGAAATTGGAATTGATCCTCTGCTTAATGTATCTGTACTTTTTTATTGCAAGCATCTCATCCTATCCTAGTAAAAACGACGGGCAAACTTTGTCAACTCTTTATGTGATATATGTTTTTAAATGGAGTTCTCGCTGATAACATTGCGTTCATTTATATAAAACTGTGCGTAACTTCTCTTACTAAACGGGTGTATTCGCTGGCGCTTGCCCTGCTATGGTCGAGTAGTTTGATGGGTGATATTTCGATTCGATCGACGGAGTTCTTTGGAATTCGTACACATTTCCTAATTTAAATTAATGATACCAACGGTTGATGGTGAAAGACAATATCGTGAGGAAGCCTGAACCTAATATCTGTTCTTGTGGTATCATCGTACGTGGGACGAATATAAAACTGGTTTTCTGGACGGTTGTGATCTTCAAGATTTTTCTAGAGGTTTACTTTATGTTCTTAATGTATTTTTTAGGAATGTTTCTAATATTAAGGAGTGTAAGCGATAAGTTTGTTTTAAAATTAGCTTGTGCTCGCGACTTCATTTACATGAATATGCTTATGGAGTTCTTCAGGAAATAAGTGTGTTATCTGCATTGCAATTGGGCAGTGTGTATATATATATTTGTATATTTTATATATATTATTATTATTTTTATTTCTTTTTGTTTATGTATTTTACTTATTTTATAATAGAATATCGAAACACAGCCACAAAACATTGATTACCTAAGTATATGGTGATCTATAGATTACTTTGCCATGCTTCTACTCATTAGCCCTTCAGGTCAGGTTATGTAAATCGTAATCTATTTTCGCTACGGTCCAATACAAGATCTATATTACGCATAAATACGCTAATAATTATGTAGTAAATATTTCTACATGTGGCTACAATGTGGCTCCAAGTTGTCATTGCATTTTACCCTTATTTTTAGCGTTATAATATTGATGTTCATATGAAAATCTTTAATTGTTTTGCGTTTGTTTGTAACATCAAGAAACACATAAGGCAATATTGGTTATTTAGTTTCAGTAAAAATTCTGTGCATTTCTAATACTTTGTAATGCAACATTTTGATAATCTATAGGAAATCGCAAAGCGCTATCTCATGCGGTCGAATAAAAAAAACGAATGTCATCCCTGGCGCCTTCTTATCGAATCGTGAGAATGTAATATGCGTATTTTTTGTTCTGTTTAAGAATATTCTGATATTACCATCCCTTGTACATGGCTATCGTGATTAACTGTTCGCTCCCAGCGCTTGTCACTAGAATATTTTCTTTTGATTGGCCTAATATTTTTCTGATAACTAACTGATTTGCCTTGCACTTGGTGGGATTGCTTATCATAAACGTCTCAGAAATTATCTTGTCAACCGCCGTAGTAAAGTATAATAATTCTAGACGCATCGATTTCAGTTGTATTTGGTCGTCACAAGAATTATATCAAGTAGGTAATTTCTGCTATTGACTCGGTTTGTTTTTCACGCTTGCCACGTATGAACCATTTAATGTATACATACGGATGATGCACGTTAGTTTTATCTTGTAATTGTATTGTACATTTCAGTTGCCCGCGTTCCACAACTCCCGGTCCGAAAGTGGTGTCGAATGCGGCACCCGAAGAGAATCATCCAGTCACCGCAGTCGAACAGGTCGAGCCGAAACCCGAAACCGACGCCGAAACGGTTTCAAATTGAAACTGAAAATCTCTCAACACTGAGGTATATACATACATACATACAGTCACAAATTAAAATATTTTTGTATAATATTGAAGGCGTTCCAGTTAAGTTGTATTCGAAGTAAGAGAAGTTTGCACTGTAATAATCTCTCTTAAGATTATTTTTTTAGCGAATTTAGATATGCAGCGGCCTCTTGTACCGGCAAATGATGACTTAGAACATGTTGTATCGTATTTATTTACTATGATATAACTACATTTATGAACAAAGTAATAATAGTAATTGTAAAACAAAAAGGATAAAAACGAAAATAAGCGTACATTATTTTGGGAAATTATTCATGTAATCGTGTAACGAAAAATATAGTATATATAAGCGACAATAGATAAATAATGAAATGGAACAAATCATAGAAATTGCGAAACTCGTGCTTTTTCAACAAAACAAAATATATTTGTACAAATGAATGGTAGCGTCTTGACGAGTGAACAACGGTCGTCTCGGTGCTATTTACATTCTTTAAAAATTTTTTATAAATGATTAAATTGTTATTAAGCCTTTAGGTTATTAATGTACATCGTGCTCGTTCCGTGTTCGTCATTCGGATTACAAATATACGTAAATATTAACGTGCCAAAATTATATATATATATATAATCTATGAAGTACCGAGTCAGCTGTTTTCACACGTATACGAAAAAAAAATAACAATTGACGTGTATACATTCCATGAAAGTAATCGTGAAGACTGAAAACTTATAAACATTTATAAATGAAGTCTGTTAGACCAGAATATTTTAATAATAGTAACATTTATAAAGGGTACAGATAGATGTATTGAAAATAAATACAGATCGATTTAATACTCTCTTCGTGTTTTAAATAATGATTTTATACATACAGGAAGTTATAATTTTGATGTTATAAAAAAATATATTTTATACGGAGTCTCGGACAAACGATTTAGTATGGTTGCCATATTTTTATCGAATCATTGGACAGTATCGATATATACACATTTCTCTTAGAATGTCCACACGTTAACAGTAAAATATGAATATAAATTAATGCACAGGATGTGATCTAATGACATTAAAGATAATACTCCAAATGTATTTTATTGTTGTATATTTAATGGTGGTGGTTTTTATTCTATTTTAATATGATTTATAACGATTATTATTAATAAATATTAGTGAAATTGAAAATATTTACTCGAATATGTGAAAATGAACATGTATTAGAGGAAACATTGTGTAGTGTAACCGTTATTATATACAGCGAAAATAGGATTTGGAGAAGGGAATAATAATGTTTTTTTTTTTTAAAGTACAAGTTATTATTAGGCAGCTAGTTTGAAAAACATTTATAATATATTATTTAATTTAAAAATATAAAATAAAGTGTTGCCATTTTATGATGAGTGTATAGGGAGTAGTGATACACGACATTTTCAATATCGATTATGCTGCATTTGATTAATTCTAATGGTAAATTTGTGAATCTACACCGAATTGATTCAGAAATGTTTAGGTATATAAACCTTACAGTACAAATACGATATTGTGTAATAATCATCAATTAATCTATGCTTTACTTAGTCGTTAAGTTATAATAAAGTAACTTTAAGTATCAATTGAAACACGAAAAATCAATATTTTATACGTACAATGTTAGTCTGTTAGAATTTTTTTTATTATATTATACAAGGGTTGTTTACATACTAGTAAGATATTAAAGGAAAAATTATACCTCAATATATATATGTATATATATTGGAATGATGTTCTATAGAGGATACTTGTTTGTCGGGTTCACCGTCAATAAAAAAAAAAAAAATCTATATATATATATTTTACAAACGCGCCGGCTCCCGCTTTTTGGGGTCCACGTGTGACAGTAACATTCCATTTTTGTCTTTTATAAGGTATTAAATTTATTATACAAATAATATATGGCCAGAGGCATGGAACGAATGTTTCGTTTAATGATCTGGCTTTAAAGCGTCAAAGATAGCTTTAAAATGAATCGTCCCATCGGAATCATATCGAAACATATTATAGTCATTAGCTCTCTTAAAATATATATCGACGGGAACCTGCGGATATATATATATAAAAAAAAAAATCGAGATGCGTTTTTTTTTTCACGCAAATCACTGGGTCGGAGAGCAGGTACACCTTGTCATTGTGAAAAGTTAAATAATAGGTCAATTTTGTATGTGTATATTTTTGGTCGTACCGCATTCGCGTGCTGATATTGATCTTGTTTGAGATGCAAAAAGAAAAAAAAAAAAGATATAATTCATTATAATGAAATACGTCCAATATAAGATGTATTTTTTGAAGGTTTTGGTATTTTAACCTGTAATATTAAGGGGGTACTATGACTAACAAATATATATATATATGTATATGTATGTAAATCTTAAGATCTTTATTCAATTTCTTAGACATTCCATTAGGTTTTAAGTTTGTATAATCAACCTGATTTTTTTTAGATTTTATACATTAATATTATACGTTAATTTAAGTTTTTGCGTTTGTTTTAAAAGCGGTAATACGAAATCGTGTCACACATATGCAATATACTATTTCTAAAACTACTTCTAGAATAATCTATTTCTAAAAATACTTTTTTGGAGTGCACATATTATTTAGAATATATATATATAGTTTGCAGCTCATACTTATGTGTCGACATATTTTGTTTAATAATAACTCATACAACTACACCAGTATATAGTAAAAATTCGAGTGTTGTCTCTGCTGAATTTGGTTTAATTGTTTTATTCTTATAGTTTTTCTCTGTACTGGCAGTTGGATTACAGCCAAAACAAGAAAAAAAAAATTGCTGTTGAAAGATTTCATGCTTCAACGAATTTCTTTGTATCATCACTTTTCAGATATAATTAATTGTAAACAAAAGTTATTGTGCATTGGAAGTAATATATAAAAGCTATATATTCGTTCATACAAATGGTTGTCAGTATATACAACATTGATAAACGTCACCATTTGTCCGATAATTATGAAGGTTGACACATATCTTATGTATATTTTCATATATTGGTAGTAACTACAGTGTGCGAAATCGTGAACAAATCGCGTATAATATAATATCGGTACAATCTTATAATAACTATTAGTAAACAAAAAAAAAATCTTGTCATCAATCGATCAAGTCTGTTGTGTATGGTTAGTGACATATACGAAACGACTTATTTATGAAATAACAAGTGAAATATTTTTACCTTACTGTGGTGAGTAGAAAAACAAAACATTTTAAAACTGTAAACGTCACATTTTCTTATTATCATTTCTAAAACAAACGCCGTTTAATGTAGGAAAAGAGATTACAAATGTTTACGTGCGTGTGAACATTCCATAGTTTTCGGTAGCTGTATAGTTTTAAGCATTTATTGTAATCATAAATAAAAAAAAACATATGATATTTTTTTACCAAATTTTTCTCATACCAATGCTATTACATTATAATATATTGATGTAGGGTGCAGCTAATTTCAAAGGTTTTTCAGTTTTGACACGCTCAGACTCATATTACTCGTTATGTGTTTTAATTATATACTGGTCGTCTTTAGACGATAAATTGGATTTATACATTTTTAATACATAAATTGGTGTATCGATTTTTAATGTACAAATTCGAATAATCTATTTACAGTCGATAAATATTTGTTTTTGTATCCGCATCGACCCTAAAATATTTGTTTCTAAAATATGTTATTAAAAATATGGCTTTGAGCGTTCAAGCTTAATCGATACATGATAGATCATATAGTGTGATGATGATTTTATGTATAAAAGTCTATTAATACTCAATATGCGTGGCCAAATAGTTTTTTTTGTTTTCTTTTTTTTTATAAAATCGTGCTTCTAGAAATAACAATAACGAATATGTAACGTTACGGTACCTCAAGACCAGATTTATCGATGCGAATATAAACTTTTACACATTTTTTATACTATAATATGTATCCGTTTATTGAATCAAAATTATATTACTTATTTGAAGTGTATATTTCACATATTCGTTGGTATTCTGTCGTTGAATACTGCATCCCAGGTGATGATAACAATTGGGAATGTGCGATACTCGACACTAAGGCACCTAGTTATTCTGCTTTATAATGGTTACGACGCCAATTGAACTTTTGACAATTCACCAGATTAATAATGTATTTAGATTAAATGCACGTTATTTCGATATTAACTTTTGAGAATCCTTCCGAAGAACATCCATCCACAAATGTATGCGCTTAAAAAATGATGTTTGTACTAAATTATTGGAAATATCTCTGGCGAGTCCGTGTGTTGGCCTGTCTTTACTCTGTTTACTTTCGGTTTGTGACGTCATAATGTTTATCACTAAAATCTTCAAAGAAACTCACGTGGGTTTAATTAAAGAACTGAAAAGTTTTACCGTCGATAATACTTTAAGAAGATATAGCTATTACGATGAAAGAAATCTTAAGTTTTCAATCTCAATTTGCCTAAGTTTTATATTAATTTTTATATATAATTTTATAGCAAAATGTGGTTGGAGATGGGAACACGCTAAGCGTAGAGTAGTATTCGTGTTCAGAAATGCAATAGCCGGAACACACCTATGTAAAATAAATGTAATGAAGTAAAAAAATATCCTGTATAACAGCTGAGTATAATTTTAATAAAGAATAATATTGACTCAGTAATTTTGTAGTTCACATGAGCTAATTTAAATTTACCAGTGAATAAACTTCTTTTAAGCACTGTACAGTCTAAGATCAAATACATTTTTGCCATCAATATAGCGGAAAACCAAGTAATAGCTAATATAATATATATATAATTGTCAATTTGAACAATTATTAGACAAGTAAACGTGAGTTTTTATAGCATTTGAAATAAATTAGGGCAGGCAAAAATTTGTTGGATATATTGTGATTGTTTTTAGAAGGACGTTTCCTAATGGAGCTTGCGGTAGACGTTAAATGGTAGAGAAAACGTCACGTACGAAAAAAGCGTTATGCTCTTCTCTCTCTCCACCTAGGCGATTTCATGCGTGTAGGTTGTCAAAATTTGATATCAATTAAATAATATATCAAATTTATAAATTGAATCAACCGATTATTATTTGACTGTTAATTTGTTTTCACGCCAACAATGTTATTAATAATTGTCGTACCTTTAAATAATGTAATATAGTATAATAAAATTGTAATATAATTTATGTAAAGACATGACACACGGCCGCACACCGTCACCACATTCCACCTGCAAAACATTCCGTTTTATTTTATGACTGTCATAAAAACATGCTCAAATATTATTATAACGAAGAACAACTTGAAGATCTGTGTAACCATGACAATTTCTTTATATTTAATTATTTAGAATGTAAGCTATGTCTTTTACGTGTATAATATTCAATATATTTTTTTTGTAGTTCATCTAGAAATGTGTCGTGTCAATCGCTTTCGAATGGAAAGATCTTTCGAAGAGCGGTGATTTAAAGGAAGAAAAAAATAAACGACAATCTGTCATGCATCTAAACCTTCCCAAAGGTCATATACAAATAAATATACTTTGCCATAATACAAATGGAGTTGATGCGAATTATCGTATTTGACTTGAACTGTCCGTCTTTTTATATATATTTTTTATTGATATTAATAATTATAAGTATTTCTTCAGAAGTAACCAATAGATGATATTTTAGATGTAAATGAAACGGATTTATGTATATTTGTCAATTGTTGTAAGATATGTTTAAAGTAACTTGAATTTGACAAGTTTATATGATGTTTTTAAAGGGTATAAATATATTATTATGTGACCGAATTTATCAGATGTACTAATTATTCATTCAATTGATGAGACGTGATTTTTTCTATATGACGTATTTTAATTCTGCCAATATATACTAATAACGTAGAATCTTGATAAGTCGAATTTCAATGGGAATATGCGAGAATTCGAATTGAAGAGATATCGATATACTAAATGTGTTTACTTTCAAAGGTTTTTGTAGGTAAATATTCTACTTGCGGAGATTTAGATTATGTATTAAACTAATTTTCAGACACAAATGTAATAGTAATAAAAAATCTTGTTACAGAGGTAACGCTTTAGAGCTGTTGTTCAAAATCGTTATCGTATTGTTTTGATTCTTCGACGTCTAGATTTTTTGTGTGCCGGTGATTTTGAGTCTCAACGGGGTGGGTTTTTCGATTTGGAGAGGTTTACCGTCTTATCGATGTTCGAATTACTGAGTTTCTACTTCATTAGTTTGTTCTTGCGTCAAAAATCGATTATTGTAGCTATAAAAAATAAGCGGCAAATCGTATAATTAACAACAATTTTTGATACATCGTCTTCATAAGGTCTATAGAGTGTAGAAATATTAAATTTTAAAATATTTTATCGATTGTATGTTGTAACGGAACAATTTTTTTTTTTATAAAATGTCGTACATTAATGGATTTATCGTTTATATTACGTGGAGTGAAAAATCTTATTTGTAATGAATGATCATGTAATCGTCCGTGTTGGCTTATTATATTTATTATACTGAATAAACTTATACATTTATATACATGTTACATGAAAATTATATTTATATATATATATATATATATTATGTGACCATGTTCAGATATTGTAGAACAATTGGCCAGTATTTTTGAAAGACTAAACTCTTTATATAGATATATATGTGAATATTATAACGTGAGTGTAATACTTTTTGTATGGCTTTCAAGAAATAATGTTTGAATTTCGTGTTTTATCGGAAAGTGGCAAACGTTTGAAAAATATCTAAATTAAGCGTTGGCATTTCAGTTTCACGTCTTTTAAAAATAAACATTACGTTATAGAAATATGGTACAACAGAGAAAAAAAAATTACAAATTTGCATGTTGTTTCATGAAAGCATATTGTTCTAATATGTAAGTTCTTTATATGAATTCGTCCTCAGTTGGGATTAAATCTCATTCGATAAATGTCGCTGATTAACAGGAATACGTATAAACATCAATGAAATCGTATATTTAATAACTACGGAGTGAAGTTGAGCGAGCGAAAGTCAAATATCATTACCGAACTCATTAGATGATGGAATTTCTTCGGCTCGAGATAATTCACAATGTCTCGGGACCGTAAAGGTTCAAATTTAGTCACGAAATGTCAGAATCACTTTACAAAGTTATAAAATGGGGAATAGATTATTTATAGTATTTTTGATTGATTTATTGTGTAAATAAGTATACGTAATATTTATTTATAATAAGCGTTTAAATTCCAGAACTCTCGACCGTTTTGTGCAGTTTCCTCGGAGACTAAACATGTTTTATATTCTCTGTTATAAATTACTAGCTACCCGCCCCGGCTAAAGCGTACATTTAGAGTAAGACCATGTAATTAAATAATATTATTGAAGATATTTCTATTGTCTTCTGTCGCACTTCTTTTTTTTTATATAAAAACTTTTTTTACGCAAAATTTACATTTTTCCGTAGGATTTTTCAAACATTTTATTTCAAAAAAAACTTTGCCCTGCCAATAACAAATACAACCAAAAAATAAATATTCCGCTAAATGCAGCCGTCGTGATGTGTTGCGCTTACACACATTGCGCAATTAAATTTTATTTATATAGATTGAATTAAAATATTGTTTGTGTCTTTTTTATCCGGTCACATCAGACTGTATCTGAAGGAAAGAACAGAAGCTTTCTCACAGAAAGCCGATGTGAAGTAACAGTCTTTGCACTGTTGCGTTTCGTTCGGTCAGTGAGAGCGCCGGAGGCCTACTTATTTAAAAGGCCGGCAACGCACTTGCGACTCCCCTGGTGTTGCTAGTGTCCATGGACGGCGATGATCACTTACCATCAGGTGACCCACCTGTTCCTTTGCCCCCTATAATATATTTAAAAAAAATGTAGAATTGTCGTGTACATTAGGAAATTCTATTAACAGACTTTATAGTCTTATATTCAATATAAAACGATTAATTTAAATAAGAATTTTGAAAGTGACAACATTATTTATAACATATTTCTGTCGTTGTAGTTATGTGAAATAAGTTTGAAGATAATGATGTAAGCACGCCGCGAGACTTCGCTCCGTAGGTAAATAATTTCACAGTTACTCTTGTGATACAATAACACGGATGTGTGATTAACGCTATAATCGTCTTGTTATGGTTGTGAAAATGAATATACACGTATATACATATATATCATATCATGTTCGTAAATTTATTTGTCATTATAACGCGTCAAATGTATATAATATGTTTTGAGATTTTTTTTTTAATTTATCATATTGAAGAAATAATTTAAAAGGTTTATGTAATTCGACACCTTCAAAATGCTCTCTAATATTGTTATATAAGTATTAATGGTATAGGGACCATCGATATCGACAATGGACATCGTTGGAAGTGTTCAATATTTTGTAACGGAAATGAAATCGTATTTTTATACAATTACACTATTTATAATTATAATGAATACATTATAACGTCTTACAACTGTTGAGTATATAAAAGAAAATTATAAATAATATGAACGATATTATCCGTTGACAAAAGACTGTGGAATCTTGAATATAAGTTGTATGAAAAGGTTTATTTTTATCGAGGTCGATTAATTCTGTATAATAAATGAACGGTAGCTTTTATTTTTATAATAATTTTTAAACATATCTCTAGTACGAGTTGAGAACTGCGTTCGGTATATAGTTTCCGTTGTTGTGTGCCTTTATGGTTATTTTAATCCTGTATGGTGTGGTATCGTTAAAGGATATGTTGCATTTTTTTTAATAATAAAACATTGTTTCAATGGCAATCAAATCTTATAGAGACATACAGCTTGATATATCAAGATTTGTATTCCTAGTTGATTATACGCGTAGATTCAATAGACTGCAAGTTATTATCAACAGCGGTGCTTTGTTTTATAATTTTTTATATTGAAAACACTGAATTAAAGGAGAAATAATTATTTGAAAATGAAAATGTTATGATTACATATCATAATTACCATAATTTTACAAATTTATATATAATATAACAAAATTATAAAAAAAAAACATACAATGCGAGGATTCAAATGTATAGTGTATTTTAAAGAACAACAGAATAATAATAATAATGTTGTCTATAAAAAAATATTTTGATTATATTTCGACGTGTTGTAATTGTTCCATTCTTGGTGATTTTATGTATTATTCTCAACTCTCCCGTTGAATATAGTTATTATAGTTCTCATCTCATCTGATATTAATGAATTACTAACGACACATCTCAGGAACGGTTACCAAGTTATTAAGTATCTTCCAATGTTTTCGATTTTAAGATTTTATTGATCAAAGTTACCTGGTAATAATTATCATGGAATTAAAGGATTTTAAAACAATTTTCCATAGAACATAGAAACTTCGAACTTCACCAATATTGTCGCTGTCATTATTTACAAAGTAAACCTGCCTCGATAAAAATATACGGATGATAATAATGATTTGCCCAACAACTTTAAGTGTGTATATGTTCAGTATTCTTTGGTTACTAGAAAATTTTACATTATATTCCCCATTGCCCATTTGATTTGAGGAGAGAGTTTTTGGGTGAATAAACCAATTGTGGTCAGTATGTATTGAAGTCACGCGACTCGTCGATGCAATTCATATAAAATACCCTGTATATTATATTATAGCTTTAAATGAGCTATTAAATTATGATTTTGTGTACAATTGTTGTTTTATTTTAAACATCCCGTCTTTGATTTTTCTTCGTCGCATTTTACGAACACTAATATGCATAGAGCGTATAGTACGCACATACGAATATACAAGTATGTTAGCTATTTGACACAACCCGATTATAGCCACCATCATCATACAATATAAATCAAGTTGGTAGTCACGGACCATTTGAATTTAAAATTACGTCTAATAGATATTACGACCCCGACACTATACAATAGTATTTAGAGATAATTTTCTATACAGCGCTAGTTAGCGCTGGAATAATCATATTTAATATTACCCTACCTAATGTTGTAAATACAAATGTGGGTTTGTTATGCTTTCACATTTTAACCATTGAACGGATCAAGAAATTTTGTATACATAGTGTCATAGGTACAGAAAAGGACATAGAATATCTTTCATACAGAAAAAATGTACTGCTTCCGAGGGATAGGCCAAGTCTACATTAACGCAAGCGAAATAGCGAGCAAAACCTAGCAGTATAATATAATAAAAAAATATACTGAACTCTTAGGCTATTTTCGAAAACTTTAACTAGAAAATCCTTTGTAATTTTTTTTTTGTTTTCATATTCATCACTTATTTTTAATATTTATATTTTTTATAATATTTCTTCTATAACATACTAGCTGCTGCCCGTGACTACGTTCTCTTATAGATTACATGGAGCTCTTCAAAATGAGACTAAAATACTCTGTTCAAGGTCCACAATACAGCAGTGATAGCCCTGGTGTTGCAGTCCACAGGCGATGGTAACCATTTACCATCAGGTGGGTTGTCTGCGTGTTTGGTGTCTTTCTGTATAAAAAAGAAAACATTAATTGTTTAAAGTTTTTTACGATTATTTGAATTGTGTCAATACCATTGAACCCTTTTATCGATTTTATACTACCTCTATGAATGATAATGTGATATTGATAATACTTTACGACTATTGTAACTTTATCAACCAGCAGAAGTTTCGTAGTACTTAAAGATAATTATAGTATATCTAGTTAATACTATTGTGGCATTTACCTGATGTTAAATGGAAATATAGTACAAGAAGGCAACATACTAAGCATATAGAGAACTGCTTCTTATGTGCATCTATCGGAATATAAATGTTCTTGACGACAGATTTTCGCCTAGGGATTAGTAGATATTCAGGCGGACAATGCAAGCCCTATTCACCATGTTGTGGTTCCATCACGATGTTTGCCTTCTTCTACATTAAGCAGAGATTTATTCTACTGATTCGAACTTACTTTAATTAATAATTTAATAATAATTTTACTAAAATATCTTTTTTTTATTTTCAATTACTAAATAAACAATTACACAATCCGTAAAGCGGAATATTAATGACATTCGTCTCCAACACTTCTACATATATATTACCTCGATGTCTGACACGCAAGCTGCTAATAATACCTGTAAACGTCGCCATGCGAAACGCCCTGATGCTAACACCTTTTATTATACAATTAAAACTCAGAGTATAGCATCATAACATTCAATAAAAAACATATAATACATAAGCATCGTCTACATAGTTTAAATCCTTAACCAATACATTCCGGCCCTGATTCTATTATAGTCAGTAAGACATTCAATGGGTCCCATTGCGACTACCACGGGGCACTTGTCGTAAAGATATTTCGTGCATACCTCCCGTACACTCTTTGAATACACTCTATCAATCGCACAGATTTGCTCGTGTATTGGTGGTCTATAACCATTGTACAATATCCATCTCCCAATGTCGTGACAGGTTCCTACCGCGCTTTCAGTTTTGGATAGTAGTTTGGTCTTCAGCTGCCTTTTAGCTCTTTCAATCTCGCTATCAGTTATGTTATTACACAAATACATCCACTCGTCTTGCACCGCTAAGACCATGTCATCCAATTCTAAAGCTGGACCCATAAATTTAACTCCCCAGAGACCTGTATCCTTGTAAGTTATATATACAGATTTATAGGAGTTGCATAAATGGCCTGAGGAAACTACTCTAGCTAGTTTGACTCCGTGATCTATCCCACCAGGTTGAGAGCGATCCCATCCGTTAATGACGCCTGCTGCTATATCCATAACAAGTTTGTCCCGATCACTGAAGCTTGGACCTTCGACCGCTATGATACAATGCGCGACCGGCATAGAATCGTCTCGAAATCTTATGTCAGACCCCGTATATCTATACACGTTATTATCCATGCATTTTAGTGAATCAATTTTGCTTAAAAAATGCTTAGCTGAAGCGACAACTTGATCGTGTTTCACGCCACCGACGACCGCAAGTACAGTTCTTGTTGGGTCGAAGCACTTCGCTAAATACTTGCACAAAGTTGTGGCTTTAAAGTTGTGTAGGTTACAACTGGGCCCTAACACAGTTTGGGCTAATGGTGTGCCCTGAAATGCGGCTGAGTGCAGGTAATCGTCCAACAACGCATTAGGATCTCCGTCATGTTCTTCCATTTCTAAATAAACGGTTTTCTTTTGCTGTTCAATGTCGACTAGGGACAGGTTATTATTATATAAGCAGTCTGAGAGTATATTCACAATTAATGGTACTTCTTGACAAAGACATTCTGCGTAGTATGCGATTATCTCCCTGGTAGTGAAGCATCTGAACTGTGCTCCTGTGGATGACATTTGTTCTTTTAAAACTGATTTCCGTCTCGCTCTGGTGCCTTTAAAGGCAATGTGCTCGAAGAAATGAGTAATGCCGTTTTCGGAAGGGTTCTCGTAACGGGAACCGCCGTCGATGTAGAGCCCAACACACGCATTGTAACATTCCCTCTCTTCGGTTGCGACGGTGAGACCGTTTGACAGTTTAGTGAATTGCGTTGGCTGTAAGTTCTTCAAGTAATTTATAAACGATACAGGGTATGGTCTGTTTCTGCTAATAATTTTTATCGGCTTCCAAACTTCATTTAGTAATTTAGTAGCACCTAGCATAGTTAAGATTCATTCGCAAAGATACCAAATCAATCTTTTGACAAACTAATTTATTGTATTGTGTTTCTTGTCATTTTACATAAATTTTAAATGATGTATGATTATATAATATTTAAAGAGGTTCTATAATACTGGTGTAAATACTTATTCGCAAGTAAGTTCTGTATTTTTTGATTTTTCTTTTCAGCAGACGTCATTCAGGCTGTAGTTGCTTTGGATCTTGTAATACCATTTAAAAAAGAGACTAGGATCTAAGCTGACACCATGCGGTTAATTGCCATTACATCACACCATATCACCCAATTTGATTACTTCTTTCTATGAAAAGATAATATTAAATTAATGAATTACCTACTTCTAGATTATGTTTTAGTTGTTCAATGTCGCTTATTATATTAGATATAAGGTCGGAAACCGTTACCCTTCAAGAACAAGACCCAAGACTATAAGCCATCCTTAGGAGAAAGAATCTAGGACAACAATTGTTAATATAGTAGAAATAAAGGATATGAAAGTGAAAGTAGTTAATTAATGTTTCAAATATATAAGGACATTACAAGCAGTATCTTTGGTAAATCAAAAGGAAGACAAAAAGTAAATAAAGATAATTGGTAATAGAATACAGAGGTACCCAAAGGGTTTGAAAGGTAAGAAGATTACTTTTAATGAGTGGAAGAATATGGACGACAGGGATAGATAAAAAAAAATCAAAACATTACAGGTTCCCTAAGTACATAAAATAAAAAAAGGACGAAGGAACATTTTTGGTGAAAGATCTACTGATCATTGGAGCAAAATTTCTAAATATCGCTTTCAATGATTACTCCATACTTATAATAATCATTTGGAGGGATATTTTGAAAGTTTGATGAATTAAGAAGATGGTCGAATTAAAGATTTAGAGACTACGTCAATAAATACAGGAGATAAAAGGGAATAAGTATGAAAAGCTCTGAATGGTGCGAGTAATTTCAGAAGTAGATGGATGAATGTGAGTTCGTTATTTAATAGGGCCCGTAGTATCCCGTCCTGTATAATGGAATAGCGTTATAGGTCCTACTTTTAACAATTAGGGCGATTTACAGGACTGCTGGCTATCAAAGAGTAAAGCTCATATCAGATAGTATGAAGTTTTAGGAAAGTCTGATGTCAAGACGAATAAGAGAGAAAAGTGAAGTAACTCAAAATCAATTTGGGTTTGTGTCTGGACGTGCAGCAATATTTGTATATTTGTAAGGTAATTTTCGTACTTTAACAACTCTTCAAAAGACCTGAGCGTAATAATTTTATAATGAAAGTCATATAATTGGAAAAAGTGGTAACTATGAAGGTGTAGGTTTTAGGTGTTAAAGCTACGCTGAAGCTATTACTGGTTTCAGCATGAATGGGTCGGCTCGCCCGACGCGCGGGGTAGTACCACCCGACACACAGAAAGCCGACGTGAAGTAACAGTGCTTGCACTGTTGCGTTTCGTTCGGTCAGTGAGAGCGCCGGAGGCCCACATATTTAAAAGGCCGGCAACGAACTTGCAACTCCCCTGATGTTGCTAGTGTCTATGGATGGCGGTGATCACTTACCATCAGGTGACCCACCTGTTCGATTGCCCCCTATAACATAAAAAAAGAATGGATATACGAGTAGAGGAAGATTGAAGTAGAAAGTCCTTTTGATAAGCTCAATGATTCTTACGCTTTATCTGTTTGAAACTTTGATTTTCTTGGTCGTCTGCTAAATATGGCGCTGAAGATTATTATCCGGTAAGATTTGAAGATTCCTTTTTTACTGATGTTATATGTCGGGTGTATTCTCAAGTATTATTAGCTTATCACACTTAATGAAGGCTCTCCTTCCTCTTTTGAATTTTGACTTTTATTTAATCCTGTAGTTCTCTTCATATTTCTAAAATCTTTTGTAGTGTTATTATGGGCGCTTTACCATACCAATATAACCAATACCAAAATAAAAACTAGTTGCTTGTTTTTTCAAAATTAAATATAATATTTTCTTCATTGTTTCCTCAAGTGTTTTTTGAGCTTTTGTGCTATTTTTTCGGTTAATTTGTCATAATATAGGATCCTTATTTTTGGTTCATCCATTTTCTATTATTTTATATTTGAATTTCTTTAATCGTTTTTAGGGTTATTACTGTTTACTCTCTTTTGTTTATACTTGTGCTCCTATTATGTTACTTTGTAGTTCACGGTTAATAGCATTAGGTGGCGTTGTTGGATGTTTCACCCCGTACATTTGAATTTCTTAAAAGAGCACTATGTTTTATTTGATTTATTTGTTAATTAAATTGGGTCTTTTATCTGTCTTTACTCACTATCAGATATATGACTAGTGCTGCTTGTTAATTAGCTTAAAAATTGTGAACTGATTTCGAAAATTGGCACTCGTTCATTCGTGTGTTCGTCTTTTAGACTATTTTCTTCACTTGTTTCTTCGTGTTTATCACATTGACTTTTGTAATGTTTTACAATTTTAGTTCACAGTTTAGGTAACTTTTTACTGAGAACTGTACAATTGAGAGTATTAACCTAGTGATCGTAAGCGTCTGCATTGCTAATGCGTTAAATATGGGGGCACGAGGAAGGTAACGTAATTAGAATACATCAGTTAACAACAGGATTATATAAGTAATACACCTTCATGTGCTAATATCGATATACTCAGTGAACGCGGGAGCCTTAAATTTGTTCATTAATAATTTATAGTAAATATATTGTAACGATAAAGTATTTGGAAACATTTATAACTTTAGGTAATGATTGTGCAGAGTTCGCGTACTTTTTAGTATCATCCACAATTATACGGCCGTGCTAACCCTCCTGTGTTCTGTGAAGTGTGTAGTGCGTAATGCTAATAGGCAATCGAATTGAAGCAATTTAAATTAGGTGGAGTTCGTGATTCTTTCTTATATCATACCATAAAAAAAAGTCTAATTGCGTCCAAATTACGCAAATTTATTTTTATAAGAACGTAGATTGACCAACTCTACAACCTTCAGAGAATCTTAAAATAAGTTTAATTTAAGATGTCTGAATTAGCGTTACCACTTGCCATTAAGTGAGATCTATGCACTGACGAATTCGCACAGAACTGTTAGTTTTAAATAAAGTGTGTTCCATATTGAGGTCTTATTTTCCTTAAGTAATTGTGCCAATGAAGAGACATGTTTTGGAATAATAAAAAAGAAAATTATTTGATATAACACTGACTTTGATAAAATCAATAAATTTACACTGATTTTATCAATTTCTATATCCGTTTGTTACCTTTTTACGCATTTTGAAGTGAATACGAAAGCGATATCGATAGAAAAAACTGGTTAGATATTTATTTTTAAATTAACCTCCGAAGTTTGTCCCTATGTAATAGAGAACGAGGAAATCTATAGTGGACTTATTCTCTACTCCAAATTTGATATTTGATTGTGAAAACAAAAAAGTTTATAGCGGTGACTTAGAAACTAGTCGCCTTATGGAGCACATCCATATAATGATCGAATCAGTTCTCCATTAGATCCCTTCTGCAGAAATCCTGGTTCTTAGCGACTTTAACGCCCACAACGCTGAATGACTTGGTTTACGTACCACCGACTACGCGGGGAGATTTGTATTTGACTTTGCTATGGCATACTTCCTCTCACAATTGGTTACCACGCCTACACGAGTACCAGATGTGGAGAACCATATGCCTTCTCTGTTGGACCTTTTGCTGACCTCTCATCCGGACAATTATCGGTAAACGTCGATGCTCCTCTGGGCACGTCGGATCACTGCTTGGTTCGGACAACTGTACCTCTTACACGTCCATTTCGCTCGCGCTCTCGAGCAGACGTAAAGTCTGGCACTATAGGTCAGCAGACTGGGATGGGATGTGAATTTTCTTTTCCTCTTACCCATGGAAACATTTTTTCTTCTCGCTGGAAGATCCTGATGCAGTCGCCAACATCATAACCGACGTTTTACTCCAGATCATGGCATCGTTTATCCCGAGCTCAGTGGTGCCCGTCGGAGGCAGATCTCAACTTTGGTTCGGTCGCTCTTGTAGAATGACCTGCCGTCGGAAACAGTAACGCTACCGAGCCTAGGTTGAGGTTCTGGCGTCACAGGATGTAAATACTAACGCATTAAAGAAGGAGTAAAAATTTGCATCCAGGTCCTACGAAAGAGCAATCGCCTTGGCTAAGTCCGCTTTTATTGACATAATTGGTTAGAGATTGATTCATCTCCCTTCGGGAACCCAGGCGTTTTATTCTCTTGCCAAAGCTGTCCTTGGGAATTTTTATCGGCCATCCTTTCCACCATTGCGGAGGGTAGACAAATCGTTAGCCCATGACGTTAAAGACAAGGCTGATCTTCTAAGCGGTCTTTGAGAAGTTACCACCCACCATCTTGCGTTGTGAAAGCTCGATGTCAAATGTTCGGTTTCTGCAAAGAGCTATACGCAAAGTACTCTTCTCTTTGGACTTCTCTAAGTTGAGTGGGCCTGATCGCGTACCCGCAATCGTGCTTAGGACATGTGCTCCGGAACTGGCCCCGGTTTTAGCACGTCTTTTTCAGCTCTCTTACTCCGCAGGTGTTGTCCCTATCAATTGGAAGTCTGCCTTAGTCCACCCGATCCCCGAAAAGGCGATCATTCTGATCCATCTAACTATGGGCCTATTGCTATTACTTCTCGGTATTTCACATCGGTTCACCGCCTTCAGCTGTATAAGGCGCAAGTCCGTCCACACATGGAATACTGTTATCATCTCTGAGCCGGAGTGCCCCAGTGCCATCTACTTCCTTTTGACCGAATGCAACGGAGAGCGGCTCGAATCGTTGACGACCGGGTGCTTTCCTCAGGGTTCGACACTTTGGAGCATCGTAGGGATGTTGCGTCACTTTACGTCCTTTACAAAATCTACCACGGAGAGTGTTCTGAAGAGCTGTTCGGATTGATACCTGCGGCTGAGTTTCATTACCGAACGACTCGCCTTAAAATGAAATTCTATCAGTGTCATCTCGATGGCTTGAAGTCGTCTACCGTGCGGTTCTCGCGTGCGTTTTTCCCACGTACGTCGGCACTCTGGAATGAACTCCCGTCGGCAGCGTTTCCGGACCAATACAACCCACAGGCCTTTAAGAAACGTGTCTACTCCTTCCTCAAGGCTCGGCAACGCATTTGCGATGCTTCTCGTGTCGCAGGTGTCTATGGCCGGCGGTGATTACTTACCATCAGGTAATCCGTCTGTTCGTTTGCCTCCAATCGCTTAAAAAAATGTCGATAAATATGTATATACGCGATTGATAAAATTTCACACCATGAAAGCTGGCACATCTAGGTGTTTTGTTTTTCTTGGAAAAGGTTTTTATACTATCTGTTTTACTGTAATTTACCACTAGGTGACACTATAACGTATCAACTTTTGTACTGTTCAACACCGATTGGTATGAAAATTGTTATGTACGTATTTGATCCTGGAGCACATTTACAAAATATGTACTTTGTATCAAGTTAACTAACTATTGCAACAAATAACTATAAACACGTACACGTTTAATCAATTTATATAAGTTGTAAAATATGTCAAGATCTAATCTTCACTAATATTATAAACGCGAATATAAGTATGTTTGAGTTACGCTTTCACGCATTGACTTCTGAACTGGTCAATTTGCATTCTCGTTGTAAGTTGTACAAAAGAGTACATGCGATATCTTTTATCCAGAAAAAAGGACTGCTCGCAAAGCATAGGTCTATTCTGGATTAACACGAGCGAAACCGCGAACAAAAAGTAGTAGATTATATTTTGAAAGGATAGATTACTATAATTGACAAATAGTTTTGATAGATATGCTATTCATTTCTATTTCAACATTACTTTGTACAAGCGATAAGCGAAATTGGGATAAGTCGAAAGCGTCCCAGTTACTCTCTTCAAACGACTTACTGAAGCAAACCGATATCAATTACTATCCGATTAATTTGTACAGACAACTCCATCAGATAATTGGCATGGGTAAATAACAAATTAATGGACATTCAATAAACGGTTTATAAGGATTTTCTCCTCGGGCTTTTCTTTAGCGTGAACGAAGTCGTGACTTGTAATTGAAAAAGCGATTAAATCTTGTATGTGGACCATACTTTACATTTAATTTATAAACCACTGAACGTATAAACATAAGACTATGACCATTTTATACGGAATTATTTCGTAGATGATTTTTTTTTTGTTTGAATTGACCCTTTACAATATTTTTAATGCCCAAAGAAGCGGACATGAATCATCTAGTATGTGGTAAAACAGGCTATTTCAAAAGTGTAAAATGAAATTTATAGTGGTTATTTCTTCTTCTTGGTCTTGTATCACCAAAATAAGATCGATTCAACATATATTCATTCTTCGTGTTGTGGACTGAGATTTGCTTTAGTGTTTTGAACCGGTCGCTTCTCTGGTGCCGATCATCTTGTTAGTGACTAGCTAAACTGTTTGTCGCCGACAAATAGAAGTATAGGAATAAACAAGACCATGCACTTTAAATATTTTAACCAATATTATTAAAACCATAATTTCTTAGTAACTACCAATCTGTCCATTATTAGAGATGGTTATTATTATAATGGCCGATAACGTAATGGATTATTGCTACGCAATCTGTAACAAATTATTAGGGGCATAATTATTCTGTTATCGAGTATCCGTTATCGGTTATTGTTATTGGCAATTATAACGCTCGCCCAATGATATCGCAACATACAAACGGGCAAGTATTATGCATCGATCAATGAGTGGGAAAAAGATTGTACTTTTGTTCGAAGTTACGGTACGAATATCGTACTTACTGTTATAAGTTACATCATAAGGTCCTATTTTATTATGATTAGTAATTGTAGTCTTATTGACGCAGGTAACATGTCTTGTCACGGTAATTTCCATTATTGCGATTGGAATAATTTCGATTGTAATAATAATTATTATTAACTAGCTGACCCCGGCGAACTTCGTAACGCCTAACAGTCGATTTTTTAATACTCATTCTGCTATTCGGGACCATCGTATAAATATTGATATTTATATGATGATGATATTGACATATTTTTACAATACTAACGTCACTCAATTGTTTTGCCTTCCCGGAATCTCTCCACTAACACTTAAACTTTATGGTATGGTATTAAAGTTCAAATTGACTTTTAAGTATTATTACGAATCATTTGTATGGGAGTATAGAAAAGTGTCGTTTTAAGACTTTTCCAGGTAATTTTTTTAATTTTTCTCTCCGTAAGATCCATCCTCGTACTTCAAGAAATATTCTAAAAAAAGAATTAGCAAAATCGGTTCAGCTGTTCTCGAGTTTTGCGCTTAGCAACACATTTAGCGATTCATTTTTATATTATAGATTTAATATAATAGGTAACAATTTTCCAATACTTGTTATAATTTTAAAACATTATTATTAATTTTATTATCACCTCATTATAACATAGCATTATAAAATACACAATAGCAGAATAATTGACAACTATTGTTGACAAACAACAACGTAATTAATAATTATCATTCACACTAGAATCACGGTAAAGCAATTTTGTAAAGAATATAGTTTTTCAAACTGTAAAGCAAACGAAACCGCTTACAGAAAATGCTTTTTAAATTTATTTTTAATATCTAATGTCTTTGAACGTTACAGAATATTAAAGCTAGTGGGATATTGGTTTGGAAGGACAAAGGCGGGACGGCAAACAGTCTCAGACTAATGATACCCTCTATTGATAAAGCTAATATTTGAACATCTGCGCTATGAAGCGTAGCTTGGTCTATTCTGGTCTGAAATTTACTATCTGATATCTGCATATCTATTAAAATTTATTACAGTTTAATAATATTTGGTTAATATTAGCTAATAAAGTAAGAATTGATGAGTTTGTTCATCTGAATGTTTGTGCTGGTTTAAAGTCGGTAAATCATGAAAGTATAAGTTTTGCTATCACACAGCATCAAAATAATAAACGTATAAAGATTCTTTATACAATTTAGAGCTGCAAATGACACTCGTGAATAATCAAACATTAGTAACGGTTCGGATTACATTCATTCAACAGTCATCGAAAAGAGTTGGTAAGAAATGGATTGGGTTTTTTATTATTATTTTTTTGCCGTATATGTTTTTGCGTGCTTGCTTTAAATGATCCATGAATTTATCGTTCGGTGACTCACTAATTTGGCTGGGAAGCTTATTCAAACGAACCCCATTTCCTAAAAAAATATCTCACTAAGATTAGGGTTGACTATTTCATCATTAATTCTTGTATTTAAGTTATACCGATTGTTTACAAGTTGTTTTGCTTTTTCGAGCTGACTACACTGTTGACCTCGCAAGGCCTCAGTTTCACCGGACTACTAAAGGGAGCGCTTAAGGCACTCACCCGATTTTATATGGGAACATTTACAAGTTGACATTTATCTTTTCTACACTTTATAGATTTTAACGTTTAACCACAGCTGATGTTAAAGGTGGTGGACCGACTGGCTCCTGAGTGCAGCTGCCGGAACTGAACAATAGGTACTTCTCGATAAATTTTCGATTTGAGATGCTATGGTTTCATCACGTCATGTTCCTTCACCTAATTTGCAAAGATTTGAATCTACTTCGATTATCGCGGTGTCCGAACACGTTGTTAACCACTGATATATTCTCCTTTCAAACAATTAAAACCAAATCTAAGTTCCTGTGAACGTAGATAACATGACTTCCTTTTTCTCTAGTATAAGTATGATATCCTTTACCAACTATAAGTTCTTGATAGTTAATATATGAAAGTAAACTCTGCAACGGTTGTTCTGTTACTGTGTTCCCACTTCAATTATTCAGTTCGCGATATTGCATACTGATGTACGAGTCATTCGTGGTTAAGGAATATCCCGTTTGAGAAGTTCAAAATAAAATACTCGGTTTTATAAATAATAAAATGAGAAATATATAAAAGCCACTGAACAACCTGGAAATTTGGAATTGGAAATTAGTCTTGCTAAAATTATGTCAATATTTCGTAACAAAGATAAGTTTGTCATTCGTTTCTACGGTTATATCTGTTGCGTCGGTTCTCAACAGATCTATGTAATATATAATATATGTAATATATAATATGTATGACTATCAATGTAACCGATAAAAATAACAATTGCATAGTTTTGATAAACAGTTTGTATGACAAACCAATCCATTTATTAATTATTCATGAACACCGAAATAATTGAATTACGTTACCACAACAGGAATGCTCTGCCATCGTTTGTCACCGGGTTGCTCGGGAAACCCGTTGCGAATTAATCATTAATTTAATTAAACCTTGATCTTACTTATAATTGAATTAAAATATAATATTTTAAATTAAATTAGATTAATTCATTCATTCAGGTATTCATTTAATATGTATATAGATATCATCATCATCTTACCCTTATCCCACCTAAGTAGGGTTGGCACAACATGTTTTCCTTTTCCACTATCCCCTGGCAGATGTCATCTCAGTATTTACACCTTTTACAAACATAATTTTTCAATCTATCCATACTTTCTTCGGCCTTCCTTTACTCCTATATCCGTCCACAATCATACCTAAAACTTTTCTTGTTACATGGCTTTCATCTCTTCTCAAATCATGACCATACCGTCCTAACCTATTACTCCTCAACTTCTCTGTCACTGGTGGTGTTTTCTAACTTCCTCTTATATACTCATTCTTAATCTTATTGATTCTAGTTACACCACACATCCATCTTAACATTCGCATATCAGCCACGTGTAGTTTACTTTCATCTGTCTCTTTCGTAGCCCAGCACTCGGATGCATACAATATTACTGGTCTTATAATAATTTTATACACCTTTCCTTGAGTCTGAAGGGTATTCATGGGTCCCAAGTTACCCCAGATACCTTTCACCATTTCATCCACCCTGCATTTATCCTATTCCGCACGTCCTTATCTATGCCGCCGTCGCTTTGGTTCAATGAACCAAGATAATGAAAATTAGAGCATGCTAGTAAGGATACATCATTTAAGGCTATATGAGAAAAACTGGATTGATCATCGAAGTCACAAAACAAATGTTTCTTGTAAATGTATCTTTCTACTAATCTTCAAACCAACATTCAAATTTTTCTCGCCATTTCCCTAGCTTACTCTGAACTTCAGCAGCATTTTCTCCCAAAAGAACAATATCATCAGCAAACAGCATACACCAAGGTGCTTCCACCGGTATTTCTGATGTACGCATCCATAACAAGAAGGAATAAATAAGGGTTTAAAGACGAACCCTGGTGCAAACATACAGCTACATTGAAATAATCGGTAACTCCTGCTTCAGACCTAACGTGTGTTTTGGCTTAACTGTACGAGTACATACAACGAATAACTTGTGCCGACATTATTTTCTTTTTCAGAGCCCACTACAGAACATTTCAGGGTATTCGATCATATACCTTCTCCAGATCAACAAACACCATATGCAAGTTCTTATATAGGTACACGTCTGTATTTTTCACACAGTTTTCAAAGTGCGAAAATGGTATCTGTTATTGCACGTCCAGGTATAAACCCGAATTGATTCTGAGTCACTTCTGTTTGATCTCTTATTCGCCACGTCATCAACTTCTACCAAACATTCATACTATGTTATATAAGCTTTATTCCTCGATAATTGTTACAGTCCTGTACATCGCCTATATACTTAAAGGTATGCTACTGCACTATTCATTTGGGATCGCTACCTTTAGTAAAATGTTATTAAAAAATAAAATTAGCCACATCTATCCAGCTCCTTTTACAAACTTCCATACCTCAATAGGTATGCCATCTGGTCCTACGGCTTTACCGTTTTTCATACCGTTCACTTTTTTACTTCATCCTCGTTTATCTCCTGTACAACACCTACATTTGACGATACAGTTTCTAACTCTTACTGGACTGGAGTCATTTCTTGATTCAGCAGTCTTTCAAAATAACCCTTACAACGACTTTTTGTATAGTCATCGTACGTCAAACATTTTTCTTCCATCATCTTTTAAACATTTAACGTATATCTCGTGTATTCTTCCCTCTCATTTTTGCTAATCGATACAAAAAAAAATTGTGTTTGTATGTTCTCCAGTGATCGGTACAAATCGTCTTGTACTCTAACATTTTTCACTTACACAAATTACTTGTCAGTAAGGTACAGACCAAACCTCGAAGTAAAAAGTTTGTTATTATTTCCTATCTGAATAAAAAACGTTAAGGAAAACAACTATGCCAAAAGTAAAAAGTCAAAACATTGACAGAAATATTTCTTTCAACTAACATTATAAACAATGTAAACATGTTAAAATTTCTACATAGTACATCTTATAGAATACTCTCTCAATTTCTTAGACAAAAAAGGCTTTATAGTGTGTGTAAACCTGAGGAATCAAATGATCCTGCAACTCAAATCACAGTACTCCTCAACGGATTAAGGGTCGCGACTGAGGAAACTATTTCACCACTCGTTTGCATATCACTCTTCATCGAAGCCGGTCCACGTTTTGAAACCGCATGCAACAATGGTGTAACTCATTTTATAGAACATATGGCATACAAAGGATTTAAAAATGTAAGCCAGTTTGAGCTTGAAGAATCACTTCGTTCAATGGGAGCTAAAATGACGGCACAAACTTCAAGAGAATTGCAAATATTTTCTGCGACATGTACACCAGAATGCACTTCGTATATAATAAATGTTCTATCTCGTATATTCACAGATTTAAATTTAAACGATAGCTCTATAGAATCTGAAAAGCAAAATGTTAGTCACGAGATGATTGATGCCGAAAATGATCCTAAAACTATAGTTTTCGATTATTTACACCAAGCTGCATTCCAAGGCACTCCACTTGCCCAACGCGTTATTGGCCCTTCGCAGAACCTCAGGCAATTCGATAAAAATTTCATTAGTAGTTTCATGTTCAAGCATTATCAACCTTTTAAATTTTGTTTAGCGACATCGGGACGTATACCACACAAGGACATGATTCGACACGCTGAAGCTAGTTTTGGACATATGCCCCAGAAATCTGACAGAAAGTCAGAAGGAGGTGCATGCCGTTTCACTGGGTCCGAAATTACATATCGCGATGATTCGATGCCTTTTGCTCATGTAGCTATAGCTTTCGAGGTGCCAGGGTATCAACACGCGGATTATCTAACCCTTCTCCTAATGACAAGCATGGTAGGATCCTGGGACCGAAGTCAAGGTGGTGGTATCAACAACGGATTACCTTTAGCGCGTGCTGCAGCACATGAGCTTTGTGAGAAATATGAAGCTTTCTACATACCATATAGGGATGTAGGACTCTGGGGAATTTATTACGTAGGGAAGCTCATGGAATTGGATGACATGCTCGGCAATATTCAAAACCAATGGATGCATATGTGTACAACAACCCGGATCAGCGACGTAGAGAGAAGCTTGAACCTGGCTAAACTAAAAATTGCCAAGGGTATGGATGGAGTAATTAATTCTTCGTACGACATTGGCATACAGCTGATGTACTCGTGTGGAAGAAGATCAGTAATAAATATGTTTGATAAATTATCTAGGATTAAAACGAATAATATGAAGAGTGTATGCGACAGATACTTATATGACAGATGTCCAGCTGTAGCCGCTGTAGGACCGATAGAGACCTTACCTGATTACCTAAGAATAAGAACGGGACAATACTGGTTAAGGGTATAATTTTTTCGAATATAATTCATAGGATTATAAAATCTTCTAGAGAGAGTGTAAAAACTATACTTCGTTCGATTGAAAGTATATTATTAACATTATTTTTGTTAATGAAATGTTAACATGGATCTAAGTCTCTTAATATATTAAAACGATAAAGATTCAAGGATTTTATATTTTTAAGTATTTCCAAGAATGTTATTTCTCTGTGTACTTATTATATACCCTTGAGTTATCTGTGTTATTCTTGAATATCTATATTGTAGTGTGCTAAATAGTTGTATTCATTTTCTTTTGTTCCAAGAAGTTATAGCCACTAAGAAGGTACGTTAAGGAGCTTCGTGAATCTTAAAATAAAAATATTTCTATATATGATTCATATGAGAATTTATCTCAAACTCTATTCACTGGCTTCTCATAAATAAATTTTCTTATTTAGTCATTTAAATAGCATTTTCTTTGGAAATATTTATTATACTGTATAATAATATTAAATGAAACTAAAGCAATATTAATATAGACTTAAAAAAAAAACATAAACCTTTATTACTTTTTTCATCGCACAACATCAAAAAGCTTTACTCGAGGACTTAATTTAATAAAAATGGTAATGTTGAAAGAATGTTTACGCTCTCTGATGTGTATATAAAAAAAAAACACCCACAAAACAGCCCTTTGACACACCCGTGATATTGTTGTGGGCACGTGTTTGAACGCTCTTTTGTCACGTATTTCAACTACGTTGAAAAACGAATTTTTATTTTCTGAGTATTTACCTAGAAACGTTCAACTTTATTATGGAAATCGTGATGAAATTTGTTCACTTGTAATGTTGAATCTCACATGACAGTAAAAATCTTTTTCATTCTGAATATTAGAGTAATTGGTGTAGTTGACAGTGTGTTCGGTTACCACGGCAATCGATGTAAGTTTGGAACCTTGTATCTAAGTTGAAGCTTTCGGTGAAGAAAAACACATTGTTATGAAATTATAGCATGATGGTAGGAATTTTTCTAACTCCATCTAACTAGCTAGCAACCTAAAGCTGAAAATACACCGCCAGGAGCACCTTTTGGTGTGTTTTGACAGCTGCACTTGAGAACCAGTTCTTTTCTAGATTTAGCGTGATTACCATCCGAGACCACATCGTCATTTAATATGAGATGAAATTGTGGTCATTTGCAAAACCTTTCTTAAAAAAATATTTCATAGTGGATAGAAACGTATGCTTCGATAAAATAATAGACAATTACTTCGTTTTTTCAGTGTTATCAATTCACTTATTGGAGATTGCAAAATATATATATATAGGTTCTACCTTCTTCAGTCAATGATTTTATTGAATATTTGGCATTATCAAGTAGGTAATTTATCACAAAGTGCTTTATGATGTCGTGAATGTTCCAACAAAACTGTGGCCCCTTGTTAGAACTTTCCCTATAGTTTTTAAAACACAACTTTCCGTGTTGTTGTTATTTCCTATCCATTTTAGTGTGTTCAATATCCCAAGTTATAATACGTAAGATATCATCAATATTACACGATACAAGACTAACATAACGCAAGATTATGAATAAAAAAATAAAAGCCAGTCTAGGATCTCGTCAACAATTTCGAAAAGATTATTTTCCATTATTCGTGTTTTGTAAGAGTTATTTTGCCGAATGGACATTAACACCAGCCTGTTATACCTTATAAAGTTTATATATAACATTTCAGTGTGTGTGTGTGTGTGTTTGTAATTCTTCTCCTAAACGGCTTGACAGATCCCAAATTATTTTTTGTACTCATAATGCTATAAATATAAAATTAATTATTATTTATATATAAATACTGGAATAGTTTAAAGTGTGTTTTCGAATTATTCGTATAGTAGTATTTATTCAAAATGTTCAAATATTATACTCAAATTTGTTCGAATATGTTGATTCGTTAAGGAATAATGGGTAAATTTGAATATTCGCACATCCCTAATATTATTTAAACGGAATAAAATTAGAATTAAAATAACTTACGATGAATCATAACGAATGTCGTTTGCGTCAAACCACATATTCTTTCGAATATATATATATATGTACTCGTATATTAATTGCATAATAATTAAAATATCAGCTTTCAAGGGCAGACATGATTAAAAAACGTAATGTTGCATTTGTTGAACATCGCTCCACAAAAGTATGAGTGCGGCTTAAAAGTGGGACCTGCCATAGTACCTTTCTTCTATTCCAATATTCAATATTTCTTAGTCATCTAATTGTTAAAAAAGTTTAACGTGTTAAAAAGCTAGAAGTATTAATAATTCAGTAATTAAGTGTACATTTATTTTTTTACATTGTATACGCACGAGTGGCATAAAGATATCAATAAAAATTGAATAAAACTTTGAGAGAGTATAGATTAATATATAGATTATTCAATATCAAATATTACTAACTCTTAAGCTACATTGTTATTATAAATTCAGTACCGACATGTCAAAGCACGTCTCACCTCAATTTTCCACGTTCTGCGTCCTCGTTATGTTTGCATCCTAAATCCGTGGCCTGAAACCCCGAGTGTATGCGAGAGAAAATGTTTATAATTACTCCGCTCTGTGTACACGACATATAATTCTATAACAAACTTTCTTCATACGAACTTTATGAATTATATTTATTGAGAAGTTTCATAATTATGCGAAGACGAGGGTTCATTGGCTATATAACATTTATATGAATTGTATAAAGTGTTATTTGTGAGTTTTGAAAAATGTTCTGGTTCTGTTTGAAAAATTATTTATAAGTTCGATGTAACAGTACGGGCAAAGGTTGAGGCTCTACGAAGGGTATCGGGGATAGTTAATTTCTGTTATATATGATGCGTACTAAAATTTTCTGAAAATAATATAAAAACAATAATACGATAAGTTAGAAATTAATTTATTGTTTTTGCCTTAGCTTTAATGATATTTTCATGCGAATAAACGAATTTATGAAACATTTATGACACTTTGCCAAGCATGTGTGCAAAACATGCATTTTATACTCTTCATCAGGATCTTCTGGTGTTGAGACTCATTGACCACGTGAAAAATTTTTGATGTTTGAAAACTGGAAGAAGTTGCATGGTGCAATATGACACAAAATAACTAAGTTTTTTTTTCCTTTCAAAAATTATTTTGCATGTCTAACTGTGTGACAACTGGCATTGTCATAGTGCTAGATGATAGGGCGTTTTTCATTATTTGTACATACTTTGTCAATAGCTTCCAGCAAATGAGTGCTTCTGTAATCGCTATTCATCTTCTAAAACAACAGTATTTGGTTAAATACCTAATTTTATTAAAAAAAATAGCAATCACCCCGCCTAGCGATAGACCACACACTCGCCACTTTGTTTGGTTTCGGCGAACCTTTAAAGACCCAAATAATCGATTGTTGCTCTATTTTGGGAACCTATTAGTATATCCATATTTCGTCACCAGGTACTATATCCCACATCAAATTTAATGTGGCTTCGTTAAATTTAGTAAGCATGGCCTTGTAACAAATAATGCGCTCGGTTTTTTGAGCTACATTTTCTGTAGAATTTATTGTGACTGACATGAGTCTATATCTAAGGATACTCAAATCTCGTGGTATGTCTGTATGTTGACCTGTTTTCGTTATTCACAGCGGTAGGCGGACGACCAGTACAAAAGTCATTGAGATTAAGATAACCGCCTTGGAATCTTGCAAAGTAGCTATTAACAGTCGACTTGCGTGGTGCTTCCTTGCCAAAAGAAGTTTGAAGCCGAGCGATATTCGGCTAAGGCATCAAACTACATCTAAAATCGTAGTAAATCACACTATAAACATTTTTAAGCTTTAAATGCATGTAACGTAGACCGCGTAGACACGCAACATTTAAAATGGCACCAAAATGTAAAAATAGAAAACACAGGCGAAAATAGAAACACACCGCATATTAAAGCCAAAGCGTTTCATTTTCAAATATCGTAGTTCGTTTTTGAATATTATTATTGTAAGTGGCTAGTTCTTAAAATATTTAGTGCACATTATTTATGTATATACTAATAATAATATAAAAAGACATATTTGTCAATACGTTTGTATGATGTTTGAAGCGATGATGGCTCAGTTGATAGTGTGTTCAGACATAGCGTCGAAGGACGTAGGTTCGAATTCTAGCAACTGAGTCGGAGCTTTTGGGTGAAGGAAAACATCGAGATGAAACCGTAGCATGGTGATAGGCCTTTTTCTAAGTCCGCCTGGCTAGCTACCACCCTCAAGTTGAAAGTCTGTCACCAAGCACCTGTTGGTGTGTTCCGGTGGCTGCACTTGAGAGTCAGTCTCCCTCTAGGTTTAGCGTGACTATCATCTTAGACCACATTATCATTTAACGCCAGATGACATTGTGGTCCAACGCTAACCTATAAAGTCTAAAAAAAAATTGATAATCAGTGATATTGGTATATATTGCATCGTAGAAGACCTTGCAGCTCACCAAATTTCTAATTCTCTCCACTGATCGCGATGAATATTATATGCGTAGATATTTAAAAACGGATAATAATTACTTTACAAAAATTTCATTAAATTTACTACTGATTACAATAAATGGTGATTATGACAAATCATAAGAAATTTATGCGGAGCCACAAACAGCTAAATAGTACAAAGCGAACGTTTAACATTTCTCAAGCGTCCAGAATTCTTCATGACATCTCTCTAATAACCGTAAGTCGATATGCTTAAGGATTAACTTTCTATCGAATTTTTTACTTGAATCATAAAAATGTACTCGACAAATAAGAGAGCTCACAAAAGGAGAAATAAAAAACGATCCCTTACAATGACATTGTTTCCTTCAGTGTGTTTGTATTCAGGTTCACCGCAATAATTTGCTTTACTTTTTCATGTACACTAATTTCTCTATACAAAAGTGTACCTTAATATATGAGAGAATACAGCGTATATTCTAATGTTATACCAAACACGCAGTAGAATAAATTTATGAGATCGTAATTAGAGACATGAAAAACATTTTCGTGTCTCTCGCTTGCTTTAGATTCCTACTCTGGTACAAGGATAAAGATTGTAGATAATTTTAACCGACTTCAAAAAGGGAGGTTCTGTATACGATCCGTATGTATGTATGTATGTATGTATGCCCACGATTTTCTCAAAAACTACGGTTCCCAGTTGAATGCAATTTTTTATTGTTGGATGCTTATTTTTTAGGGAATGTTTTAGTATAGGAGATATTTGTTAAAACTCTTCAATAACTAACGGCAACTGACTCGCGATTACTGTAGTCGTATATCTATGTGTCGTTTTCACCATTCCATAACATAACATCACGCCTGTATGGGTTAGGGGATAAACAAATATCTATGGTACATCCTTTTTTGGCAATTATGTTACAGTTGTATAATATTTAGCCGTACAATTTTTTTGTATTCCTTCGTAGGATTGTTTAGTATACTAACTGTTGCCTAAAATATATAATAGGTATTATTTGTAGTTTGTAATTGTATCTAAATTTTTTACTAAGCTTAAACTAAGACAAAGTATTATGTAAAATGAAGTGAAAAAAATATTATTTTACACTCCGAAGTCGCGTTTTTGATGGCGGTTCGTTTTTCTTAGAAAAAAATTTAGTCATAATTCTTACCTCATTTATTACTGTCAAAGCTTTATATACGGTCTCCGAAAGTACCGTTGTATCCGAATACGCCAGCGGTGGCGAAGTAGTTACAAAGATGGTCTCATCTCTTGCATACCGTTTGCAGTGGGAAAACTATTTACGGATTATAAAACGAAGCCCCACTGCTAATTCTTGAATGCCCTCTCGTCTCCTTTGTATTCTGTATTATCTTAACTTATGAAATATATTTTAATAGAAACGCTACCACCCTGTAGATTAAACAGTGTATAACAACTTCACATCTTATTTGCGTTGTATATTCCCTTTGGCGTATCTCCAATTTAGACGGAGTGAGTCTGGACAAAAAAGAACATTATTACTGAGGCCTTATAATCTCGTAATGGTCGTGTAAATTCTTACCTCGTTTCAAGGTAAATCATTTATTTAGTGACTTTCGGTATAGAGAGCGCGTTTTATTCTATGATGAAGTAAAGTACAATCTGGAATATAGTGCCAGGCGGGAGATGTAATATATTCACGTGCTTAGGCGTGTCACGTTCTGGGATCAATGGGTAGCCAAGAGGCTTGCAGGCCGGCATGATAGTGTTGACTACAGATTAATTGTAAATCAATCGATTATCGTTATTGTTTTTGAATTACTTTGAACTCGATTGGAAATTATTTAAATAATTTTGATTGTCTATATAAATAAAATGTTAGAGGTCTGTCGTTACGCGCGTATCAAGCAAAAAAGATTCGATAGATTTCGATATTTTTTTTTAGTTTTACTAGTTAGACAAGTGGCCATTATCTAGCAATATCTTCATTTAATATAAGGTTATTAAAGTTTGATTAAATACGCTTTTTATGAGACTCCGCGTTCGGCGATGTGTGAAGTGGAGCAAGCGGTGTGATCCGCATGCGCAGGAGACGTGTACTAAACGGAAAATTGCTGGATTGAAAAATTGTAAGCAAAGTATATATTTCCTTTAAATCTTTTAGAAGTGAAAACTGCTTTAGTCGTTTTGAACGTTCTTTTTGGTAGGGGAAAAACTTATGGATTCGTGTCACAGATGATTCCGACAGGCACGTGATGTATTGCGCTAGCGCCAGACTAGCGACGCGTAGTATAGCGGCCTGTGTACATGTAACTTTTTATCGAGACTGTACAACCAATTATATGTTTGATTAATTAATAAAGTGTATATGCTATTGCTCGGAGTGCTAATAGATGTGAAAACCAGACTAATGTTAATAATTCTAATTTACAAATTATGAAATGTTAACAATTAAGACTTTTATTAATTCAAAATAAAAATAAAAAAATATAGTTATTCCATTGTTTTGAGTTTTTCTTCTGTTGGCTGTCCTTATGATTGCCTCAACTATTTTGTTTACATAAAAGATAAGATAATAAACAACACAGATGGAGTCGCGTGTGTTAACTAATATTAAATAGTTGTCTATTGAATTATGTTGATTAATATTTAATGGTTAAGTAAAGTATAAATAAGTATTGTAACAAAATGTACTAGAATCTTCTTTCAGCCTAACAACTTATCGTGTGTAGTAAGTACCTAATATTGTATAACAAACTATACATTATGTCCTAGTTAAGGAAATACATGTAAATCGGTTTTTTAGTTTTGGATTTATAAAAATGCTAATAAGCATACAGAGAGACGTTATTTTTTATGTGTAACAAGATAAGAAAGTATAAGAATTCTTGGGAAAATTTATTTAATGATTCTACCGTGTCTAAGATGTACTATGACATACATGAAGATGACATCTCCGATAAAGTTACGATTGTACCTTGTAGCCACAAACAATTAACGAAATTTTTTGTTCATAAAAACCAATAGGATTCACCTATTGAATTTGGAATTACTGTTAGACTTGTCGTTGCCCAGTCAGCTTTGGGAACCGCTGATGTAGCGTATTAATCCAAAATTGTATCCCAAACCAAATATTAAATAAGTACTGAAGACTTCTAATACTCCCTTCTACTGTAAACTATTTATACATTTCCAGCTTATCCATGGAAACTGCAATAATATATGATATTTAATCTATTTAATCCTTGTTCCCCCACTTAAAATTTTCCGTAAACCAGCCACTTATCGTCAAACAAATGACCGTGTATACACACGATACTAGCAACACCTAATATGTAAAAGAAAAAATTTGGCGTGACAAGAAGCCCGCAAGTGCTCCGCGAGAATAAAATAAAAAACGATTATGAAAATTGCGGTCAGATTACATCAGAATGAATACTAATTTAATTATGGTGATAAATGTCCTGAGACCTCATTGAATGGTATTCGAAAATCGTGTCAATCGACGTAGTTTAAATTTTTCGCGAATAAACGAAAGCTTTAAGTGAAGGTAAGCACCGTGATATGATATGACGTGTATGGCGGTAAAACTCTTTTTGAGCTCGCTTGATTAGCTACCATCCATAAATTGAAAGAATGTTGCCAAGGAAAACTATGTACAACTAAACATCAATCTGTAAATATTTTCGAAGGTGTCGCTAGAGTCTTCTGTCTCACTCACTTTTTTATATGTAAATTTTTTCACTCACCTTTACGATTTTTCATACATTTTCTTTCATACTAACCTTTTTCTAACAGTTACAAACATCAAAAGAAAAAATAGCCATTTCGAAGTAATGCGCTTACATCCATTCGGATATAGATTTTTATTGGAATAAATGTTTGTGGCGAGACATAATAATTGTGTCCGATTGAATCGCAACATTCCTACACCAGGTGCATCACCCATCATCGTGACATGCTTAGGCCTGTACTGGGAATCCCTTTGTTTAAACCCGGTAGGATTTCTCTATTTTCTTTATCCGTGCTAGTTATTTTGTAGTAATTTCTTTTTAAGTTTATTCCAGTGGAGTGTTTAAGTTACATTCATTCGCCTTTTCGTTCAGAAACAAAGACAGCCTTTTGTGTTCCGATTTCTAAGGTAACTAGTTTATCGTTCACCTATTTGTACTATTTGTTTCACAAGGTCGTAGTAAATTTCTACTTATTTCGCAAGTTGTAGTGAGTTTTTCTATGTTTTGTGCTCTTTTGGGATTACAAATTTGAAGTAATTTCTTTTACGGTTCAGCAACAGTGACACGCTACGTGACCGTCAAAAATGCATAGTTCTCGCTGATTTTATTCATCACTCTTGCTTTGTCCATTTTAGTAGTTGCTTTGTTGCGGATAGCGAGCTATGTGCTATGTGTGGGATTTGATGTCATTTGATATTTAATAAATGAAGGCGTTACTTTGCGGTAATCTATCAGAACTTAATGATAAAACTATCATTTGATACTTTTAATAAATGTCAGAAACTTGTAAATTTTACGGTTAAGTTTTGTTATTACTGAGTACTCGGAAAATTACAATCTGTTAGCTATAAGTTTTTATGTCTAAGAATATTGGGGGTGGTTCAATAGATAAAACACATAATCTATTACGGATAAGTTTTCTTCCATAAGATGTAATAAATATATAGTCTAACCTACAGGGAATTGTGTCATACGTAGACAACGATATGAACACATGCTAGCATTGGGACCATTCGTTAAACGTATTCCGACGGGCACTCCCCAGCGGGTCTCGTCGGGCCGATGTAGAGATGCAGCGTGGGTACACATACTCGGAGTGCGCTTTTTAGCGGATCAGAGCTGCATGGTATTTAAACAAGCAGTATAAACGGACAACAGAACAAATACAGGATAGCGTCTGATCAGAACAGGCATACGATAGAGTGCCAAATACTTCGAGAGGTCTGTTTGAGATAAGAGCTACGCGGCGACAACAAACCACAGTAAAATCTAAGGGCAACGACTCAACGAACCTAAACAATATTTTGTACTATATTGTATAAATTGACGAAATAATAAATGTTACTGATAGAGATGATTTTTGAGCAACATATATATATATATATATATATATATATATATATATATATATATTTGCAATAGCCATGATTTAACATTTGCTAAATCTCTTTTCCAGTATTTCTGTTCGTGTCGGATCCAGCTCCGCTTGGTCAACCATCAAAGTGTTTGTGGATTTCTAGCTCTGATCTACTTAAGCTTTTGTGTTACATAGTTAGTTTTAGTAAAGCAGCGTTCACTGTCTCGGCACGAGGCCTTAAAAGTTAGCCAGCCTTCAATATGATTGTTGAAAGAAGGAAAATTTAAAATGTGATTCGACAGTTGTCGACGTTCATCACTGTTAAAAGCCCACGCTTGAAGTGTAGGTGATTTATTTTTTTAATGTTCATAGTTTTCTTTAGCGCGAGCTTCCTCTTTTATACTTATTCACATCATAATAACTACGTATACTTGATATTAATTCAGCCTTTTAGTGCACAAATTTTAGGGAGAGTGTGCTGTTAAATATACCGGACACATATATATATATATAAATATATATTAAAGTTTGTGTGCGTGTGTCAAGGAAAACGATTTCAAAATAAAACTCGGTTGTATATAGCAATAGTGTTTATTATACTAACAAGTTTGATGTAAAGTTTAGAAGTAAGAATTGAACATCGCTTTGTATATCGAAACATATTTGAAGTGTATCGTAATAAAGCATTATCTACTCTGTTGTCCTCTTCCAATAATATGCATCAGAGAGAAATGGAAAAACTCGGTATTTATACATTGTTATTCATGAATCTTATGGAAACAATCCAGAATCCACTGGCACTGTGTGCACAAAAACTTGTCAAAGTTTCATTGTAATTGGATAAATAATATAAGAATAAAAAAATAAACAAAAAACCATTCGCACATATAGAGTTAAGAGCGGCAAAGCGTATATATTTATATATATCATTAAATATTATTTACTACTGTTAACCACACCACAGCGTATTCTGTAGTTAATTTTGACAATAGCTAAAATAAATATTGGTTATTGTAATAAATATAGCGTATTAATTTGAAACCTTTTATTGCAAAATTCCGATTTGGAATAGTATGAAACAAAGCGATGTCCAATGACAGAGCAAGCCCACATTGCCTTATTTCAATTTCTTAAGAGAGAAATATGAAGATTTTGGTTGGTAGCACGAACCGTACACCTTTCAACATACCTTTGTAATAATTATTCATTTACGGTTTCGTTAAAAATTATGTTACTATCTTTATTAATTCGTTATGAGTTTATAGAAACCCCTTAATATTATTCACGAGAACGTTTGTGAAATGGACACATTTTTGTATCTCTTACACACAAAGCGTATGGTTTTTTTTTCATATTTAGTGAAACTTTATTGTAATATAGCTACTAACAATGCAATAACATGCAAACTATAATTTTTAAAGATATTGTTTAAGTTGGTAATTTATATGCCAAGTAAATTAAAAAATATTCTATTATTTGAAAGTTATCCCGTCGTAAACTGTATAAACGGTCAAAGTATGTATCAAAAGTATGATAAATTATGTACGGTGTAATCATTAATAAAGATACAAAAGCAGGCAATGTTGCGGGCGGCTGCTAGTAGAATATAACCTCATGAAATAAGGTAATGTGCGCTTGTCACATTCGATATTACATTATTTTTGTTTCAATAGAATCACAAAATAATATTTAGATATCATAGATTCTTAGTTATGCTATATAGCACATATAGTTTCAAAAAATTGTTCAGTCCCAATATATATGAGAAATATTTATTATTCTCATGTAATAATAGTATATAATAAGTTATTATAATAACCGTACAAACTATTTACAACAATCCACACGGAGATGCCAAAATAAAATTAATGAAAATAAAATTGTATATCCGAGTTTTTAAAGTTTATTTTTTTTAAGTAGGTACTCATTCATCTCCGTGTTGAAATCTCTTGAAGTAACAAATTCATTAAAAAATGTTTTTTTTTTTAAATAACGAATTGATAAATAATTTTACTTTGGCACTCCGTTCGTCCAACGACCACATCACAATTTCAAATTCTTTCCTTAATCTATAATAATGTATGCATAATGACATAATACATTGTGAACTGAAAAGGTACAGTGCAATTCAACTACTACGTATTTCGACATAAACTGTTACATGCCTATATTAACGGCGACTTAATTAACACTATTTTTAATAACTGTTGACTCTATATCTAACATTAAAGGAACAAGAGAAGTAGTGAGAGATCAGTGTCCGGTCGAAGTTTCGGCTTGGGCAAATTTACGGCGGAATCGTCGGCTCGTGCCGAAACGATTTTGTATTCGGAGACCAATATTCTTCTCCGGTATATGTATATTATTCAATAGTTCAACATATCGAAATTGGCTTGCAGTTTAAGTTAAGTGGTAAATATTACAAATAAATTTAGCGATAATATTTTATGGAGGACCATTAAGGTCGATTTTTATATTAATATTATGTGACGTATTGTGATTCGCAATTCGAAAAAGCTGTATCTATCTGTAATTCTAACCTTTCCGAGTATAAAATTATAGACCGGACACATTACTCGGATGTCAGAGCTGAAGAATCTGTAATGATTGCATGGGTTTACAATAAAGGAAGAACCGTATTAAATATTTGCCCAATTAACCTTCCTAGAATCCTAAGTACTCTGTCAAGTTTCACGATATTCTATGTTTATTAATAAAAAGAAAGTATTTGTTTGTATCTATCCACGTAATGTCTATTATTCCAATATTAATTTTTATTTAGCTAAAAAGTCCTTTATTTTTGTTTTGTAAAAGTATTCCCAGTCGCCATCCCAAAGTGTTGTGTTATCGGTGAAATTAAGTTAATAGAGACATGGAGAAATATACTACAATCGTCAAAAGACAGTGAAGAAATTGGAAAAGGCGCGTACCCTATGGATGAAGTTGGACCAAAGGTTGGATTCTGTATGTAGTTATACCTCGTAATTTTGACTCTACGAGTAATACTATAGTATGTATTTATGACCGTTGCTATATTAATAACGGCTTAATCCCTAGACTGTTGAATTATTAACGAAGAGCTATCATAAACTGTGTGTCCATTTCATTAATTTATATTGACGCCCTAATGGATACTAGCTTTAAAAGAAAGTTTTTAGTGAACAGATTAAGAACTATTTAAAGCATGCGTTGATTCGTTCCTCCCTTTACGTACTTTGGTTATCTATCGCATGCTTTCATACACGGTTAATAAAGTTTTTTGACCGCCGTAGCCACGTAACTCATTGGTACCGTATTCATGAACACTGTAATATTATATCTATCGACTTGTATGTGCTAGGTGGATCGATTTTACTGGAGAGAGAAGTTATATCGTAATCAGTTATACTTGTGCATCTACAAATCGATTACAATCATGTCGACAATCGATTATAATCATGTCGACAACTAGTAAACTACGTTTTTTTTCCTCGATACGTGCCGTCGTATTGTTTATATAATTACTAATCTTATAGTGTTAAAATCAATTACGTTTGATACATTATCCAGAATACAAGAAAAAAAGACAGATGGAGAATAGCTCTATAAATATTTATATCGATTTTGTTAGATGCAGAGAAAAATAATCCGTTTTGCTTCTGTTGGAAAATAAAATTAAGAATAGATTTAACTTACTATCTAAATATAGTATGAAATTCGATATACGTTATAGATAATTTTTCAAAAGAATATCACGTGTGAATCACATAAGTGTATAGGTGTTTCAGTGCTGCTATCGAATGAACGAAGCTGAACATAATTGAATATTAAAACGGTATAGCAAAAATAAACAATATTATACGGAAAAAAAAATCTCCAATTAATTCGATATTTAAAAATGCAGCGGTATTATATGGTATGTTCAATTGTATATATATATATATATTCATTGAACATCTTTTCAAATCGACTACACTACTTTCAGCACGATATAAATAACAAAAGTTTGAATAAAGAATACCAATAAAAATAACAAAAGAGTATGTGTTCTCCATTCCAAAACTGATATCCAGAAAATACTTTTTTTTAAACGTATAACAGTTGGCGTTTCAATACATCATGACATTTATTATATTCTCTGTAAAATACGTAGTTATATATTTCAATTGATATAGAAATTGAATGTTTTTTATGTTTAATCTACTATAATATGTAGTGTATTTTGCATCATATTTTATAATAATTTAATCGCTTCTTCGATTAATGGTGAATATAATTGTAATAAAAAAAATACAAAGGATTAAACTGTCACCAAGGAATATGATAGAGAAGTTGATCAGATATACTCGTATTTATCAAATAAATTTCTAATGTCAAGATCGCTTCTTAATACATGCGTGATGAATAAATAGCGTAGTATGGCAATAACAAAGATTACTAATAATGTTTACGTAACAAGTCATTTCCTAAGAAGGGGGTTTTGAAAGATTTTTTTGGAATATTTTCTACAGTATTTTTCTTATTGTATATCCATCTATAGTACGAGAGAGAAGTTGACGATAGAAAGGCGAGTAACTAATTTCGTGACAATAATGGAGCGAAAGGAACAGAAGCTACCGGGAGAGAATTATTTAAACTTGTTCGGTGTGGAAAGCGTTGCTCGTACAGTTCCCATTGTCGTTCGGAGAGTCCGCCTGTTCCTCGGGATCGAATCCATTTGTACGCATTTCGTCGCGAATCTGTGTGAATGAAGTATATTTTAGATGTCTAATTAAAAAACAAGAAATGAAATATATGAGATGTTTGTGAAGAGATTATAAATAATCTATACGAAAATATGATACGTACGGTATTTGGAAATTAAGAAAATGGTTATAGGATAAGAGATTAGTAATAATACTACTTGATTGAATTACAATTAAAAACAAAACAGAGCATAACAAATTAACATAAAATATAGAGTTTTCATGAAACAACAAAATGAGTTTCATATTTTTATTAAATAACTAGCGGCGCTCGGCGGACGCTGTATTGCCCTAATATTAAAAAGTATACACTTATGTGCATGAAATTGACTTTTTCCGATTGTTTCAACAATTATCATTATATTTTAACCAATTTACAAGTAAACCTGCACAAATTATATACCTAAACCTACCCCGTCAATTACTCTATCTATTGGTGAAGACCGCATTATAGTCCGTTGAGTCGTTTTTGAGTTTATCGCGAACATCCAAACATACAGACAGACGCGGCGGACGACTTTGTCTTATAATATGTAGTAATAAAAATACTTGAATTATATTATTTTTGTCATTTGTTCCATATTTATTTAATAATTAAAAACATATATTAATATATAGCTCTTATAATTGCGGCATATAGGCCGCCAGCATCACTTGACACTCGGTTAGGGTAATATTTGACCTACACCTCCTATCTTAGTTGCTCTACTCCCTCGGGGCTTAACGTTATATTAAACAGTTTATGTTTATTGATCAGTAGATTGGCTATGGAATGTATCATATTTTGTTCAAATTTCATTGGTTTTTCCTGAGAATAACGTATTCAAACAAATATAAATCATTACCTTCTCAACCTGCCTCATCACGCGCAACATGTTTAAACCGGCCAAATTCTTTAGATCCTGGACAGTCCACTGACCACTGCGAAGTAACTCGGCAAATAATTCCGGATATTTGGACACGTCTTCCAAGCCACGGGGAACCCTAGTGTCAAGTACAACTGATTACTTTTTGTTATTTTTTGACAGACCAGTCTTTAAAGATATACTGTCCCCTGTTAACCATTTTTTAATACAAAATATTGTATGTCTTATCAAATCTATGGGAACTGGATCAACATCGGTTGATTCCGAAACGTTGTAACACAAAAGAAAGGGACTGTGATGAGGTCATTATCACGTGTATTACAATAGAGATAGGCACAGATGCTCTATGATCAGAAAGTACTTAATGATGGTCCGATTTGGTAAACTCAAATTACATACGATAGAAAAAATAGGAGATAAGTGACCCAACAGTGGCATATTATATTATCAAATGATTACCTGTTCACACCATCGAAGTCTCCACCGATGCCCACATACTCAGATCCGACCATCCTCTTAATGTGGTGGAAATGTTCTATGAACAAAAAAAGTCATGATTTCTTTTTGAATTTTAGTAAAAAAATACATATGATTATTAAGGCTACATTAATCGGTAAAGAGTGAATAAAGTCGCTGGCACTAGTTAGTCTTCTATAAAAATCGCATCATATAATGTTTACATATATATATTATTTCTTACCTATTTACAATTTACAATGAATTCCAAGAAAAACCTACATTTCATTAAAACGACAAATAAAACGTTTAATTCAAATTTTAACTGTATATATACATATGTATATTGTTATAAATATATATACGCTGTTAAGCTCTTTTACAAATATAAGTTCCTAAGTAAGTAAAATATATAAGCAGTGACGTCACCGGGATCGTTTCAGCTTACACGTTACCAGCTAAGGGTTAACTTTAATCTATTTAACACTAGCCTTCAAAGTTTGCGGATGATTCGTGTGATATTGTTTTGCGAAACTGTTCTGACATTGATAGCCGTAGAGTATGTACCTTTAATACGTACTCATTATTAATTCATGCAAAAGAATGGTGGTATAAAATTGACGTCGAAGGACTTTTACAAGTACAATTTCATTTCTCTTCAGCTCCATCTTCATCTAGCTTTATCGATACTTCTATTTGCGAATATTTATTTATAAACCAACTATCGCCCGCGGTATCGCTTGTGCTTGTTTTATTGTGTGAGAAATTATATATATATTCGTCAAATAAAAACAATCAAGAACTCGACAACAGCGCCATCTATGTTCTAATCAATACCGGTCTTGTCGATTATTAGCTACACCGGAATTTTACATAAGATATTATAGTCAATCAATTACAGTTTTCGTAAAATGTCATTTTCAAGACATGGGATAAAATAGAACTAACAATTCTACAATGTTGGTGAATATGTTTGTACACATCTAGAGAATAAAACAACAATATTATACATCTCGTATATAAATTAGCAAAAGGCTTATTAATTAACGGCACTTATGTAATCATTTCGAGAATACTATTAACGATCAGCGCTTACCGAACCACAACGAAACCTATTCCGAACAATTCGAGATTATTACTCGCATAAACTATAACGGCTTCGTACCATTGTTTATGGTCTCTATTGTATGTTATTAAATTTGTTATGGTCGTATTGTTCCACCCTTGCTGTTCCGCTGGTATTTCGTTTTGTTCGCCAAATGAGTAGACGAGTTCCATTATATTCCTTTTAGTTCCATTATACAAAGAGCGATATGATGATTTAGGCAAACCGAGAACGGATTGCACTGAGCCGGTCATTAAATTATATGCATCTACAAGTCCTAAGGTGCGACATCTCGCATCAAACGTCGTGGTCGGCATAACATCTTCGAGATTTACAGTCAACAGTTAGATAAAGATAAAAATAAAGAAAAAATAACTACACTGAAGCCGTATATAGCTTAAAGTATTCATAATATTAAAACTTCATCTACATTTAAAACGAAAAGCAAGAATGAATGAATTAGTGAAAATAAATTAAACAATAAAAACGATGGGAAAGAAAACAAAACGATAAATGTAATGCATAAGATTAAAATGCTTAAAATAATATTGAATAATACTTAATTTACTGTAAATATTTAAAGAGACCGTCAATATAAAATGGGTTTGACTACTTTTTTGTATTTAACAGCTCGATGCTCAAATATATCTAGACTAGAGCAGTTTGATGCATCCAGGTTTGCTACTCTTTCAGGCAAACACCAATAAACTCGCTTTGATAAAACTTTACAGTAAATCAGAATAATACGAAGTATCAAGTGTACAAAATAATAATTTATAAAAATGCTAGCTGTCGCCCGCAGCTCCGTCTGCGTTTTTTATCATTGTAAATTACTTCTTACAAGATCAGCTATCTGTTATTGAAAGTTCTGTGAAAAATGGTTCAAACGTTTTGGAGATGGTACTACAGACGAAGCCACGGATGACAGCTAGTCTAAAATAAAGTAGCCTATGTTACCCGTTGTAATCTTAATTATCCGTCAGTGAAATTTCTGTCAAAATCGGTCCAGCCGTTTCGGAGATTACCCGGAACAAACAGACAGAAAAAAAAAATAAAAATTGTATTTTTGTTATCAGTGTTGTGTATACATTCATATCCAATCTGTAAAAACTCGTTATTTTAATACTACATACAGACACGTTATTTTTATTATATGTATAGATAGACGCAGACAAAGTTGCGGGCGACTGTTAGTAAGTAATTATTTATCCGTAAATTTTCTGTGTTACAAGCCGCATAACTTGTAAATTAGTGAACGAAGTTATATAGGACTGAACTGGAAGCGGTTTTAGGCTAAGACATATTATAAGGGTTACATAGTAATGCTAACGTTATGTAAACAATAGGCCACTGTTTATCGTGGAATATTAGAAGTATTTATATATTCATCCTAACTGAAATTACAATTGTGAAAATGAGTATGTTTGTTACGTTATCAGGCCTTAACTACTCAACCGATCATGAAATTTTAAATACACATTGTTGCTACAGTAAAGAACAAAGGGAGTTTTATCCAGAAAAAAAAATACTGCTCCTAGGGGATAGATTAAATGTAAAATAACGGGAGCGAAGCTGTGAATAAAAGATGTATCTGTATATACTTATGATTAGGGGTGTACGAGTAATGCTCGAATCTAATCGAACTATGAATGATGTTCGATATGAATTTCGAATCCAATATTCGAATAATTCGAACAAATTGTATAATTCGAACTATTTGAATTACATAACTACTCCTATTTGAATAACTATAGGAAACGATACAACATTTTTCACTGTCTTAATCGTTTAATTTAAAAAAAGCATTTGATAAATATCTAATTAGTAAAAATCATTAGAATAATTTGAATTACTCACAAAATTGAAATTATTTGAATAATCCGAATAATTGTAATAATTCAAACTATTCGAATAGTTCAAATGTTCGAATCGAATTATTCGGTTCGATTCTCTATCGAATAATTCGTTAATTCGAATATTCGCACACCGCTACTATTGCTATTAATAGCATATAAGTACGAATTCTAATAGTTGTTATCAAGTATACGAACTATATATATTTATAGCAAAGGGCAGCAAAGAGACAGAGGATCCTCCTGATGTTAAGTGTTACCGTCGCCTATGAACGGTTGTACTGAGTAATCCATGTATCAATCGTAACGTACACGACAGGGAAGTCCCAGAGTGCTTTAATGTTGTAGCTTGGCTAGGTGTTAGTGCTCAGAAAATGAGCAGACTCTCTATGGTACTGAGGGATCGCGCGTTCGATCCTCGTACATAATTATCCTTTGTGATGATCATAATTCTGAGTTCTGCAACTGAGTGTTAAATATCGATTACATCAACTGTTGCTACGCTTTCCTTTCATTTAAATAGCCAAATATGTTATTGTATTGCCGTATTTACTTATTTTATATCTCGCTGAATTCCGAGTGTGTTCATTGAATAAAAATATTGTAAAACCAGAATTCATTCGCAGTTACGCGACCAATTATAACATCGTGTTTCACGCCATTTCGAAACAATCACGACGCGGTTTTGTCTCCCGCGTGATGTCAATATTTTCCCACTGGTTATATTACGTCAATACCCCAAACCTACTCCGGTGGATGTATTTCTCGTACGGTCGGGAGGGATGAGTGTGAAGTTTTCAAATTTCGATACACAATGATTGATTGATTACAATGTTTCGGGAATAATTGATTGAAGATTTTATTTTAAATATATCTGGGTACGACTTGTGTATGTGGAACTTTGGAACACCTAAATCACTCTTATATATATTGGTACGAGTAGTATAAATCGCTGGTTAACATTTGACCAAATAGTGTTGTATATCGGATATGAAAGTAATATTTTAATTATTTGCATATAATATAGAAGTGATAAATTATACCATTGACATATATAACTGAAGACAAAACAATAAATATTACAATAAGGATTTTTATTTTTGCCAGTAACAATAAACTACAACACATCATGATGATGGCGAGACACTGCGTATTACGTATTTCCCAAGAGCAAAGCGATAAAAGGAATCATTAGATATCGATTTCAAAATAGCTAATTTAAATTATGTATTAGTCATAAGGCAGCTTTAGCAAAGCTAGGAAAGAACTGCGTCTTTGCATGTAATATATACATATTATAGTTAACATTATGGGTGATATATAATTTAAGATTTCGAAGCCGATGTTAGCAACTTTTGCTATCGTTTTATTTACGTGAAATACACGTATTTGCACAATAACTCGGGCCCGAGCTACTCAGGGCTATCTCCATACATTTGGACAATCTCGTCCAAACAAACCGTACCTTGTGATAAGAACAATGCGAATTTCACGCTGTAACAGTTATACGTTATCACATATAATAACAGTTATACAAATTGCCTCTAACCTTAGTTTACTCAGCTAACAAAGCGTAAGCTATAGGACACAGATAAATGAAATCAGCTATTTAATTTACAACCAAATTAATGGACCATTGACCAATATATATCCAAGACCTATTTGAACCAGGGCAGGCTGTTAAATCACATGAAGATACAAATAATTTTAGTTCATAGTTTGTGTATGTACCAATTGCTAAACAGTATTGATAATTCTCGTTCGTTAATGGAAAACATCCAAGCGTAACTTGTAAACATAAATTTCTCTCGTAGGTAAGCTTAATCATAGTTGACACATTGAGTGAAGGAGCTGATTTAACTAAAGTACGCGTGTAGGTAGTTACTATCTAGGCGTTCTATTTCCGGTGTGTTATTCGACATTTATGTCGACTATTGAACTTATTTTTTTTTTAATACTTTATAAATGTTCGTGATTGAGCACAATCCCATTTGATGTAGTATAAGATGGTAAATACGTAAAACCTAAAGAGGGCTGACTCTCGAGTACAGCAGCCAGAACATGCGATCAGGTGCTTGGCGACATATTTCCAACCTGAGGTTGGCAACTAACCAGGCGAAATTAGAAATAAAGCCTACCTCCATGCTATGCTTTTATCAAGACAGACGAGAGATTTCCAGCCTCCGTTTTATAAGATATATAAGCACGTCATAGCGCGACCGAAATCAGTTCTATTATGGAAAACGAAACAAATATGAAGAGAATTATAAAGAAGAAATTAATAGACGAACTATAACTACAGAGCAGTATAAGGGACGATTATAGTGCAATAATGAGTTTGTATCACTTTAGTATTTGTTACTACAATGAAATTTCTCTCGATGCAAAACGGTGGTTCGGTTATCCACAAACGTAGCAATAATAATATACGATATAAGTATAATAAGTAACCATAGCAATAAAAATCTCGTAACACACAATTCCTGTTGTTTTCAAGGCTATCATTTAACATCTTTCTGTTAAAAACCTCCCGCGAATCACCAATTAGTGGATTAAAAATATCTCCAATTGAAAAATAATTTCTTTTCGCGCACATGATCATTTAATATTTGATGCAACTTTGGTAAAATACCCATCAATTCGACAAACTCGGAATAAAATGACTTGAACTTTATCATGATAATAATATCACGATTTTTTTATAAGAATATTCTGAATTTATTGTAAACCATACATCTTCCTATAAAGGAAGGAATGGAGAAGATTTTTTGATACACAATATAATAAGTTCTTAAATGATTTTCCGATAGAATAGCAACATTAGAATACAGATAGACAACAATATTAAGAATATATACTCAATTATTCAAGTATATGCGCCCACGGAAATGTACACAAATTAAGACATTGATTGATTCTACCGACTATTAGAAACAGCACTTGATTTTTTTACTCATTCAAAAAATGTAATACCTCTCGGAGATTTTAAATTGGTTGGGACTGGTCTAGAATAGCGTCAAAAGAGAATGGAGAGAATTGGGGGAGCCCTACGCCACTGAGGCAAACGCTACAGTTTAAGATAAAGATTATGATAGTTGCGAAACATACAAATGAACAGTAGGAGATAGTTGCTAAATAAATAAAAAAAAAAACACTTAGATTCCATTGTAGTAAATAAATTGCTTAATAAAGTAAATTATTTATTTATAATACGATTTTTTTATAAGAACGTATCGAACAATGATGTCGAGAAAACGATGATAAGTGACCAAAGAAGTTTTGCGTGAGGGTCGAATCTCGTTTTTGTTTGCAAAGCGCCGGAAAGTTGCTCGAAGCCACTATCCGTGCTTTGGATATCGTAAACTTAGACCCTATTTACATAGTATTGGTTTTGTTGAGCTTTTACATTTTAAATAAAATTGTACTGTTTTTTTTTTTATATAATCAAACATACACTTTAATTTATAGCTTTAGCATTGATAGCGGACATTTACTAATTTTTTTATTTTATATAAGAGGTATTTTTTTATAATATTTGGTTTTTATTCAGATGAGGTAACACACACCTTCACTGCTCAACTGATAACATTTTGCATACATGTTGTTTGGGGTACAGAACGGGATATAGAGTACTTACCATCCAAAATAATGTACTGTTCCCGAGAGATATATCAAACCTGCACTAAATCGAACCGTGAGTAAAAGCTACTAATTTATATTTATATATAGATTCACTTTAAAATTACTAAACGTATCAGCAGAGTACGATGATAGTTCGATGTGGAATTTTTCGTAGATGATTCTAGATTTATTTTTTTGGATTCGATTGACACTTTGACATTTTTCTTAATGGCCAACGAAGCGGACTGGAATGAGCTAGTTTCATTATAAACTAGCTGTTGCCCGCAGCTCCGCATGAGTTTGTTTTATAATTGTAAATTATTTCTTATAAGATCAGCTATCTGTTAGTGAAAGTTTTGTGAAAAATGGTTCAAAAGTTTTGCAGATAGTACTGCAAACGAAGCCACGGATGAAAGCTAGTCTAAAATAAAGTAGCCTATATCACCCGCTGTAATTTTAACTATCCGTCAGTGAAATTTCTGTCAATATCGGTCCAGTCGTTTCGGAGATTATCCGGAACAAACAGACAGACAGACAGACAAAAAATTTTAAAATTGTGTTTTTATGTTATCAGTATCGTGTATACGTTCATATCCAATCAGTAAAAAGTCGTTATTTTGATATTACATACGGACACTTCATTTTTATTATATGTATAGATTAGCTTTTGTCCGGGGCTTCGTGCGTCTCAATGTAGATTTAAGGTATCCCTCGGGAAGAGTACTACTTTTCTGGATAACCATATATCCTTTTCTGTACTTTTGATAACATGTATGCAAAATTTCATGAAGATCAGTTAAGTAGTTAAGGCGTGAAAGTGGTACAAACAAACAAACTCACTTTCATATTTATAATGATAGTTTAGGATAACAACGGTAATTATTAAGAGACAAAGCAAATTAAAAATGTTGAAAGCGACCTGTAACACATTATTGTAAATCGAATTGAATAATGACGTCATCATAATTAAATGATTTATTTGTCATTAATAGCATATTGTTTGGTCCCAGCATATTGGTTGTTTAGCCAAACTAATGGTTTGATAATAAATATTATATACAAAAAAAAAACATTTTTTTTCGAACTGACATACCTACCCTGTTGGCTCTTTTGGCCTCTACAGATTCACCGGATTCACCAAAAAAACCCGTGCAAGCTATATTTATATAAAACGCGTGATGTTTATTAAGGTTCTATAAACTTTTCTAAAAAAACTATATATATATATTTTATAGTTTGAGCGAACAGTCCTGTTGTAATGGCTAGTACAGTAGTAAAACAATAACTCATGATTACCGTTTTGTTTCTATTTTAAGCCCTAAATGTAGCTCTGTAATTATAATAAGTTACTACGTAAAAAGAACTTTATACACATTACAATACGGTTTATTTTGAATCAAATAATTATAATAACGTCAGTGGTGGCTTAGTTTAGAGTATTCAGCGATGGCTTTGTTACAAAATTCTACACATCAGTTATTAGTTACACATATCTGGTATTTGTAGTTCGTGGCGTGACTTAAGCATTTAAGCTTAAGCATTATGGAAATACTTCTCGTAGAGTTGATATATCAATTTTACTAAGGGTGATAAATTCTTTCTCAGAAGAAGACCCCATATGGCGCAAATTTTTTACCCTATGTGGGAGCTATATATTTGTGTTGTTTAGACCCGAAATCCTGGGAGCGTGGTGACCGGGAGCACGTATCCTTTTCGATGAAGTCGTGAGTAGACTTATCTACACGTTTTGTAACTAGAAGGCTAGACAAATATCATACGTGGTAATGCGCGTCCGTCCTTTTGTATTACAGAATGTTTAATTATTGCTTTAATTCCTTCATAATAATTGTCGTTTCAAGTTATCTAAATGAAATAATATAATTTTACATGAAAAATACAAGTTAATTGCAAAACTGTAAATTCCAGTTTGAAAATTTGCCACCTGGCAGTACGAGTATATATTTTAACCTCATAGGCTTATTCTACGAGCACGAGTTTTTATTGATTAAAAATTACCAAATAGGTTTCCGTCGATATGTACCAACAGAGAACGTTAAATATTAGTATATCTAAGACCGATGAACTCCGACATCGTGTTCTAGTCAGATACAAAATACACGTATGCATTCGTGAAACATACATAGTTACACATGTATTTTTCACGAATTCATATATGTATGAGATAGATAGCTTAGCTTAGTCAGATTGAGAAACTCGCACCGAGTGCCCTTGCGCTGATCGCTTAAACAAATCGGGTGAGTGACATAAGCTCTCTCTCCCCTTAGTAGTCCGGTAAATCTGTAAAGGCCCGAGGAAAGTTCTACACATCTATGTGTTGTTAATATCGAGAAAGTTTCGTATTTAGGTATATATATATATATATATTATATGGATAATATATATGCATAATCAAATCCATTTAATATCCATTCTGCTGTAACACAATAATATGTAATTAAAACAAATAATAATAGCAATAATAGCATGCGAGGCCGCGGAGGAAGTAAGAAATATTTAAACATCAACCTAAAGTCAATATATCTTTGCACCCTACATCAACGTGGAGGGTTGGAACGTGTACATTGGGAATACGGAATTGAGGAATTAAAATATTCAGAGAGACATTGCACTATTATATACCTACAAACCTATCGTGTAAATAAAACTTATTATACATTTTATCTATAGTAATCTCAGGAAATAATATATGTTGCTTTTTTGTCTGTATGAACACATTAATCTCTGGAACTACCAAATTTATTTGAAGAAGCCTTTTGCATTTTACAGTCATAGTTATTACGAAATTAATAGGCGAATATCACACTACGACTCTTAGGAATACAGCAAGTTCTATGCAAAACGTACGAGCCAGAAAGTGTACCAAGGGAGATTGAAGTAACTGTATGAGTGACATATGTGGTGTGACGTAAAGTATTAATTGGAGACAGTTTTCTTCTCGGATTCTTATGCAACAGTTGTACTTTATTCGAAATTTATTAAGCTCACCTAAATCCATTGATAGTAATTAATTATTTTTAAATAGAAAACGCCGTGTGATCTTAAAGGGTGCCTTGAAGACATCATGGCGTATATATTTGTATCGAATATTTGGTTCGCTCGCGTGTATACAACTGGTTGAAGTCGGCGAAGGTGGAGGGTGGGGTTGAAGGTGATGAATGTATTATAGGTAAGGGCCGTCGTGAGATATAACGGTCTCGTTTTCAGTGGATGTAAACACCGAACAATGTGACAATGTGAGATAAGATTAGGAAGGATTGTATTTGCGCTTTATTTTTTGTAACCTTTCCCCATTGAGATATAATAAATAAAATAGCGAACGAAACTTGAAGAGTCAAGAAATACTTTCGTAGTGATTATCTCAGTTGTTCATTCTTTTCGCTTTTAGATATCTTAATTCTATTTTATCTTGTTACGATATATTTCGTGTTTGAAGGACGATTAACTTTTCAATAAACAAAATACTATCTTAATTAGTTTGTATAATTGCGACTAACACGAAAGTTTGATAATTTAGAGTCTTAACGGTGTTCAAATAAAACATGTTTTCCTTTGTATTCTGTTCACCATTTATAGTTATAAATCTTCATAAGGAGATAATGTAATATTTCAAACTTCACACTCCGTGCTGATATTCGAATTCACTTCACAATTGCATAATAATCAAATATTATCATGCAAATTACCAAAACAGTTGCAGCATAGGAGTATTAATATAATAATAAAAATAATAGATATTATTATTATTTTATTGGTGAATTTCATTTATTGGTTAGCGTTTGACCATATTCTCACCGAATCTTAAAACCGTTTGATGATATGCACGGTTGTACAAAGCCAAATAGGTGTAAATATGATTTGAATATGTGTGAGAGAGAAAGCTTATAATTGAGTTGGAGAAGATTTATTAATTACAAATAAGAACTCACCAGCAACATCTGATATAGTGGCATTGGGTGCACACTTCACGAAATCCGGGAAGAAGTTTACCATAATGATGCCGCCATTTTCTTTCTAAAAGAGAAATGATTTCAATATATTAAAATAATAATAGTAATGTATTTTCAGATTAACTAAAGTGATTGGTATAACACTTAGGCTGAGTTGCACCAAAAAACCAAGTTAACTTTAACAATGACAAGAGCCACTAACAGTTATATTTACTAAAACTAGTTGCACCATGAAACGTTTTGTAATAGTTAAAGTTGTTATGGTTACAACGTAAACAAAGCAGTTCAAAGTTGACAATAACAATAACGTTAACCGGCCAACATCGACCGGTAATTGTTAACGTTAAATCGTGACGTCATTTTAACTATTGTTAACTGGTGCAACCTATTTATCGCTTAACAATTATTTTACCCGATTTTTTGACGTTAACTTTGACTGGTGCAACTCATTCGGGTTTCGGGATCGGCCGGTGTAGTTTTGACGTTTAGTCACGTTCTTATTCAGTAAGACCAGTAACCATTGTTTAGGTAATAGTGTTAGGTTTTACAATAAATCCAAAAGTACATTACCACATTGTAAGTTCAAGCATCATGTGAAATAGGGTTTCATGTCAAAAGGTTATAGGTTGGTAGGTATATTATAGAGTGTATTAATATGTGAACGATGGTGATGTCAGGAAATAACTATAATGCATTTTTATTAAAAAAATGTAGGATAAAAGATAAATTATATCAAGTTTCTTGCCGATTCTTCTCGATGATTGTGTTGTTTTCGGAACCGATGGTAGCTTTGACCTTCATAAGCGCCTTTTAAAGTATTCTCGATTTTAATTTTTTATTTGTTGTTAAATTACGATGCTTTTAATGATTACAAATTTCAAGTATAGCTGCCGGAATACATCTCTGGGTGCTTAGCAACAGACTTTCAGACTTGAAGGTGGTAGTTAGGCACAGCAGTAGTAGAAAAAATCCTACCATCATGGTATGGTTTAATCACCGTGTTTTCCTTTACAGAAAACTCCGACTCATGCGCAAGAATTCAAATCTACATTGACTGACGCGGTGTCCGCTAACGCTCACTACTGAGCTATCATCTCTGCACAGGATCAAGGCTACCATACACGTAGCGATAAAACCGATTCAATTTATCCTTTTTTAGTTTATTTCACTAGCTGACAGACTTGCAGACTGGCATGACCGCGACGACTAGCGATATATTGCTGATTTCTTGAGAATTACCGTTGTTTTTGGATTGTACTGTGCGTATTATCCGCTACAAGGCTGTCACTTCATAGTGCTACTATATAATGTACTTTGTTTTGTAATAATTGGACAGATGAAATACATAAAAAGATATTATGTAACAGAAAATATTAAAATACCTGCCAATGATGTGATCAGGAGCTAGTTCTAGAAATGTCAATTCTAGAAAATGCTTTAACTCAATCGTTTTGACTTACAAATAACAGTAGTAGTAGAGTTGAAGAGTAGTACAGTAAAATGTGGACAGCGCCCACGAACGTAAAAAATATTTGTTGTAGGAGTAATTCCCAGTGTCGAGAATTATTAAGCACTTAAAATATATTTGCTTTGCGGTAGGGACGCGGTTTCCAACACGGGAGGCGTAATTCCCAGCATCGCGTGGGGAGGGAGACGCGAACTATTGCTAGGGGTGACAGCAAAACTTTTTAGCATTAAATTAATGTTCATGCCATATTATCTACAAGTAAATAAACTCACGTCGTAATTTTATTTGAGCTAGAAATATAGCGACTCACTGGAAAATAGTGTTTAGAGAGGCGTAGTAGCCTAATAGTAAGCTGCCATTCTCGAGTTGGAAGATGGCTTAATGGTAACGTGTTCAAAAATTGCAATAATCAATAAACATGAGTTCGAATGCTACAATAAGTCTGAACTTTTGGTAAAAGAATCTCATGAAACCAACAACATGGTGGAGAGAATTTTCTAATGCAAATCTGGTTAGTTACCTATCACTCATATAGGTCTGTTTCAACATCTATACTTTGAGATCTAGTCCTTTAGCGCTTAGGGATTAGCGTATTGCTACATTAGACCATTACGTCACAACATTGGGTAAGGTTATGGATAAGCACTTCTATAAAATACATAAAAATAAATTTCGTGAAAAGCACAAAGCATCGGTGCCAAGACAATTCTCTTCCTAGATTTAAACTACAGACCACGATAAGATATATGAAACATCCGCTTGATTTAAACCATAAGCACAAATGTTATAATTAGTGACAGAAGTATGAAGTTATATCACTGAAATGTAATCTATCAATCTCTAAGACGTAGCTTGCGAAATGTCAAAATGATAAAAAGCGTGTCTTCGCCTATTCAACAGTAAGGTGCCTAGTACTGGAAATGAGCCTCGTTGAATGTTCGCTACGATGGTAAATTTGTAATATGCGCTCTTAGTTTACAGTGGACTTTAGGAACATACATCAAATATCTCCTTTATTTTTATTCTAGCAGGAGAAAGTGATGACACTATACCTGATGGTAAGGTTAGTGTGGTTTAGGTAAAGGATTATGGTCGGTGAAAATATAAGCATAAAAATAGATACAATATTAGAGCAATAAAATTAAAGTAACACAATGCACAATAGTATTTAGGCAATAAACTAATTTAAACAATAAGCTAAAATAATCCGCCGCATTGTGTGAGTGGTCTATTAATGAATACAAAATGCACCCAGGTAGCATATGGTCGCCACCTGAGCGGAGAGTCTTTAATTGACGCGATTTTGAGTCGACTAATTTCGGACTTTGTAGTGCCGCTTCTGAGCCTATGTCTGAGTTCTTGTAGTACACACATACCACGTTTAATGTAGGTATGTGTGTCGCTACACAAGTAATTAGCTTACATAAGGGTTACCTGATTTCTGATTCAGTGTACCAAGATATCATTTAAAAATTATAGTATCTACGTCTTAGCGTGTAATTGTGTTCGAACAATAGTAAGTACATTGGAAAAAAGAACATTTACCAGTGATTGTATAACATCGTCCGGAACGTTTCTGTTGTGGTTGCATAGGTTGTAGACGGAGGAGTGGCTGAAGATTACCGGCGCTCGAGTAAGTTTGATGACGGCCCTCGACGTGTTCTCGCTAACGTGTGAGAGATCGATGATCATGCCGAGACGGTTCATCTCGCGAACGACTTTCTGTTGCATATATAAATCGTTATTAGAAAGAAACTGATTTACAAGTGATAAGAATTTGGAAAGTTAAGCGTTATGGAGTTGAAAAATTCCACGAATCCAAAGAATTGTTTCTACGGCTCTACATTTGAAAAATAGTCTTGGTTGTAGGTGTAAAATATTGTCATTGTATTCGCAGTTATAATCTAATAACCTAAGAGTTAACAAATGTTTTGTTAACTAGCTGTTGCCCGCAGCTCCGCATGCGTTTTTTTATAATTGTAAATTACTTCTTATAAGATCAGAACTATCTGTTAGTGAAAGTTCCGTGAAAATAGGTCCAATCGTTTTGGAGATAGTACTACAGACGAAGCCACGGATGACAGCTAGTCTAAAATAAAGTAGCCTATGTCACCCGCTGTAATTTTAACTATCCCGCAGTGAAATTTCTGTCAAAATCGGTCAAGCCGTTTCGGAGATTACCCGGAACAAACAGGCAGACAGACAAAAATTTTAAAAATTGTATTTTTCAGTAAAAAGTCGTTATTTTGATATTACATACAGACACTTTATTATGTATAGATAAGGACAGTAAATAGTTTTTTTTTTCCGTGTATCATGTCAAGAAAATCCTACCTTTACGTAACTTGTAATTATTATGTTAATATCCGTTATTATAATGTAATAACAAGTGTTGACAGATGTTATCCTAATGTAAAAACAGGATTTGGAGGCGGGAGTTCTCGCCGCCGTGTATGAATTCACGGCGGCGAGGAAGCGTAGTGGGGAGCCTCCGGCTCCCAAGGAGATCGAGGCAAAACGGAGGGCGATGAGGGAGGAGGCGACGGGAAGGTGGATGCAGGACCTGGCGGACGCGCGTTTCGGGACGTTCACCGTCCACGCCGTCCGCCCGGTCCTGCGGGAGTGGTTGGGGAGGAGTTGGGGCTCCCTGACGTTCCGACTGGTGCAGGTACTCACCGGCCATGGCTGTTTTGGGTGGTACCTGCACCAGATCGCTCGCAGGGAGCCGACCGCCGCCTGTCATGAGTGCGGCGCTGACCTAGACACCGCGCAGCACACTCTGTCTGAGTGTGCTGCGTGGGAGGGAGAGCGCCGCACTCTGACGGCGGTGGTGGGAGCAGATTTGTCGCTGCCGAGCGTGGTTCTGTCCATGCTCGGCAGCGAACAGGCGTGGCGAGCTGTGGCCTCCTTTTGCGAGGAGGTCATCTCGCAAAAGGAGGCGGCGGAGAGGGCCCGAGAGGTAGATCCTCTAAGTGGCCGTCTCCGCCAAAGGAGGACAGGTGGGAGGAGGCGGCGCTTTGCCCAACTCCTCCCGCCACCGTAGCCGGATCTGAGGGGATGCAGTCGGGGGACTCATCCTCTCATTGCACAGGTCCGGCGGACGAAGGGAGGCAGCTGGTGTGTACCCAGTCTGCCTCTCTATAGGTAGGAGCCCGGCGGCCACCTTCCGCCGGGCGGACCGTTGGGGCGGCTATTCAAGGTGATTAGCGAGCACGATCCCTTGCCGCCCCAACAACACGGTCTGTCGGTACACCGTGGGGTTTTAGTCCGTGCGAGTCGGACATAACCCATCCTCTCCCCCGGGAGGGTGGGTATCCATAATGGATTTCCCCACGTAAAAAAAAAAAAAAAAAAAAAAAAAAATGTAAAAACAGGAAGCCACTGTACAACAACCAATAGCCCTGAAACGGAAAGTACTTCCAGTTGTTCACACTGAAAGTTACAAAATGAATCGCGAATATTCATTTCGTTATTGCTATTGCAATACGATACAAAATAGCAAATTACTAAATAGCAAAATAATTCGTAATCGTTTATAACAACGACTCATATAAAACAAAAGCGTTTATTATTATCGCTCTTGGCATTTATACCTACTATTCAGTTAGCAAGGACACAATAGATGATTAGAAAATCCCCTGAGAGTATTGAAATTCTCTGCAACTGATGCAAAATATTGTTATTACGTTTCATAACAACTTCGCAGAATACGGAATCAGAAGTTTCATTTCGTTCACAATACAAAATGCGCTGTGTGTTTGGAACATGAGCGATAGCGATTTTATTTATTCTATTATTGTTTTACACTCTATGCGATTGGTAATCTTTTTCGTTATCGCTATTATCTACTTCGTCAATATGATTGACCTACAATATAATTATGTAAAGTAGAAAGTATGTAAATAAAAAACAACTGTGGATAATTATAATATGTAAGCGTATGAAATCGGAACGGCTGCACTTGTTTCGATAATTCTTTTATTGGTCGTGTTTTCTTATTATATGGACGAGGTGTGTATGAAAGAAAATGATTTAAAAATTGTACTTAATTTTGTGTAAAGATATATCCATATAAAAAACAGAGGTCTTAAAAATATTGACATAATTGACAGGTTGACATTCAATTGTTTAGTTGTTATTCTTGTTCCTTACATTATTTTACTGTAAATGGGAGATACGATCTCATTTTCTTTATTAATATACCCGTTTGAAGCTACTAGTAGTCAGTATTTCATAAGAGGAATGTGACTGTAGAATTTAATATAAATAATATCGCTTCGATATTATTGCTTGAATATTACCTATCGGTAGCTAATCTGGAATTGTACGTTGTCTAACCTATCTAAAACATCTGGTTACGTGATATTACCTATCTAGTAGAACGCATGTCAAATTAATTCCGTTTTCTAATTTTAGTTAGGTAGTTTATTATTGTTTCTATATAGATTTATACAACGTGTTAGGAACGAATTTAGTATCAGACTAACTCGTACGATTGGTTGGCAAATTGAATATACCAATTCGTTTCCAACCATCTTTCGGATACGCAAGATATTTTGTTATATTCTCTTTGTATGAATACATTTTTTATTCTTAATAGATGATTTTGTGTTTGTACATAGGTTTTTCTTCATGTATTAATTAATATACAGATATCATTATTTATAACACCTCTTTTTTTTTTGTAAATGGTAAAAACTCTTTTGAGTGTTGTAGAAATATTATACAGCTTAGAGGTAAGGAGTATAATGAATAAAGAGTTTTGAAGGTTTTCTGAATTTTTAATTCAAAAGACTATCGATAGTTCGATAATAGCTACTATGCAAAAAAAATCTCTTAACAAATAGGAGAAAAAGGTACTGAACTGTTTTATCTTCGACAATTTATATCTACTGAAACTATCCAGCTATTTTACACGGGATTAAATGTGCAGTACTAAAAGCCAAGGATATAAGTGTGACAAAAAAAAAAATGAGACTCACCTCCCCGAATTCGGTGAGTCCATTTGCGACTGGTGGTTCGTTCGACGAGTCCGCCCTGTGGAACAAACAATACAAGTACATTACAAAAACAAAAGGTAAACGGACCGCTGTGCATCAGGAGTCTTTTGTTTGCGTTGCTTTAAAATATTCGCGTGTATTATAAGTATGAATAAAGGATAAATTTGTGTTAGTTGGGTTTTTGTTGTGTTTATAATTGTTAGGACCAGGTACGTATTAAAGTAAATGCTTGAAGACGTATACAGATAGTGAAATTTTGGGATATAAATTTCTATATAAAAAAGTGAGTGAGTAAGTGAGCTAATCACCATGCCGACCCCTGTGGAACCCCACACCCTGTCTCCTGCCGGACCATTCTCCCGTCGCCATCCACATAGGCAACCTCCCAGTCCTCCAAGTACACCTCTAACAGCCGCCGCAAATAAGGGGGCACCCCGAAATATCGGAGTGCCTCCCTTATAACTATATGCGGCAGACTGTTGAAGGCATTGGCAATGTCCAGGGACACCGCCAGGATCCTCTCTCCCTAGGAGGTCGCTTCTGCGGACAGCGCCTTCAGGAGGGTCAGGGAGTCTATTGTAGAACGCCCTGCCCGGAAGCCGTACTGCGCGTCCGCCAAATTCGGCCCCGCCCCCTCCAGATGCTAGACGACCCGGGAGGAAATAATCCTCTCTAGCACCGTCCCGGTTTCATCCAGCAGCACGAGGGACCGATATGCGGACACGCAGTCCGGGGGGCGGCCTTCCTTCTGCAGCAAGCAGTGCCGCCCTCGCTTCCAGGGTTTCGGGAACTGCCCAGCCAACAAGCACTGACTGAGCAGCTCCCGAAGCCACCGTCCCAAATAGCCCAACGAAAGGGTGAGCACCCGGCCCGGGACCCTATCAGGGCCAGGCGCTCTCCGTTTGTAGTGCGTCGCCCTTCTCATCTCCTCTTCCGTGACTAGAGGGGGGAAGATTACTAAGTTAATCTAAGGTAACTCCGTTCGAAAAGGGGTTAAAAACAAACCCGACCACTATGTGTACCTACATGTGTGTATGTGCACGTGTGTAGGGTGATCAGTGTTGTGTTGTAGTGACTAATTTGAAAATTAATTCAGTGTCACTGTAGTCGCGCAAGCAACGTGCTCGAGGGCTCTATTCTGGAGGATCGGTCCTCGGCTTAGTCCGCAGCCGAGGGAGGCCTAGGCGAGTGCTGATTGACGTTTAGTGGCTGAGTTGCTATTTTATTTAATTACATGGTCATAGTGTAAATGAAAAAATTCATAATATTATGTAAACATGCAATCAAATACAGCATAAGAAACTGAAACTACAAGAAAAGATACACAAAACAAAATAATTATATTAATTAACTAGCAGCGCTTTTGATGTCATGTAGTTTATACATAGTAATCATAATCGTTATGTTGCTAAACTCTTATCTGGGTTAAGTTCTATATGTGATTTACCATACCATACCATTATACCATTCGCCGAGATTACGAACGGTGCGTTGGGTGCGTGATCTGAGGTGGACTCACTGCGTGTTTGAAGCAAAGATGACTATGTCATCAGCGTAACCGCCTAACTCGATCCCTGGCAATCGTGGTAGGTCGCTGATGTACAAGCTGAACGGGCAGGGTGCCAGACTTTAGGGTACACCTCTGCAAATCGGGAGAGTTCGCTTTCCACTATGAAGCGTCCTATCCGAATTTCAATTCCAAAATAGTGTATAGTCGTCGGTCGCCTTTTACGGTGTCCATCCATTAATAATCAAGATCCTTTCAATGACTGATACCTCAAGTCAATGGTATTTTAGAACGGATCAATAATAGCCACTCATTAGTAGGGGTCAATAGTACAAGTCAATAGTACAAACCTCGCTATATACATAAATACAAATATATCAAGCAAGCTGTTTCCCTACAAATATAGATGCCATACCTATCACAATATCGATCTGGACACGTTGAAGAAGAAATAAGAATATAAAATACAATTAATTTTTTCATAATACTCGGTGTTGGCTTGCATGTGACAGTTTTGCTCGTGACCGATACGCGGAGGCTCTCTAACTTTGTGAAGTAGGTATTTCGGAGACGGAAAGTTTTGCCGCTTTCGAGTTTCGACGTCGGGAAAGCAGGCAGAGTTTCATATAATACTTGTCTAGAGTCAATCTTGAGATTTGTCGATAATTTTATTCCAAGAGTCTTTTTTTATTTTTAGCTAATTTTCTCTATGCCGGTTCATATTATTTCAACCCTGCCGCTAATTAAGTATTTCAGAAGGGAAAAATGATGCAGAAATGGCTAAATAATGCTTTCAAAGTGCCAAGCACAGATTATGTAAAAGACAAACAACATAGTAAGTAGTAGGTGTTTTTCTAATGCTCGCCTGGCTAGCAAACACTCGTTGAAAATTTATCGCCAAGCTCCAGCAAGCGTGTTCCGGCAGCTGCACATAAGTTCTCTCTTAGCTTAATTGGGATCAATTTAAATAATAATTGAGCCGTATCATCACTTAATATCTGGTGAGCTTGTGGTTAAATGTTAACATTTATAAAAGACGTATGTGTGTACTTATGTACGCACTTAAGAAGTTATACTTCTTTATCTTACAATAAGGCATTCGTTATCGATAACGTTGCAGTATAAAAAAATATAATTATTTTGAAAAGGTTTTAAAATTAATTTTCTATATATCAAGTAAAAAGAAATAGAATAAACTATTTATAAAATAATAATAATAATTAAGTAAACAAATACAAACCGACAGTTAACCTCAAATACTCCCAATAAATTATCATTCACCACCATATATAATTTGAAATCACACACAAATTCACATGTACATATATTTACTACTATATTACTACACTGAATATAGTTGTCACTTCTCACGAAAAGTTGGCAGACAATTACCGACCAACTTCATGGTGTCGCTTTTAGGTGTCGGTATGCGCGCGCATCGTAAGAATTCACTGCCATAATCTTTCCCAAACGCATCAAGAAAAGTTTAACTCCAATAATAAAGAAGCACGCTACAGCAAGCCTTAGCAAAACGACGACAAAGCGGCCTCTCTATATACGTAGTACTAGTATCTTCATATGAGTAAGTATATAGAGAGGAATATTCATTCTAGTTTACATTTTGGCTGACGTCACATAATCGGATTATGCTTATTTTGATATTTAGCTATTTCTACGTTCACTTTGCTTTAGCGAAATAGAGCTGGAATCACTAGTTGATGTTTGTGTCGGTTCGTGTTTTTAGGATAGACACCAAACTAGCTTTTGCTCCTGGTTCAACAACTTGACAACTTATATGCAAAATTTTATGACGATCGGTTAAGTAGTGAAGGTGTAAAAGCGTTACAAGCAAACAAAGCCTAACGTTAGTTAAAGGATTAGGATTACACGATTCAGCTTCTGGTGCATTGAAATAATTTAAAATTTAGTATGCGCTTACAGTTCTTAGTGCGTGCAACTGCTTGTTTTATGATTTAAAATTAAAAAACTAAAACAAATTCGTGGTAATTAATGTCATTACTTGTAAGCGTAAAATCGCACGGACGTATTATGCTTTAAACTGCGTTCCCTTTGGGTTTGGTATCCTCACTTGTGTCATAGGACAAACATTTTTAATTTATGATGTTACTTTTTTTTTAATTGGTTGCCTGTTAACTCGGTTGGCGGACGATAATTTTACGTGATAACGGCGTAAGAAAACATTGATGAAAAATGATGCGTCACAAGCCGAACGCTTAGGCCGATCGTGCCTCTCTATCGCTCGTTCGGTGCTTTCGCTTGCACGCTCGGCTCAGACAGAAAGTGACAATGAGTCACGCTTTTTCGTGCGTGCAGCCGACGTTATCACATCAAAACTCAGAACTTTACCTTGAATTTTCCGACATTTAACCACTGGTTAATAAATACTTATTGTTTATAGCGACTTAGGATAATATGCATTTCGTATGGTGGACAATGGCAATTGTGTCCGGCTAGATCTCGACCACTGTACACCAGACATAAACCAATACGCTTAATAGTGCAGTATTGGTGGATAATTCGTTTTAATCGCAAATGAGGTGATGGGTATTTGTACCCGATTGGATCGTTACTATACATGAAGATAAACTCATGAGTGAGACATGAAGAAGTCAGTAGAAGTAGAAATTTTAAATATGAAATGTGATATTGATTTTTTAACTGACTTGAATTTAAATTGAAGAATGTGCTCCATTTCGTTGAACTTTTTTAAATGTTTGTTACATCTGAACTTCAAAATTTGTGAACAGATTTGGAAAATTCCCTTTATATTTGAAAGGGGATATTTTCAAACTAGCCTTATTTTACCTTCATTAGCACTGGACCTTGGATTTCTCTGATGCGTCAGATAACTCAAAATCAAATAGTTAATCTATAATGATTGAGGTTTTAATAGGCTAATAATAATTAAAGACTTGGTTGGTAGGTACCTTTAACTATGATCACCGACGTTCTATTGCATTTTTTAATATTCATTTTTTGAAGTCCTTTTTATGTTTTCTTAAAACTTGTTTGTTATTAATTGAAGAAAAACTTCGAAATTAAGAAAAAATACATAAAATAAACAGGGAAAATGATTAACCAATGGTAAATTATTTGATCTAATTTTAAAATGCGACAAATGACGTTCACTCTTCAAAAACCGGCGAGAAATTCACTCTAGAAGGAACGAGTGTACGTGATTCGACTAAGTAACAGAACTTTTATGACACTAAGATGTTGATTTAAACTGGGATTTAAACATCGTGAAGTTTATACTTGTTGAGATTTGGCGGATTAAATAAATCTCAGGTCACACGACGTTGTTTATTATCCGACCCGATCATCGATTTGATTTCTCCTAGAATTGTCATTTCATTTTTAATCGTTGGTATAATTTGTGACAATTTTAAATAAAATGTTTTTAGATATATTATTCTACCGAGAGAGTGTACAAATATAAATAAACGAAGCAAAGCTTAGGAATATCACCTCGATCAACTAAGTTTGAATGCTGGAATGAACCGAAAATTTATGTTTAGAAAAATAATTTGATAAGCTTATAGTATACTAATAGGGCTTTTTCTAATGCCCGCTTGGCTAATTACCATCGTCAAATTGAATCTATGGGTGGGTTTCATCAGCTGCATCCTCATTTAACAGTAAATGAGATTGTAATCGAACGCTGTGTGACCTATAAGGTGTACAAAAAACGACCTAATTATTTAGATGTTAAACATGTGTTATATTATACAAACAAGTATTGTTAGGAGGAGCGTGCGGCGACATGTGTGAGCGGCATTTGTTATGGGGCTCATACCCGAGGCAAAAAGTGGGTGATAAAAGGGTATTCATGTAGTGAGAGATTATCTCAGAGAGATGTGTTTGAACTAAGGGCCACGTACTAAACCAAGGTTAATCCCGGGTCCGGAAAGAGACAAGTTTGCATTATTACTTAATTAAATTTTAAATATATCATCCAATTTTACTTTAGATTCTACGCATTGAGTTCTGGGTTGTTTATTTTAAATATTTAACGTTAATAGTTGAAATGAGAATAAAGGTTTGCTCGGATACTTTTAAATTCTCTCAAACTAAAGCAGAAAGTAAGTGTTATCAGCTTTACCAATTCTATAAACAAATCTTTTATATTTTAACATGTAACATTAATATACGTATCTATATACATATAAATATGGATTCGATATTTTATGTAAAGTACCTATTACCTTTGGATTAATTGTGGGCTACCTTTTTTACTACAATTTTATAGTTGTTATATAAATCTTATAATCGTCTTACTAAATTATATTTTACACTGTTAAATTTTAAAATTAACAGCCAATGCAAGACTTGTCTAAATCAATTGAGACGTTTCGAAGATCAGCCTGGAGAAACAACAGACAACTTAGTTTTATTTATATGCACAAATTTAACTGGTAATTTAAAAAGATTTACGTGTAACCAGTTTCCCGCGGCTTAGCTAGCATCGGCTAACAATAAAATATCACATATAACTATCAGCCACAACGTAGCTTTTGGTCAGATTATCTTTTTGAAGCAGTGATGGCGTAGTGGTAGCATGTTAAGACACCAAACTAGTTTCTTAATCCTCACAATGAGCCTGTGCTTCCCGTTATGAAGACATCATGATAAAAGCATAGAGTGGCGACAGAGCTTGTTTGATTAGCTACCATACACAAGTGGACCAAGCTTTTGTAGATATATTCTGGCAGTTACAATTGACAGCCAATTCTGTTTAGGCTTAGCGTAATCTCATTTTCTACCACATCATCACTTAACATCGGACAGATTACCTGATGGTAAGTAATCACCGTCGCCCATGGTCAAAATTATATATAATTGTATATCGCTTATTCAAAATCAATTATCCAAATCCCTCGAAATTATATATTCCCCAGATTTAGGGAGGAAAGGTGTCGATTTCTCATAAATTCTCCTCATAATTGAAATAAAATAAATAATATTATATATTGGTGTTAAATAGTTTAGGCACGACTAGTGGGTCTCAAGTGAAACTGGAACAAACCTATGAATGCTTGGTAATATATTTCCTACTTCAGTGAGAATGTCAAAGAATTAAAACATTTTAAAAGCATAAAATATAACTTTTAATCGGCAATTCGAGGGAAAACGTACTTGGTAACGTCTGAATTCATGTAGAGAAATACGTCACGAATTTGAGACACATGCCGTGAGATAATGGATACAAATGTCACTCCATTTGTATAAGTATACGTGTTTCGGTATTTACATGTATGTGTGCATTTAATGCGTTCACGCTAAACTGTGTAGAGGAGGATACAGACACCGACGAGAAGTAACGAGTTTTCCTTTGAAATATTATTGTCATATAAAAAAATTGTCCTTTATTTGGTGATCTGCGGGAAGTAAAGAATTTCTCTCAACGAGGCGGAATAGTATAACAACATTTTTATTTTCAATTAATTTTATTGAGTTATCTATATTTTTATATACAGTTTCAATAAAATAAAAACTGATCAATTGTTCTGCGATTTCGGGAGTCTATCTAAATTTTGTCTAAATCTAAATGGTGTATCTTTACCAGCCTGCTTCAAGTTTTTGGTATCTTGATGCATTGATCAAAAACGACGGCGACATAGCAATGGATGTGAGGAATAGAATAATTGTAGGGTGGATGAAATGGCGAAAGGTACCAGGGGTAGCTTGTTACTCAAGGGAAAGGTAAATAAGACTAACATGAGACCAGTCGTGTTATATGGATTTGAATGCTGGGCTACGAAAAAGATGAATGAGAGAAGATTACATGGCGATGCAAATGTTAAGATGGATGTGTAATGTAATCAGAATGGATAAGATTGAGAATAAGTATATCACAGGAAATTTGAAAATAAAACCAGTATTAGTGTTTGTTGATCTGGAAAAGGCATATGATCGAGTACCTCGGGATGTTTTGTGGTGGGCGCTAAAAGAGAAAAGAGTGCCTGGGAAGTACTTACAACTTGTCCGTTGTATGTATAGTCAAGCTCAAACACATGTTAGGTCCGAGGTTGGAATTACCGACATTTTCCATGTGGCTGTAGGTTTGCATCAGGGATCAGCTTTAAGTCCTTATCTATTCCTTCTTGTCATGGATGCAATAACATCAGACATACAGGAGGAAGCACCTTGGTGTATGCTATTCGCTGATGATATTGTTCTTGTTGGTGAAAATGCTGCCGAGGTCCAGAGTAGGCTGGAGAAATGGCAACAGAAACTGGAGAATTTTGGTTTAAAGATTAGTGGGATGAAAACTGAACATTTGTTCTGTGACTTCGGAGGTCCATCCAGTTTTTGTCATATTACCTTAAACGGTGTATTCTTACCAGCCTGCTCCAATTTTCGGTACCTCGGCTCATTAATCCAAAATGACGGTGGAATAGACAAGGACGTGAGGAATAGGATAAATGCAGGGTGGATGAATTGGCGAAAGGTGTCTGGGGTGGTTTGTGACCCACGAATGCCGTTGAAACTCAAGGGAAAGGTGTATAAAACTATAATAAGACCAGCCGTGTTATATGGATCCGAGTGCTGGGCTACGAAAGAGACGGATGAGAAAAGATTACATGTGGCAGAAATGCGAATGTTAAGATGGATGTGTGGTGTAACAAGGATGGATAAGATTAAGAATGAGTATATCAGAGGAAGTTTGAAAATAGCACCAGTGACAGAGAAGTTGAGGAGTAGTAGGTTAGCATGGTACGGGCATATTATGAGAAGAGATGAAAGTCATGTAACAAGAAAAGTTTTGAGTTTGAAAGTGGACGGATATAGGAGTAGAGGAAGACCGAAAAAGGTATGGATGGATTGTGTGAAAAACGATATGTGTATAAAAAGTGTGAATACTGAGATGACATCTGACAGAGGAGAGTGGAAAAGGAAAACATGTTGTGCCGACCCTACTTAGGTGGGATAAGGGTAAGATGATGATGATGATGATGATTAGAAATATTAAGGAGTAATAGGTTACCATGGTATAGGCTTGGCATGAAGAGAGATAAAAGTCATGTAACTAGAAAAAAATTAAGAATGGCTGGATATCGGCTTATAGGAAGGCCAAAAAAGATATGAATGGATTGTGTGAATAATGATATTTGTATAAAAAATTCTGGCAGAGGAGAGAGAAAGAGAAAAACGTGTAATTTCACTAATTACGTGGGATAAGGGAAAGAAAATGATAGTGAGATATTTATTTTTTCAATAAAAAATATCGACGAATTGGGGAACGTAGTTTTTTTCTAGATTAAATGTAAAGTACCTTATGTTGTTTTCTATAACAACGTATATCGAATTTTCATTATTATCGGTTGAGTAGTGAAGGCGTGAAAGCGTAACAAACAAGCATACTCACATTTGAATTCATAATATTAAATGGAGTTGCACGATGTTGTTTTCCATAATTCATTTTATCGTTTAAAAGTATTGAAGTTCTACCAACCGTACGGCAATGTCCATTAGCTCCACCGGGGCTTGGTTCCTAGCGTACAACTTGTTAGCGGCGCTAGTTTGATTTATTATCCGTTATGGAACAAGTGGGATAGCGATAAAACTGTGAAATTACTATTTACCAAAAACAATTGTTAGCGTATTTAAAATATTCTGTAGGCAATCTTTTCACGTAATTACTATACTGACCAGCCATTCTTAATTGACTCTATAATATTGTATTTTTATTTTATTTCGCGAATAAACTTGCAGATTTATAGACTTAATTTTTTTATTTGTAATATAGTATTATCTAATTAACAACGTTTAAAATGTATGAATTTTTGTGCATGCACATTGTGTGTAGTGCGTCGAGTCGCCGTGCAGCGTGTCGTGCATCATACTGCGCATCGAAAGTCGTGCAGCCCGTCATTCTTCATGCTGCGCCGAGTGCACGAAATGAAGAGAGAAGAAACCGAAGTGCTAGGGACCTCCCCCTAGGCTACGTAGGTTCTCTGTGAGCCATTGCACTTCGCCCACAGTTCCCTTTGGCCCGGACATGGATTGTCCGGAAAAGTTTAAACAGGCGCATTCCCCTACCCTTCAGGCAGGAAGATTGGTTATGTCCATCCCCGCCCACTCATCGTCAAGTCCCACGGCTTATCGCAGATGCAAGATTTAATCCGTCTTCACGAGTATGTCCGCGATACGAACCCGCTCCTTCTTTTGAGAGTTTCACACGCTCAGACGTACTTAGGAGCGCGTAACTCTCGGTTTCTCGACAATTCTCTAGGGTCCGATATGGATAACGACGGCTTTCAAGCCATCACGCATCGCGTCACATACCCACGCACTGTGAACTCGTCCGAAAGTAACTCTGCAGTGGGAGTTTCCGTCCCGAAGCAGCCTAATGTAGGTGACGCTCGGGGGCCTCGAGCCTCGCCCTCGCCCTCACCATTTGGCCAAACTCCGGCTGAAGCTCCAGCTACGAGTTCCGCTGTCGCAGCGAAGAGGCCACGCCGCCACCCGTCGTCACGATTCACGAAAAGGTCGTCGGCTAGAAATCGCAAAGGACTTAACGTCCCGTAAGATCTACTACACGTCCGCTGTAAATACCCTTGCCGGTATTTCCGTCAAAGTGTCCAACCCCAATGAACATCCTCAGTTCCTTCAAAACTCCCCACCAACGACATCTCCGTTTGCTTGAAAAAACAGGTTCTCCCAGCTAGGAGTTTACAATGTATGCACCATCCCCGTACAAAGGCTCCCTTCACTTGGTTCTGGTTACACTGGACCGTACTAAGGAAGGTAAGGTGGTTTTTAGGTGGTAGAGCTACCCTGAAGCTATTACTGGTTTCAGCATGAAGGGGTCGGCTCGCCCGGGGTAGTACCGCCCTCTCACAGAAAACCGACGTGAAGTAACAGTGCTTGCACTGTTGCGTTTCGTTCGGTCAGTGAGAGCGCCGAAGGCCCACATATATTAAAAGGCCGGCAACGCACTTGCGACTCCCTTGGTGTTGCTAGTGTCTATGGACGGCGGTAATCACTTACCATCAGGTGACCCACCTGTTCGTTTGCCCCCTATAATATTTATATAAAAAAGGCCATTTTTAAGCTCACCTCTGTATGCGGTCTCTCCCGTATCTTCGTTGAGCCCTCTCGCAAGTCATATGTACCCTCGTAGTGTCACAACTGCCAGGTGTATGTACGGTCATTCCGCCCGGCACTGTCATTTGCGCCTCAGGTGCGTCAAGTGTCTCGGGGATCACTCCACTAGTGAGTGCTCCCGCACTCCAGACTCTTCCGAGTCTCCTAGCTGTGTGCTTTACGGGCAACCGGGTCATACCGCGAATTATCGCGGGTGTCTTCGTACGCCCCACTCGTCCAGCCCCCGTCCTAACGCCAGAAGTGCGACCCCTTCCAGGGCTCATGTCTCGTCCTGTCGGACGCAACCGCTCCCGCCACTGCTAAGCCGGAAGGCTTTCGCTAACCTGCCAGGCACCTCCAGTATACTGGCACGCGAGCACCCCCACCCGCACCCCCACCCGCGCCCAGCGGGCTATCCTGGCGCGCAAGGGCTCCATCAGCTCCTAAAGTCAAACCCTAGCCTCAGAAGGCCCAGTCCACTCGTGCGCCACTCACCGCGTCCTTCGCATCGATCACCGGTATAGATTGGATAGCTCAACTTTTGCTCGTTCACGATGTTCAGGAAATACTCGCGTTCAACGCGCTCGTTAATAGTACGTCTGACCTCAGGCTCTTAAACGCGATCTCAGTTTTCGCGGCCGTTGCGACTACACTACAATGTCTAACTCGCGCCGCGAATAAATAAATTCGCGATAATCATAAACCCGCATATTCATATCTATTAGACCGATCCATTAGGAATCATACGTAATCGTATAGCTAGTTCCCGGCGCCACGGCCGTTTTCTATTTCTATAATTCGCTCGTGTTCCTCTTAAAAGATGCATGTTTGCACCCACGCCCGCCACTATCTCTGCTCATGCCACCGTGAGCGGGGGGTGATGATACGACCCCGCACACTCATCGCGTTGTCTCTGGTAGCAGCTCGAGCCTAGGTTTGTGGCTCGGTGTGGAGCCCTCGAATATGTTACTCGCACGAATACAGTGACTCACACTAGTTTTACATATACACAGATTACCCCACATACGTGCACACAGTAGGTACACATAGTGATTAGGTTATTTTCACCCCTTTTCGAACCAAATTAGTTCACACAACTTCGTAGTCTGATACAAATTACATGTATGTAATCGTGACACACGAATTCATATATGTATGAGGTAGATAGCTTAGCTCAGTTAGATCGGGATATTCGGCGACAGTTTAAGCCGAGGCGGACCGGGCGCCCTTGTGGTAGTTGCCTATAAAATCGGGTGAGTGCCTTAAAAATATTTTCTTAAAAACGTACATTTCATCAGATTTTTCTATGTAGCGAAAACCGAGTCTATTGACAGCTATGAGAGCAAGAGTAATGCAAAAAAAACGATTGTATATACTTTTAAAAATAAATGAACGTCCAACTTTTTTTTTGAGGCGTTTAGGCCTTACCAAAGAGAATTTATGAAAATACGTATTATTTTAATCCTTATCAATATCGTATTAAGCTAGTATATTTTAATAATAATAGTAATAAATCAATAAACTACAAATTTTATTTCATTTTTTTTTACAATTCCACTTGTTTATTACTAAAATATCACAATAGACTTCGCATATATAGTAGACTAGCATTTGAGACTAAAGTTAACTTGGTATTTCACATATTCCAAGATATTGCTTTCTGTATAGAGTCTCATATCGATGAGATATTTCGTTGTTGTGATGAATATCTTTGATATTTCACCCATTGTTATTGTATAAATTCAGTATTTAAATAGGCTCTGGTTTTTCTTATACGAGGTTTTCTATATACAAAGAAAAAAAAAATGATTATATCCACAGTTACAAAAGTGTGGGATAGATGTCCGCCTCCCCTTAATTAAAACAAAATATCTTAAATAAAATTTCAAACAATAGTCTTGTAATGAACATTAAAGTAAAACCAACTTACCTTGGTAAATAAAAATTTCTTTTAGCTTATTCATCGCTCACACATAACTGAGACAGGGGCTTTACTTTCCTTACAATGGTTACATATGATTATATTCTGTTTCTATGTTCCAATATAAAATATATCTAAGCATCTATGCTCCTAGGACAACTATTCCACATTTACCCTATTTGTTGGTTTCATGTGAGCGAGCGACACACGGTATCACCACGTAAATATAGGACTGCTCCCGGCAACCGAAATCGCGGTAACCGCAACGCACGTGCATTGGTCGGTTAATTAACCTAGAGTTAGAACGCTAGCATGTGTCTACCGTGGTACCATTGGATTTGTAACAAACGGTCATACATTTCTCGTACCGGAATGAAATTAAAGTCTATACTATTTGTCTGGGTATTATTTCGAAATCGTTGAACATATATGGATAAGAATTTCAATAGCAAATAGAGAATACTTCAGAGTATTATGTAGGCAACATAACATCATAATATTCTATAAGATATAACTAGGTAGGCTAAGCAGTAATGATAAGATTAAACACCGGTACATTAAATTTACCCATCGCACCGGGGAGAAGTGAGACGTCCGGTAAGATCATCTTGCTTTGGTTTTATAAAGCGTCCTCTCTATCACATAGCGCAATAAGTGCGATAGATAAAGAATACGCTATACAAATCAGACCTTAGCCGACTGTCTCGGCTTTCTCCCCGTTGTACCAAATCAAAAGCCAGGTTGACTTGACTTGAGATTCAGAAAATGGTATGGCGATTAGGTAGTAATGGCAAAATAATAATATAAAATTAATGAAAAAGAGCCCACAGTTGATACTGATATAACACGTAGCTTTAATGAAATGACAAAATATTTTTTGCACGAACGAAACCCTGACACCAGCCAATAAAATTAATAAATATACGTTTTTTACATGGTATGAAAATAGGAAATAAGCAGAAGAATTATGCCGATCCTACTCAGGAGAGATAAGCGTACGGTTCAAATGATTGTAACCAGTCAGCGTAAGCTATGAACATTTGCGACACCATCAGTATCAAATGAGTATTTCCATTCTGGCCCATTGATAGAGCCGCTCGCCCACCGATTAATTCAATGTATATATTTAAATCTATATACTGCATAATGTTGTGTATAAATTAATAATAAAATTAAATTTGTCACATTTGGTAATATAAACAATATATTTATCACGGATATCATTTAAAGTTAATAAGGATATTTTCAAAATAACACGAAAAAGATCGAATTCAACCAAACGCTTATCAGTGAAATCGCACCCGTTGAAAGGAAGTTGGCATTTGTTGCATTTATCCGGGTCTCCAGTGACAGATGGCCCGGATACGGGCGGGTCGAGTCGAATTTTCGTCTGGATTTAACTTCTGTAATTAACCGGTGACGTTTGAATCGCTGCGCTGTTTTCGATTTACGTTACATTTCGTTCAGTCGACTCGTTTTCCATTTCAATATAACTGATTGTATTATGTTAATGCAATAATACGACACGGTACAAAAACGACGGCGTATGCTAAGGGGGAGGGGATCAAATGACAGTCGACGTTATAATGTCGGCCTCAAACCTAGTTCAGTTAAATACACTAATCAACTATGAGATGATTCGGCCTCTTCCCGAAGCAATATTTAAGCAGTTCCTCGTTTGTCTTTCAGTTGGTGAGGTGGCAGTAAACGTGTCTTTTTTAATATAACATGGCAGAATAAAAGGCACTGCAACTAATTTTAGACTCAGTATCACGTAAGAATAACGGCAGTCACTGAAAGATCGGCAGTATATCACCGATAGTCCTTGCCATGCTAGTTAAGAAGATTCGAGGTTATCGGGCATACGCCGGCTGATCATGAAGGACGGCAGAACTACATACGGTTATCAAATTAACCCTTCCTCATCCTAATTCCTTCTTTTATGTGGATGATATGGTCACTGATTGTAAGAATAAATGATTACGAGAAGGCCGAAAATCACCTCACAAGTGCTCTAAATATGTCAGGGAAGTTTGATGGTAATCACAGTAACTGTCTAACCTACTTGGGGATAACTTCAAATCAGATGATGATATTAAAAAATCATTACCACAAAACAAAATTTAATTTAGTGGCACAAAGTAATTTACTACGTAAGCAAGTATTAACAAACTGGAGCCTACGAACCACGGACATAGCTCTCTGCGTTACCTCTAGTGAATATGTATATTTTCTGTGGTATTACCCAGCTAACACCAAGGAGTTATTGTGCTGAACAAAAGCTAACTTAACAAATCGTTCTTATTGGCCGAAATCACATTGACTATGGTTCGTAGGATCGCTGTAGTTGCAGTTCAGAAGAATGAGTAGGAGACTGATTAAAAACATTCCCTTTTCAAACATTATAAAGTAGACACCTTAAAAATAGAAGAAACTTTATAAAACCCACATTAGCTATAAAGGATTGGCTAAAGAGGCACGAAGTAGACTATGGGGGACCATGCTACTTTCTCCGGTTAACTATATCCTTCCTTCAGAAGGGCTTGCCGCAATTTACGACAAACCATGTCCTGTTTGGGTGAACTTGAACCGTCTCCGTATTCAGATGGATTAGTGTTATAAATATAAATAAATTTATGTAATGTGCAAATAAAGTTTCGCGGACAGCGAAGGACTCTTATGCAAGTGTGGCTTTACACGGACCATGCCACCCTTACTAGTGTATTTTTGAGTTATTTCACTTGCACCTACAAGAAGATCATTACTTATACATTTGCGCAATTCTTCGGCTCAATCAGCTATTGACACGAAAGAAAAAAAATCATACAGGTTTTAACTAACTGTAAATCCATATTTTTCTTATGGGATTAAAATAAACCAGCCAGGACTTGTCTGTAGATCTTTTAAAGGTATACAGTTCTGTAGTATATTACTTTGATTTAACTCGTATATTTTAGAGAGCGTTAGCACTGTAAAGCCAGAAAAATAGTTTAATGATCGATTAAAATATATCGATTTTGTTCAATATCACAGTAATTTTTAATATTTCATACTTTATAGGTTACTGTTTGAGCACAATCTCATCTGATGTTGGATGATGATGTGGTCTAAGAAGGTAGTCACGCTAAACCTAGAGGAGACTGGCTCTCAAGTGCAACTCCCGGAACAGACCAACAGCTGCTTGGCGACGGATTTTCAACTTGAGGATGGGCTTAGAAAAAGCCCTACCGCCATGCTATGTTTTCATCACGATGTTTTCCTTCACCGAAAGATCCGACTCAGTTGTTACGATTCGAACCTACGTCCTTCAATGCGATGTCCGAACACGCTATCAACTAAGCCATTATCGCTTCAATGTTAGTGCTGCTTTGTAAAGAAGATTTTTATATTATTTTACTATAACGCCACTAGCAAACGCTGCAGCGTATCGATTTCTACATTTTTAAGTCTATACTATCGTAATATTCGTATGCTTAAATACTGGAGTAAGATGACAATTTAAACAATATTCATTTTGCTATAACCCAACAGTTGATTACAACAAACATGAATAAAACTGAATAACACAAGTAAGAAACGTGTGCGGAGCCGCAATCGCAATTATAAAAACAACAAAAAACAATGTACATTTCAACCTTTGAAAAACAAACCCACAGGCATATCGCTTGGTTAATTAAAAACTTCTTTCAACTTGATACGAAAAAAAAATACAGGAGCGAAGACACTGAACGCTCAGAAAGGGAAAATTGCGTTTAATTATACACTATTATATAATCCGAAAGTAATCAACCAGTCTCCAGTTACGTACAGTAATTTGTTTTGTTTCGCTTCGAACATTTTCCGGATAACGTTTCAAAGGGATGAAGGGAACTTTTTTATGAGTATTTCCTTTAAATATTAACGTTATTATGCGTTTATACATATAACGATGTATGCCGGTGTAATTTTAATCAAAATCAAAAATACTTTATTCAGTTTAGGCACTGAGAAGGCGTTTATGAACGTCAAAGTTACTACCTGTTCGGAATACATCCCAGTCATCGAGAAGAACCGGCAAGAAACTCGATCTGGTTTATCTTTTCATTAACATATTATAACTCACATTTTTAAAACATAGTTATAAATAATTACATTCGGTTTTGGTGGATGCACAGAGAGGGCGTCATTTCCAGACGTCACCGTCGTTCACATATTGATCCACCCCGTAACAGCCTTTAGATATTAAAACCTGCTTGACATGGTGCTTGAAATTAGTACCCGGCAAATCGGTAACGTGTTTTGGAATTTTATTATAAAACCTAACACTATTACCTAAAAAACTGTTACCGGTCCTAGTGAGCCTAAAACATGGAATGACCAATTTGTTATTATTTCATGTATTTAGATTGTGTCGGTCCTTTACGAAATCTAATAACTTAGATAAGCTAAGTTTTAGCGGACGTACATTAGATTTTCAAGTATGTATTGGGAGGGCAGAGTATAACTCACTAGTAGGTTGTTCTAGGCTATATCTTACTGTTATTACTATATATTGTGACTAAATGTGAACGAAGTCGCAGGTGGTCGGTTGTCATATATATTTCATTTAATATATTTTCCATGTTAGTTTAAATTACGATACAGGAGAGGAAGAAAAAACACAAATAAACGAAGTTTAAGATCAAGGTTAATTTTGAAACTACTCTACCCTCTAATTACATATTTCGCGAGAACATTGCAATAGTAGAAATAGGTAAAGGTTTTCTTTTAATGAATTCTGATCGGCAACCTTTTGTGGGACCAAAAGTGGTAGGAGTAAACAACTGTTTCGGTTAGAGTATTTAAAACACCGGTTCTCGTCCGATCATAGAAGCTAAGCAACGTCGGGCACCGTCAGTACTTGGGTGGGTGACCGTCTGGAAACATCGCGTGACATTGGTTTTTTGTTGTATTTTTTTTAAGAAAAATATTTCCTTGTAGTATGAAAGTTGACTTCTGCCGTGTGACTTTACGACATACCCAGCTTTTTATTCTTGTGTTAGCTATAAGATCACCTTTTTATCTTAAAATAGAATAAAATGAAACAGCCATAGTATGGGATGAACGGGTATAGATCCAACATCCAACGAGGCTCTGGCAACCGGTGTCCTGGCGGTTTAACTAGATTTCACTACCTACAGGTGGAAACACTTGTACACGGATAGACCATTGAAAATTTAGAGGTTTTCATATCTCAAGCAAGTAGCTTTTTGTACGTCAGATGGCAATCGATACTGGACTAATAAACCCAAAAATTCGCTAAATTCTTAGAAAAAGTTATGGAGAGATTACTTAATATATTACCGTTAAAGGATAAGCCGTAGCCACGAAACGATGCGCAGACATATCGCCCTAAGTCTGCGAATAATTTGGAAGCATCATCGAGTCACAGAGGGGCTCGGCTATTAACGTCAGTCCCAGAATGTAACCTGAAGGTCCGCTTCTTAAATAGGACAGTTGTAGTCCTTTCCTGGTCAAAGACCCAGGGCAGGTCCAAAACAAATTACAAAGGTGTAATGCTGAAGACTATGAAAGAGTACAAAGTATCCGAAGGCGATAATCCAAAGGGCATAGCGAAGTGGAGAAGAAAAGTACGAAAAGCTGACCCGAGCTAGCCAGAAAGAGAGAGAGAGAGAAACAGTCATATTGTAAAATAAAATGTTCACTTTATTTTATAGACTCACTCATACAGAGTTGTTACTGTATTTGCTCTACTACTAGGGTTTGGTTAGCACTCCTAAATAATACGAATTTCCCAAAATTTAGACATTCCTGTTATTTTCTTTAATAGTTGCAATGTTATCATTTAACAATTCTGAAAAGTAAAATTTGTACTTAGAAACTTATTATAAATTAAAGAAATTATAGTATATTTTCTGAAGTGACCTTAGATAATATTGATTCGGGGTATACATTAATCCATTATTAATTAGGTCATGTTCTATTATACATATAGACAGCGGCTAATGGCGCCGCGTAATACCCTTGAACTTTGTACCGTGACCGTCTGGGTATTAAATGACTTTATTCATTAACCTTTCTTTAACCGAAGAGCACACTTATTATTTATTGAACCTTAATATAAATAGTAAGCCTGAAATTGAGCTTCTAGATTATATACAATAAATAATTACGGAAACAAAAAATTATTTGTACTATCAAGAAATAAGAAATATTTACCGAATTGGACAGTCAGCATTGTATATAATATACTACAACTTAGAAGAAAATAAAAACAAATCTTCAAAAGTAAATATTGCATGTATGTACACTGTATAATCAATGTATGAAGGTAACAAAAGATATAAAAAAGAGATGAAAGAAATTATGAAAGAAAATAATAAGTACAACTATTAAAAACCAGAATGACTTCGCAACGATAACAAAATTTAAATCAACATGGACAGAGAATACAAACAGTAATAGGTAGAGAGAAATGGAGTAAATCACACAAATTACGCTAGTATGCAAGAGACATTAAACATAAAAGAGGAAACCGTTTAAATGAGGGGTAGATGAGTTCAAGGAGGTAGCAAGAAGTAATTGGACTAGATCAGCTTTGAATAGGGAGTCGTGTAGTCACTTAGGGAAGCCTTTGACACTAATGACGCACTAATTAATAATAGACATGTATATGCCATAATACAAATGTTAATGTTGTTGTCTAGGATCAGGCTATTATTATTATCTGTATTATCATTACAATGAGATTGAAGAGGCTGTTGTGTGTCTGGCTTAATCTCCGAAAAAACATGAATCGATTTTAACGAGCTTTTTATTGGTAGATAGAGAGCTTTTCAAGGTATTATGTGAGCTACACATCATTGCGAATTGCAATTAGAAAGAAGTAGTAATGGTGAAATTCTCCTGTAGAAATTATTACAGAGTTTAAGTAATAGACGTAATTTTATTCACAACAACAAAGTTGCAGACGCCAGCTCGATATATATATAAAAGTGCACTTATTATTTTTACAACCACAATATTAACATGCGAATTTGTTTAGTCATTATCTCTTATAGAGAATTTTTGAAATTTTGCTGTGGAATCCATAACATCTTTTTTACTTCTACAGTGCTTAATGTTTAATCCAATAATTATGTTCTATTCCAACTTACCATGGTGTGTGACAGGTATGAGTGAGGGTCATGTAACGAACTCCCAGATTGTAGTAGCTGCGGAGAACGCCCAGAGAGTTGGCGATTGAGTGACCTCCCTCGATACCTATCAGTGAAGCTATTTTCCTCGGTCTGGCGCTGTGAGCTTCCAGGATACCTAAAAAGATACATTTTTATTAGAGTACAAACAATCTCCTGCGACTTCGTATTTGTAAATGCAATATAATAATTAATAGAGATAAAAGATATAACTATCAGTTCAAGTGTTGCTTCCTATGTGTGTACCTATACTATACGTGTCCGCGGTTTCACTTGTGTTATTATGTTGTACTTTTATTATTTATTGTAATAAATAGTTTCGTTATAATAAAATCGATATAGTGTATATTAAATATATGCCGTGTTTAAATACCTAGACGCAATAATTTTATATGGCGATAGTTTAAGAGTATAAAAGTTGATGCGCTTCAGCGCCATCTAGTGTCAAATGTGTAGCATAAAAACCAGTATGAAAAAAAATTGTAAATAACAATTGTCACGATAATCAGTTAAATGATGCTGTAGTTTGTAAACACATAATAAAATATGTTTAGAGGAAAAAAAAGGAACCACATGTCCTCGATTCCGGAGCTCCTACTTTACGATAAACTTCATCTCAGCACGAATAAAGAAGTAAAATATCTCATATATGTCGTACTGTGAATGCGCATCCTTCAACCGGGTCGTTCTTTATTTTCTACAACACTGATTCCTTCATATCTAACATAAAGAGACAAAATAGATCTCTCAGTGGAGGCCGTTTGTTTTATTGCACTGTATAGGCCATCATAAGCAATTGTTATACGATAGAGATAGCAATGCCATGGTTGTGAAATTGGCGCCGAGATTTTATTGTTTACTTTATTTTTCTTATTATTCTGATTCTATGTCAGAGAAAACATACTACAGAATCAAAGAAATCTGTCAGTGCTTATCATAGGTTCGTGCTGTCTAGTATTAAGAGGATAATTATGGATTGTCTCTGAAGTGAATTACTTCTATACATAATTGGAGACATATTTAATAAAAGTGGTATTAATCAGGCCACGTTTAAAACAACGACATACAATTAATCTTAGGCCTCCAGAAATCACCTGTGAAATTGCTAATCGTTGGATATCATCACTCGACACGTGCAAGTGGCCTTTTAGAATCGTTCACCTTAATTTTATACGTGCTATTTTGCGAAGTGCTCAAAGTCTATAAGCAACTCCGATTAATTAAGTTAACTCTTCTATAGAAAGAAAGAAACATTTATTTGACATACAAACATGTAATATATATATAAACAAATATATACACAAAATGATGCAAGAGTTATGTAATAAATAAATATCGCGTGTTATTAAATGGGTCTTGATCTTGGATGCGGGCTTACAAGTACAAGCGGTGCACCTGTAACATTTTAAAAAGACCTGTGTATACGAACACACGGTTGAAATTACACTGCAATTTTAAATTAACATATGATATTTTAAACGCACAAGTGTACTACATATGGTTTAGAATATAACTAAGCACTGTCTAAACCAGTTTTATTAATTTGCTTAGTCCAATGAGACGCTTGCCATACTAAAAATAGTTAACATTTTAATGTTAAGTTGAAGCGAAAACGATAACTTGTTGTATTATTACGAATGGGAGAGGCTATGTTTTTCCAAAACTTAGTGGCCACGTATCTAAAAGAGCCCCCAAAAGCTACTGTTGTATGTCGCCGGAGAAGTTTGTAGGTTTAAAAAAAGGGATCCAAAAATGTATACCGTGATTTTAAAGAACAAAGAAATGTTTTCTTATTTTGACCGCCCGAGTCGTGTCGCTTCGCATAAAATCCTCGGGCGGGAAAGAGTTTAAGTGAATTTTTATTAAGATTAAAATTGCGCTGTGGGGTTCTGTACACTATTTTGAGTATCATATTAGGCGGTAATTATATTTTGAATTAATTCCAAAGTTAAATTTGTAATTTCAATTGTTGCTAAGTAAGCTATACTTCAACCACTTAATGGTAAGGAATAATACATTTAATTTAAAAGTAATGCCGAGAGAGATAAAATTGTTTGAAGTGAGTCACTCTAATAAAGTCCTAGCAACGTATGTAGTGATTTCGATAAAAGCCAGCTGGGTATAGTATGTGAAAATAAAATATCACACATATGTGATATTCAAATGAAGTTTCCTGGTTAATAGAACACGACACTTATCATAATGGCACGCACACGTGTGTCCCGTCTAGGGTTCAACCGGTGTATATTTAGTAATTAAAAGTGGTTGTAGGTATGTGTATCCGACTGGGTCGAGACACATGGTGATGAACCAGTCACGGTAATTCTTTTCTGCTTTGATGCATTTCGGGATCTTTGATATTGGTTGGTTGTGTTATCTTGCCTACAATCTATACAAAAGTGACTTTGGGTATCTTAAAGCATTATGTGATAACTAATTACATTATAAAAAATTATGTAGTGTACTGTTGCTATTATATTACATCCTTGCCAACAAAAAACAAGGATTAATCGAGTACAGCGTTGGTATATACCAATAGGCATTGCGTTTCTGAATAAGTGCTGTTATCACATGATCAATATTTCTATATTGGTAAGTCTTTACAGTTTCAATCGTTTTCCTATATATAAAATTACATGTACATATTTCATAATAAAGGAATTTACGTCCGGTATTTAACAACGGAACCCTGACTGTACCAAATCTAAGGAATTAGGATGCCGCCTGCGTTTGGGGTAAACTAATTTCGCGACTCCAAAACTGGATCGCTCCGGATAAGACCGGATTTATCTCATTCCATTTCCGCACTTCATTTTTGTCGTTCCAGATGAGGGTTTCATATCATATAAAAATATTCTTTAGTACTTTCTAGAAACATTCATTCAAAAGTGTACCAAGTACATTGAATATAAAAGTTTTATGAATGGATCCTTTCATTTAATTTTCGAAGTCCGTTATTTTTAATTATGACGTATAAGTCTATTGTAACAAACAGCGTTACATTTCTTATGATATTTATCGATTTACATTGTAAAGTCACTATAATTTTAAACAACAGAACGTGATTGAAACTCGATGCAGGTTTACATGAAAACTGTATGAATCTTTACAAATAATCGTATGTTTGTCATTTTATTAGTATACTACTCGAACTGGATCATGACTTATCTCTTGGTCTCCATCAAATCTAATGGAAAGAGAAAACCATGTCAAGGAGTAAAAACTGTTTGTTTTGGAGACAAAAATATATTTTAAGTGAAGAAAAACAGATGCGGATAGCGAGTTATATTTTTTTTATTACACCACGATTAAATGACTATACTATATCTGGTGGTAGTCCCAGTGTAATTAAAAAACGGACATATCTCATCTCCCTAGAGCTGTATGTACACTAGCTGATCCCTAAACGTGACAGACTAAAAGACTATCATTGTAACCGCTTCAGCATCAATCCTCTTGAAAACCGTATATACACCGACCCACTTCGGATTATGTTGTACCTCACGGATAAATAAACTGAATCTATATACTTAATCAGTATATAAATAAAAATTAATTGCAAAATTTATAAAAGCGCATCACTTCAAAATGACTATATAATTAGGTTTTTTGTTATATTTGTAATGACCAGGACAAAGTTTGTATGCACCACAAATTAAAATATCATATAGAAAAGTAAAAAAAATGGGTTCCAAATCTGTACATAAACGACTGTGAGTGACACAAAAGATAGCAAAGAGAACTTCAAAAATATTGCCAGACTTGACAGAGTGACGTCCAGTTGCTATTTGATTTGGTTACATGATCGTTACTGTAAAGGGAAATGTGTAGTCATTTTCTTTGTTAGCACCTACACCCGTGCGAAGTTGGAGCAGATAGCTGGTGTGAATATAATAAAGAAATATAGAAAAATAAAGATGCATAATTATCCTTGGAGTTAAATAGAACATCGACTACGTTTGCAGAAACTATATGGTGTCTGGTACTCCTGAGATTGAATAGAGAGGATGGAATTATTTATGAAGAAAAAAAAATATATACCGGTACATTGTTTTGTAATGTCAGTTTAAAAAAAAAATCTTACTGGTAACAGTGGTTGCGAATTTCAAATATTGCGGGTATTTGTCGACGAGCCGTTTGATTACATCGATTTGTTCCAACGTCAACTGCACGGCGTCTTTATTCTGAGTTCCACACGGGACGAAGGCTGACCAGAACTGCAACAAAAAAGCATATATATTTTTATACACGTTGCTATAATCTCTGTAATACAACGATATATATATATAAGTTTATTCTACAAAGAAATGGCATATTATGTAAAAACCAATAAATAGTATAGTCCTAAATAATTATACACGTTTGTCTCTGTGCATTTACTTTTTTTTAAATTAAATAACAAATTTTGATAAAGATGTTTTTATTTAAAAAATATGATTTAATGCATTTATAATCCTAGCGCTTATTAAATCTAATGAGGTACATCAAAATGATGTATTATGAAATTGTAACATAAATAGGCTTATTGAAAAGTTCTTTATCATACTCGTATACGTGTATTTCTAAGGATAACTTACCAACTATTGTAGACTAATGTTATCAATTTTTCTCATACCATATACATTTTTTAGAAAATATCACATATTTAAAATAATATACAACAGAAAAAGGGTGGACGTGTGACAAGCTTTTTTTTTATTTTGATGATCTATCGATGACAGCTATGAAGCGAAATTAGTACACCGTACCCGCACGAAACTGGGACATGTCGCTTGTAAATACGTAATATTTTAAAGTATTTTCTGTCCACAAAACGATATTTGCATGTAGATGAAATATTATATTAGAATGTCGAATTATTGAACTTTTTACTTTGTGTATTAAAAAAATGTTCTTGCCCCTAAACCAACTTTTTGTTTTACTTTGAAATTGAATCTTAATACCATAATCTTCGAGTTTGCGGTATATAATGTCCTATAAACGTTCATAATTGTCTTTTTAATAGTTCTAACTTTATATGTGCTTATTTATGTACATAATTATACATTTATGGTGTATGTTTTTAAAGTAAAATTTCGCATGCGATTTTGCTAAACAAAGGCAATAAATATATTATATATATGTATATCAATCATCATATGTTGTATCAATGGTAGTAATCAGAAACAATATAGTGCGCTAGGTGGTAGAGCTACGATGAAACTATTACTGGTTTCAGAATGAATGGGTCGGCTCGCCCGGGGTAGTACCACCCTCTCACAGAAAGCCGACGTGAAGTAACAGTGCTTGCACTGTTGCGTTTCGTTCGAACAGTCAGAGCGCCGGAGGCCCACATATATTAAAAGGCCGGCAACGCACTTGCGACTCCCCTGTTGTTGCTAGTATCTATGGGCAGCGGTGATCACTTATCATCAGGTGACCCACCTGTTCGTTTAGCCTCTATAAAAAAAAAAAACATTTTTACCTTTAATAATTTTGTGGGTACAAACAGGTGGTTCGTGTGCCCCCTATAATATATAAAAAAATGAACATACATATAAACGAACGAATATTATAAAACTGAACAGATTGTTTGTTTCTCTGAAAGCGATCTCTGAGAATACAAGTTTTATAGCCTGTCTATATATGAAGGTTAAAGACTGTGGAACATCACTCTACGACTTTTAGGAGCGGAGCAGTGATTGTACAAAGTGTAGGCCAGGAAATATGCCAGGCGAGAACGAAGTAATAGCGCTAGTGATCTATGTGGTGCAGCAGTGGGTGTCGTGGGAGTCAAGAACGGATTTGCCTTCGAATGATAACGTAAAATAATCGAGAAGAACTGTATTGTGAACACCTATGTCAGCTAAGGGCCATACTGCGCAGTTCAGCCCAGTGATCGGCTGCCTATGCAAATCACAGCCAAATTATTAATTTTGATATTGAAGACCTTTGCTATCTTACGAATAAAAACAATATGAATAATTTATATATACATATGGACGCTGTATAATTAATAAAAAAATCTAAGAGGCTACGTTTTAAAGATGGCGTTGGAAGGAGTCACGAACCTTGTATTCGATGTCGGATCGCAATGCACTAAAGCAGGCTTCGCCGGAGAAAGTTTCCCCAGGGCCGTATTCCCTACAACGGTAGCCAGGTATATTCTGTTTAGTTTATAAAACGCCTCTTGATTAACCACATTTTCAAATACAACCGTGACAATTTTAATAGTAGAATTAATTATAAACTCTAGTATAAACAATATTAAATGTAAATCACCCAGACCATCAGACATTAAGTAATATATAGGAGAACAAATTAAAGGTACCACAGATTCCAACAAAAGACAAAAATATAAAATAGTAGTCTTATACCTCTAAATCTATAAAATATATCTAAATTCTAGTCAGAGGATTCCGGTTAAAAAAATGCAGAATTAAACAAGTTATCCGTTCTAAGATCAACATTTTTATTAAGTAAATAATAGCATTAGGTTTTACGGTAAGGTCCCAAGGTAGGTTACCGATTTGCAAGACAATAAAGGGTAGTGGCATTCCAAACAGGTTTTACTGTAAAAGGGCTTCAATTGAACAAAGTATTATAGTATTATTTAATCATACATTATTTGTTAAAATACTACACAGATTGCGTACAATGATAAATACTATTACAAATTATGATTTTATACTAAATTTTCACTGAAATAATGTAATTAATTTATATTAAACCGTTTCGGCGTCAGGAGATATGTATTCATGATCACTATTTAATATATCTCGCGGTTCTATTTCGTGCTAAAATGACGCAGTAACGTGCGACTCTCGTTAATTCGTTTAGTTGTATTTTGTCCGTGGTTTTATTGGGTACATGAATTCGAAAGAGAGACGAAGAAATATTGCTACATTTTCCTAATCAAATAAAGGTAAAACGTGTAGGAAAATATATATCAAGTGGTGGAGAGAATTCATATCTCCAGAGTTTCATACTCTTAGATGGTTTATATAAATACGATTTATTTATTAATTTAACATTTTCAACGTTCCAGTGTATTTAGTGACACACTTTTATTTGGAGCTCGTATAATTCACGGTGGGAAATTAATGACAGATACAACGTTGTCGTGTAATGGAAATATTACACGCGCTGTACAATTCGTTGCTTTAGAATCTTTAAATTTATTTCTATTAGAGCACAATAAAGTTTATGTACAGTGCAAATCTGAGACATCATCAATTCATCCTCGCAGTCATGCCAACCTGCACGCCTCTTGGTGACTAAATATACAGTATCTGATCTCGAAACATAATAATCTAAAAGAGAATTGCTGCGACGAATTTATCACCACGTGCACCACGTGGTAGCAATACCATCGAGTATACAACAATTCCCACCCCACTTGATTACGTGATTACTCTATAATTAAAAAGTTAATATTCAGAATATTATCACCATGACAGTTTAAATTGGAGGTTGTGTTAAATGTCAATAAATGTAAAGAATTTTAGTACCATAATAATATATTAAAAGAATATTAATGATTGCGTATTTCCTTTCTTTGTCACAATGGTGTAAATATACACGTGAAACCAGAAGAAAAAACTATATCGATCCATTGTCGGTTCCATTCCCTCTTATTTTAATTATTCGTATCACGATGACTTTTAGTCGAGTCGTACTATTTTTTCGTAAAATAGAAACAATGTTGTTGTATATACTCTGAGAGTTTATCCGAACAAAGCTCTCTGAAATATTTTTACACTAGCTGGTGCCATCTCGTTTCGCTGACTATTTTTTTTACATCTACATGAAATAATCTTCTTCAGTTTCCAGGCTATGTCAGATTTCGTTTTGATTTATTTAGATGTTTATTCAAAGATATACACAGATGCCTTCGCGTTTATAATACTACTACTGTGAACTTTACATTAAAACAATTTCAAGATAGATAAAGGAAAATCTATAATTAATCAATATTTATAAAGTAAGCATTAGATACCGAGCGAGTACACACAGGTTATAAAAATATATTACGCGAGAATAACATGTTTTTCAAATTAAGAGGAGTTCGTTAAACGACTGGAATTATTTTGTAAAATGTACTAGAACTGTAACAAAACCAACAGAGTTTAACAGTAGAAAGTTTCAACTTATTTAACTTTCTCATAACTTGTAGAGTATTAAAGTAACCCACGAACTACGGAGTACTCTCCACAATGAGAAGTAAGAAGTTCAAAAATTACACTATAAATAACCCTCTCACCCTCATCATCACCCTTTTGTCCTTATCTCAGATAAGTAGAGCCGGCACGACATGTTTTACTCTTCCATTCTCCTCTGTCAGTTGTCACACATATCATTTATATACACATATAGTAATATAATTCCTTACGCAATCTATTCAAACCCTATTTGATCTATAATATATATATATATTCATCCAGCTTCATTATATAAACAACTATAAAACATACCTATATTACTATCCGTTTCAAATGAGAAGATAATCGTGTTCAAACAAACTTTACATACTTCTTGCCAAAATTATACAGCCAGTAACAAAAACGTACAAATAAAAAATAATTTTATTTCTATAAGAAATACAAAATTAATAATCTAAACTACATTAATAGAAGAAAGGGAGCTTTGTGCCTAGATATATATGTATAATGTCAATATAATCTATTGAATGTCTTTTTAGTATAATGGTGAAGACTAGTCCATATTCGAAGTATTAATAAGCGGCAATCATTTTCTGTCTATAACTATTGTTTATTGTGTCACTGGCTGTTTCCAAGTAATAATAAAGTTATAGAAAGAAATAATCCCATGTACAACAAATATTATTAAATAGTCACGTTATGTGCTGAGTAAGTGGAACATGTTATTGGTTTTCCGATTTTCCATTTTCTACTGAAGTTGTATATGAAAAGAAGATGGCGGTTCAACAGTTATTTTTTTATTTCAACAGTATGGCACAAGCATGCACGATAAATATAAACGAAAAACCCTATACCTCCAGAGAGCGTCTAGATACCAGAACGTGAAACGTTTCAGAAAAATAAACCGTAACTTCGTTAAGCCGAACAAAGCCAACATCAAACAACGCGGGATAAAATATTCTGTTGTGATTTATCGATCACTAGAAGTTACGTTTACGTAACCTGAATTTTCTTGTCAAACGATAATACTGTTAATGATAAATTGCCAAAGCATTTTATTTTAAGTGAAGTATTCATTATCTTTATCAAATGATGTAATGTATTTGCAAATAATCAAATATTCAAATTAAATACGAAATCCACGTATGAACTAATGTCATTTATGATTTAAATGCTAATTCTTAACTGATAAGTTTATGTTCGTTTAACTTCTTAATCGAGAACGGAGAAGTGGTGTCTAAGGACCATGAGGTGTAGCGCGACGTTTCGGAGGTCAAAAATACGTTAACCGCCCGATAACAATGAAGAATTACAGAGAAGGGTCAAACTGTGAATGCCTATGTCAGTGAGGTGCCATTCCATGTTACATAGTCTACTGCTTACGTAACGATAGAACTATACGACATTTGTTTAAATATAGCTAACTGCTTTGACAACAACTCTAAATTTAAACTATAAAATTAAGCGCGTCGGAAATAACCCGGACAACTATATACTAAATAAAAATACAAATATTACCTTTTTAACAATACATAATTTAAAGGCAAATAGCTCCCATGTCCTCCACATCCCAATTTATTTTAATATATGTGAAATATTACTTGGAGAAAAATGAGTATATGTAATTTTTAACTATAATTTTAGGTTCCGTCGTCAAGATCTCCATGATGGTATTCCTATAATATGTTGTGGAAAAGAAGCGATAGAGAAAAGAGGTCTCTCAACCTTGACGTGGCCGGTGAAAGATGGCTTCATAGACAATTGGGAAGAAATGGAGAAACTATGGCATCATTTATTTTACAAAGCGCTCCACGTACCTTCAGAGGAATCACGGATTATGCATGCTGTTCATCCCTTGATCCCGAGGAGGGATAAGTATTAATATATCTGTATTATATAATTACTTACAAATGTATTTAACTGTTATAATAATAATATAAATATATTTATAATTTGCCTTGATTACACAACTCATCAAAATGGTAGATAAACTACCAAGAAACTGACGGTCACAGGGTTTTAGGATCTTTGACAGGAAAATTGCTTAGAATAGAAACTGGTTGTGCTACAAAATGTTATATAATCAAAACTATTGGAACTTGTTTTAATTATCTCACTGTTTATTCAATAGGAACCATGTAACAAGTATTATAAAGACAACCGTAGCAAATAAATCAACAATCAAATAAATAAAGCAATCATTATTTCATTTTAATGAAAAAAGTTTAAATATGTATTCAAAGCGCCCCGGGAAATGTATTGTACACAATTTATGTTTAGTGTAATAGTCCTTGTCATGTAGGTAAATCACCACGGTTAGTAATCCAGACAAGGAAAGAATAAGAATATCCCTATTGTTAATAATAACTGGAAGGTCAAACGATTGTTATTTAAAATTAAGTACACTCCCAGGTGTCGAATCATTAAAAATAAAAAGAAAAGTGTAATTGCATTAAAGATCAACCTGCATTTATTTCAAATATACCGATGGGAGGTTGAATATTCCAGAGGAAGGGTGAGAGATTTACATTATCAGCTGCAAAGATTTTGCTGGCTTGGGGTGCACTGAACATTGTTGGTGTAATTAACAAATTCAATAATACAAGTATTGAATAGAAGGTGCATTAATTTTAAATATTTGCATTTTCCAGGGAGAGAATGACGGAGATTCTCTTTGAATGTTTCGCTATCGACAGTTTGTACCTTGCTAAATCACCAGCATTAACCCTTCACGCAACCGGCAGAACTTCGGGCGTAGTATGGGAGAACGGATACTCGTGTTGCCACGTTACTCCAGTATTTGAGGGTTTTCCATTAAAGCATTGCACATTACTGTCACCTTTGACTGGGAAGGTATTGACAGATTATCTTCAAAAATTACTAATGAATTCTGGATACCAGTTTACTACTCCGATTGAAAGAGATCTTTTAGATACAATTAAGGTATGTAACCAAAAATGACTTAATTTGCGGAGTAATGAAAATCTGGTAACCTCTGAAGGTATTTTCCAATTTTGAAATAAAGCTACGAGTCCAAAAATAATATATTACATAGAATCTAACAACATAAATATGTCAAAAGATTTGTTAATGGGCAATCTTCTTTTTTATCTAACACGTATTAGTTAAGTAACTTAAATGAATAAATTTAATTGTAGGCAGAAACGTGCTTCGTAGTGGAAGATTATGAAAAACAAATGGAGGAAGCTAAATGTTCCGATGAGGACAAAGTCCGCTATGAACTACCCGACGGTCAACATTTGATGTTGGGTCAACAGCGGTTTCAATGTCCGGAACTGTTGTTTCAACCTTCCCTCGCTAATCTGGACTGCCCCAACATCTTGGACACTATATGGTCCAGCATAAGCAAATGTGATTTGGACCATCGGGCATTATTCTACAATAACGTAGTAGTAGCTGGTGGCTCTACTATGTTCCCTGGTTTAGTGGAGCGTATAAATTCAATGCTTACGTTACGATTGAAGACATTGCCTAACGTGAAAGGGAATGTCGATGCGCAGACTTCGAGGAATTTCACGACTTGGTGTGGTGGTTCTATTGTCGCGTCTTTAAGTTCACTCAATAATTTCTGGATGACTAAAACTGAATATGAAGACCTAGGCGTAGATAGAGTTAATTATAAATTCTTTTGAAATTCATTGGTGTCATTAATCGTCTAATTTGATTAGTTAATTATATTGTTTTAAGATTGTGTAATATTATATTTCAATTGAGGCGATTTTCTTCCATAGAAGAAGATCATTTATGAAAGTCCAATAGTTATTATGTAAACTCGTTAACTCAATACGAACATATTAAAATACAATTAAAGTCAAGGTAAATATCAAAATAAATTACAAATATATGCATTATTTAACCGTGGTGATATATTAATAAGTCACTGTAATCGAATTTGAGTACTTGTTACTACAAGCTCTCCGTATGTGAGAGGATAAATGACAGTAATGTTTTGGCTGGTGTGTTGATTAAGCCCGCACGTTTCCAATGAAAAGAGTATTTTAACCGGCAGTGGGATATTCATAATGTGCTCACGATTCCACTCGCGTGAACTACAAAATTAATGTTAAGCTTTATAAACAATATACGGTTTATTTTGTATACAAAAAAATATTAAAAAAAAACTTTTAATTATCTAACCGATTTAGTTTTCTTTTACATAGAAAGTATATATGTAATCAATAAGTATCTTACTGTATAGGAGCATCTATTTATTCATATACTAGATAACCCGATGAACTTCGTATCACTTACAAATATATGTGGCCAAAATTTAATACAAAATTTTAATTTACATACATTACAAATGCAACACAGTTATCATTATCATCATAATCAGCCTGTTAGAGACCCACTGCAGGCCATAGGAAGGAAGGTATCGGCATAATCACGACGCCAGCCCACGACGTATTGGCGATTTCAAGCTCTGAGAAATCCACAGTTCTATATTTTGCCCTATATGTACACACTGGTACTACAAGAGGATTTCTTAGGTTTAGGTTTCCAACGATTTTTTCGGAATTCGGGTACATTTACTAATTCGAATTGGTAACACTATCGGCTGACGGTGAAGGAAAACACAGTTATGCACTTAATCAATTTAAAGCTTTCTCATGTACTATTTTTATTTCTGAAACAGAGCCGTATTCTATTCCAACAAAACAGACCAAAGACATCGGAACTCATACTACATACTACAGCTATGAAACAGACAAATTTCTGAATACAGCTACAAATATTTGACAAACGAATGACAATTAATTATTTCTAAAATGACAAAAGATATCAAATATTTCATGGGTAGGAACATTTTGTATTTGAATAAATTATCTTTTTTAGTATTTTCCTTTACTTATTGTTTATGTTTCTCAGAGTTTAAACCTTCTCTGAACTTCTACAAATATTTCAAGATCAAAATTAGCCAAATCGATCCAGCTGTTCTCGAGTTTTAGCGAGATAAATGAACAACAATTCATTTTTATATATATAAGATAGATAAAAATATGCGACAATATTTTTTAGATGTGTTAATCTAACCGGCCAATATTTCCTTAGTACCCGAATATTATCACGACAAAAAGACTTAAGACTTAAATGTTTCACGGGTCGCTTCCATCTTTGTACACAGCGTAGAATATTGAAATTATTATTACTATTAATGTGTTTTATTGTATTTACACTTTTTTTAAATAACTACACATAGACATAAATTTTTAAACAAAAGTGGCATTGGTTGTCAATTTCGCTTTCTGTCAACTTTGATAGTATAAAGAAGTAGTTTTGTGAAAGTTAGAGAATATGTCTTTGGAAAAACCGGCCGTGGTTATCGATAACGGCAGTTATAATATCAAAGCTGGGTTTGCTTGTGATAATCATCCCGTGTCTATATTCAGGACGATTGTAGGCAGGCCAAGTCACCTCCAAGGGTCATATGGAAAACAATTCTATGACGTGTTCATAGGTAGAGATACCTATTACTTTTTTCTATACTTATAAGTAATGTTTGGGTAGATAAAAAACTGCTGGTAGTTACATATTTCGCGTCAGACTTTTATAAGTTTTTAGTTTTTGACCACAATCTCACCTGATTATAAGTAAAGAAACGTTCGAAGGTAATAACTAGTTAGGCCAAAAGAGTCAGTGTCGCGTGACGCTAAAAATTGGTAACTTTCATCTACTCGAGATCTAAGATAAGGTCTACGATTAATTTTGATCGGAACCATCCTTTGAAGATATTATAGCTCAATAATAGTATCTTTAGACACCGCGTTGATCGACGTAGGTTCGAGATATTACAACAAGTCTATTCCTTCGGTGTACGAACACAGCATGACACAATCAAGTTGGAGATCTTTCGCCAAGCACCTGTGAGTGTGATCCGGTAGCTGTACTTGAGAGCAAGTTTTGTCTAGGCTTCGCGTGCCACTATTTCGAACTACAACATCAGTTAATATCAGCTGAGGTTGTGGTCAAACGCTGTAATATATAAACAGTAAGAAAAAAATCATCTAACAACCATAAATAAGTAATGCATTTACATTAATATCGTCCATCGTGTCAGACGGGCCAAACAGCTTTCACGATATTGTAAGGATGAGATGACTTTAGCTATAAATATTATATGTATCTAATTTTATATGTTGTACGCGAAACTGTACACTATTTTACTTCCTTTTAACTGTAAAAGGGATTTACGGTACGCGTGCGATATCCCGGACAGTTATTTCGTGTATTTTAATATTTCAGATGTTGGAATCTTGATACTTTGTGTTAGTTGGGATTCGAACATAGTTTATATGTTTTATGATAACGGCACTGACTGGCTCTCAAGTGCAGTGGCTAGTACATATCCAAATTTGCTTATAAAAGTGTCGCCGAAAGCAAAAGGTTATCGTAGGGATATGTAAATTTACAAATATCCTAACAAACTCCCATATCGTCGTTTTAATACTTTTCTTATCGTTAATTACTTTTGCCGTACATAAGAACGAGATTTAAGAGTGATTGACCCTCTGCGAAGCTCAACTGTGAAAGTCACCACCGTCACATTAATTTCGAGCAAGAAAATAGCAATGCTTGCTCGGCTGAGTTTCGCTTCGCATGTTACTAGTACAGGTGGTGTTCCAATTTGGCTTATTATGATTGAACTCAGGACTTTTTTCTTTTAAGGTCGGTTGTAACTGAATTAGAGTAAAAACATGCCTTGATAATAAAAAAAAAACATCAAATCAAATCAAATCAAAAATACTTTATTCAATTTAGGCCCTAAGAAGGCGCTTATGAACGTCAAAACTACCACCGGTTCGGAATACATCCCAGTCATCGAGAAGAACCGGCAAGAAACTCGATCGGGTTTATCTTTTTAACATATACTTATATAATTAAAATTCATTATACATTCGATATTACAATCGATTTTAGTGGATGCACAGAGAGGGGTCAATTCCAGACATCACCATCGTTCACATATTGATCCACTCTATAATAACCCTTTGACACCAAAACCCGCTTAACATGGCACTTAAACTTATAGTCTGGCAAATCAGTAATATGCTTTGGGACTTTGTTATAAAACCTAACACTATTACCTAAAAAACTGTTACTGGTTTTACTGAGTCTAAAGCATGAGAATTATTACAATTTTAAGAGAATTATATATTTCAGGTGATGATGCGATGGCTAAGTGCGAGGATCTAGATTTAAATAAACCCGTAATCAATGGTAGAGTTGTTCACTGGGATAATATGGAAAGGATATGGCATCATGTTTACTACAAAGAACTTAAAGTGGCTCCAGAAGATCGAGCGGTCATATTGGGATGCGCTGCCAAAACTCCTATGAAAGAGAAGTTAGTAACATCTTATAAAATTGACATAACCATAAGTTCGAGATTTGGAACATGTAGTGTTCACATACCGTTTTAGTGAGATTAACTCTCGAATTATTTTTAATTCAAAATTATTAACTTATTTAAAAATAATGTTTATTTGAAAGGTAATATGTGTCTTTACCTAGGACCTAGCTGTACGGGTGATTTCAGACGCGCTTATTTTTATTTCTTTTAATTTATAGAAACTTTACATACATATCGTTAGAGTCACACGACGATTAATGTATAGTCTTATTTTTATAAAAGTAGATTTATACGCAGATGAAGTCGTGGCCAGCTAGAAATGTAATTAAAAGAGAGGCAGTGACACCGTGAAGGCCTGTTTTGTGATATTAACTGCTCAAAAATCTTAAATATATGAGGGATATTGACTTTCATTGAAGGCATCGTGTAACAGCGGATTTTTCGATATCCCGACTGTAAGGGTATGAAAGGGAATGTCAGAGTTTGCGTTTATTTAAACTACTTTCTGATACAATTAATGATGCACGTATTTTTCTAAATTTCTTGTTCAAATTTGATTCTATACCGTTAATTACAGGTCTAGTCAAAATGTCAAATTATTTGTACAAAGTACAAGGGGGCCACCTTACATAACTGAAAGCTACCTCTTCCAACCAACCTTAGTACCTTAGTATGATCTATTATAGAAAGACCTACAGGGGTAGTATAAGTCTAATAGTTACAGCATAGTGTGGCTGTTGTGGATGTTGTTACGAGATTTGAACGCGTGCCAAAAATTGTTAATGAACTTTTGTAGTATACGACCAATGAAATAACAACTGTATTGCGATTACATAAAGCGAATATTTCATTAAACGGAATACAGTCGGGAAGTATTACGAAGAATCGTAATTACAATAAGTCACGTACGTTCGTATTAAATTAGGGAAAGCAGAACAATAGATTGCGTTCTATTGTAACGACAATGCAGAGCTCTCGAAAGGTACTTAACGCCGACGGAATAGTAATCGGGGAGACGAAAAACGATCGAGATAACTCACGGGCCGATTTGTTTGTCGATCGGAATGGTTTAGATAACAACGTTGTCGGTTAACCCAGCGCGCAATTATATTATTATAAGATCGTTTCCTATACATAGTTTATGTCTATGCCTTGGTATACGAATCGTACGAAACGAATTAATGTTAAGACGCTGTACAAGACTCAAATAGCACTTATAGCGTTATCTAGCGTTTTTTCTTAACATATTCGAAGATGAATAAATGTTGAGTCCACGTAATTAACTTTAGTGTGATTGGTTTGATATTAGTTTTACTTATCCTGAACGAAGACGGTATACCTAAATACGTTTAAGTTTTTTTTTCATGGAAAATGTTTTGACACTAATAATTTTATTAAAACTCATCACGAGATGGCACTGCAGTATATCGGTGTACATACTGTTCAACTGATCGCTATACAAATTGGTATTACGAGATATTGACTTTTTGAATAAGTTTAATATTTACACTACAGCCGTTTGGTAACAACTCAATTATTTATTATGATAAGTAGTGATAACAAAAATTATAGGAAATATGGGAGAAGTCGCCAGCCCTTCTAGTAATGTATGCTAATCCAGTGTCTGATGGAATTTTCTCTAGACAACACCTCAACGCATATCCCATTGTTAACTCTCATTGAACCTCTTTGGTAGTGAATTTTTCAAAAGTTCTTTATTTATTCACATTTCAGTTATTCCTTTCAGCCTCTGTATATTTCTGTTATGCCTATTATTCCTTGGCAAAATTTCACGCTTTTAGTACAATTAGGTTTTAAGCCAATAATATCGTTCGTCAATATTAACAAATTTATTAAGCCGATTATACACTATTAAATATTTTATTGAGGCTAGCAAAAGCATTTATAATTTATCAGAATTTGGCATAATGAACAATAAACGTGCAACATCGTTACATAAAACTGTAGTTTTATAATAATATGTATATTATTAAGTAACATTTGTATGGAAAGAACCTTATATTTAATACCAAGGATAGTCTAAGTTTCTTTGCTTTTGGTACTAATGAACATATTGCCATGTTTCAGAATAAAATGCTGCGAAGTTTTCTTCGAGACGCTGAACGCTCCGGAGCTTTGCGTTCAATCTCAAAGTGTCCTCTCACTTTATGGTTCCGGTTATACAACTGGCCTCAGCGTAGACCTTGGTTACGATACCACTGATATATGTCCCGTTTACGAAGGTGGACCTCTAATTTATGCACACATGGAAACAAATGTAGCCGGCGCCCAAATATCAGACTATATAAAACGGCTCCTTGAAGATAGAGAATTCAATTATGGATCCCAAACTCCAACAATAGTTGAAGGTATAATAAAAAACTGTTTGTATGTCACTAACGATGCCTCGATGGCCAGAAACAACTATGAGAGAAGCTACGTTTTACCTGATGGGGAGAAAGTTAATGTGTGCCAAGAATCTTTTATGGCTGCGGAGTTATTGTTTCAGCCAGATTTGGTCTTGGGAAGAAAAACTAATTATTTGCCATTGCCGGACGCTGTGGTAACTTCGTCTATGAAATGCGATGTGGAATTACGAAGCGACTTGTTTGATACTATAGTGCCTTGTGGGGGACTGGCACAACTACCAGGTATATGTAAATCTTATTATATATTTCTGCCTTCTTCATCTTAAGCAATTAAGATACATAGTGAGATAATGCTGCACCAAAATGTTATAGGAGTGTATATTAATATTAGATGGTATTTTTTCGAACAAAAAATCAAAGACAATTAGCACACCATTAATATATATAGGAATGTTACAGGCAATATTTTAATCTGTCAGTTTAATGTCGATCTGTTAGTTAAACTCAAGGTTTTCAGTTAGATAAAATATTTAGATTTTACCCATATCAATAAAAAAAGCTCTATCTGCATTTAGACTATCAAAAAGTATGTGAAAATGTCTCGAAACTAACTGTTAGGTCACAAGGCCTATATTGAAGCTCATCCAGCGTAGAAACATTTCTGGTTAAAAAGGGGAAGCGTTTACAACTAGTACACTGTTTAGATTTGCATAAACCGATTTTGGAAATCTAGTTTATAATTAAATTACAAGGTATTTATGTCTTCCAACATGATTAACTTCATCTTAAGGACTGAATGAGCGATTGGCTGCGGAAATGGAAGAGATTACCCAAACGCGAGTTAAGGTGCTATCTTCGCCTGAGGCCTACGCTATTGCATGGTTAGGTGGCGCCACTTTCGCTGGACTATCAGAATCACAAAATATGTTCGTTCGAAAGAACCAATATGAAGATCAAGGGGCGAGAATCGTAACTAACAAGTTCCTTTGAGAATTGGTATGAAGAATAAATTTCTTTGTACATGTTCTATAATATCATTGAACGAGATCCGGTTTTGAACTGTTTATTTGTTTATATATACATATTAATATGCTATTAAGGAGTTATAATTTACTTTTTAGAATACATTATTAGCATGAAAAGGTCCCGTCAACTAAATTAATTAATGTTGTCAAATATTTAAAGCCTAAAATGGGTTTAATAAACGCTTTCCTTAATAATCAACAATATTATAATTAAATGTTGTGAATGGAAAATATATTGGAATTTGAAATATACTTTCGTTTTTTACTCAATGACCAATCAGCATGTTTTTTCCCATGTGAGTTTTATGCAAATACAAATATATCTTTAGTTTTCAGTTAAGGAGCTTTATTCAAAGAATATTAGTAAGAAATATGAAATTAGATCTAAGCTTAGAAATTTGAAATAATAAAAACGAATCATTTTTTTGTATTAATGTTCGCTGATTGGACATTAGTATAGAGCTTGGGCTTGCATTGAAAATCAGTATAGTACCTTCTTGTACTGCCACGTGGCTAAATGAGTAGTTGGAAATATTTAACTTGGACAAGTAACCAGAATTCTTCTTAATAAACTTAACATTTTATAACAAACATCTTATAAAATATAATAAACAATACTTGGCATTAACCTCAAGTTAGCGTGAATTGAAGGCACTGATAAATAATTCTTCCCGTGCTGAAAATAAGTCGAATCGTCGATTCTAACTTTAGTTGTAAATTGGGTTTTGAAGGTAGTTACGGACGATAAGTGTGATACTGTTCTTTGAGTGTAGTTCCGTTTAGGATATTGATTTAGGGTCAACAATTTGTTAATAAATGATGAATTACAAGACATTAACTAAAGAAGCGATTATCTCCTAATTGTTGATTTTCATTAGAGCCGTTTAATTTCAAATCTTCTATATAATTATTATAGTCTCCTCGATTATGAGGATATAAAAACAGACGTTTATAATGTAGTAATAAAACGTGGATTTTTATTTACTTACTGTTGTTTTCCTCGACGTTGGGCAAGAACAAATGTATTTTATTATGACTATGACAAACGATGTTTCCTTGCGCCATTTAACTAGACCACAGTATCCCCCGATAACGATAATATTTGATTTGTGTATACAATATATATAAGACAAGTACAAAAACTGTAGACATGACTTTAACTGTATATATTTTTACCACGTAAATTATTAACCGTTTTCTGAAAACAACACATACACAGACAGATAGGTCACAAGAACTTTAGTATTCTAGACATCACTTTACCCAGACTTGTACAAAATTAATCTTATATTTTAAGTTTAAGAGAATTTATTTTCAGGCGGAAATCCTTAGTCGCTACAAGTATCTCAAGAACGTTCTCAAATGCAACATAATTGCACCAAAATTGCGAAGTGAATGTAAAGCTAAAACCTAAGTCAGACTGCGATAATACACCGTGCGTTTTTTCTGTCGCAACTCATGAAATTTGTGGTATAAACACGCATTGGTGACTTAAAATTCCTGAACTAGAAATATTAGCGATTTGATGTAAAGACAGTACGATGTGGAAATCATTTGCAAATATTTCGTGCCGTATAAACTAGTATAAGATAAATGCGCGTAATCAGGAGCAGACAAAAGACAGGATAACAATCGGATCTATTTAGATATCTCTCATATCATAATAACAATAGATAAATTAAGATTGTTATTAATTTCTTATATTTATTTCAGAATGTAACAACTACTATAATATTAAAAATGTGTTTACATAATTTTAATATTATGCTTTGAAGCACATGTAGCTCAGCACAGCAAAAAAGTTCACATGCCATACAAGTTAGTGTATTCAAAATGCCAATAAAACTACTCCTAGAACTCATCGTCGTTGAGGCACATTGCTGATGCATATGTCGTAATATTTATCGATTCACAGCATTCAGCGAAAATACTTACACACTACTTACACACAACTACACAGACACTGCAAATTCGAGGCAATCACATTCTAACATATTATTGTATACTGTATACAAAGAGTGTTGTCAGATTTCTGCGTATACCTAAGCACAAACTGCATGTGCAAAACGTATGGCAGTATGCCCTAAAGAGTCTCGAGTTAAAAGATGTGGGTATTACATTGGGCTGTAAATGTTCTATGCTGTTGTTCATTCTTGAGCCGAAAGGTAATTATATCTCCAAAGTATTTTTCTGAGATGTGTATTTCAGCTAAGAACTCTGTAGAACTGTCAAATATTGCGATTAATTTTATTCGCAGCGCATGTTAGGCAATGCTCGTAATGCGGAAATATAAACAGGGAGAATTCAAATCGTGCGGCAAGGTTTTACAATGTGACCTACGTGTTAGCCTAAATGTGGTTATAGAAACGACAAATATAGTGAACGAGCGAAGAATTTGAATTCTTAATTCAACATGTTGTTTTCATTTTATTGTAGTACCTAATAAATGAAATAATTGAAATTTTTCTTTCCGTATAACAACATTTCTGACATTTAACTCAAATTACGAAAAAAAAAAATATCTTTACAATAAGTACGTATTTAGTTATACGAAGACTATATTTTTAAAGTCCAAAGTAAAATTTAGTAAGTATCATAATTGACGTCCAGTTACAAATACGGACTTTAAATAAGTATTTTGATGATGTAGGCGGACAACTATAATTTCATTATATTCCATGCATTCATAATTGAGTCTTGTACGAAAATATGTCTTGAATTTCCTATGCAGATTGGTAGGCACTGAAAGCAATTTCACTGTGCACAAAACTCGTGGAGTTTTTAGAGCGTGACAAGGTCAGTTTTGGATTGATGGTCTGTCTGTTCAATGGAACCGACAATTCCAAACACCGTACTGAGGGATGATACGTATATACTCGTTTGATTTGTAGTGGATTTCTCATAACTATGTTTAAAGTTTTAATTAAAGTTAATTTATATATTACTAGCAGCCGCCCCTGACTTCATTCATTTCCATTATCTCTAACGGTTTAAGTAGTGTAGACCGAGATAGCTATTCGATGCCAGGATTTTCTCATACACATATCGTTATTCTTTGGCAAATTTAATCACTATCTTATAGTCTGAATGTGGTTCTTATGTGTAAGTTACATTTTTAAGTACATTTCTGGCACGAAGGTATGTGAAATTTTGACATAATTAGAGTTTATATAGAGATGAGTGTAGAAAGATAAAATTTATGTGTAGTATGTGTTAAAAATGTATTACATTTAATAAAATAAAAAATAAAGTGTTAATTGTTTAAGTTCATATTGAATGTGTGGACAAACATTGAATAGATAGAAATAAAAAAAAAAAATATCATCCTTTAAAAATATATCGAAAATTAATGCGGAGTGATGTGTTCGTACAGTCTTGCAGCTAATGTTAAATATAATGAAATTAATATATGTACATATTTGAAATGATTATAGAAATATTACATTCTTTCATTAACGAATCTCAATAACGTTCGGATAAAAGAATAGATAGAATTTTGACTACTGGACGACCATAAATATGGCGGTAAAAGATAATTTATTGTGAGTAATCGTGATTACAAGTGGTTTTTTGTATTATAAACTTCTTAAAAGTGACTTATATAACTGTCAGGATGTGTTCTTTTTATTTTTTTTCATTATAAATTATTATTATTTGATAAATAGTTGATTCTACTTTATTTTGGTATCATACTCTATTCTATATACATAGAATATATATGGAATAAGTGTTAATATAGAATAAGTGTATATGGAAACTTAATTTTACAGCCTTCTAATGTTAATTGTATTTTTTTTATTAAAGCGTTATGAATTGCATTTAAAATATTTTTTAAGCAAAATTAGTATAATTTCTTACGTGCGTACATAAGGACATATATACGTTTTTTTATATGCTTATCGTTTAATTACTTGATTAGTTTTTACTTAATTACATTATTTTATATACATAAGACGTTTTAGACAGCGGACGTACAAAAACAATGTTTTGGATAAAAACCCCATCTTTTTTCTTACTCTATATAGATACAAGTTTCGGACTGTGGATGTAATAAAATATATTGTGATCGGTAAAAACAATACTTGCGAAGAATGAAAAGGTAACAAATAAATAGACAGCAGAGTTACTTCCGCAATGATTATATTATTACATTACTATGAAACTTTAAATAATATCTCTCACATTAATAAGTACCTTATATTAACTGAATAATAAATAAATAAATAATAATAACAAGTAACACAACAATAAATTTACAATTCGATTTTTCTCCTATGTAATGATTTAGTCCGCGCAAACTGTAGAGGTCATGCCAGGACAATAGTACAGTCGGTTCGAAAAAAAAAAACCTATTTAATGTTTAGTATATAATTAGCCGTTATGTATTCAATAGTGATGAGTTTTCGTGTCTTAATTTTTGATCATCGTTTTGTATAATATTACATGATGAATGTGAGTGAATTGTAACTTTTATAGCTTTCATTTCACGTGCTCTCGAGTTCATGTTGGTATGCTTCGAATGTAGTAGCTGTGATGGTATCACGTTTTCGATGATGTTCAATGTAATTATATTCATTTACACAACATATATTTACTCGTATTAATATTGTTTTCAAGTTTTTTTTACCTTACAGCAGACGTATTATGCGTTTCAAATGAGAACGTAATTGCGTCCGTGTCAACTTTACTCACTGTCTGTCAAAATGTTACCGCTAGTAAGAGAAAAAAAATTGTTTTATTTTTAACTAAAGTACAAAATGATATTACCAAAATTATGATTGTATTTACTTACAACAATTTTATCTCGATTTAGCACAATGAATACTCGTCTATATACTCATTACGTAGTAAACAGTCAATCAATTATACTCTAATGTGCTTTATTCCAATTAAAAAATTAAGTTTTAATAAAATTGTGTTTATGTTTTATAAAATGCCGTAATATATATAATGTGATTTACAGCAAAATGTTCTCTTGTTAGTGTTTTTCCAATCGTATACTTCTTATTGTATTTGCATACAAAATGCGATTCAAGATGGATGTCTGACAGTTATCTTCTTATTTGAAACGATTAATACACAAAAAATATTGCTTAGTGATTAATACGTCTAATCTAAAAATTACTAACTTTTGCCAGTGACTTCACTTGAGTTAATGTAAATTTGGACTATCCCTAGGGAACAGTACATTTTTCCTTAAATATATAAATAATATGTCCTTTTCTATGCATCTGCAACGTCCGTGCAAACATACTAGTTAGTCGGTTGAGTAGTTAAGGGATGAAAAAAAAACGTAACGAAGAAACAAAGTCACTTTCCCATTTATTTATAATATTAGTTAGTTTTACTTGTTTAAGTTATTCTACTAATAAATTGTTACTATTGAATTATGTTTATCTCCGGTCTATTTTTCCGAAACAAAACGTTATCTAAAAGTGATCTTAATAGTTTTTTACACCTGAAATTTATCAAGGCGTTGAAACAAAGCTGAATTCGACTTAAGTTTGGATCTCATGACGGCGTACCCTCGTCAAGGGTCCGATGGGTATTATTTGTCAGTGCAGCATTACGTTGCTGACCTCTAGTAAATAAGTCGTGTTAGTTTGTAGAGTAAATGAATGACTCTTTTAAAATATTTGTTGATATTTTATAAAGCCAGAGAAACATTACAATTTCCTCTTGCTGCTTAATTTGGAATAGATGAAAGTTGTAGAACGTTGATTTGGTAAATTTTATTTATTATATAACAATACATAAGGTATTATTATGTTAAACAAGTTTTAAAAATATAATTAACTTTACACCTCACAATACATGTAGCATTGAATGAGAACTGACAAGCACATCTATATTTAATCCCATCTATTTCCACACCGTCGCATAAAAGGGGCAGACGCATAAGTTTTTAATGTCTTGTACCAAAAGCCGTGTAAATTTATGGAGCGGTAAAACGCATGTACTCTAGGGTTGCCAGCCATAATGTTTTCTTAGAATTCGCCTGCTTTTTGGGAGGATATAGATAATTTTTAAAAAAGGTCTTAGTAAAGCTCTGTATTAAAATTTACACGTCACTTTTAGCCTTACGATTTACGTGTAAATATTAGTACACTGTTATTTCATTTATTTATATAGTTAGCCTACCACTGGGTTAGTACTGCACTTGCATACCTTTACCGATCAATAAGTTCAATGAGCATGTTAAGTAGATTTTACTTTTGAAAGGCTTATAGGGTGAAGCGTTACTTGAACAATAGTAATGTCTAAAAATGACATTCCTTGTCTATACTACTGCTAATAATGACTTTGACAACAATTATTTGTATAGTTGCAGTAAATAAAGAATATAAGGAAAGAAATTAACCAGATCATAGTTCGTTTCCGGCTTTTCGATGACTAAATTATTTTCCGAACCAGTGGTAGTGTTTAATGTTTGTAAGAACATTTTTAAAGACACGATTGAAAAAACCATGTTTTATCGGATATAATTGGATAGTTCGAGTGCTTTTTACTTCAAAACCCGTTTTTTTGAAGATCCGAAGAATGTAGGCAACCCTACTGTACCCAATTGACTAAAAGTTCTAATATTTATACCCTTTTTGTATATTGTTGTAAGTTACTTGTAAACATATATATTTGCAAACGACATGACGTATATTTTCACGAATATAATTGATCTTGAACTCTGAGGTCTAAGTGTTACATGAGAGACTCTTATATTTTCACCCCGTGGAAGGGAAAGTATACGCGATAACGGACAAGATAGAATCTTTGAAATATCAACGGTGAAGGTCTCCGGACCCTTAGCCCCGGGGCCGATATTAAAGCTTTCATTTGAGAACGGATTATTTGACCGGGCGTCTGGTAGATTATCTGTCTCAAGTGGACTTTATGAAGGCTCTGTATGTGAAATACCAGTGGCAAAAATTATTATACCGGAGTCAAGGTAAGTGGTAATTAATGATTCACAGTATATCAATTCTGATTATTAGTTCAAACGCAGACGAATCTATTATATTATCTTTATTCTACTATATGATATTACTAGATGATTCTCGCCCATTTCTTGGGACATTAATAAAACATGGTTTGTTGTCAATTTAAAAAATGTGTGCCTTATAACCATCAGCGAAAATGTTTACATCGAGTGGTCATATATCTATACTGATACGTGGGGTAGTTTTGCCGTTTTGGTTGTGCTTCGAAGAAACTAGATTTTTAGTATTTGTAGATAGATAGTAGAAGACTAGCGTGTGAACAAGAAAATTGTTGTCTAAGTTTTTTATTTAATAAAGTTTTTGTATATTATGTTACGTCTAAATAATAATAATTGAGGAATTGTTTTCTACGTAATATATTTAATTAATCAGTCGTAGTTCGATGTCATAAATATCAAATATATTAGTCTATCAGAAAGGTCTGTTCGTTTGTATGAGAATTTTCCACACGTAAGCACATGTTTATTTAGCGCATCTTCGATGCTCTATTCTTATTGCTTAATGTACATATACTGACGTAGCAAAGTAATTAACTTAAACAAAATTGTTTTAAGTTGATCTTAAGTATAAAGCGATAGTGTATTCGTGTCAGCTGATAAAGTTTATTTACGCCACTGTATTTTATACGGATTTCGATAAGAAAGAAATGCCATAGAAGCATGTAGATGATAGGATCATATTCCTCGGACCTAGCACCCTCAAACTATCGCTTGTTTATGTCCTTATAACATTTTTTGAAGGGAAAGAAATAAAAAAGATAGCGTGTACTTATGGACACGCGTTTGAAGTTATACTTCTTTGGTGTAACAAGATAAAAATCTTGTCACAAATTTTATCATTCGCCTTATTTCTACGTTTGTAGAAAAAATGACACTAACAATAGAAAAAAGGTATTTAATACATACGTGCTTTTTTTGAATAAAATGTTGACTATAGCTAACTTCAGGGTGTCGGCTTTTGTGACGGTGTGCGCGCGCATCGTAAAAATTTACTCTTTCAATGACGATTATATTATTTAATAAAGTTTATTGAAGGTAAAATAACATTTTGTATTTTGTGGGGAAAGTTATGTGTATAAATTTAGGAATACTGAATTGATACAGGGGAGAGGAGTAGAGGAAGACATGTTTGGGCTGAAGTTAGGAAGATGGTGGTGATAATGTTGCCCATTTATCTGCTACTGCAGGGCCGTCGGTCTATTCTCGAAGAAAGGTATAGACATAAACACCACTCCAGTCCTTGGTGATTGCAAGCTCCGATAAACCAACAGTTCTATATTCTTCCATATACGGTGCTATTATAAGATCGCTTCTCAGTTTCATGTTTCCTCCCAATGTTTTCTTTTACCGTTAGCCCGTAGTATTACTAATTTATACGCGAAATTTCGTATAACATTCGTAGGTAAATGTGGGGTTTGAACATCGGAACATCGGACATCGGATTGATATTTCACCGGTCAAATCACTCGACCACTACGACATAACTTATTTATTATTAATAACATATATTTTCCACTTTTCATAGTAAATGCACAAGTATAGAATTTAATAGCATTAATCTGTCTACCCTAGTTCAACGATTCCCTGTATTTACTTAATCCGACTTAAATAGGATTCCCGCCGCACGTACTCTTGGAAACGTACAGTAGTGAGATTATCTCTTTAATATTATAAATTCAATAGCAACACTGTCTGTTCTTTATCTTACCGAAATCCCTAAACGCCTTAAATGAATGATATATATATAATCCGCAAAAGTAACGCCACCTAGGGGATATTATATTATAATAGATAGCATCAAAACTTTCTCCATGAAAAAGTACTTAGATCTGCCAACTTTCACGGTGGTCGATCAGACAGTTTCAGAGTATATCGACCGCAGATCTCAGACATCCATTTTACATAGAGAGTAGAATAGTATGGAGATTTTTGTATACTTTTTAATTAACAATTATCATTGAGTATATATAATACAGGTTTTTGTATTATGTTTAAGAATTTAACACCGAGTATATTTCATTTTATGCAAGAATGATAGAAACGGGTGTCTCATAAGTATAAATACACAACTCAATACATACCGTTAGGCATTCGCTAATAATCTTAAGAACGGTTAGCTGATCAGTCGAGTCACAACCGACATACAACAGTCATTCATCGATGCTTAGTTTAATGAATTGACGTAACTCCAATTGCGATAAAATACGTATCCTTACTAATATTAGAAATACTAAAGTGAGTTTGTTGGTTTGTAACGTCTTCACGCCGTAACTATTTAAGTGATCATAATGACATTTTATATAAACGTTTTCAAGGGTACAGGAAAGGATAAAGGGTGCTTTTATCCAGAAAATACGTACTATTCCCGAGGGATAGCTCAAATCTACATTTTGCGAGCAAAAGCACGGGCAACTGCTATTATTAAATACAATATAATTGCGATTAATTATAATAATGAAAATGAACACTATGATAGATTGTAATCACAAAATTAGAACATTCATTATTCGATCTTGACTTTGGAATGTGAGTCATGTAAAGTGCTTTCTTCTTTCTTCACTTTTAATAAAAATGACCGACGACAGAATAATTATAAACCTTGTACCCATTGAACAGAACTTGCCACATGAACCCATTGAAAAGCGTTTTTAGAATCAGTTCTGTAGATGCCAAAGATCTTCACAAACTTTACTTCAAATAATTTACAAAGAACGTATATGATGTATTTGAGAAATAATATATTTTATAGCAATTTCAATTACATATGTAGTTTCATTTCAAATGGGTAATATAATAATGAACTGAAAAAAATGTATTTACTATATATAATATAGTCGTCGAGTGTCATTTAAGATATTATTATCCGAGAAAAAAGCGGATAAAATTTATGGCCCTGAAAGCTTTAAATCCGATTAAGACCGGAGTTATTCGATAATGGCTACCTACTTACAGGTGTTAAAGGTGCCATCAAGATTTCCTCATCTTAATTTAAGAAGTCATTTAGGCTATTTCTATATAATATTTTTATATATAAAATCTTTATTTAAATATAAAATTTATGAATACGTATATTCGTAATTCGTCTTCTCCTAAAGTGCTTTCTACATTTTTATGTTTTCTTTGTACTTATAGGCTCATTTGAGTAATGCTTAATTGTAGTTGGATACGAGTTGGTGGCGTTGTTGACAACAACTAGACTTTTTTTTTATTTTTCGAACAATTTTTCAGACGCTCAGCATCTATCAAATTTTCTTTAATTCACTAATATTCTTTTGAAGTGGAAAGTTCATTTGCCGTGTTGGCCGATTTTTAATAAGAGAAAAACTTATGAGTTCACGTCACCGATAATCTCGACATGCTCGTGACGTATTGCTCTTGTGCCAATCTAGCGACGTGTAGTATACAGGCCTCTGTACATGTAATTTTAATATTTTGTATTGAGCTTGTGCAGCCCATCATGTTTGATTAATTAATAAACTGATAAAAATGTGTATAATTATTTCTCGGAGTGCCAATAGATGTGAAAATCAGACTAGTATTACTAATTTGAATTTACAAGTAATGAAATTTATATAATTCAGAGTAAAATTGATTTATAATTTCCAAAAATAACACAGTTATTCCATTGTTTTGAGTTTTTACTGCTGTCGGCAGGCCTTAGGACTGAATGTCTCGACTTCTTTTGTACTCATTACCTATTGACTGTGGCAGAAGGGCGTGTGCCAACCGGTATCGTTTCTTAATAAAGTTCTAGCTAGTATTATAATTGCGACTGTGAGTTTGTTAGGCTTTCATGTCTTTACTAGTCAACCGAACAGAATGGTTATCATTGTTAGAGGTATAGAAAAAGTCATAAGGTATCTTATATGCAGAAAAAAACCACTGTCTCTGAATGATAATCCAATCTATATTAAGGCGAGCGTAGCCACGGACAAAAACTAATTGTATTATTTGTTTAAATATCTGTCCATGAATCACGCTTATATGGCTGGGGGCATTTTTAATTAAATTTCGAATAGAAGTCGACTGTATCGAAGAGTAGAATTTAGTATTATTATAATAAAATTCTCTATAGACTGATAAGTGATTAAGTTATAAATAAAATTATTAGCAAGTTTATATCTAAAATGACGTCCACCGCTTTCAGTTGAGACACACGTAATGTGTTCATTGTGATAGTGTTAACTGTATACGTCACTTTTTGGGTGGATGGTAAGGCATTTTGTCTGACTTGATCGCAGCCGCCGTATACCTAGTGTATACTTCATAATTCCAAGCATAGGCATATCGCGTTCGGGAATCTATCGGTGCATATACAGTAACCAAATGATGTGTTATAGGACTGGCTTGCGAACAACATCGTAATCGATCGAATCGATGATCGTAATTGTCACATTAACTCTTATTAGCTTGTCATATTACGGGCATCAGCATGTGTATGAAATAGTACGAAAGAGACTTACAGAACAACAAGATATCGGCGACCGTCAATGCACTTCCAACCTCTAGAAGATCACCGTCTTCCTTGGATTACAATGTATTTTCCATTAGGCACAGTGACAATGCTATTTTATCAATTGTCTTAAAATTCAATCGCACCTCAGTCATCTCACCGGGATAGTATTAAAAGATACTTCTTTTTTCCTTCGCTTTAAACTTAATCTTTATTGCAGCGTAATAAAGCTTAGTATTGCAGAAGCGAGAGCCAGGAGTAGGAGCTTATAACGTCACGGTATAATAATGAAATATAAAAAACAATTTTAATATCGTCTAGGATCTTGTTCGGAGGAAGGTGGCTTCTTTTTTCTTGTTGTTTTCAGACGAACAAAGGGAAAACGTGATAAATCGTCGGGAAATAATGAGATGGTTTTATTATGGAAATTATTTTCAATGATTTAATCGCCGAGATTAAATAATGTTTAATCACTGTACCAAGTATCTCTTTCATTTGAAAATTTACTAGTGTTAAGGGGAAGTACATTTCAATAGCGACCATCAAGAGACGTCAATAAACGGACAGTGATTACTATCATAACAATATATACCAAAAGGATATAGCAAACAACAAAACAACAAGGCAAATGACAAAGCGATAGGAGGAATTACTATATATCTGTCTCCAAAAAAAAAATTTGGGTTTGTACCAGTTATATTAATATTTTAGAACATTTTCTACTGCATACTGCCAACTACTGAGTTACAAAACAAACGTACGCAATAAAAAACATCTTTATATAAGTATACAAATAAAAGTTGTAATGTTAAGAAAAAAAAACAAATTTTCAAAGAAAATGAAAAAATGATAACCCTAAAGCACGTCAATGTTTAGTAAACAGAATAATAATAAAAAGAATCCGTTGAGAAACAGAGGAGAAGGATATTCTTAACCGTTTCCTTCTCTGCCTATTTTTATATAGAAGACGATAGGAAATAATCTGAATTTTTAATTTATATAAGCGATCACTGTTAGTGTGCTCAAATAAAAAGAACACGTGTGAACCGAGCGAGCATAACTTTGTAAATTTATATAACCAATCACTGTTAGTGTGCTCAAATAAAAAGAACACGTGTGAGCCGAGCGAGCATAACTCTGTAAATTTATATAACCAATCACTGTTAGTGTGCTCAAATAAAAAGAACACGTGTGAGCCGAGCGAGCATAACTCTGTAAATTTATATAACCAATCACTGTTAGTGTGCTCAAATAAAAAGAACACGTGTGAGCCGAGCGAGCATAACTTTGTAAATTTATATAACCAATCACTGTTAGTGTGCTCAAATAAAAAGAACACGTGTGAGCCGAGCGAGCATAACTCTGTAAATGTATATAACCAATCACTGTTAGTGTGCTCAAATAAAAAGAACACGTGTGAGCCGAGCGAGCATAACTCTGTAAATTTATATAACCAATCACTGTTAGTGTGCTCAAATAAAAAGAACACGTGTGAGCCGAGCGAGCATAACTCTGTAAATTTACCAATTAGATGCAAAATATGTTTAGTATTCATACACAGAATTAAAGTTTTTGTCAACCATTTTGACCGCTCTGAACATAATCCTAAGTTCGGGTTTGAACGTAATATCATCACGAGTGTAATACAAAACCAAGTAAAAGTATTATTATAGAAATCTAAAATTAACATTTATTTATCTTTAAGTTGCCGTAATTTTACAAATAAAATATTATACATAACTTTACCTAAAATTGTTTTCTGCGTATCTGTATTCAGAGAGGTCAAAACCTTTGGCGCGGACTTTATTAGTCATTTCAAAATAAAAAACAGCAAGCTCTTCGAATGGAGTATAAATCTGCGAATTATCTATTGAAAAGTATTTATTACCTTTAGCTATTTGTGGCTTTTTATGTTATTTATCAATATGTTTTTTAAGTTTTATGCCGGAAATTGAAACTGTACTGCTGACCTATGTTCGTACTGTTAATTTACTATTGACTCATAGTATTGATTTTCTATAATTGGCTACTACTATTACTATTGATATAGTGTTATTTATTGATGGCTATACTTGATGACTATTGGTTGGATGCCTTAAAAAGCGGCTGATGGTTAGGTACGAGACTTTCCCGCTTGGTTCATTGGATCATGCAGATATCTATAGGTAATTCGTGACCAAATTTAATACTACTAACGTCACTCTTTTTTAATTCTTTTGTTGTTCCGACATATATGTATATATATATATATATATAGATGTGTATACGAGTATATAAGATGATATGACGTCACAACCCAGACCGATCGAATAAAACCGAACAAAAATCACTTCAATATTAAAATGGATTAACCGAACGGTCAAAAAGGGTCCCGTTCTACCCCCATCGGTGTTTTTGTGTCTCGCTCCAAAGGGCGGAAGTTAATTTGAATTTATACTCACCATAAATATTTTTGCTGCCAACACGAGAATAATTTGACCCGAGGTAAATAATGTCCGGGGTGTTTTAAAGGGTTATTATTTTATTTCATTTTTTTATGTCTAAGAAATAATGGGGCCTTCTTTTGGAGATAGCGAGTAATTTATGTTATAAGCTGGTTACGTTACGACGTCTTTTCGTGCAAGGTGAGATAATATAAGGGCCTTCATTCATAAATCATCTGGCCTTTCCCTCTTATAATGAAGTAACATAACTTTTTATAATAAAATAAAAAAAAGAACCATAATTGTGCTTTGTAAAGGTATTATATAGTCGCATACATAATTTATTACAGAAATGTGACCATAACTAAAACGTCGGAGATCTGATTTTCACTGGTGTTATCTGCTCTTCTCTATAAATATTTTGTACCAGTTATATGTTGTAATCAAATGCAAAAAGGTCGTCATTATTACAAGTGATTATTAAAAACATCATTATTCTGCTATTACTTATCCGTTATTATTATTGATAATAACAATGTTTAACTGATATTATTGGAACGTGCGAACAAACATTATCCGACAAGCAATAGGAATGAAAGAGAGTGCACTTCACATTGCTCCAACTTGAAATCAAATTGCTATATGGTACGGACCAGCATAATAATTGACAACGATTTACAGACAACAGTTTCTAACCACGATTTTGGTTACAAAAAAAAACAAAACGCAATAATTAATTATTTGTATGTGGCCGTCATTATCATTTATATAAATTAATCCAAGTCTGAGTTTTATCCAGAACTACATTATAGAATGTATAGCTTATGTGAGTACATAATTAATTATATTCTGTATTATCTTAAGTTTACTTACTTGAGCGCCGACCATACCCTCCCTCAGCCTTGGTAAGTCCGTGTGCGAGTACTTGGAGATGGACCAGGGTTCGACAACCGTCAAGTCAGTGTCTAGCTCGAACTCGTTGATCTGATTGCGGAGAAACTTCCTAATGTTCCATGGTAAGTCGTTGTGCCTAGGAAGCGTGAGAAAACATAATTATTTAACAGCCTTACGGCGCCACAAAGAGCCTTAAGAAACGGGCTACACAGTGATAATTTTTCTTGATGTGGTGTAGAAATCAAAAAGTGTTAATATAATCTACTTCTTCAGTTTCCTTTAAATGATCAAATAAAATACAAATAAATGGAAATAATCATAATGATTTGAAATGAAATATAGAAGCCATGATGGCTTAATCGATAAGGTGTTCGGATATCGCGTCGCTCGGCGTATGTTCGTAAATCCTTGCAACTAAGTCGGAAATCTGGATGAAGGAAACAACGTGATGATACTATAACATGGTGGAAGGGCTTTCTCTAAGTCCGTTAAACTATCTACTACCCTCCACGTTGAAATACTATGGCTAAGCACTTGTTGGTGTGTTCGAGCAGTTGCACTAGAGATCCAGTCCCCGCCTAGATTTGGCGTGTTGACCATCTCAGACCACATCGTCATTTAAGATTAGATGAGATTGTGGTCAAACACCAAAAACTATTAAGTATTCAGAAAAATATATAAACTAGTATAATTATAGTTTTCTTCGCATTATTACTTACAATACATTTACGAATGTTATACATTCAGACTGAATTATTGATACATAGTACGGTCTTAATGCTAAAAGTAATTTATTTCCGACGTTCTTCGGATGACTGTATATTTGAAAGGGAATTGGAAATAATTTCGTTGTACCCAAATTATCTGTATCTATATAAATGAATGTTGGTATATCTGAGATCGATAGACTCCATCATAAAAGTTGGTACAATGAGATATTTCTTCATGGAGAAGATTTCAATGCTAACGATTTTGCTATAATATTAGTTGGCCAGCTCCTTCAAGTTTTATAATGCTTAATTAGATACCATGAAAATTGATATATTCAGATATTTAGAAACAAATAATTGGCGGTGATCATTTTTAGTTAGTTGTTAAAGATATTTTCTGCACCTAAAATGTTGATTTTTAAATTCAAAATATCCAGTTATAGCACTTTCCTACGTCCTTAATAGATGAATTTTGTTTAAACTCACCCGTCAATCAGTGGTACCTCTTCCAGAATCTGTTTAGCGATCTCCTTGCGCTCACGTTCGTAAGAAGCGGCTGCGACAACCGCTGTGATGGCGAGCAAAGCGCACGCTACCAACCGCCTCTCGCAACGATTCACCATCTTGACTGTTAACAATATAATATTATTATTTTAACGTTCACACGCTTCATTTTATGACGAAATGTGTTTAATAAAAGGTTGTTTGTAATAAAAACTAACACAATTATTTTACACATTATTTTAATTACTGCTACTAAAATCAATCAGTGATACTAAACCGTTTTAAAATTTAACAATTAATTTCACGGAGTAAATTAAAAATATTAACTATATCTCAAAGCCAAAACTATGTGTATATTACAATGGATATTGATATGTTTATCAGATTTTGAGAAAGTCCAAAACCACCGATCACCATCAAAGTTGACAAACCGAAATGTTTTGTTTTTTCATCTAGACATTTTTTTTGCTTTTCTTTTTGCTAAAATTTCCGTTAAATAGTAGTTCAGTACGTCAATTACTGTATCGATTAACCGATCGTTATAAAACTTGGTCTGTGTAGATATTTTAACATTTAGAATATTTACACCCATCAAGTGTTTAATATAATAAATAATAAAAACCGTGTGCGTTGTCTCGGGCCTAGATATTTTCTCTGACTTGAAACCCCTAACTCTTAATATAAATCAGATTTAATTAATTACTTAACATAGAGCTTTCATTCTGCGTTTTGAATCTCTCAAGCCATTTCCACCAACATATTAAGTCTAGTTTTATTCTTAGATTAATTTAACCCGTTTATGTAAATATCTGTCGAAAATCTAGTTTATAGATGGTGTAAATTAAGGTTTTGGTGCAAACAAATTAATTACTCTCAAGCACCCAACAATTCGTAGTTGCACAAATAACATTTTTGTGTGTCTTTGCTTAAAGGTAGAGGAAGTGAAGCGGTCAAAAATATACGTTTGGTTAAATGAAAAGATCCTAAGAAAATAACCGAAGAATTTCAATTAAAACGAAACAACCTTTGGAAGGTTTTTACGCTTGGTTTCACACTCTTTTGTTGAAATTACAAACACGTTCCCTTTGATACGCCTACCTATGGATCCTGTTTGAACTAAACATTCTGTTTCTTACTTTCAATTTCAGGTGAAAATGTTTTCTTCTTTAATACGGTTAACTTGAAGTTGAAACTACTTAAGAAATTAAATCCAATCCAAGACATATAAAGACGCAGTCTTTACTGAGAACTCATCTCAGAGGCAGATGTGAACGGTCTATTAATACTTTAGTTTACTGTCTTGCGTTGCCATTAAAACTAAGTCTAGAGTGCCAGTTCTATGTCAGATAAGAACAAAATTCTCACTTTAAGCATAGCTGACAACTTACTTGCTTATTTTCCAAAGAAATGCAACGAACGTTTTTATAAAACTAATCATTTCACGAAAAAATGACAAATGTATGTAGATAGAGAAGGATATAGGTCACCTAAGACAAGTTTGAAGAAATCAGGCATATTATAACATGGAAGCGGACTTAACTAAAATACGTAACAAATTTGCTAAAGTTAAATTTCATGAAAAAGTTAAAAAAAAAAAAATGAATTGAAGAGATAAAGAAAAAATATTGTAATAATTGTCATATTGAAATTTATCTCAAATTCGGAATATAAAGGATCACCTTGTCATCAGACAGACATACAAAGACCCATGCAGATGGTGACAATAGACCTGATCACTATGCACATCTACGATACTCATGATATTTGTAAGATTATGATACTTTTTCCACCCCATACACTCTCATTCTCACTAACTCTCACTCATTCTCACTCTCATATTGATAAGGATTAAAAAAGTATTCGTTTTTTTTTTCGTTGTTATTGGATGTGCAAATTAACGCAATTAACATTTAGATAAAAAAAACTGTTTTTGCATTTATAGCTTATTTATTAAGGTTGGTTATACTCTACATACAATTATGCTAAGGCTCTTAGGAGCAGAGTAATTAGCATATAAAATGTAATTTGGGAAGTATACTTACTGAGTGAAAACAAAATAATAAAGCGAGAGAGCCGTGTAGATGTCAAAGCTGAGGACGGAGTGGAGGTTCAACGAGAACGAAACATTACCGAGAGGGATCAAACCGTGATGGCGAGATACCATACTGTGTAAGTCATGCCATACAACAGTCATGTGTTATGCAGAATTTATTTAAGCTAACATGCGTAGAAATATTTTTATTGATACAATTTACATTAAAAAAAAAGCTAACATGCGTAGAAATATTTTTATTGATACAATTTACATTAAAAAAAAAATCTGTGTATCTAAACATCGCAGACCTCCTTTGTAAATATAATCAAAGAATGAAACTGTCTGTTAGCAAATTTTAGTCATTATTTCGTAGCTCTTTGAACGCTTTGCATTAACTATAGGTCGAGAAGTGTACTGATGGTTGCGTGGAATTGCATCTAACCTATCTAGGGAACTCGATAGAGTGTAGCGAGTATTGCCACGCGTCACACTAAACTGTATCTTAGTTATTATAAAATTCTTATTAAGTAACAATTGTTGTACTGAATAATACTTATACAAAAACCAAACAAATATATAAAATCATTCATAACAGCATATCTGCTAAATGCTCGTCATATATAAATGTTACATAACTTTCTATTTGTTACAATGGAATAAATGAAGTAATTTGTTCAAAATGAAAATCGTACGAGTAAGATTGTACCAGTAAACAATTCTATCATAGATTTTTCTGTTACAATCATAAAGGTCACATTCTATTTGCATTAACCTTGTTTTGTTAGTAATTGTGCTAGTGGTCGAATATATGTGATCAATTCATTGTCCCCTCTTTGTCAAGGAAAGCTTCGTGGGTAAAGTAAGCGATCACAAGTTAATAATATAAATAAAATAGATGTCTATGATTTGTCTGAATTGGTTCTGATAGAACTTTTACTTAGGAGCACATTTAAGACTACTTATGTAGACTACATAAAGAAGGTAACTTGTAGTTCGTAAATCACACACATTTCGTTGCATTATAACATGTATCAAATTGCGGATAATTTAATTATAACATAATTCTTGTAAGAACTTTGTGGAATGTAAAGTGACTTATTAAAGATTTATAAATAATTCAAATAACCTTGTTTACATATGTTATAGGATTTTACCCGTTATTAGAACATTGATTTTGTTAACTTAAATATAAAAATTAAAAAAAATATTACACATCGGTGTAACAGGCGGTAACGTTACAATGTGACCGTACTAATGGAGCTTTGAGCTGAAGTCTCCATACCATTATTGTGTTAGATTGTTAAGTTGGCGCTCAAGCTGGATTCAATTTATTACAAGCTCCGTTCACTTTATTTTATTTACACAGTGACCGGCTAATGTACTTGCCTTAACACGTACATTAAATGATCAGTTGTTAACTTCGAAAACTCCGGACCACCGAACAAACCATTTTTTAAAGTGTAAACTTTTAATGTATTGTAAAGCGCATTGAATAATAATTGAAAGTAAATCGTCACGTTCGGATCAGTGATGCACTGAATCGTGTATACTCGGTTCCGGTTGTTATCAACCACGTTTATATTCTTGCATAGTCCCAATAATTATCATTATTATTTGCATATTATTATGTTTTTTCTATAGGAGAAAAGCAGCAATGACAACACTTAATTCAGTGTTGTTCAGTCGAGCTGACTGCTGGGGCGGCATGGTGATAGCCAGTACGGTCCCATGCCGCCCCAACTAAAAGCGGTGGCCGGTACACCGTGGGGTTTTAGTACGTGCGAGTCAGAGATAACCCACTCTTTCCCCCGGGAGAGTGGGTATCCATAAGGGATTTCCCCACGTTAATAAAAAAAAAATTGAACTTAACTTGAAAACTGTAATAGGACTTAAATAAATTGACATATTTCTAATAAAAGAGTTGCAATTACTCTAGATATAACACGTAGTTACTATGAAATAATAAACTTTTAACGAGAACAGAGTTGCTGGCGATAGCTACTGATAAACATGTACTATAGTTAGAATACACACAATAAAACTCCTCTTCGGACTCTAGAAAAACTCTTCGAACTTATGAGATAGTTTTTGTTCTCAATTACGCATCTGGTATATAAAGACACTCGAAACTTGCGTGAAGTATATACAATAAACGTTCACACTAAAGTATATAGTTAACTTTATAAAAGAGGCATAAAGTCTCGTGCTTAAGTTATTACAGAGTTATGTTTCGAGGAGAGCTTTTAATAATTAAACCGAGCTCGCCGGGGGACACGATATCAGCACACACCTGGTCACATGTCTAGGGTTGGCAAAAAATAAAAATTTCGGACGACTCCGGTTTTTTAAAGTATATAATATTCAATAACTTATAATTTGCATCATAAACGCCTAATTATAGACCGTCGTTGCGCATTGTCTTCTTAAATACTAATTGATAACAAAGCGAAAAATGACAAGGCCGCGATTTATTCCTGTATTTTAATATACAATACGATATAATCAAAGAAATTTGATTATATACGTGAAACCATTAGCCTTTTAGTAGTTAGAGCTCAAATAGGATTGACGACGCACAAAAGACGGATAAACTTTATAAAAGAAGGCTGAACCTCAAACTCTAAGAACAAGCCTTACTCAATCCTGGATACATCACCTGATTGGACTATCTTAATGGACATATATGAGAAGCACTATAAAATCCCAGAGGATGTGGGGGTTTCACCACCCAGTCCGGACATTTTCCTTTTTTTTAGAGCTACGAAACGCATAGTCCTTGTAGAGCTTACCGTACCGTGGGAAACTAATATACCTAAAGACCATGCGATAAAACAAAACAAATATTACGACCTCCTAAACAAGTTAACGAAAAACGGCTACGTAGTTAATTTATACGCTGTAGAAGTAGGAGTGAGAGGTATACCAGCAAAATCTCTCTATAATCTGCTGAAAGACCTTGGCTTGTCGAGAAGTGTAGTAGGTTCTATACTAGAACGAGTATCTAAAGCTACATTAGCAGGTTCATACCAGATTTGGCTGGGCAGGGAGAGAAGCACGAGTAGTGAAGGTGAGTGTTGACGTATGTCACAAAAGAGCCCCTTAAACCCACACCCGTGTCACAAGTCTCGGGAGCGACTTGAGGTTTCTCTCTCTGCCACACGATGGACACGACACCCGCACGGTGAATCCATGGATGGCTAAGAAGTTCGTCTCATTAAAAGAAAAAGATGACAACCCTAAAAAGGAAACGTTTGCGAACAAGCAGAATATATGAAATAAGCGTTAAAGCCTTATAAGCACGGAAGTGGAAAAGCGTTGCGTTAGAATATATGGAATAATAAAACAAAAAATGGCGTCCGTTTTATTAGATACATGAACATTCGTCAATGTAGCTGTCACAATTCAAGCTTATATGCACATACAAAATACAACAAAATTTTTATTGTTTATCTGAGCTTAATTCCTAAATTGCTGAATTGATTTTGATTACACTGTTACGGTCAGATAGAGTATTAGAGTTTACGTTTCAGAGTATTATTTACATTACATATAATCATCATTTTCATAGGCATTAAGCGGTAATGATTACATTCAATAGCACCCACCAATTTAAAATCAGCAAAAGGGTTGTTGGATGGTTGTGTAAGATATAATGCAAAATTATGTTAAAAAAACTACTAAAACTCCGATAATACATCGTGTAAAAAACCTTTATCCTTCATATTTTGAGCCTCTATTAGAGACTAATGCAAGTAAAAACGCCAGTTGTCGTCTGATCACAGAAGTTAAGATAACAAAACGTCGGGTGCGGGCGGCACTTGGATGAGTGACCGTGTGATGTTCGTTCGTTGCATTCTCTCAGGCCTTTTGAGTGTAGGCGTGGAGCAAACCTTATCAGGGTGTACCCTCTTGCAGTGGTGTCTCTGCGGCTCGTGAACACGAGCCGATCCTGGGGGTGCACTATCGTGGGTGGTACTTCGTTTGGTGTGCTTGTGTTGATGTTGTGGGCGGGTCTGGATTGGCCGGGCATCTGCCTGGTGTCCTAGTTACTACAGATCAGGAGTTTGTCCAGGAACACCAGGCATGCCTCTTCAACGTCGGGACCTTGTCTCTTTGACATGGCGAGGAGATACTTCGCCTCGTTGAGGTACTTTCTGCTCTCCTCTGGCAGATCTCTCAACAGCTGGGCAGCGTCGCAACCTTTCGAAGGGATGTTCGCCGGTTACGAGGGTAATTTCTTGTTTCTTGGCTTTCTAGCCGCTGTTCCTGGAGAGGTGGGTCGTTTGCGGGGGTCATTAGGCTTTCTGCTGCCGACCCCGCGACCAATTGCATGGGCGCGATGCTGACGTCCGTCTTGCGCCCGGAATCACCGGTTCGGACGACGATCCCTTTCGGCGGTTTCTTGACTCCCGTTTAAACACGGGGCAGAGCACTGTGTTGTTTGCGGGGTGGGCGACCCCGCAGTTTGTGCAGGTCGCCGGTTCCTCCTTCGGCGGTCGCATTGGTGTGCGCGGTGAGCGCCCCGCGCCGCACTCATGCTATCTGGCGGTGACAGTTCTGCGACGAGTGGCGGAATTGCTGGCACCGGTGACATTGTGCCAGTCCACGACGCCCCTGCTATGTCTCGATCTTCACACCTGCCATCTTGAAAAGCTCGATACTGTTGCAGATGACCGGGATCAGGCCAGGCGTTCTCTGCAGGACTGCGTAGTAGATGTATTCTGGTCTACCGCTGCGCCCTCTTATCGAGCGAACGTAGTCAGAAGTGGAAGCCCTTCTTTTGAAGGGCCACGATAATGTCCTCCCGGCGGGCTTCGACTGGAAGGCCGCGGATTGCGACCTTCAGGTTTCGCTGCGTGAGTGGAGATTATGAAAAAAATACTCCACCCCCTTGTTTTTCCAGGTAGTCTTGAATGACTCGGTACTCCTCTGCATCCTTCGGGATGAATCGCACCCCGTTCTCATACGGGCGAGCATTGGGGTCACGTCCCAGCTTATCCGCCAACTGCTGGAGATGCTGAAGCCAGTTGGGCAGCCTCTTGACAACAATTGGTGGGTAATGAGATTCATTCGCGTCGGGTGACGCGGGCGTCTGTGGCGCTAGTATGCTAGTGGACGCGGCGGCGGTTTGGACGTTCCCCATTGGAGCGCCGAGTGTCGATTTCGGCTTCGGTGGCGTGTTGTCGCCGCGTAAATGCGCAACGGAAACGGCGTTGGTGCAGGCGCAGGTGGCGCTACTGGGCGCTCTGTGGTGATGTGTATCCGCGGCTGCATGGGCGCCTGTAACTTCGTCTTCTTCAGATCAGGAGACTGGGCGTCGAGTGAGGTTGGCAGCGATTTCTCGATGATGGTCATCGGGGCGGAGACGACTTTGGGTTCCCCACGTTTGCGACGCTGTACTCGACAGGAACAGCTCCATCCAGTGGGTCATCCCCTCAGACAGAGTCCCAGACGAAACTAGCTGGGCGAGAATAATTAAATTATCCAAGTACGCTACTGTCGGATTCGAATATCCACTAGGCGGTGACTGTCGCATCTCCACTGACCGCGCACGAGGTGCAGGTGCAGGTGCAGGATTTTGGAGTTCAGTGTGGGTGGCGGTAGTCATCGTTCGAATATCGACGGGTTTTGTAAGAAAGCATGTGGTTTTCGTGGAGCGATCTGATCGGTCCTGTGAGGGGCCAGTGGTTCGTCAAGTAAGCGTAGCGGCACTAGTGCGGCGCATCGTTGCGCAGGTTGGAGCGTATGCTCTAGTGTACACAACCTCGCGTGCGGAGCGATGCTGCGTTCTCCGTGTGAGGTTGGCTTTTTGTTGTACTTTTTATAAATAAGTTTTCACTTCTTTTGTGTGGCCATAAGTACACACCCACTTTTTTGTTATATAAGTAATGTATATACTTTCACATCCATTTAGTAAAAAGTTGTTATATTGGCATATATTTTGAAATAGTTTGTTTTCTTTCCATACCATCGATGAGTCGAAGCGTTTATTTGTAAATTTTTATTCATCATATTTCGCGATTCTTACGTGTATAATCTTCAATATTTGCATAAAGCACAATACAGTCGCACATTTTTATATTTCGAAAAAAAGGTGAAAAAGAAATATAGATTTTTTTCATATCCTTATTATGATCAAATTTAACAGAATATGTTCCAAGTAATACATGATGTAATGATATATAATAACTGGCGACACTTAAATATTACTTTAGATAGTATGTGAGATTAATACCTAGTTGGTATTAGTTAAAAAATAATCTGTACCTATTTATATAAAAATGGATAACGGTATACATATTTGACAGATAAATTCCAACCCGTTTGACCGATCACCGTGAAAATTGGCAGACCCGAATGTTTTGTTCATGAAAAAGGTTTATATACTATCCAATTTACTGTGACTCTCGACAAAGTGAGACTAGGCTATATAATACTGCTATTAAGTTTTATATTGCAATTTGCGTCGGCTGCTAGTTTTTAGCGAACTGCTCAATAAAATATACTCTGTTCAGGTTTCTTGTATGAATGTACATATAAGGATCATTCCACCATAACTGTTAAATGCTGCAACAGGTTTGGTACTTGTATGTATCGGGTAACATCATTATCCTTTCTATCGTATATTGCTCTAGTTAGGATCAATCCTATCATCAAAAATGACAGAATGAAAAATTTATATATATTTAGCAAGTAAATGACCCACCATTCGTTTTATGTGTGTCGATTAAATAATAGAACTCGGTTATTACTGTTTAGTTGGTTTTGTTGGTAGCATGTTTTATTTTTATTTTTATATGAAACAATATTTTGAAGCAATGATGGCTCTGTTGATAGTGTGTTCGGACACAGCGTTGAAGGACGTAGGTTCGAATCGAAGCAACTAAGTCGGAGATTTCGGTGAAGGAAAACATCAGTACCACCCTCTCACAGAAAGCCGACGTGAAGTAACAGTGGTTGCACTGTTGCGTTTCGTTCGGTCAGTGAGAGCACCGGAGGCCCAAATATATTAAAAGGCCGGCAACGCACTTGCGAATCCCCTGGTATCGCTAGTGTCTATGGACGGCGGTGATCACTTACTATCAAGTGACTTACCTGTTCGATTGCCCCCTATAATATAAAAAAAAATCGTGATTAAAACCATAGCATGGTGATAGGGCTTTTTCTAAGTCCGCCTGGCTAGCTACCACCCTCAAGTTGAAAATCTGTCGCCAAGCACCTGTTGGTGTGTTCCGGCAGCCGCACTTGAGAGCCAGTCTCCCTCCCTCTAGGTTTAGCGTGACTAACCATCTTTGACCACAGCATCATGTAACATCAGATGAGATTGCGCTCAAACGCTAACCTATAAAGAAGTTTAAAAAAATAAAAATAAACGTAAAAAATCGGTGTGTGTGTGTTAGTAAATGTTATACTTGTGACGTTACTGCGATTTTGATGACTTTTTTTTTGTTAACTGAATATTTCTTAGTTATAGTTGTACCCGATAGGTGACACTGTTATAGCGATATAGATCTATTTTAATTTTCCGATCTGTTCTTTTTTACTTACCACGTAAAAATCATATGTTCACAAAGCTGGAGCCTCTTACCACTTCTTAGTATTTTTAACTCAATATTATGCTCAATATATCTATGACCTATTGAGATTTATAGCAGGATAAAGTACACCTATCAGATCCGCTAGTAATATTATGTATTAAGTTAAAACGTGTTTTCGTAAATATCATTTAAAAAATCTTACCTCCTTTCAAAATACTTGATATTTTGATCTTCCTCTTTGGTTTATGACCTGGCAATAAAAAAGACGTTATATTAGTTACAAATAATACCTATGAATGAACATTAAATATTTTTTACCTTGATAATAAATATTAAAGTTACACAAGTAGCTATTAAAAGTCGTTTGTAGCAAAATAACTTATTCGTACTCAAAGAAAGACAAAGCCAAAAGCAAACTCACTATTACAGTTGTACTCAGTCGGTGCTGAAGCACGACAACAGAAGGATAAGGATCGTTTTATACATAACTCTGTAGTAGTATTATACCTTACAAGCTCTGTAAGTGGGTACTACACTTTGTAGGTTTCTTCCTTTTGTCGTATTTTGAATTCGCTTCGATGTCCAGAATAGAACTGTCACCGGTTGCACATTGGCCCGCTTTTAATACAATTAACCAAATAGGTGATTTTTATTTATATTTATGGATACTTTTTTTTATTATTTATAGAGATATATATTATACCAATAAATAAAAATTAAGGAACGTGCGTTAGTGTCGAAAAACTCGAAAATGGCTCAACCGGCTTGAATAGCTTTTTTTGTTTCTTCGACTTAATACTGCAAGTACTTAAGAAAAAATGAAAATCAGAAAAATTCAAAGAAAGGGCGGAGAAATCGATATTCGTACTGGAATTATCGTTTCAGAATTGTACCGTGCATAACTGTTAATCATTCTGTGCGATTGTGTGACATTTTTCTTATATATTTATATATATCTATGTTTAGAAATGAATTGTTGTTCGTTTGTCTCGCTAAAATTCGAGAATTGCCAAACGAATTTGGGTAATTTTGATCTTAAAATATTTGTGTAAGTCCAGGGAAGGTTTAAACGGTGAGAAACAAATAATAAGTAAGGTAAAATATTAAAAAAGACAATTTCTATTTCAAATACAAAATGTTCCTAGCTGTGAAACCTTTGATGTCTTTTGTCACTTTAGAAATAAATAATTATAAATAATCAATAATAAATTAATAAGTGCATTCAGAAATTTGTCTGTTTCATAGCTGTAGTGTGAGGTCCGATATCTTTGGTCTGTTTTGTTGGAATACAAAACAATTTTGTTTCACAAATAAAAATAGTACATGAGAAAGCTTTAAATTGATTAAGTGCACAACTGTGTTGCATTTATAATGTAAATAAAAACTTGTAAAAATATATGTAAGTGATACGAAGTTCATTTAGTTACATATAAAAACGTTTTTTTAGTATAATAAGTTTTTGAGAATAGACTTGGTTAAAGTAAATTTAAATACGTTTTGTGCACATTTATTCTGTTCAGCCGTTGTATTAATGTAAATTGATTTTCGGGCTTGGACATAAATATAAATTCACTCAAACGTGTTTTAGCGAGACTCGAAAATTTAGTTTATGTATTTTAATATTGTAAAATTCTAAAGAGAAGTTCAAAATATTTGAGTATCTATCTATAATCCCACATCGGTTTTATCAAATTATGTACAGGGGATGTATATGTGAATTCAAAAAGTTATTATTTTAAATATCTGTAATATAAAAATGAATCGCCGAATGTGTTGCTAAGCGCAAATCTCGAGAACAGCTGAACCGATTTCGATAATTCTTTTTTTACAATATTCCTTGAAGTTCTAGGATGGATCTTACGGAGAGAAAAGTTAAAAAAATTGCCTGGAAAAGTCTAAAAACAACACTTTTCTATACTTCCATACGAACAATTCGTAATAATACTTAAAACTCGATTTGAACTTTAATACAATACCATAAAGTTTAAGTGTTGGTGGAGAGATTCCGGGGAGGGAAAACAATTGAGTGACGTTAGTATTATATAAATATTACTGTCAATATATTTATACGATGGTCCCGAATAGCAGAATAAGTATTAAAAAATATATTTAAAGAATCGACTGTTAGGCGGTACAAAGTTCGCCGGGGTCAGCTAGTTATCAATAGATTTAGATACAATTTTATACACATGCAGTATATATAATTTAAAAATTGATAAACAATATAACTTATCAATAATACTTTTAGAATTCATAAGATTGAGTAAAAATAAAATTATCAAACAAAAATAAATTGTATGTAATAGATATTTGCAAAGCAGCGCGCACAGTTTGTATCCGATAAAAAAAAAATCCGGAAAGTAACAAAATTGATTTATGATACCGGTAACGTTTAAAAGAAGGGGAAGTTTTCACGTACGATATTATTGCAGACCATGTTTGTTTGTTTATAATACTCGGAGCGATAAGGTTTCATTGCGTACGTGTTCGGCGAACGTATGTCATTTCAAGTTTATACTCGTTGTTTCTAGAAAATTCTATATATTTCTTTATTTCACATTGGCGTTGCAGTTGAAGTGGTCCCGTTTGTTATTGTTATGATATTTTACTTAGAGATAGTAACATCGTATGTACATACATAGACACTCTAAGTTCGTACTCTGATTCTGAGTTAGACCATTTTGCTTAACATTATTAATTTTAGTAATATTTTTATAAAATTTCAAAAGCGGCCAAACGTTTTCATTCAATAAGTTTTAGTTCAGTCGATTTCTATTAAAAACGCTGTTACGAAATACGTAAAACAAAACGACACGTTTTTAAGCCTGTAAATTATTTGAGTAATCGTTGTTTGATTAACATGTTCTACTGTTTTCAAGTTAACTGACATGTCAAATGGCTGAAAACAGTTTCATTATGGACGCTCGACTGTTGTCCTGCGGTTAGTGAGCTCGCTGCAATGCTTAGTAAACTGCTGGCCGAAGAAAAGTGATGAATGTTTTACCTTATTACAGTTTGTGTCCATTCTTGACAGATCTAATGTTCATTCAGAATGTTATTTGATTTTAAAGCTGGTGTATGAGCTAGGATGGTATCACGCAAAGTTTAGAGATGATTGGTTACACTTACCCTAGTTACAGTTACAGAGTTTTTGTTTGCCTTCACTGAAACCTAAGGGCTTATTGTATGATGTTGACGAACTTCGATTGACAATGTGCTTGAAGATCCTACCGTTGACCATCATCGTTTTAAAGCTAAGAATTCATTAAGTATGCATTTTATTTAACTCCTTTGTTGATATAATTTGACGTTAATTAGTAAAGGTTGGCGCAACCATAGAATACGGCGATCGACATATGTGTAAATCCTTCGATAAATGTGTCTTTCCAAGTAAACAACTATGGCATGGTGTTATGATTTCTTTAGATGCTCATCTTACTAGCAATCTCCACAAAGTGATCTCTACAACATATTTGAGAATAAAATATCAAAGCAATATTTTTAGGCTTAAAAAATATATGTATGGTACTTTTGCTTTGGCCAGCAGTACATTAGGTTGGGAGAACCGAACTTGTCATTCACAGAGAATAATTGCGATCGCTTAGGAGACTTTTATTCTTGACCTTTCGACATACGAGTTTTTTTGTTGTATTTTCTTGATGAAATAGTCTGGAAACTAAGTTTGTAAGTAGTGGCGTGGGTAGTAATGAGCTGTGGCTCATAAATATGCGGTGTTAGTGCTTTTCTGAACGAACTTTACTAAAATTTTACAACTATTATTTTCATATATTAGTAATTCCGATATAATTAAGTGATATATGATAAAAAAGAACATATACAGATTAGAAGTATATTCCTATGGACGTTTCCCTCGAAAGTTGGCGTCAAGAAGTGTCACTTCGCAATCTTAAACGATTTTATATATTCTTATCATAAATATCGAAATAACGATATTTGACGAAAGTCACGTATGCCGAGTAGACGAGAATAAGCGCCACGCTTGGCCTCATGTGTATAGGTTGTAGCCGTTAAGTCTGTTGTGACCCGACGATTGCCGTCCATTAATCAGTACGTCGTTCAGAAAATACTAACGAAATATTGAATACTGCTGTCTGTTTACTCTTTCTTAGAAACAGGAGTAGATAGACTGAATAAAAGTAATAACATCAGCATATTTTCAAACTGTTTTGATACTTAATTATATAGATGTTTCTAGATATTGAGTAGTTATCATATTTTCTAAGGTAAAAGAAATATTGAGTATACAAGGTTTTCCTATCAATTAGTTATTTAATTTGCAAATGTATTCTAAATATATTTTTGAACAGGTTCGTAGTATTTGTTATATCTTTGCCAGGGGAAGATCAGTTGTATCTACAAATTAAATTTTCATAAACTAGTTATTGAGAAAATTTTAGAAGATTTAAGTGAATGTTATATACTCTTGGAAAAGCGAGGGATCTATTGACTAGTACTATTGAGCTTAGAAAAAAAAGTCTTTGTAGTCTGGTGGTTTGACCGGTGGAATATCAAACCGATGTACGCAGGTTTGAACCCGAAAAAAAAAAAAAAAAGTTTTTTTTTTTAGAGGAGTCTCGTTAGAGGAGTCTCGTTTGAGCAGCGGCCGAGTGCGCACGCGCCCGCTCGCAGCTCTGACGGTCCGTTAGTTCGGCAACTCGCGCGCAGTTGTCGGATATTTTCGTGTGTGTCCGGAAGTTTAGTGTGTTCGAGCGGCTACTGTCGATCGTACGCTCTTTTCAGAGCGACGGTGCACCTCCATTAGTGCACCATTTAAACCGCACTTTTCGGTGCGAAGCCGTGCACACTGTTTGCAGTGCGTCGAGTCGCCGTGCTACGCGTCGTGCCTCGTGCTGCGCTTCGAGAGTCGTGCAGCGCGTCGTGTGCCGTGCAGAGCGTCGTTCTTCGCGCCGCGCCGTGTGCAGTTTTGAAGAGAAGATTCGCGTTCGCGTCGCGTCGCGTTTTCCCTTTGGCCCGGACACGGATTGTCCGTTAGATTTGAATTAGGCGCACCCCCCTGCCCCTCAGGCAGGGAGGTTAGTCATGTCTACCCCCGCGACCCCGCGTGCCCATCCGGCCCTTCCGGCCGTTGATGATACCGTCCACCTCGAAGAACTGTTACGCTTCCACATGTTCGTCGAAAAGGAAGACCCGCAACTCGTCTCGGAATACAACAGACTCCGGAAAGTCTACGCGCGCAATCCTCCCGGTAAGATACCGCGTTGTTTCTCCGCGAACCCTTTCGCGAATCTCCCGGACGACCCGTTCACGAGGCTCTCGGAATTCGATTCCAATGACGACTCGGATATGGACTACGATACAGTCCCCGCGACCGCGCCCGTGACGGAAACCACGGCCGCGACCGTGCCTGCGCTCGCGACCACGCCCGCCGATGACGACGGTTTCACAACCGTCACGCGCCGCGGTAAACGCCCACGCGCCGTGATTCAGACCGATAGCGACTCTGCTGCGGGACGTCCGACCCCAAAGCAGACCAATATAGGTGGCGCTCGGGTGCCCCGAGCCTCTCCCACGCCCTCTGCCGCGAATTCGGCTCAAGCCTCGGCTGCGGAACCCGCGGTCGCGGCTAAGAAGCCACGCCTACCGCCTCCCGTCACCTTCCGTGACAAAGCTCGATGGGTAGAGATTTCTGAAGACCTTAAGTCGAAGGAAATCGTCTACAAGTCTGCCGTCAACACTGTTGCCGGCATCTCTATTCGTGTTTCGACCCCCGATGAGCATCGCAAGCTCACCAGATACTTCAGGGAGCGTCAGCTCCCTTTCTTCACCCACGCGCTCGAGGAAGAGCGCCGCCTCCGTGTCGTCATTCGGGGAGTTCCCTCTGAGCTCACCGAATACGACATCTGCGATTGCCTGAACGGTCAGGACTTCCCAGTCCGGAGCGTGCAGCGCATGCGCCACCCCCGTACGAAGGCCCCCTTCAACTTGGTGTTGGTCACTCTGGACCGCATCTTGGAAGGCAAGGCTATTTTCAGCCTCAACTCAGTTTGCGGCCTGTCCCCTGTCTACGTCGAGCTTCCTCGCAAGTCCCAGGTACCCTCGCAGTGTCACAACTGCCAGGTGTACGGTCATTCCGCCCGACACTGCCACCTGCGTCCCAGGTGCGTCAAGTGTCTCGGGGATCATTCCACTAAGGAGTGCCCCCGCACTCCCGAATCCGTCGAGCCTCCGAGCTGCGTCCTCTGCGGGCAAACGGGTCATACCGCGAACTATCGCGGGTGTTCCCGTGCGCCTCGCTCGACCTATCACCGTCGCGGCGGTCGTGCGACCCGGTCCAGGGCGCACGGCCCGCCGACTCGGACGAATCGGCCTCCGCCTCCGCCCATACAAAGCCAGAAGGCTTTCCCCGATCTGCCGGGCACCTCCAGTGCGCCGGCAGCATCCGCTCCTGCGCCGAGCGCGCTCTCCTGGCGCGTAAAGCCTTCCCCGCCAGCTCCCTCGGCTCCTAAAGCCAAGCCCCAGCCCCCAAAGGCTCTGTCCACTCCTGCGCCACCTATCGCGGTTTCAGCATCGACCTCCGGTATAGACTGGATAGCTCGCTTACTCTTGGTACACGATGTACAAGAGATAATCGCCTTTAACGCGTTAGTTAATAGTACGTCTGAGCTCGGGCTCTTAAACGCTATCTCCGCTTTCCCGGCCGTCGCAACCACGGTACAGCAATTAACCCGCGCCGCGCATAAATAAATTCGCGTAAATCAAAATATCAGATCGAACCCGCGTGTTCATACATAATAGACCGATACATTAGGATTTGTTACGTAATTATTTAGTTAAATCGGCACCGTGCCGTTGTACTTTATTTTTTAGCTCGATTCCCTCTCAAAAGATGCGTGTTTGCGCCCACGTCCGCGACTCTCTCTGCTCACGCCTCCGTGAGCGGGGGGTGAAGATTCGATCCCGCACACTCGTCGCGATTTTTCTTGTAACAGCTCGAGCCTAGGTAGTCCCTCGGTGTGGAGCCCTCGAGTATGTTACTCGCGCGAATACAGTGATTTACACATGTTCTACACTCACACGATCACCCCACACTCTTGCACATCTAGGCACTCAGTGGTGGGCTGTTTTTTTGCCCTTTTCGGACTGAAATAGGTCACATAACACAGTAGTCAGATACCAAATACACATATACATTCGTGAAACATGCATGGTCACACATGCATTTTTCACGAATTCATATATGAGTATTGTATGGATAGATAGCTTAGCTAGCTTAGTTAGTTCGGGAATCCGGCGACAGCTCAAGCCGAGGTGCACCGAGTGCCCTTGAGATGTTTCGCCTATAAAACAATCGGGTGAGTGCCCTAAGCGCTCCCCTTAGTAGTCCGGTGGAACTGTGAAGGCCTAATAAGCCGGCAGTGTAGGTCAGCTCGAAAAAAAAAAAAAAAAAAAAAAAAGGTTTGAACCCCGGCCTGTAGCAACTAATTTTACGGATTTCACGTACATTTACTAATTTAAATTGGTAACGAACGAAAACGTCGTGAGAAAACTGACTGAGGAACCTGAAGAATGTTCTTGTAGTACCACCGTATGTGGGAGCGATATAGAATTGTGGATTTCTCAATTTGAAATCGCCAATACGTTGTCTGCTGGCGTGATGATTATGCCCCAATCCTTCCTTCGGGAAGAGGCCTATGGCCCTGCAATGGGTCTGTTTACAGGCTGATGACGATAGACCCAGTAACTGTATTATTGATGAAATATCTTCTAAAAGCCACGATAATATAAGTCGGGTAATAACGTCAAAGCATTGACATCGCTTATATATTATGTATAATATCTTTTGTGGTAAACGAAGTAAGATAAAGCCGATGTAATATGGATAACGTCATACTTGCCAGCTTTTATGTGTAATTTTATTTTACTGTAGGTTAGCGTTTAACCATAATTTAATCTTATATTAAGTTATAATGAGGCCGGGATGATAAGGTTTCAAGACCGTAAAAGCCTGCCGATTCTAAAAAGACATTGGTTACAGATTTCATATGGAGAGTGGCAGCTACGTGGGCGAGAACAAAGAATGCCCTGTTAATAAAATTTGCTTTTATGTCGTTGTTTTCTCTTACCACAAGTAACAATAATATAAATTATGTATACCCTTTAAATACTATACAAGGTGTTTCAAAAATAATAGGTAAATTATAGTTAGTTAGAAAAGCTACAAAATATGCTTTTAGAGATAATCAAACTTTGCGTTTCGTAACCAATAGATCTGGTAGTTAGTTTAAAAATGTCATACAAAGCACACCACGCTTTTGTAATAGTGACATTCATGTTATCATCAGTAATTTTATTTTTATGGTAAGAATTATTTTTTTACTTTTTAGTTTAACTATCTCTAAAAGCGTAAATATTCGTTTTCTTTTTAACTATAACTTAATTTTAGCTTTTTAGTTCGATTTGCTTTATAGCAACTGTCTTTAATATGTACAGATATGTTAACGATTGCATCTTGATTTCGAAAACATATTCAAAGATTTGTATCAATTCTATCGCATGCGTAGTTTGCGCACTATCTCTAGATCTTTTACTCTCATACGAAAAGAAATGCACGAATCCTGGCGAATCTAATCGGGATAATCGGATATTGCATTGTCATGAGTCTTCGACGAGTGTGTAAAGTTTAATTCAAATCTGATCGTTTAAAATGGGACAAAATCACGTTCAATGATTCCGTTACATTCATTCCTACAGGTAAAACTAATAAAAATCGTGTAAAAAAGACAGAATCCGATGTATGAAATGTAGAAATTATCGAGCAATATGATATTGGCGTATCATATACATATTAAAAGTATTTCCTTGGTTAAAGAAGAATAAAACACGGTAAAAGTAATTCCTAAAGAAAAGTATAATTTATTTTTCGCCCGAAAACGTAACCGTGAAATGTTGGATATGGTCCAATTAAATGGAGAGGAATGCCTATAAACCATTTGTAATAATGACTACATTTCCTAGTTACCTATTTGGGTTTTGTCACCCTCCCGACTAAACGTGCAATATGTATTTAATATATTTATAGTATAACTAAATTACTTTTATCTTTCTCTTTCTAAATTATTCGGATATAAAATTATGTCTATCTTAAACGAGCAAGACAAAATAATTTCACTGTAAATTCTATTAACAGTGACTTCTATGGCTAACTGTGAGAGATTTACAGCACTCGGCATTTCATTTGTTATGTCGGGGAGTTGAATAAAACGTTCAGCTAAGATTGGCTTGCTTTGGTTTTATAAAGCGTTCTCTCTGCCGCATAGCGCAATGACTGCGATAGATAGAGGTACCTCTATATGAAACTAAACTTAGCTGACTAACTTGTTCTTCTCCCCGGTTGCGGTATGCCAAATCAAAAATGTCACATGTTTAGGCGTACCATTACAACGTCCAATATACTTAGTGTATGGTGGTCGCCATCCAATGGAACAGAATTGCTATAATATACTACACTTAAAGGGAATTTGTGGCGACACTATACGACCTTTGGTACCAAATCATATCTCACGAGTTATTTGAATATAAAAAAAAAAATATGTCATAAACATGTATTTCTATTTATTACATAAAACGCTTGCGTCAACAATTTAAGTCAACGGAATGAAACAAGCGCTGAAATGTGTTCCGACTTACGCCATAATAAATCTTGAGCGCGCTTCTTTCTGGAACTTCGATTTGTGCGACTAAATCGTACCAACTGCCGTCTCGGCATTTCTCTAAACAGAGTGCTAATTAAAAAGTGACTTGATTTATTTTAAACTTTGTAAAGTAGTCCATGTTTCTTAGTAAACTCTTTATGGATCCACTATTTTAGAAGGACGATATCACATACTGCCTATTCCTAATGCGTCTTTTGTTTAAGTAACTTAAATGAGGGTGTTTGCTTAATTAAGTGAACAAGTCAATACAAGATGCGCAGCTGTGACCGAATATTTTACAGGTCCAACCTTCAGAATGTGTAATAGGCGTGAGTCGGTTGCTTTGGATTACCTATATATGCATTTTTGTGTCAGCGTTTTTTACAAGATCTTCTCAGTTGGAAACAAACGGAAGACACTAATATGGTACGAATGTAAAGAAAGTGCGGAGTGAATGCTGAGTGAATTTAGAGTGTATGTGGAGTGGATGATTTGCAATTGATTTTATATCACCGCAGTGAAATAGACTAAAAGAGGGAGTTTATTTAGATTTTTCATAAAGAAAAGCTCTTCGAAGTGACAAACACTCACACTAGTATTTGTCTCTATGGAATTTGTATATATCGTTACTTATATACTTCTTGACAAATGGACCGCAATAACGTTCATACTAAAAAATATTATGAATTACTATCTAATTTCGTCAACCGGACGACCACTAGTATATATAAATCAATATTGTGTCGATTTGTCTATTTACACAAAACTACAATTGCTACGAAAACTCTAAGGAGCCTGGAGCCATTGACTTTTAAAGGATCCATTAGAAGTTCGTGATGAAAGATTTGTTAATTTGAAAGTGGTAGCTAGCTAGGTGAGTATAACAAATGCTATATGGTCCCACCACGATTTGCCTTCGTGGGAAATGATAAAATGTTAGAGGGTATTAACTACAATAGAGTTGTTATCGCTCCAAAATAATTTGAATGATATTATAGTTGGAGTGTCTCGATATAACCAAACTAGATATTGCTAACTAATTAATATCATTTCGGGTCAGTAGTCTATCCAGCCGCAGAGTGAGTACGTCAAGCGTTAAGATTAATTGGTGGTTATAACCATCTTCGGTAGAAATGTAAAATCAAATTGGGAACGTTATATTATAAAAGCAATAAAGTAGGTATTTTAATATTACTCCTTTTATACTATTGCTTTTGTCTTAGTTTTTGAATGCTTTATAATAACGTATTTTGTAAATTATAATAGTATAATGCGTAAACATGCGTAAACATGTTTGGTATGTATGCCATATGACCTAAATAATTTGCTAGATTTTAGGTAGTGCATTCTTGCAATTTTACAAGACCGAATTTCAGTAAGACCAGGACCAAGATTGAGACCGCAATACCATAATCAAGACCGAGACCAGGTGTATTGACGCAAGACCAAGCCAAATCTCGTCTGTATGTTATTGAAATTTGTGAATCAATAATTAATCGATAAAACCCGTTCAACTAATAATACAATTTTCAATATTTTTTTATTCGCGTATTTTCTCTTTTTTAATAATCTTTACTGTACTCTTAGTAATTTCAATAGCAATACCGTCGATTCACGGTGCAGAAAAAAATACCGCAAGAAAATCTGGACGCATTGAGAATATAAATAAGAAAAAGAACTTTATTGAATTTAGGCCACGAGAAGGCGTTCATGAACGTTAAAACACTGCAGACGGTTCGAAAAACAAGTCATCGCGAAGAGCTAGCAATAAAGACGATTTGATTTTTTAATATTATATTTACAATTATGTAAATTATCCAGAAATAACACATGACATTTTCATACATCACTATCGTCCTACCTGACATGGTGCTTGAATTTATTTTTCTGAGAATTATTAATGTGCTGAATGACCTTATTGTAGAATCGAACGCTATTATCTAAAGCAACTTTTGTTGTCACGGTGCAATTGTGAGCTGTGAAAAATAATTAAAAAGCAAATGTTTGTTTGTAATTGGTTGCTTAATATAAATCGGCTGTTGATAAATCGCGACGGGATTAACAAATTAAGCCGATCTAATGCGACACAAGTGGCAAACACCTCGATCGATATTTCTTGTTCCAATTGAAGGAGTACTTGTTCTACGACATTTTTATTACTTACTAGCTGTTGCCCGCAGCTCCGCATGCGTTTTTTTATAATTGTAAATTACTTTTTATAAGATCAGCTAATTGTTAGTGAAAGTTCCGTGAAAAATGATTGTAACGTTTTGGAGATAGTACTGCAAATGAAGCCATGGGTAAAAGCTTTAATTACTTTTTATAACGTTAGCTATTTGGCAGTGAAAGTCCCGTGAAAATAGGTCCAATCGGTTTGAAGATAGTACTACAGACGAAGCCACGGATGCCAGCTAGTTTAAAATAAAGTAGCCTATGTCACTTGCTGTAATTTTAACTATCCGTCAGTGAAATTTCTGTCAAAATCGGTCCAGCCGTTTTGAAGATTACCCGGAACAAATAGACAGACAGACAGACAAAAATTTTAAAAATTGTATTTTTGTTATCAGCATCGTGTATACGTTCGTATCCAAACAGTAAAAAGTCGTTATTTTGATATTACATACAGCCACTTCACTTTTATTATATGTATAGATATATAAACGATTATGTACTTTTATTGTATTTAAACTGGTTGATATACTCGTATGCCACAGGAACTGTGTAAACGAGAAAGACATATGTTAGTGTCACTGAAAGACACTTTTTAACATCACGAACTGCTTGTACATACAAATACAGAACATTCTCAGAGACTTACATTGGGTTTTTTTGATTAGTTGTATTGACAAAACTTTTCAACCTATTATCAACCATATATATTATTATCGTTAGCCTGTTGAGGTCTCACTGCTGAGCCAAAACACCCGCCTTCGACGTATTGGCGAATTCGAACACCGAGAAAATCAATAGTTCTATACTTTTTTCAGTCTATACGTGTCAATAACATTTCTACACCGTTTTTCTCGATATCCGGTTTCCTCGCGATGTTTTCCTTCATCATCAGCTTATAGTGCTACTCATTTAAATTAGTAAATGTACGCAAATTCTGAAGAATTCTTTGGTACATACGGAGGTTAGAACTTGCGGATAGCGAATCGATATTCCACCGGTTAAACCACTCGACCAATATACCTTATTATCCATATTGGTATCCCATTCTTCCGTCGAATAAACTGATACTTTTTTTATATTGTTTTTAAACCATAAATTCATATTATTTTAATATTTAAAACCTTCATCTCTTGTATTAATATTTATTGTAATTTATATAATACAGATAATATTATATTCCATCTCCATTTTTATCCTGCAGACAGTAAGCCCAAGAGAAATTATAAAAGGTAAGTTAAATAAAATTTTCCTTCAAATGAACCTTAAAATTCAGTGGTAATTAATTTTAATTAACGATGCAAACAGTAATTTACAATTTTTAGTAATTATATAATAGTTCTAAAAGACGGAGTGTAGTCAGTAGTCAACTTTATTTGACTTAATAGTTTCATTTAATTAATTATAGTGTTATTAAATAACTTTATATCAATTTTATTAGCCAGATTTTATGTTCTCAAGAAGGAGAATGTTCTCGGTTGGTTGGTTAGTGGTTGGTTGTGGTATATATTTTTTTTTATATTATAAGGGGCAAACGAACATGTGGGTCACCTGATGGTAAGTGATCACCGCCGTCCATAGACACTAGCAACACCAGGGGAGTCGCAAGTGCGTTGTCGGCCTTTTAAATATGTGGGCCTCCGGCGCTCTCACTGACCGAACGAAACGCAACAGTGCCACCACTGCAATATTTGTTACCTCAGAACTTTGTCATTTGAATAATTCTTATTTTATTAGAAAAGGTATATTTTTAACTTCATTGGCTATCGGAGATACATGGGGAAACGCTTCAAAATCAAATATGTATAAATAGTGATATACATTGATATAGTGGTAGTGAAAACGTTTTGGTGAACGTTTTTATAGTAATTATTTTGTATAGTGTCAGAATAGTGATAGTTTTGTTGTGTTTTGAAATTAGGCTTGCGAGATCAGGCACTGTGGCTTCACTTTACTATGCTACAGTAGGTAAAGCTAATTAGTACATTCGGACACTCGGTAACATAGTTTAGAATCCGCTATAGGTAAAGAGTATTTCATGAGACTCGATTGATGGTACGTCTTCTAAAATGTTCCTATATTTTCACTCGCAGTATTTCTGTTATTAGATACGAATAAGTAGTATAATAGAAATTTTATCACGGAAAATTGAAATTCAATGTACCTTGGAATATCGTTTGAATGCTTAATAATTTTACTGCCGTCTTACTGTTGATTCGCAAGGGAATCATGGACAATGCCATTCAAGTCCACTTTAAAATAATTGTTACACAGATCTTCGATCAAATACATTTTCAGTTCGTTGTTGATGGAAGATACAGATTGATTTTTTTATTAAGTATATAGTATTACAATTTATATTAATTAAAATTAATATAAAAACGGATGTTGATGTATGGGACTGATAAATTCGAATACCGCATAACTGTATGTTCACTGTGAAAGTTCATTTACCTGAATATAATCTCATAGAGATGGTTATATGCTACACAACTTCTTATAATTTCTTATTAGGTGGCGCTGCAGCTAACTTCTGTACCATTTGACCGATCGTTATGAAAATTGTTTTACGTAGCTATTTGCGTAGCTTAGGATGTTTCATTTGAATTACCCTATCGCTGTAAATATTCAAAGCGAGGAATTTTTACACAATATACATTTTCCTATAACTCGACTATTTATTACAACTAATAATGATAAACTCATGCAAAGTCGCAAGCACGGCTAGTATCATGTTATTTACAATTCAGAACTCATACAAGACATATTTTCATTAAAGAAATGACTTAGGCGGTCTAATGTTATTAGAATTGTAAATTTTATTTCGATATCACGGTTTATTTATCAAGGATTTGATGACAATAGAATCTAAAGACGACTGTGATTGATAATAGTAGTGAAAGACAATCACCGAAACCAAAAACCAATTTGGTCTTATAAACAAAGTCGCTATAATAAAAGCATATCTAAAACAAGACGGCGATTGAAGCCGACCGTTCTTAAGATATCGGCGAATAAATCTGCACCCACCTCCGTATTTGTGTACGGTCTGAGTGACAAACTTCTGCGGAGGCTCTGAGTGAAACTAGTATTATTTTGTTCATAGTTATATTAAACGATAAATAACTGTAATAGTGACGCTGTAAGACATAAACTCGTTTGAATTTGTATACGACAACATATTTTACAAGTCACAAGTGGTTGCATGCCAGCTCGAAAATAATAAATACGGAGTATGTAGGTATGTAGAATATTTTGCATGGTAGGGCTTTTTCTAAGCCCGCATTGTTAGCTAACACACCCAAATGGAAAATATGTCGCCAAGCATCTATAATATAAAAAAGTATAACTAATAACCAAGCAAATCAAAGATAGTGTTATTTCTTTATACGTGTATACTATTACAAAAGAGATAGAAAATGTAAATCATAAGCTTAATAGCAAACAATATATGTGTTATTTGATAAAAGCGAACAGTACGTCGCGAGCAATCGTCGAACTACATTGTAATAATTACATTTATATAATGGTAAAAACACCAAAGTGGCTCTTTTAATTTGTCGCGTTTCAGGTTCAAATAGTCACTACAGCAGCATATCAATGATTACCATCCAAGCACAGTGCAGTCACTTTACTAAGCAACTAAGAAAAAAAATCTAATTATTTCGTATGCTAAGTACGATATATTAAGCAGTACGCTCCGCTCGGTTATACGCTCAGCTTAAGCGAGTACTCTGTTGTACCGTGTAGACACACTAAACATGTCTAAAGTGAAAAATTTATCGGCGGTGTGATCCCGTCAACCGGTTTCGGCCGGTTACAGTCGGCTTCGTGCAACCCGAACCAATATCCGTTTGTAATGGGCTTATCCTCCGTTTCGATCTATTTAAAACTACCAAAAAGAATTAACAATTTTATTATAATTTAATTTAATTAGAAACCAATACTTCTGAGTACACATTTTAAAATAATCGAATGAGTTTAGCAGACCTTATAGAAAATATGAATGTTGAAGTGAAATAATAATAAGTTTTTTTTACTTTTACATGAAATTTTGATTTCTAAGTAAATAGAATAAAAGCATTTTTTATACAGTTAAAACTAGTTGAGCACGGATTTTAAAACAATCAGAGATAATAGATGTACATTATTTATTATTATAATATTTACCAGCAACACAACGCAATTGCATTCGGCGTTAAATATTACAATTTTGAATAATTTTAACGGCAGTTAGTTATACTTAAAGAAAATCCTTAAACATTACGAGTGTTGTAAAGGGTGTCAACCACATGGCTAAGCTGCGGGCATGCTTCCTTGCTAACGTAGTCATTAATAGTTCGGCTTTTTTTCGGTTATACTCAGATCTAGTCGACCTCCATACCTCGCCTGCGTCATGCAGCTCATTGTCTCTATTATTTCGTTCTCGTTTCACGTACTTTTTGAGTTTCTAAGGATCGTAGCGTGATGTTAGACAGCTTACAACCTTTCTTAATAGGTAGACTATAAAGAATAAAAACAAGTTTCCAAATCTGACTGATACATTAACATACCCGTAACAAACAAAAATAGGGTAAACAGTGTCTTGAGTATTATAATCATCATCATTTTCTTACCCTTATCCCACCTAAATAAGGTCGGCATAATATGTTTAACTTTTTTAATATCCCCTATCATTTCAGTTTTCTTCTGCTCCCATATCCGTCCACTTTCATCTTTAAAACTTTCTAGTTACATGGCTTTCATCCCTTCTCATGTCATGCCCATACCATTACTCCTCATTTTATCTGTCACTGGTGATACTTGCAAACTGTCTCTGATATACTCATTCTTAATTTTATCCATTCTAGTTACACCACACATGTAGTCTTTTCTCATCCGTCTCTTCCGTAGCCCAGCACTCAGAGTCATAGAGTGAAATTGATCTTATAATAGTTTTATATACCTTCCCTTTAAGTTTCAAGAGCATTCGTTCGAATGACACCTTTTGTCATAATTATATTGGTATGAATAAGGCTGGTTGATATTTACTCAGGCTGCAAACCAGCAGATGCTTTAGAACTTTTTTTTACTCACGAAAATGTCGTTGGTTAGTATCGTAATTATAATTATATCGTAGTATAGTAATTAAGATGGTTAGTATAATTAGTATAAAAAAGCGGGAATATATATTTTTTTATATATAATAAAAGAATACAATTTTGAAAATGGACATAAAATTGTTAAAAATACCATCCTCAGTGGATCGAACCATAAATCCTCCGCCGCCATCTCGGGCCGGCACGTTCATAATAAAAGATTTACCGGTCGAGATCGCAGAACCGGCTGTAACCGGTTACGGGTAGCGTTACCCGGTTTCCGCCAGAAACCGGTCAACGATACGTGACGTTCACGATATATATTACTAGAAAATTAGATTGCACTTTCACAATATATATATTCTTTTTGGAAAATCTAAACTTTTACACAGGCATTTAATACTGTAATTGTATATTTATTCATACTGTCTATGCATTGTGTAAAGACAAAATCTTGTTAACTAAAATATTGAAGAGCCAAAGATGCCGACTTGCGTATTAAGATATTGGAATTATCGATTAACCCCTGAGTTCGGCCTTGGCTTTGCTTTTATACGTATCTTGTATTTATTTGTATGCATAAAAAGATTAACAGCGTTAACAATTTACATTTGGTTTCTTTGTCATTAAATTTTGTATCTTATTAATGGCCACTTCATACTCAATTTAATATTTTTGTTTGTCATTAACTAAATAAACATACTCATTATTTTGCCTACATATTGCCTACATCTCATATGCCAACACGTTGATATAAATATACAATGGCGACTTATTGATAATGGAACATAAAAACAATGAGATTCTAAAAATAGCCCGCCACGAACATTGGCGAATAGTTCGAATAATGACATTAACTGTCCAAAATTATCCACCTTTCTTTATTGTAAGATATATAAGCAGGGTACGGGTACGTCCGAGAGAAGTTCTATTCTACACATTCGAGGGAATATCAAGATAAACAAAAATTCGGTCCAGATGTTTAAGAGATGATTAGTAACAAGCGCACGTACAAAAGAATAATATGTAGGGATAAGAAGTGTGAATTTATTTCGGTTTAATGCATGCTGTATTTAGAAAATCAGATAAACAATAATTACAATATGACATTTTACTTTGGGCAAAGTAAAACCGTATATTATAAACAAAATAATCGTTTTTAAAATACGAATTTGTGTTTTTTTTGTTATGCTTTCAAACCTTAAACTACTCAACCAATCATCATAAATTTTGTATGCACGTCCTCAGATCAGTGAAGTACTGTTCCCCTGGGATTGGTCATTCTAAATCTAATAAATCAGTCTCGCAATACCCACCATTGTTTTATTTCGTTGGACATTTCACTGACTGATGGGATTTTTACTCGATAATAATTACATTAACGCAAATAAAGCTACGAGCAGAAGGTAGTAACAGAGAAAATTTGACAACGACAGAAACACCGAAATAAATTTTGTAATTAATTAAATATCTTCAGAAAGATTCAAAACGAAATAGATTGTGATTGTTGGATAAAAATGAGAATATATGACTCGTCATATTATGGGAAACATCAATCAGAGCGAATTACGTCATCGCGCCTTAGTAGACAGTATTATGTTCCGTTCGAAGTGTTTCAGTTTCTTTTGTCATATTTACCAGTAGTTTTTGTACTACTTTACTGGTTTAAAACGATAAAATTGTCCAGTTTTATTTGAAACAACAACGAAAACAAAGAAATGTTGTTAATTTTGGCTGGGTTTATTATATAAAACAAAAATTTTTGCTATAAGCAGTTTTAAGAAGAATTTTATTAGCTACATACTTTATCCTGACTAATATTATAAATGTGAAAGTGACTTTGTTTGTTGCGCTTTCACGGCTTAACTACTCTACCGGTCATCATGAAAGTTTGCATTTACATTGTCAAGAGTAAATGTAGAAAAAGATAAACAAGGGTTTACCCAGAAAAAAGTATTGTTTCAGAGGTATAGGTCACATATAAATTAACGCGAATGAAGCTCTAGGCAAAAGCTGTAACCCTGTCGTAAATTATCTACGTATGCTTATTTTCATAACTACTGGTTGAACGGTATCAAATTAGATTCGATTTGATATGCGCATGGGTTTTTGTTCATGTACCTTAGAACTTGTGTTTAAAGCACTATATTACTATCCGTACCGTCTGAGCGTTTACTTAGACGTGACGTTATTACCAGGCGCCATAAAACCTGCGAGTGTTTTGGCACAAGTTAAAAATTTTTTTTTAAAGATAGTCTAATTTTTGCTATTAAATATTTATTTGCTGCAGAATGAAACTGTTTATTTTGGTAACAATTACGCAAAAACATTCTAGAAATGTTTTTTTTTTTCTCAATAGTTATCATTTCTGTTACGTATACCGACAAAGTAATGACACTTTTTACTAGCGATTGACAGATTTGATCTGAGATACAGATTCATAGGCGTTTATGATTGCGTGCGTAGTTATCTCTCGTTGTATGCTGTCGGCTTTTCGTACTTGTCTATTTTGAAGTGAAACACCGTCCGACGTCAAGCCCACTTTCATCACTTCACTGCCTCTTTGAAAAGAAGCAGTGCTGATATAAAAATCTCTTGTATTTTTATCTTTTCTTCTTTCAAATATATTATATTTTTATTTAAGCGAAAAAGAGCTCGGTGTTTCAATTATTTACCCATATATACAATATTATTTTCACCACGAGCATTAGACACTGGATATCGTGTGATAGCGAGAACTTATATGGAATATACATTCATAATTTATACTATAATAATTTTTATGTAACTATCCTATCTCTCTAGTTTTTCTTCTAGTACTACGTATTAATAACTAGATGTATATGCACTAAATAGTATTTACACTGACAGGAACAAGGCTATCTACGAAAATAATATGCAGCGTTACAATTTAAAAATGATATATTTGAAACGAGTTACCTCCACTAAAAGTGATATGAAATTTAAATCATTCGTATCTTTAAAATGTGGCGAGAACGCGAGCGGCTTTAGACTTCATTCAAAATTATACCGACAGCTAGATTATCTGTCGCAACTATTCTCATGTATCTTCCTTATGTATGTGTTCCTTTTATGCTTCTAAGCTTTAGCATCAAGATAATGAAAACCTTTATATAATGGAAACATCTTAAAAGGTGCTCAGTTTGCTTTTAAATCATTTATATTTTTTTATTAATATGTTCTTTTATGTTTTGGTTATTTGCGCTTTAAATGTTTTTAGGTATTTATATATATAATTTAATAAGTATACTGGAATAAATTGATGACTGAGCGTTCTAACCAATGCTTGAATAGCAGTGGTTCTTACAATATTAGTACTTTCCTAAATTGCACTTTATTTTCATTAATAGCTCCCAATCCACTAAAAAACTAACTTTTGAGGTGCGGTGACTATTTTTAAATCAGATTCTCTTTTAAAAATGTATATTTCGCCACTTCACGGTACCAAGTGCTTTCTCTTTAGTCATGTAAATGTAATATTTATATAAAACATGAGCTTTTTTATGAATTTCATGAAATAAAAGAGTTCTTAATGTAAGAATACATATAACACACATTCATCTGCTTACCTCGTGCGGATTCATTTCGGGGTATGATGACCTTTCGCTTCAGTTCGTTTTTATTAAATTGTCTACGGGTTACGTAATAAAAATTTTACTTTCTTACATCGTAAAGTGCGAGACTCATGACAGAAGTGTGAAAGAGACGGCTAATGGAACCACATATCAGGATAGAGTATTTTAATTTCATCGTTTTGTAAATGAATGGAAGAATGACTGGGGTTGGTTGAGTGTTGGCGATTAGGTCATGTATATCTTTTGTTTCCTAATAGGTTCCTGGGTAACACTTGTACAAGAATGTACATCGGTGTTTATTACTTATTCTCGTATTATATTAATACTATCTGTGTCCGTGGCTATGTTCACAGAAACTACCAAATTATTGGGCAGATACTTTTTAAATATTACATGGCTTATTTTATATCTTAATAATAATTATAGGATTTTTACTGTACACAATATGAATAATAAAGCCATACAATGGGATGAAATTAAATGCTGTGAAGAATTTTTTTAGCGATTTTTATTTTGAACATTAGTCTACTCTATAGTTGTAATAATTTCGATCACTAGTTTAAAGAATCGTAGAAAAAAAAAATGAGTTCTGTATTAAATTTTGGCAATTGTGCGAAATAGTGGCGTTGGAAAATCCTGGTACATTTTACTACACGCCATTCGCATACCATCGCGCGATCTCTTTGAATTGAACCGACGCTTCTATTTCGAAATTTAAATTCAATTAAATGTGTAGTTTCTGAATGAAATTACACAATATACATCAAAACGAGGACGGGAAACAGTGTTTTTGCGCGGAAGGGAAATGTTTTATATAGTTTGTTATCCGAATTTCTTTATCTGATTAACAATCGATCCTAAAAACTTGCTTATCATAAACGGACTGCCATTCAAAGATTTTTTTTTTGTAATACCAGTAAGGCACTGGCAATCTATCGATGGTCGCCGCTTTACCAAACTTTAGGATTTTCGGCAGCCGAATTTACACAGGACGGTACTGATTGGCGATAACTGAGAAGAAATTCACTATGACAGTTTTATTACCGTGTGCATGTAGAACATGGTAGCGTTGCATAGTCTGGTTCCTTCCACTTGGCTACTAGATATAAAACGCAACGTATTTCACTTGATGTGTGATGGTTGGATATAGGTCGTCATATTATACCAATTGCCAAGTTTAATTTATAACTAAGCGTGTCAACAGTTCTTATAGTTATCAACAAACTAAGTACAATCACATTTACCTCACCCACGATTCAGTGTTGATTACAAAGACTGAGGAATCTGTTATTACAGACTGTTCTATTTAAATTGTGATCCTGTGGTTAACATTTCTTCAAGGATTCCCTTTTTACAGTGGATATTCTTTAGGTGCGATATAAGAAAGGAAAATACATTGCAGTTATAATTTCGCTTACACTACCATAATAACAAGAGATAATGGCATAATGACTCTGATTATATGTGTATCATGAGTATTCCGAAAGCGGAAAATACATGATGTAGTACTAATGGTTCGTCAAGGTACACGGTACACAATACACGGTCGTATCTTTAGGTGTATGTAAGCTGATTGGAATTATAGCTATTTGGTAGACTAAAAAGAAATATTTTTTACGCAGTCTGGAATTTGTCGTCGAGTTTTTTTTATAAAACCTACAAGTTTACTTCTGGCCCTTGTATAAATTGAAATAATCAGGAATTAGTAAAATATATACAAATATCATAAAATACGTCGCTAGGTATAAACTAAGATTTCAATATCAAATAGATATCCTCCAGTTTTAACAGCTCAACTGTAGAAAGAATAACCATGATACATAAACACAAAAAGCTGAAGCTACATGAGGTAACTTTACCTAATCCTAAATAGTTGATGTATCTTGGAAAATACTTCAGACAGCCGATCCTCCAACTAATGGATGTGAAGGTCACGTTACCGTGGCTATTGCATAATCTTGGAGGTTTAATTCCGTTCGCCGAAAGTTCTACACAAAGTTCGTGTGATGTATTATACATTGTGGTGCCCTTTTGCAGGCTGGGAACCTGACGACCCCGAATGCCATTGATCGACATAAATCGTAAAGAGCATAAATTGTCAAATCAGCCCACGGCTATCGCACAATTTCCTTGATGACAGCTGTCCTTTGGAATCCTCTATTTTGGATCTGGAATCAAGAGCCATTTACAGAGGTTCTGGAATATGGATGCGTATGTATCTATGTATCATGGTGCCTCTAGATACATATAACTTCGCAATGCTATCGATATTTATAACATCTCGGTTTTCATGTGAGTACCTTGAGGTCCAAGTTGAAGCAAGTGCTCTCGGGAAATGACAGTATAAGCACCATCTATCACACATACACAAGGATATTAATTTTTGAAAGTTTTTAATTGCAATGTTGCTTTAAGTTTTTTATTTACTGTCTGAGAAAAACCTTCGTAGTGGAATAACTGCCATTTACTTGTACGTGGCTACGGTCATATTAAACTGTATATCAGTTTGTAGCATTTCGTTCTGGTATAAGAAGCCCTACTTTTAACTGCTACATTGTGCGTCTTATCTTTATTGACATGTTTTTTGAACCGTAGTGTATAGTTGGTTAAATTTTTCGTAGAATATGTTTCGTTATGTCAAATATACTAAATAATTAAAACACTAAGCAGGGTCCCGATTAAAGAAATGTGCTTTTCAATTTTTTCTATGTTTTCCGAAATGCACAAAATGTGGTTACATTTTATGAGAGGCAGTATATATATTCTATCTCCCATTTCTTCGATACATTCTGTAGCGTAATAAGCTTCAAGAAATTTCATATATTTGGTAGATTCGTCGTAATTGTATACTCATACAACTCAGGATATAAAATCTTGAAGTATTATGTCTGTGAATCAACAGAAGGTAAATTTTGCCGCACGGTTAGTTAGCTGGACGTTGTGATCGTAGATATGAAAGAAAACGATGTTACACAAAAGAAGCCGAAGTCCGGCAGAGTTATTCGGAAAGCGGACCCTGGCACCAAGTCTTGAAAGAAGATATTTTTTTTGTGTTATAGGGGGCAAACAAACAGGTGAGTCACCTGATGGTAAGTGATCACCGCCGTCCATGGACACTAGCAACACTAGGGGAGTCGTAAGTGCGTTGCCGGCCTTTTAAATATGTGGGCCTCCGGCGCTCTCACTGACCGAACGAAACGCAACAGTGCAACCATTGTTACTTCACGTCGGTTTTCTGTGAGACGATGGTCTTACCCCGGGCGAGCCGACCCATTTATGCTGAAACTAGTAATAGCTTCAGTGTGGCTCTACCACCTTCAGAAAAAGGAAAGCTTTCTTGTTGTCACCATATAAATATTTCTACGTATTATTCTCTCACCAAACCGGTAATACTCGGACGTACTCGTACAATGGTCAAAATTATGGTAATCATAGAGTAATTAACCTGTTAAGCTAAATAACAAATAATCAAAAATCGGCCAAGTATTGAAAAAAACATTAAAAAGCAATTTTGTAGCATACAGTTATAACCTGTAGATATATGGTGATACAAAACTTTTATATACCGATTTTTATATACCATAGCAATATTTTCCCGTCCGTTACGGATATAATGCAATAAATTTTTGATAATGTGTCTCGATATTTATCATTCTATCGAATGGAAAGCGTACATTAGGTAAATATACCTTTGTAAAAGAATCTCGGGGGACAATATCGGAAAAGGAGAAAAGGTTTATAGAGGGAAAACTTATCAATGAATATTTTGGGGAAAACAAATCCAGGTCCGACTTTATCGAAGACAACAATAGGGAATTATATGTGTCGGTTCCTTTCTTGTTGAATTTACCTCACTGTTTGAAAACTTTAAAAGTGAGATCAAAGAGGCAGCTCATGATACTGTAAAATAACAATATATACGAGTAAAGTAAGAAGAAAGAAGCATTTATTTGACTCATACATCACATATTTACAAGTATATGTACAAAATACTTCAGGAGAGATAGCTAAGTATTGCATCGAGTAAATAAGGTATTTGCCTCAGAATAAGGTTGCAAGGATGCTTGCAAGCGCTGCAGCGCTTATATATATATCTATGCTGTATACACAAACATGAACGAAATATCAAATTAAAAAATTAAAATGTATATATGCATGTTACAATACATAACCAAGTACTGCCTATATACAAAACATAATTTACGTAGTTACTATTATTACATTTAATGAAACTATAAAGTTACATATCACTTTCAAAAGACTTTACCTCAAAGATCACATTGATGCAACCAATTTGTTACCATAATTAATTTCCTTTTTTTTGTTTTTTATTTTTAATTATAGACGGGAAAATCCTTCATGGGATACCCTCACACTGCCAGGGGACAGCGTCAGGGTTATGCCGGACTCCTACCGCCTAAAAACCCCTCTGCCGCTCAGCGCTTATGTGGACCAGGGTGCGGATTCACGATGTGCATACTCTGTCACCCTGGTCACACGCTTGGGTCACCCGCAAGGTGGTGATACGGAGACCCTCCTCATAATTAATTTGCCTACTCTAATGGGACACCTGTCATTTTAATAAATCCTTTTTCAATCGCGATTTAAAACTAACACCATAACCTTTATTGTGTAATGTTACAAATAGGAGGGGGTATGTCATTCTAACACTTAGTGGCCGCGTGTGTAAAAGAACTACGAAATTTAGGTCTCGGGAGAAATAGTACTTGCGAGCAAGTTCTTTTTTTATATTTATAATGATCTGAGGTCCACACAAAATGATTATAAAGGTAATTAGGCGTATGTATATATATATATATATATAATGCCTTAAAGATATATAGATAGATAAGATATAACAGCATAACTATTGAAAAACGTTATGCTTATCCTAATTCCTAAAGATATCAGAAACGATAAAGTTTGTAAGTATGAATGAATGAATGTCTGCACGCAAATATTACCGAAGGGATTGTGAATAAAATGTATGGTAATACTAGCGGACTCGGCAAACGTGGTCCTACCCTGATAAGAAAAAAAATCTTGAATCAGACCACAGCGCCACACGCCACCTACCTAGTCCAATTCTGAATTTAAACCCACCTGAGTAGACACAAAAAAAATATCAAAGTATGTGCAGCTGTTTAGAATAAGTTCTTTCACATACACATGTACAGAAGAATTAAATATATAAAGGTAGCACATGCATCAAAATAACGTATACGTAAATTGTACATTAAAATTAGATATATTTTTAAACAAAAATGTAGTTTTTAAATAAATTCTTCAGAAATAGTCTTTATTCAGAGCGACTGTTTGACCACAGACTAATAATATATATATGACTTTCTTGTATTACATATTCAATATGAAAGTAAACAATGAATAATTTATTTTGCAATTATTTCAAAAACTTGTAACATATACTACTTATATAAATGTTATCTTTCTGCAATACTTACTATAAACTTTGAATACACCAAATCTCACATCTAGTCAACGAATTTTGATTAAACTTCATAATAATATAGTTTATATATCGAATTAACACGTAGGCTGTATTTTAAAAAAGATATTATTATTTAAATGGGTCAAAATGAAGCGATAAATATTAAATGAGTTAAAAAAATCAATCACCTGAAATCTATCTCGGCATGAGTTGCCTTTAAAGTTACAAGAAGATGGTGTTCTCAAATATAATATAATAATATGTACAAAGGCAGATGAAGCCGCAGACGGCTGCTAGTACAGTATATGATTCAATGACATATATAACATAGCGTTATAGTATATAACGATACGACATTTAGGAGTGAAGCAAATAGCACGCAAAGTGCTTGTTAGAAGGTGCACTAAACAAGATTGAAATAATAGTACGTAACCGAGAAGTGCTGATTTGTGAACCATATGACAGAATGACACAGGTGCGTGGTCGGCTTCTTTTACAGCAACAGTTTAACAACCTTCACAAATACAAATAAACCCGCGTATCACGGCTAGTTATAGAATAATAAAACACGATACACATAAACACTCTAAATATTACTATATTCTCATTATTATATGAAATCCAATATATAATATAAAAGCGTAAGCCTGTCTGTGGGCAATAAATTGAAGATCATATCATGTTTGTTGTCGACAATTCGTTTATTATGTTTTTTTCTACAAACGCTTGTCATATCTGTATTATTTATGGAATCGGCAATCGTATACAGAGAATCCCAAATGATTTATTTGTATATATTTTCATGTAATATCCATGAAACTAATAGTGCAAGAAATATTTACTACCCTAAGCAATATTATAAATGTGAAAATGAATTAGAGTTGACCACTCAACCCGATATAATAATACTGTGTATGGCCATGTTTTGAGGCGTATAGAAAAGTACGTAGGGTACTTTTCATCGAGACAAAAGTACTATTTTCGAGGAATAGCGAGCAAAAGATTTTAGCGAAATAATATAAATCTTTTGTCTTGAGTGATTTAGTAAGTTTTATCGAATATACAAAACCAAATGTTACACAATATTAACAGCGTTCCTATTGGAATTGTCAAGTGATGAAATATTTAGATAATGTACGTAAACCTTTACAACAGATTCAATGAAAGATTACAGTATTTAATAATTTATCGATTCAGGCTTTGTAAGTCTACGAAACTACATATTTTTATTTTACTATTTTTACCTCTCATTTAATCGTTAATGGTCACATTTTTAATGAATTCTGGAAATTACCACCCTTATTTTAATGTTACATATACAGGAGAGTTTCGGTACGAGCAATAATAATTCTGTACTTTGACATCGCAACGATTACAAGAGGCGGTAAAAGTAAAAAATTTACAACAGTTCCACTTTTATCTATTCTGTAGGAATAAATTCCTTTTCTAGAAACGACATTTGATTTCCCACGGGTCTAACAATACGACGTATGTGTGTTTGAGCGGAACACATTTGCTTATCGTATTATGACGCATTATAGTCCTCATCACAGCCTCAAAATGATGAGAACCGAGCGATCTGCTTGACGGCAAAAAGCGACACGACACAATAATGCATTTCTAACCATAATAGCTGTATGAAAACGATACCCTTATGATAGATACGTCACGCCACAACGTTGTATACTAAATAGAGTATTCCTATCGTATTCGTAATGTTCCTACAATTAAGCGGTATTCAATTCAACTCGTAACAAACGTTCACAAGCGAAATCTCGTGAATTTTATCGAAATATTTATGAGAAAAATTAGAGATTGAACAGTTATTTTAGAATGAGGAAAATTAATTCGATTCCAGTTTTTTCTTGAGTTAGCACTGCACAGATAATAATCATAGAGAAAACTGTAGAACATTGGTATGAATAAAAGATTTAAAAATGACTATAACATAAGAACATAAAGTTCATCATTTCTCATCGGTGTACTCTTGGTAGGTTTTTAAAACGCACCATAGTTTTTCTTTTTTAAAGTGAAATTTATTTAAACGCATTCAACCTTGTATGAAAGTGAACCGTCACTCTGGGATTGACAATACTCTGTTCCGATCATCATGTATGTAACATACTCTGCGGTCGTCATCTACTACGTTGACTTGCTGACATGGAGTCATAATAGTGCAATAACTAGTTTTTTTAAAGTTACACTGCCCTTGCACTTGCCCTGCCCTGAATTTATACGATGCGCGCGCAAACCGACACCTAAAAGCGATACCATAAAGTTAGTTGGTAATAATACTCTGTAAATTTTTCGTGAGAACTATAATTATATTAAGGTTATTCAAATATGTATGAATCTACAATACGTATTTTATATCAGTGGAGACAAAAAAAAAACATAAATATACATGTGTATTTGTGTGTCATTTAAAATTATAGGTATATAGTGGGGTATGATCATTTATTATTATTACTTATTAAGATTATAAAATAATATATTAAATATGCGTTTGTATAGTTTTTAAGTGTATATATTTTGCCTATTTAAATATTACTATTGTTTATTGACATATAAACATTGATACATCTGTTCGGACTTTCAACTTTTCATTTCTATCCTTATGTCATAAGCACACTCTTCTTTTTTAGTATAAATTTATATATTAAATAGCACTCCAGGAGCACTTTTTAAATTCTCATTTGTGTGAACGTCGCTTTATATTTTAATTTGTTTATAGAATAGTCTTAATGAAAACTGTCAGAGTATTAATTAATAAATTATTAATTAAATTTCTCATTAAAAAAAGTATACAATTTCTAATTTTATACACGTAATATTTTCACAAAATTGTAACTACATATATCGAAAAAATTGTTCTGAATTTATCGTCTATTACTATTATATACTAGCGCCCATAATACACTGCTACTTGTTAATTTATCAATTTCGCATAGTTTAACATCAATACAACAAGTGATGCGGCAGTAACCATGTTTCTCAAACAATCAGAACAGCCTCCGAGATATGTCGAAGTTTCCATTATGAACTGCGCGGTACCGTACTCACTTCAAGTGTTTACTGTATGCATAGAGTTAGTTAGTATTCATTTACGTTCCATTAAACGTGCTGCAGAGATCTTCATTGCTTCGACTATATATCTTCTATATTATATAAATAGGAAGAACATCTCCCTTCTCTGTTTCTGAATCGATTTGTTTATTGTTTAGTAGATATTGGCGAGCTTTAGTGTTATCAAGGAAAGGCATTTAGAAATACGTACATGCTACTGTTAAGTAATTATAGCTGAAGCTATTATATATTGCTTAATAATATTTTGAATATATATGGTTATTTCGTGTTCTATCCTATTCTAAATATTTACTATTTATGATCTGTAATGCCACTTAATTTTATTTGTCCTGTCCTCGGCTTTTCCGCACTATAACCTGATTCTTGTTTAGCATACATTTTTTTTATGTATAAATTTCAAACAATTTAAATTTCATAGTGCCTTCGAAACGTACTAGAAACTGGGTTCTTGGCAATTTCTTCTGTAAAGCATATTTATGCTTAAAATTACATTATTTACCGATGCATTATGGATTATTATTATGCATACACCTTTTCAATGACATTATCATTTTCTCTAGTTGCCAAACGGCTGAGTGCCTTAAGCATTCGTTTTATTAGTTCGGTGCTGCTGTAAAGGTCCCTCAGGCTAAGAGCGGAGAGTCATATCGATAATGAAGACATTTACTAGTTAAGTTGGAATCGATTTGTGAAGTCGTCAGTAAAAAATTACTGTCAGAGGTCGTCATACGAGAAACTTAAACTCATTCAAATAACAACCACAACACACACAATACACATGCAAGAACACATTCGTGTCTACGCACAAAGCTATTTATTTCATACCTTTCTAAATACATTCAAACACTTTGTAATTAGCACTTTTTTTTTTGGAAATAAAATAATCTCTGTTCTAAATAGTAATTATGATATAAATAAACACTTTTCATTTGAAATATTCTAACTTACCTTTAAATTACTATGAATTAACGTTTCCATATTCAAATAGGCATACAAAATGGCATATCATAATAATAGTAACCGCGTGCGAACCGAAATATCGTGAAATTAATTTACAAAATTGTTTTCGACTCGACCCTTTTCAAATTTATTGTAAACTTTTGCCGGCCACATACTGTATCTATGTAATATGTATAAAATTATGTAGGTAAAATTGTGTTTGTCTTGTATATACATATATAAATAGATGTTGGTATAAATCTGTAGGTACGATTACGTTCGGCTCCTTCAAAGATATAATCTATATTAGATTTCACTTTTGGTCTCGATTGAGTTAATGTAAATTTGAGACATTACTTTTTTTTCTGTACTCCTGACAACGAATACGGGGCCGTTTGAGTATTACGTAAGCAGATTTTTTGTAATTTCTAACCTCCCCTCCCCCTCGACAGCAAAAGTAACCAATGCTTTTCCCCCCTCCCCCAGATGATTACATACACATTTATATATGAACTTTTTCACATGTTCCGGTATCTTTATTAATTTATGGACAGCAGTTAACAAGTCTAGAAACAAGGAATTTATAGTCTATAGAAGAATTAACTATAAGTAATGGTTCGCTACAAAGTATATGGTAGTCCAGTGGATAAGACCGCGCGCCTTACAAATCAGATCTACATATTCATATCTTCTATCCCTCATGTCATCAAAAATAAGAACATCAAACACCCCTCCCCCTCTCCCTTTTAGTGCTTACGTAATACATGAATGGCCTCTAAGGAAATAAGGAAACTTACATTTGCGTTTATAACATTATTTAGGATTAGCATTTAAGGCGATGGAAATCGCTTGTGGTTACTAGTACACATAGGAGACATCGAAGAAATTATCCGGTATTATAAAAACCTCAACATTATTTGACCAATCACCATGCAGGTTGGTATATCTAAATGTGTTTCTTTTTAAATAAAGGTTTTTGCCAATTATACTATAACTCGCCAGTTTGTCGCGTTGTAGAACATCAACTTTCTGTGTGGAATTTGTATAAAACAGTCTGATTACTATAAAATTGCATGTCTAAAGCCCAAGACTGCCGTGCGACAATGGTAGATTTTTATGCGTCGCTGGATAGCAGCAGACGTTAAAAGTATCCGATTGGATTACGAGATACACCTAGTGTAACACCCGACATAAGCCAGCAATATTCTCTATTCGTTTGCTTTATTTAGGAATCAGAAAATATCAAACTGCCAATATGCTTGTATTCCGGCATGACAATCGCGATTGAAGATGTATTATAGACCACTCTGTGATTGCCGTTTTTTGGGCTGTCACTGTGTTTAAAATCTAGTAATCTAATAAAAAATAAGAAGCAGTCACTTCATCGAGCTCCGACAAAAAAATGTGACTTCCCAAACGACCCTTGTCTAACAATAGTCAATAATTATGATTACTATAAGAACTCGATCGTTTGTCATCTGTTAACTTTGACAGACATTTGTATATTGTATAAATGTTTTCATTATAAAATTTACATATAAAAAAAAATACATGAATACGTCACACATTTAACAATTTCACATCCGTATAAGACTAAGCTGTATCAGACTTAAATAAAATGTTTTTCGTACAACACAAACTTCTTTCGTGTGGTTATCATAGTTGACGAAATGATAATTCGAAAGAGATCAAAAGATATTTTGGTTCAGTTTCTTAAGGTGTATTTCAAATACCTGCCTATTATATATAATAGCATCTACTATCGAATAATGTTATTATATGTAATCATAAATAAACAATGTTATACGTCATTACTTAAGGTCTGCGTTAATTTATCAAACACATACAACAATAAAACGTAGTTTATCACATCTAGTTGTTAGTTCTAATCAAATTGATAACATGAAAATCTTCTGATTAAAAAAAAAAAACACTTACATGGTTACAACTTTCATGATGTAATTAGAATTTACCAATCTAAAATATTATATACAAGCTGAGCCGGCGAATGTCGTTCCGCCTAACAGTTAATGAATGTCATGTTAATTTTTAGCTAAACTTAATTTATGATTTTGTTAACGTAATAAAACGATTGCTAAGAGTTTACCAAATTAAATAGTTTATTACGATAATATATATTTGCTTATGTTTTATATATTTACATATTTTTCAAAATTTTCATATTTATTCTGCTATTCGGGGTGAAGAAAAATTCAAAAAGTCAAATATGATGAAAATTGGTACAGACGTTCTTGAGTTACAAGTGTTTGAATAAAACCCGACTTTGTTTTAAATATTTACCAATATATTTCTGTATACATACTAACTATGCCTGCGGTTTCCCACGTTTATTATTATTATTTGTCGCAATGAAATACAATACCAATATCAATTTGTAATAATAATAAAAAGTAAACATACACATGGATATACTTTTTATATAGACTATCAATTGAATATCATCAACAATCAGTGAGTTTTGATTCGATATAAGAACGTAGTCTAAGAAATACCGTTTTTGTTAAAATCGAGATACCATGTTAAGGGTTGTCGCTATACAATACGGTCGCTCAACGTCGGGTGTCACTTCATTTCCATTCTTCTCAAAAGCTTTACACATGCAAATAACGAGTATTGAAATAAAATCAATATTCGGGGGAGTCTTTCAATTCTCGGCAACGTGTGTGTAGTATGTACGAGTGAAATATATCCTTCCTTTGTCACATGTACCTGGCTGGTAGGGTAGTTGTTTTGACATGGACACCGTGATAAAATAAATAGGGTCGTTATTTTTCTGAAATCAACTTATTATAGGATCCATTTAGAATTGGTCGCCATTAGTCCACAGATCGTAATTCAGATGATATCTGATACAGTGATTTTGTTTTGTATTGCTAGTAAAGATATCTCTTTAGACATTTTCCGCACTAGAGATCAAAGGTTCGTGTTAAGATAAATGTCAGATATATACATATAAATGCTGAAATCATTGCAACAGCCTTGCAGTGACTATTAACTTCCAGTTCAATGCTATGGTCTGAATGGAAGCGACGTGTAATTGACACATTCAAAACTAGCTTTTGCTCGTGGTTTCGATCGAATGAATGTAGATTTAATCTATCCCTCGGGAATAATCGGTCGAGTAGTTAATGCGTAAAAGCATAGCAAACAAACAGATATACACAAATTCAAATTTATAATATTAGTTAGAATTCAATCATAGGTACTTTATTTAAGTCTATTTATAGGATTGGTGGTACATATGTGTATTATATGTATGGGTCTATTATGTGGTATAAGTATATGAGTGGTCCTAAATCCTTGTTTATTACCAATAGCCATTGTTTATGGTAATTAATAAAATAATTTTTTTTTACAATTTTTCACACCATTTGAGAATATTCTGACTGCAAATCATGGAAATTTACATATCTAATTATTAATATCAGATGAGATTGTAATCAAATATTAAACCTTATGGAATATTATCAAATTCTCTTTGTGTAGTGTACAACAGTTTAAGTCAGGTGCCAGTAAACGCAAGCATTAATTAATTTGATATCAATTGTATGCCAAAACACTATTCGCTTATAGTAATCATGTACACGTACTATATTAAGTGATCGGAATAACCAGTCTAGACCTACGAAGATGTATCGATAATGTCTATAGATATATATATAAATGGTACATGTTAGATAAGTGAAACAAATATATATAGCAGTCTAGATGGACGTTGGTATATTCTGATAATCAAAATAATACCTAGAATCAGACCGCAGTGCCACACACCAGGTCGGAATTTTTGAATCTAAACTATTCTTGAATCCACTTGAATACATATAAAAATTTCATCTAAATCTGTACAGCCGTTTAAGAGGAGTTCACTCATACATAGAAAATAGTCAATTTTAAAACTATTCATTGACTTCAATCTCGATTACGTATTATTTATACGAGTTTCAACCTTAATTTTTTTTTATAAAAATTACTATGAAACATCTACATATTCCTTCCACATCGGTTCCAGCTAGAAATCTATATACAACAGCTGAAGCTTTTGTCACACTGTACCAATTGCAGGAGAAAAGATTGTTCAAATTATTTTTGTTATATTTTAATGTTATTTTATTATGCTAGTATTATATTTATATTTGGCATAATAAATGTTGCGTTAAGACATTTGATATATCGCTTATCGATATACATCATAAATGTCTACGGCATCGATTCTCGCATCACTTTGGACCGGACTGAAGGTACATTCAAATTCAATCAAACTAATATGAAATGTTACTGCATATCTGTATAGAGTTTGATTTAGAACCGGAATATTATTTTAAATATTAACAACTAGCTGACACCTGTGACTTGGTCTGAATTTTATTATCTTATATACTACGTACAAAGGAAAAAATATAAGCACCTCATCGCTTGTCCCACTTTTCCGCGCTGAGAAAACACACGTCGCTGAACATGTGGTGCACATAAAAATAGCAGTTTCCTTAATAGACTATATCCATAATAGAAGTAATCTTGACAGTTTTTTATAATAAAGAATTCAAATATTTTCTCTCGACGTGTTCAACACATAACTAAAATTACCGCGTATTCATAAAACATAAGTTTAGAGTTCTTAATAAAGAATAATGCTGAAACTGTTTTCGTTGCACTAGCAGCCGACCGCGATTTCGTTTGAGATTAAATCTTTATAAATGATAACATCGTATATTATCTTCGTGTAACACTGGCAGTTTATACAAAGCACGTTGAGATACTTCTTAGATAGAAGGATCTTTCAAATGTACTCATCACCGACAAATTTCAACAATATATACATGATATCAATTATAACCTACGTATTATTCTGATATATAAGCTATATTAATATAAAGTTCCAAAACAATCTCTTCATCAGTTTTTGTATGAAAGAGTAACAAAAACCAACCCTTACAAACGTTCACGTTTATAATACAAATATTAATGTCATACTTAATGAGCACGATATTCAATTGAGTATTGTTATGTAAATAACTTATCTTTATTACTCCCATTTTTTTTTACAAATGTGATACTTAAACGGTTTCCACAGTTAAGGTGAATCTAACGACATCTCGTCATACTTCAATACATTCACTCGAACAACACTACTCTCCTTCATGCAGTTTGGTATGAAACAAATGAGATTCTTCTCCTGTATGAGGTATAATTTTTACTCTCATTTCCTATACCACTGTTATATATATTTGCTATCCGCGTCTTTTTGTATGGACTATTATACATTCTAAGCTGCACGGTTTTCACTGACATAAAAAGAACTTCTTCCGAAAAGTATGTATGTATAAGACATGCTTATAATATTTATGGAAAATCAAAAAAAGTCAATGCTTTATCTCGTAAAAATATTTATGGTCGCTCACATTGTTTATACTAGCTAAACGTTATCATATACATAATAATAATGTGTTACAGAATCGGATATCTTAAAAAGCATTATAAACAAGTTCGGAATGGATTACACCGATCACCCCACACACGTGCACACACACACGTAGGTACACAGAGTGGTTGTGTTGTTTTTTTACCCTTTGTCGAACTAAAATAGCTTAGAATAACACAGTAGTCAGATACAAAATATATGTATATTTTACGAATTCATGTATGTATGAAATGGATAGTATAGCTTAGCAAGTTAGACTTGGGATATTTGGCGACAGCCCAAGCCGAGGCGCGCCGTGCGCCCTTGTGTTAGTCGTCTTTATAAAATCGGGTGAGTGTCTTAAGCGTTCTCCTTAGTAGTCCAGTGAAACTGTAGAGGCCTTGCCAGGCTAAGAGTGTAGTCAGTTCGAAAAAAAAAACGTTCGCAATGGCATGTATCTATCTAGATCACAGTAATTGGTGCTATATATTACATATTATTAAAAACTAATTGATTATTTCCGCAGATTTTTTAACTAATATAATTAAAATACTTACTCAACTAAATATGTTTGTTATAATGGGCATTTAAAATGGATTATAAATATCATTTATTGTAAATTGTCAATTAGGATCCTAGAAAATATCACAGAAATAAGATAACGCGCAAATAAAAGTTGTTCATGTAATGACACTTCGAAGCTTGTCTCACTTTGATATACTGGAAATGCCGAAGCGGGTAGAATATTTGTCTAAATTGCACGGACATTTACGACGTCACATTAATAAGTATCTATAATAGAAACGCGCGTATCCGACTCGAGTAAGTAGTATTACAATAACATATACTTTAACAGCAACTAGTGAAACAAATAAATAAATCATCGGTCGAAATATACCCGCAAAGGGAACTTTCCGGAATTTTGCTCCGAGACTCCATTAGATACTGAGATAACTTTCTATCGGTCCGTCTATAGCTTTATACACAGTTTTCATTGAGACCGGGTCTGTGGGCTGAGCTTATAAAAATAAAACTAACAAGGTTTGTATTCGCTTTCTGTAGTTAGCCCGAAGGCTTCAGATGCCTTTCAGATGCTCGTCTGGGATGAACATAATATAATTTAAAGCATATTGCGGACTGGAGAGTGAACGTGTAATGTATATACCGACGATTTATTATGTCCCGACAATATCTCGAACGACTTTTAAATTAAAATAACGGTTAATGAAAATATACGGTTTTTTTTTCTTTATAGACATCCTAGTGGGATGGAAGCTTTACAACACGGTATACAAGGGAGCATTATCGTTGTTTCACCAAGGCTTGGTTGTGACTTATACATAATCTAAATTTGCAATTTTGGAGTTGATGCTTAACCGTTTCAAATATTGTTGTACCTTTGTGAAATAAGTAATTGAAATGGAGCTAACATAGCAATTTTTTTTTAAATACACATTATTAATATCCACAGAAAAGGGTGGCAGCTTATAATTTAACGATATCAAAGGTTATGTTATCTTTGCTGTTAGTTCCGATGTTTGTGCTTGTCTCTATAGGCATTGTTAATAAATTATTCAATAAAATGAGATATTTAATAACTTTCCCTGCGACTTCGTCTGCGTGTTTTTAGTTATTTATATTCTGAATAATCCGTTGAATGGGTCAGTTATTAAAAAGTGAGTAGTATTAATTTCGTATTTAGAATATCGGTATGGACGAACATATATTTATTATCCTATTTTATCATGCGTTAATACGTAGCTGTAATTTTTGTTTAATATATATTAAATGTAATCCAAAATGCTATTTTGAATTTACGCTCCATGAAGGCATGCATTTATTAACCGTTAAAATTCAAAATTAAACGTCAAAACTTTCTCACCGGTTCGGAAAACAATTCGGTCTTCAAGAAGAGCCGGTATCAAACAGCACCAAACTCGATCTGGTTTATCTTTTTCTTCTATATAATCTTATTACAACTATATAAGAAAATCATAGTTGAGGCAATCGTTTTTAATAAATCTACAGAGGAGCATGTCGTATGCAGAGATCACTATCGTGCATTTACGTGACAATTACTGATGTAACATTAATGTTGAAATTAGTTCTGTTTGAACTTATTCTCAGGTAAATCAATGATGCACTATGAGACCGTTCTTTAAAACCTAATACAATTAACTAAAATATTTTTACTGGGTTCATTCAATCGCAAACATGGGACGGTTAATTTGTGTATATTTAAAATTGAAACACCAATAATCTACATGTGAAAAAAACTAGTAAATAAATGTACAGGGTGAGTGCCCCAAGCGCTCCCCTTAGCAGTCCGGTGAAACTGTAGCGGCCCTAACAAGCCATTAGTGTAGTTAGTTCGAGTTATTAAAAAAAAAATGAAATTCTTCCATTATCAATCAACCGTCCGTTTTATCATAATACTAGGTCTTTAGAATTATATATTATTGCATTGTACCTTTTGGCGAGTGTAATATTGGCGGATGTAATATTGGCGGGTGTAATATTGGCGGGTGTCAGCTGCCCTGGTAGCAAGCAAGGACCAAAATAAGCTGGTATATATTAAATAACCAACCGTGTTGTTAAGGATCTGTAGTCGACTCGGCCGCGACCATAATTACCGTTATCGTAACTTTTTTTTCTTTGTCGCGTTTTGCAATCGTCTACGGTCGTATAAGAAAACCAAAATGAACACGCGTTTAAAACAAGTTTTACTAAATATTGTCTAAAATTTTAAACCTTTCTGTATACTTGTATAAAATACTTTATTACAAAAGCATGTCCAAGCGGTCTCTAGCTCAATATCTGGTTGTTTTTTTTTTTTGCAAGCAACTTTCAATAGCATTCATTCAATTCAATCTCATCATTCAAAAACGTTCCGTTATATGCAGATATTATTATACAGAAGTTAATTATACCCACGTAACCCATAATAGAAATATAATAAATCACAACAATAAAATAAAAACTGTCAACTGACACAGGTGTTAAACGATGTTTATATGTAAATAGTGTCTATTTAAAAAAAAGAATAAGACATTCTTTTGTGATTTTAAACATTTTTTAAGCAAGTGTCTGAAGTGTATTTAACTTGTTTGTAATAAGTCGGCTAGTGTTTATCCAACAGCCGAAATACTTCAGAGCGACACGATAGTGGCCTCTATCAGTATTGTTTCTGGACTATACTATGTTTGCTATGAGTTGTAGGGACGTTATTTTGATACGTGTATAGATAAAAACAAATTGTCAATTTTATGTAAGCATATCACTTCAGGACGGCAAATTCTTTTTGGTCGTATTTGTAATTATCAGAATAAGGTTTGTACGTAAGCAAAATTTTTAAAAATTCGTATGGAAAGGTAAAAAAATCACCTATAAAAAGTAAGTGACTGAGTTCGGAATTGACAGTATGACATCAACTTGTTCAGTTGATATTTTAATCATTAGATGGTCGTAGTGTAAAAGTAAAATCTACTCTCATTTTCTTTTCCTCGTTAGTACATGAGTGTTAAACCGAGTGGGTAACTAGTAAATAATAAAATAAAAACTACCTCGGTCTAAGCTAAAGCTAGACATCAAACAATGTTGTAGCTAAACTACCAAGAAAGTAATTGGAAATTCAATTTGAGAAGTAGGCGAGCCGGCCTCGCCGCGCCCTCCGCTCTTATCTTACGTGGCTTTTGTGTTTGACGTACGGGGTCTGACCGGCTCTGGCAAGATACAGCTGGATAATGACTCAAAGGGTTGCTCTGGTATGCGGTTTAAAATGTTCACTGAATTCTAATAATTTCACCGGCAGCGACAATGTTACATACAAATTAAATTATAGTTATACATTACTCTCAAATCATATTCGTAGAAAGATTGTTACTATTTACTGATATTATTGTTACGGATAATATATAGTCGACTTGGTTTACAGCAGCGGAACTTGCCAACAACAAGTGAAATGGAATTAAATACCATCAATACAATAAATACTATTATGGATAATGATATCATCATCATCTTACCCTTATCCCACCTAAATAGGGTCGGCAGAACATGTTTGCCATTTCCACTCTCCATTATCAGGTGTCATCTCAACATTCACATCTTTTATACACACTTCCTTTTTGATATAATCCATCCACACATTTTTCGGTCTTTGCCTACCCCCCTATAGTCGTCCATTTTCAAACTCAAAACTTTTCTTGTTACATGACTTTCATCTCTTCTCATAATATGCCTGTACCATGCTAATCGATTACTCCTCAACTTCTCTGTCACTGGTGCTATTTTCAAACTTCCTCTGATATACTCATTAGTAATCTTATCCATTCTGGTTACACCACACATCCATCTTAACATTCGCATTACTGCAACATGTTATCTTTTCTCATCCATCTCTTTCGTAGCCCAGCACCCGGATCCATATAACACGGCTGGGCTTATTATATTTTTATACACCTTTCGCTTGAGTTCCAACGGCATTCGTAGGTCACTAACCATTATCATTATTATGGTTAATAATATATTTAAAAAATTTGCGCAGTTCCTATAATGAAAGAAAAGACAAAGTGTCACGTCACATGTGTTCCCAACTCGACAATCATTGCGGTAAGTTAGTCCGTAGTTTGATTAGCCTCCAATGAGAACTTAGTTAATTGGACTTCTTCCAAAAGTACTCGGTGTCCTCTATCGACACGCAACTTTATTGATTTCTTTGTCCCTAAAACTAATATTCTTACACAGACACGCTGAGTGCGAAAATAATTTCGTTGCCACGCACGCTCCGTATGTTATCACGTCGCTGTTAAATTGACGTGTTTCTCGTGATAATGTGTAATTTATTTAAATAGGCATATCTTTAATTTTGCTCCTCGACAACTTTTTGATTGAGTTTTTCACATAGAAGTATAATTTGATTCTCTTAAATTTAAATATATTTGTACGTATTCTAGCTAAATCGATTTTTAGTGTTGCTTAATATACACATTCAACTTAAAAGGCAGTTATGTTTAAATATATTACGATTTAAAGTATATATTGAGCTCGATTATCTTGTTCAGCTCGTTGATATTAGTAATTGTAGTCTATAATAAATGGAGATGAGAGCGACAATGAATTGCGTTTATCAAATATATGTCACTATTTGATGAAATACCCCTAAGTAACGCCTGTCTAAGCCGAAGCTAGGAAATGAGCAAAAAATTTATTAATTTTAATTTCTAGAAAAATGTTAGTGTCAATATTGAAAATTGAATGCCTCTTTTGGAAATGGGTTAAGTAAAATAATTATATTTTGTACAAAATAGTGTAACTAAAAACCCAAAAGAAAGCCGTCTACGTGTGTAAAGGCATTAAAAGTGCTCATTTGGAACCGTAAAAAAATAAGCATACAGGTAAAAAAAAAACATTATGCTTATTTTACAATGCTAACGTACCAAATGAAACAAGTTGTAAATAGCCAGGTGGACTCGTCGGGAGTGAATTTCTTAATCGTTTGCATAATCAATGATAAAGCAAGTCGTTTCGTACGAATATAGAGAATGTCAGTCACATAACTATGAAAGTCCTCAGTCCTTCCAGTGGACAATTTGAAAATGATTGAACATAGAATGTGCTATTTAGGAGAATATGAGCAAGTTCCTAAAATACTCGAAATTATTCAGAACTAACGTGGAATCACAAAAATGGAAATAAGGAAATATGGTACTACAAAAACGGGCAGTTCGAGCAATTTATGATATGGGGCGTCGCGAATCTCTAAAGGATAAGTTCCAAGAGTTCGGTATCCTAACTCTGCCCTCCCAATACATACTTGAAAATGTAATGTACGTCCGCAAAAACTTAGATAAGCTAGATTTCGTTAAGGACCGACATAATCTAAATACAAGAAATAATAACAAATTGGTCATTCCATGTTTTAGGCTCACTAGGACCGGTAACAGTTTTTTAGGTAATAGTATTAGGTTTTATAATAAAATTCCAAAACACGTTACCGATTTGCCGGATACTAATTTCAAGCAGCATGTCAAGCAGGTTTTAATATCTAAAGGCTATTACAGGGTGGATCAATATGTGAACGACGGTGACGTCTGGAAATGACGCCCTCTCTGTGCATCCACCAAAACCGAATGTAATTATTTATAACTATGTTTTAAAAATGTGAGTTATAATATGTTAATGAAAAGATAAGCCAGATCGAGTTTCTTGCCGGTTCTTCTCAATGACTGGGTTGTTTTCCGAACCGGTGGCAACTTTGACGTTCATAAGCGCCTTCTCAGGGCCTAAACTGAATAAAATATCTTTGATTTGATTTGATTGTTAGATAGGTAAGGTACAAACTTAGGCAAGCTTATTGCCCATATGCGGCGGTGATTACTTACCATCAAGTGACCCGCATGTTCATGGTCATAGTCGATAAGGCTCGGTTCTCGTCTGTAAACCGTACATCAGCTCCTGATTCTCCGAGCCGAACAAAATGGGTCGCGTCTCTTTGACTTCGTTCTCGACTAGCATCCCTATTAATTTATATTTATGGTAATTGCTCCGCTCCTCGTATCTCGTCATAGCGTAATTTTAAATACCTCATAACACTCATTCATAAATAGGGATACCATTTTTGTATTATTCAGACAATCTCTAAATGCAAATACATGTTTCTGGAGTGCAGTATTACTAATATTAAGACCATTCTGTTAAGGTACCACGTCCCTATTAACAGCACTGCATACAAACTGTAACTAATATTATAAATGCAAACGTGAGTTTGTAGGCTTGTTTGTTACGCTTTCACGCTTTAACTATTCAACGGGCCATCATGAAATTTTGCATACCCGTTATCAGGGGTACAGAAAAGACAATAGAGTACTTTTCATTCAGAAAAAATACGGTCCCCAATGAATATGTTATCATGACATAGGTATTAATATATATATATTTAAGAGTTAACTTAAGTAACCTATTTGCCAAATCGATTTACGTACTTTATGTAATAATGATTGTTGGTCATCCAGATAAAAAAAACTGTTCCTGTGGAATAGATTAATTCTATATTATAGCGATCGAAACCACGGGTGATAATTAGTTTATGATATTAGTATGGCAAATAAAGGATTAAAAAATGTGAATTTGTCTAGTGGTTTATTTTTTTTTCATATCTTATTCAGCTCACAATAACACAAAGATATAGGTATTGAATTTTGAAACCAATGGGTAATACTTGATCTTAAATTAAATTTAATTTACAATGTTAAACTGTGTACAAAAGCACAAAAGGCATGCCCCAAATTTACTAATACCGTTTGTACTAGTATTTATTTGGCCTTATTCCTTGTAACATTGTGGCTCGAGAGGTCCTCTTAAAACCAAGTAACCGCACGCTTAATTCATGCAAGGGGCAAACAATTCCATTCGTTTGTTTTGTCTTAATTAGGGTTGGCAATTTGATTTTTAGCGGAATAAATTGTTGACTAATATACCGTAGATTCATTGCGTCGCGCGTCGTCTGTTACAACTGTAACAGTTTCACTAACCTTTAACTTTTTAAATTTGCAATTAGGTAAGAGAGAAGAAATAGATTCCATGACCATTGTTTAGAGCATGTTACCTACATGACATAAGCATTCATAATTTGCCACTTTATAGGAATATCTACAAGGTTCTAATCAGGTCTCTAACACGCTCTCGACCCGTGATACCCCACGCCGTGCCACATGACTCTCTTGTACTATTATTACGTTTTTCTATAAATCTCGTCAATAAATGGCCAATAAAATGCAAAAAAGTATATTAACTCATCAACATTTCTTACTACTATTGATACAAATACGATGACAATGTAATATAAGTTTTATGTAAAGAGTAACATTGCGCGCAAAGTATAATTCGCTATAGGATATCGAAGGGAGGGGAGGCTATACTACTGTTTTTTTTGGGATCGTTAAATTACCTTAATTCTCGATAACTGTTAAGTGAGTAGTGAAAAATGTAAATTTGAATCTTAAAGGTTAAGCGTTACAAGTAATAATAATGTATGGTAATCATATATAATAACAGTATGTTCGATTAAAAACAAAAACTGGATTATTATCATATCTGGTAACGTCATCCGTTGAAATCTGTTCGAACAACTGTATAAGACAGAAAAATAAATACAATCTATCTTTTCCCTTTGTCGCAAACAAGATAAAACAATTGTTTCAAACTTTTAAAATTGTATTTTTCCTGACATTCTGTAAAGCGGGGTTCGGACTAGGGCGAGTAAGTCTTCCTCGTAATAATCATTGGGTTTCTTAAATATTTTAATTTATAACTAAGTTTCTTCAACGGGATACATTAATCAAGTTTATTAAAGTTTTCGGTTACTATTTAATAAATGGTGAACATTCTTCTCCGAGGTCATAAGCGTTTTTATCTTGTTAATTAGTGTTATAGTGAAAAAAATATAACTGTATATTATATATATTTAGTATGAAAAATTAGCTTGTAAGTCCTCTTTTAGATCTCAACATATCTCTTTGTCAAATTTCTATTGCTATCGGATCAGCAACAGTGAAAATGTAATAATGTAATCTATAATTAGTTTCGCAAACTTATGATTAAGCGCCTGGTTAATTTTACTCGGTGTCTTGCAAAAATTATTTAAGCGCCTAAGCTAGAAAGCTAAAGGTTTTATTTAGATTTAGTTAAAATTCTATATAAATCGTTAGAGCTGTTTTTGTAAAATAAATTATACTTATTATATAAAAATATATATTGGTGCCATCTCGTTGGCTCGAGGGGACTCGGTTTGGCCAACGCAACTCTCACATAGGACACGCGACACACATGTAGAGCGCGCTCACTGGCGGATTACAGCTACGAGGTGGATTTATAAAGAGCGCGAACAGACGCATAGAGTAACAGTTCGAGATAAACAGTTAAACAACGCAGTTCGAGAAAGTAGATACACAACTAGACTACAAGCGTTCTACAAGAAACTACAAGGACCAACCTACAAACAACGGATCTACAAACGACGAATCTACAAACAACGAGTCGACGTGTCTACTACCAACGGGTCTGCGAGTATTGAGTGTTCGAGTCACTGAGCGACAAGTCACCAAGCCACTAGTCATCGAGTTACAAACGAGAATGATAAATTGCCTGCGATAAATATAAACACTGCGTTGTACAATAGAACGATTAAAAATATCGTGAAAAAGTTGTTTCCCAAACACCTTATGTTATTCGCAATAGGTATAGAAATATTATTATACGTTTTCGTCGTTTCGCAACTAGACAACACTAATGTATACACGTAAGAAGTTATTCTTCTTTTGTAGTTTAAAATACACATTAAAATCTATTTATAACATTTGAATTGAAAAACTGGCATTAAATACTTCTAAAACTAATTTTCTATATACACAGTATACATAAACAAGTAAGATACCAAAAAGTAGTAGAATAAACTATTTAACAAATAATAATAATTTATGATATAAATAAATAAAAATAATACATACTGACAGTAAATCCGAAATCTATAAATCAACTTAAAAAGTTTATAAAATAAAATATAAAAACACTTTTGTCACGAATACTCACAGTAAATTATCATTTACCACAATATATAATTTAAAATCACACTGAAATACACGTGTATTAATATATTTATTTTATATTCATGTATGAATATATTTTTTTAGCTCCACCTATATAAAACACGTGTTGTAGATTCATATATATTTCAAAAGTACCTTGAATGTATTTAAATTTATCTGTTCTCACGAAAACTTGACAGACAATCACTGACCAACTTCATGGTGTCAGTTTTAGGTGTCGGAGTGCGCGCATTGTAAAAAATTACTTTCATCATTTTTCCCAAACGCACTAAAAGAAATGTAACTCCAAAAAAACGGTTAAAAAACACAGGAGAAAAAGGGACGAAATTGTTTATCTTCGCTTATTTATATATAGATAATGCACTTAGATAAAAACAAGGCTTATGTTACAGTATTCAAAGATATTAAATGTGATGCTAAATCAAACCGATTCACAGTTCTGTCAACGAACTCGTTTAGCGCCGGACGTCGCGTCATAGTGAAACGTTTTCTAGTTTAATTTACATCTGTTCGTGTCGGTGGATTGGATTTTAAAATGGAGACTAATTCTCGAAACTGTGTATATTTTGATAATGATGTAACTTTAGCGGCAAATAGAAATGTATGAGTAATAAATTAAACAACGTAAGTAGAAATAAATCTGTCCTATTAATATCATAAACGCTAAAGTTTGTGAAGATGTACAAATGTTTGTTACTCTTTCTTACAAAAAACTACCGAACGAATTCTGATAAATCTCTACAGTAATTAATATAGTTTTCAAATTGACCAACGTATAACGACTGATCGTCTCACTACTGACATCTACTAATCAATATCAGTAATATAATTTATAAAGATACCAACGCAGACAAAGTCGCGGGCGACTACTAGTATACATATCAATAAAATTAAAGTATCTTTGGTTTTCCGGGCGAATTTTTAAAACGATATATCCGATTTCTATGACAATTTTACTGACAGAGCAGCAGAGTATTATTTTATATCGCTATGTTTTATACAGGGGCAGAGCACTAATGATTAAATTCCTATAATGGTTGCATAATTGTATGTATCGTAAGAAAAAAATTATAATTGAAAAAACAACAGACAGATCACAACTAATTTACATAAGTAATGTAAGAGAACACAACTATTTTTAAGTAAACGATAAATAGCATATATCTATAATATTAGTTCTAATTTAAATAATGCCCTATAATCAGTACTTTATGAAAAAGTAAGTCAAGTTTCTTAAAAATACAAGGTATTTAATGTAATTCGAAAAAATAATATTAGTTTGGCCTCTGAATGTAGATCTCGTCAATATTTTAATTATATTTACCAACTAGTTGTTATGCGCGACTTCGTCCGTGAGGAATTTAGCAAAAAAATGTAAAATGCGCGCGATGTTAGACACTGCTTATTTGGTTTATTGTATTTACATGGAAGCCTGATGTTTATGTAAAATAAGTAACTTAAGTTACTTCTTATAACAACAACTATCTGCCAGTGAAGGTCTTGTCAAAATCGGCCCAACCGTTTAGAAGATTTGCAGTGATAAACAGACACACGGAAATTTTTTTTTTGTTATATATACCGCACATACCATCCTATGGATTTAGTACAATGCTGTTAATTTGATATTATAAACGGGCACTTCATTTTTATTTATTTGTATAAATTTAATACTGAATCAAAGAGGTGTTGTGTGATTTGTTTTTTTATTATCGGAACACTTACCACACTTCATCTGAAAAAACTATGGACCAGCAAGAGATGTATCTACAATTTAGCGATAGTCGCCGATGTCGAGCAGTGTTGCACACTTCACGATGCATGCCAACTGGACATTAGCTGATTCCAAATAATAACAACCTAAAACGAAGACACTGTAACGGGCTGCGTTGATATGGAGTATATGTTTCATGAAAGAATGAGAAAAAGATGAACAGCCCCTGTGAAAGTAATGTTCGAAGCTGAACATATTTAATCTTTATTTCTAATCCTTTCTCTATTAAACAAGTTTTTTTTATGCAAACTGTACGGAACTGTAAGAGTAGATAATGCAAGTTGCAGAGAAGCGTAATGGATGCATAAATAATATAATAGATCTGTAGGAAGCGAAAGAAATTTTACACATAAATATTAGAAATGGCAAATGTACAGATAAAATAGTATTAATTGTGAGAAATACAATTAATAAAAAGAATAATTTGAAACATGTATAGTAATGCGCATAATAATAATTGCAAAAAGGCGTTTTTTGTATGTTTAGTTATTGAAGTTAGAAGATATAGAGAAATAAGCAATTAGAATTATATCCGACATATTCCATTCTCCCGTGTTCATTTATCTGAACTAGTCGCAACTTTGATTATACCCGTAACCTGTGAGTTTTCCAAACGTTATACTGTCTGGTGTTTTACAAAGATTAATCAATGTTGTTTTACATTAATTTTAGATCAGTTTTCGCGTATCAACAACAAATACAATTTTCTTCGTAGATATCAACCTAACATAGGCCGGAAATACTAGTAATGGCCGTGTAATTGGAAGGCAGTGGTTATGTCGTCCCAATTATAGGAAGACACGCACGTCGCTCAAGTCAGGGCGGGCTGGCGAACTTTCCTGTTCACTCGTCGTAATTGTCACGATGTAAAACGTGTAAAGGACGAATTGGTGGAATTGACAAATCACTTATTAACCAATACGATTATACTTATAAATATTAATATTTTATGCAATTATTGTACTTAGTTATCGGTGAATTCTGTTTTAATTAGACTAGAAACATTGTAACAAGCTGGAAGGGGTTATCTGTGGCGCAGATCAAGGTGTGGCGATCATGAAAGTAAATGTAAAATAATTGATTGCTCTATTTACATCATTTTGTAGGTGATAGAGCTAGGCTGAAGGTATTACTGGTTTCAGAATGAATGGGTCGGCTCGCCCGGGGTAGTACCACCCTCTCACAGAAAACCGACGTGAAGTAACAGTACGCCCGCACTGTTGCGTTTCGTTTGGTCAGTGAGAGCGCCGGAGGCCCACATATTTAAAAGGCCGGCAACGCACTTGCGACTCCCCTGGTGTTGCTAGTGTCTATGGACGGCGGTGATCACTTACCATCAGGTGACCCACCTGTTCGTTTGCCCCCTATAATATATTTAAAAAAAAAAAACAATTTTACTAAAAAAATAATGTGATGAATACATTTTTTTACGTGAAAACTGATATTTACAACATTTCATATCATTTAAATAAATTAGTTACAGTATTTCGTATTCAATCTAACAATTGGTGCAATATGTCAGGGCGACGCGACGTTAAGGTGGTAATTATAAAATTATGACGTCATCCTATGTAGACGTCATCTTTAATAACCGATGCAGTAATCCACTATTGTATGTATATAGTTACGAATATATATAGAGATGTGTACGGTCCGACGGTTTGCACAAAAATGATCCTCACTCCTTTTTTTTTAACTGACCTACGCTGTTATTCCGTAGGCCCTTGACAGTTTCACCGAACTACGCACTCCTTTATAGCTTTCCTTTGTATTAGAGCGTAGGGTTTAATATTTCTAACGGTACACAAAAACTTTTTCACGACAGATGGGACCTATGTGACGAAAAAGACAATGTAAAGCTCAATAGCAATAAGTATTACATTGAATGTACATTTTTACAAGCAAGGGAATTCTTAGAACCAGATGGAAAGTTCTAGAGCTTAATGTCTCATGCAAATATAAACTTCATTGTTATTTAATTATGTGATATAGAAATTAAAATAATAATCTGTCAATATTATTATGCTGGTAGTTTGATATTTTAAAATGCATTCATGGCTCAACTATATAGGTAAACACATACGAGTAATGAAAGCGCGTGCTGTTTACGTTTCGAGTTAACGTGAGAGCTAGCGTATTTCCAACCACTTAAAAATGTTGTGGTTTTAATTTAAACCTCCGACAGTAACGTAAATATAAAAATATGCCACTACAGTAATATTTTTAATACACAAAACTTATCTGATGTCAAGTGACGATATGATTAAAATAGACGTACGCTGAAGTGAAATTTCGAATGCAGTTTGTAAAACTCGTTGAAGTATTTACCGATTTTCGATCCAATAGTGGTAGGTAATTAATTGGGCAAACTTTAAAATGGTTTAAATATCATGCTATGGTTTTATCAAACCTGAAAGCTCCCCTGAAAGCTCAGATTGATTGTAATAAAGTAAGGCAAAATGACGACACTGTGCCTGACAATAAACATGGTATAAGTAATCTAATAACAATGCCAAACACCAACTTGAATATTTTTTCTTCATTACGCTTGAAGGACTTCGTGTCATAAGATGAAGATCGGTAGGGAAATCGTTTCGCATTTTTTTAATACATGGCACGGCGAAAGTGATCGTAAAACTATTCCTACAAATGTCAGCGTATGCCTTTACATTTAAGGGAGTTCATGGTGTTAGATTGAATTATTTCTCAGTGCACTCACCATGGTACAGACTATAAAACATGCTCGATGAAGCAATGTCCTTGCGTAGTTGAACTGTTTCAATGCTCATAATGCCACCGGTCAGTCTCTTCAATCAGACCAAGAAATCGAGAACGTATATTTCATAACGTTTTTAAAAAGATAATTCTATGAACGTATGAACTTTATGTTTTATATTTTCCTATTACGTCCAATATGGTGGCTTCAGAAATTTAAATATTCAGATGTGCTAAGCAAACGCGTCCCAGGAGAACGATGTACATTATGGTACTGCTGACGCTAACCCGTAATACTGTTAAAACTCATTTTATGCAACATAATATTAAATGTACGCTTCACTGAACTTTTCAACGTGGTCTAAAATTATATTCACTGTATTATAAAAGTTCTTCCTATAGCGATATTTCCTAGACGAAAACAACTCTGGCCAACGTTTATAAAATACTAACTTTGAGCAGTGGTTTCACATGCAGTTAAATAAGTCCAAAAAAACTCTGTATAAATATCGACTATTGCAAAGGGAGCTTACTACATCCCTGAGTCGTGGGCGTGATTTTTGCTGACGTATTATTCATTTGTCGTATATTTTAAGTAATGTCCCGAACATTCCGTGACGCGACACACTATTTTATAATAATTCCCGATCAGCATACTTTTTGACCTACATTTTGTCTGCTCCTAATTGTTTTAGTATTATAGTAGGTAGCCTAATATATTTCAAAAGAAATAATGTTCAAAATACAAAAATAATATTTCAAATCTAATGAGTAGTTTCAGAAGCTAACACATTCAAAAAACTAAACATAAAAAAAAAACTGTTGGTCTTTATAATAAAGATATATATAGTTTAACACATAACTGTTAAAAGCGGTAAGTGCGTTTATAACTGAAATCGATAAATAATAGTAGTAACAGGTTATCCAATCAGTAATTGGTGGACTAAACAAAGCTATTGTTTGAAATAACCATATTGAAATCGGCGCGGTTTTCTTTGAGGGGTATCTGGCTGCATACCAACTAATTGGCGTGCAATTTGGTTTCCATCCAATTTCGTAGACCACTGATTTAATTCGTTAAACAGAAAAGTTATTGAACATAATACCATTAATTCAATATGAAAAATACTGATTAAAATCAAACAAAATTAGTTTTATCAATTTGGGTCCTAAGAAGTTGCTTATGAACGTCCAAAAATACCATCGGTTTGGAATACAACCTAGTTCTCGAGAAGAACCGGTAAGATACGCGATCGGATTTATCTTTTTGGCGTACATAGTTTTATAGTACGTTAAAGTTACAATCCTTTTTAGCAGATGCACAAAGAAGGATGTTAGTTCCAGCCATTACCATAGTTCACATATTGATCCACCATATAAAATAGACTTTTGATATAAAAACACGCTTGATATGGTATATAATTTGGCATATCGGTACATATTACCACCTGTGACTTTGTTGTAAAACCTTACAGTACTTACATAAAACAATTGTTACTGGTCTTATCACGTAGGATGACCAGTTTGTTATACTACAACGCACGCACACACACTGTCACAAGAGTTCGTTGAACAATAGTAAACTAAAGTATGTGAAGTTCCGCGATTAACCAATCTATATGCAGTTACAAAAAGGGGTGTTAGAGATCTGCACCCGACAAGGTCACGACCACCAAATACCTGGTAATATACACGTCATAGTAACTGTCTGTTAGTTTATCACGTTAACGGCTTGCAAGCCAGCAATATAGTGATGTCTGCCGAGGTACTGTAAATTTGTGAGTGGTCGCCATTATGCACTACTGTCGGCCGATACACTGTCACAACATAAAAATCTTCTTAATTCGATTATTGTCAAGGGTGTGAATTCCGTTTGGGCCGCGGTGGGGTGCGCACGCGTGCTCTCTCGCTGCTCTGTTGGTTCGATCGTTCGTTAAGCTCGAGTGAGTTTTTAGAATATTTTCGCGTTTGTTCGATGTTTCAATAATATTATTACAGGTTCGATTCCTCTGCCGCGTGTGGATTGAATGTCAATCGTTACCCTCTTTTAAGCGCAAGTGTTTACTGCACTAAGCAAACCGCACTTTTCGGTGTGCTTCGAGTTTTATGTATGCGATGCTTTGAGTGCCCGTGCAGAGCGTCGTGCAGTGCATCGTATCTGAAGAGAAGAAAGAAGTTCGAAGAAATAATTGCTAGGAACCTCCCCTTAGGCTACGTTCTCTGTGAGGCATTGCACTTCGCCAACAGTTCCCTTGGCCCGGACACGGATTGTCCGTTAACTTCAAACAGAGGCACCCCCTGCCCCTTAGGCAGGAAGGTTAGTCCTGTCACGCCCCGCCCCGCCCCCGCCCTCTAACCCATCACCGATTCTGATATTCTGGCCAAATCAAATTTGACCCCTGAATAGTACGAATCTGTCGCTCGTTGGTATACAGCTATTGCGGCAGAAACCTCCGAGATCTTTGGAGACTTAGTTTCGGATCCAACACTTAGCCCTTCGGTTCTCAAGCAAACAGAGCGCCTAGAACATTTAGTTTCTTCCGACAGGGAGACCGGCCGTTCGCAATCCCCGGTCTCAGCTAAAAATCTATAGGCAAGCCGCGGAAGAAGAAGCCTCCGACCGTCCTTCCTCCTACATCGGCATTCCTATGGCGAGTTCATTTTCATCACTTTCACCGGACTCCAATTTCGAATCTCTTGTCTCAAGTCCGCTTCCAGACTTGGATATGGACGTAGACCCGTCCGTACCCGTTGTCGAGTCCGTTAAAGATGGTTTTATAACCGTCTCATACTGCCGAAAAGCCGGCCCGTCCCCTTCCGCCTCACCCTCCGGTTCCGTGTGTCAGGTGTACGGTCACTTCGCACGAAACTGCCACCTGCGTCCCAGGTATGTAAAGTGCCTCGGAGATCACTCCACTAAGGAGTTTTCACGCACCGGGTCATCCTGCGAATTATCGCGGCTGTATTCAAGCGCCGCGCGCAACGCGCCCTCGAGTACGTAAGCATGTTTCCCCGTCCAGGGCGCTCGCCACCTTCTCCCGCCCTCGCCTTACACTTCGGATGTCCACAGAGGTCTTCCCTAGCCTGCAAGGCACTTCCCGTATACCGGCAGCGCCTACACCCACACCGTATGTGCTCCCTCAGCCCGCACGGGCCCCTCAAACCCTGTGGGCTCCTAAGCCCATATCCCGACCGTAATCCCAGCCTAAAGGGTTAAGCCCGTTCAGACTAACCTCTTCTCCTTTTCCCTCACCGGCATCGACTGAATCACCCAGCTCCTCTTTTTCCACGAGATATTCCTGTATCTCTTGTAGATAGTCGCCTTCAACGCGATGATTAATAATTGCCAGAACTTAGATTTACCTCATGCTGTTTTGGGCTTTTAGTCTAATTTACTCTAGATATAGATAGACATAAATAGGCGTATTTATGTCTATCTTTCCCTAATAGAACGAATCATACGCAATCCGGTTGATTGCATAGTTAGATCCCGGCGCCGTCGCCATTTTACTTTTTGTTTCGATCTTTTTTGCGCCCATACCCACAACACTCTCTATTCACGCCACCGCAAGCGAAGCTTAATGATACGATCTCGTACACACGTCTCGTTTTCTCTGGTAGCATCTCGAACCTAGGTTCGTTCCTTCGAGTGGAGCCCTCGAGTATGTTTCTTGAGCATATACAGTGATTTACACTAGTTTCACACACACAGATCACTCCACACACGTGCTAACAGTAGGTACGTGCAAATAGTGGTTGGGTTGTTTTTTTACCCTTTTTAGAACTCAGTTAATTTAGATTAACTTAGAAGTTAGTTTTAAGATACAGGTATGAGTTCGTGAAACATACATTTTAATTCACATTTATGTCTCACGAATTTATATTCAATACCTTCTATAACAATCATTCTAACTATGATTCACTTGCGTATTCGTCTGTCTCAAGATCAATTGCCGTTTACGCTGAACGTTCCACCGCTTTATACCCTGTAACTGAGGTGTTCACATTATTATACTAAATGTAATTTTATCCAAAAATACGTCAAAAATACAAGTAAATGAATTTAGGTAATTCTCATGCCACGAACTACCAACAATTATTAAAGAAAACAACGAACCACCCTTACTTCCGGCTACCAATTTTCTATTTACACGTACGTACACGTAAGTTCTAGTAATATATATTGAATGATGGGTGGAATGCACACATATAAAGTAGAATAATAAACCTATATAAATTAGTATAGTGAACCTAACAATAGTTAGCTAGTTAGATTCAGGATTTTCGGCGACAGTCCAAGTCGAGACGCACCGTGCACCTTTGTGTTGGTTGCCATGAAAAATCAGGTGAGTATCTTAAGCGCTCTCTTTAGTAGTCCGGTCGAACTGTAAAGTCCATAACATGGGCAAAAGTGTAATCAGTTCGAAAAAAATTTTTTTCAAGTACGAGATATATCTTTTTCGCTTTTGAACTTTGGTATGCAAGTGAAAGATACAGACAAAGGTCAGAGGTCAGAGGGTGTAAACAATTGTCTAAAATTGTATAAGTACGTTTACATAGGTTACTCTACGGAGCGTAATATTCCCATTTTATCTAGTAGTTAATAAATAATTTTAAAGCACAGTTCATAGGTATTAATGTAGGAATGTTAGGAGACACGGAACAAAAGGTACAGATGAAAGGAATGTAAAGTGGTTTCGCTTTCGCAAAGAAGGCGTCTACGATTAAAAACGGAAGACGTTTGTGTCTAAAATGGTGCAGATGCGTTTGTAGAAATAAAAAGGTAGTCATAAGGACAGCCTATAAAAGGAAAAACTCAAAACAATGGAATAACTGAATTCTTTTTTAATTTTTAAATTAATTGTTGTCTTATTTAATTATTTAAATTTCATAATTTTTAAATTCAAATTATTAATATTAGTCTGATTTTCACATCTATTGGCGCTCTAAGTAATAGTTATCGTACTTATTATTACATTTTATTCATTAATCAAACATATGGTGGGCTGCACAAGCTGAATACAAAATGTCATGTACACATGCCGCTAAAATACGCGTTGCTAGTCTGGTGCAAGCACAATACATCATAGGCATGTCGAGGTCATCGGTGTCCCAAATAATGGCTCAACACGGCCAAATACATTTTCATTTCAATAAAATGTGAAAACATTTGTACTCTGTAATTTTTCTGGATTACCTCTTATCGGTGAATAAATTTAACATATTACCATCTCGTGCCACATTGTCACTTAACATCTAGTGATATAATGGTCAAAAACTAAACATATGAAATAAATAATAATAATAGACATATAGGGAGGTTGGGGTAAGGTGAAATTAATAGCGAGATGTCCAGCTCGTCAATGGGAAGAGTGTTTAGGAATTTGCCTCTATACCAGCATTGTATTCTAGTTGACTCACCACTTGACCTAGAAGTACTTCTTCAGGGTGTATCCATTGAAGCAATAAATTCAATTAATAATTAGTCCGCACTAATATTATAAAAAAACGAATATGAGTTTGTGTATTACATTTTCAACTATTTAACCGATCCTCTTGAAAGTTTGTTTACACGATATCAAGAATATAGAAAAGGACATATGTACCATTCATCCAGAAAAAAAATTACCATTTCCAAGGGATAGATTAAATCTACGTTAACCCAAGTGAAATCGTGAGCAAAAGCCAGTAGTAAAATAATTTCAACTCATTAAAAAAAACCATTAAAATGTGTCAACAGCGGTTACATGCCGATAATCAATGTGTCGTTATGCTGTTTTACAACAACAGTTGTTGTAAACAGTTCTTAAATATTTTGCTGTTCTGTTTCGTACAATACATTGTAACAATATCACGGTAATCAAATAAATAACGATATTTTTAAAAATGAAACTACCAATTTATCATTATTAAAATAAACTTTACTTCAATTGAGATAAAACGAACTTTTGTGTCAATAATAAAAAAATCACAATAAAAAATAGATGAAACTGTTTCTTTTAAAAAAAAAATTTTTACGTATACTATCCGTTTTGTTATAACTCGATACTCGGTAGCGTTACAGCACATTTAATAATATAAACAAAAACATAAAAAAGCCCATGAAACCGCGGATATAGCGGATGTATAATTATAAAATAAAACTGAAATGTAAGACTTTCATTCAAGGATTATAAAATAGTAAATTCGGTACGTTCGTTATTAATGTGTTGATAACTACGTTCTCTCTCCCTCTCACACGTATTTGCCGTTGTATAGTTTTTATTCACATATTGCGATAGCATCGAAAAACAAATATTCATTGTCAATCGTAATAACCGTCAAGGGATAACCTACAGCAGAATAATGATGTCTTTAATAATCTGTTACCCCATCCTTCGGAACGATGTTATACGTTATTAATTATTGAAATAATGACCATCTCTAGGCTGTAGTCAGCATTGTTATCTCGGCTTACAAACCTACGCCTCGCTGTAAACTAATTGGTAGCTTGGTATACGCTCCCCGTACCAGAAACACGAACTATCCAAGCGAGTCACTATTCACCAAATACGAGCGAATTGTAATGCAGAACAATTATCTTGCTAAACACTATGCAGTACCTAACATCTTGTATAAGCCTCTACCAGCAGGATTTGAACATCGATTGTATTAATTACAAGCATCAGCCTGTGATTAAGGACTCATTTTTTTTCGCGGTACTTCATTGAAAAATATAGAAGTAATAATTTGAGTATGTCAAAAAATGAAACTAGGAAGTAGCTAAACTACATTAAGACGGCTTATATGCACATATGGATAATAATTTTAATTACCTACACTCGTTTAAAGTGTTGGTATCTTTACTAATATTAATTAGGCGAATATAACTTTATTTGTTTGTTAAGCTTTAACGCCTTATCAACCTAACTCATCATCACCAAATTGTATACACGTTATCAGGGATACAGAAAGGATAAAGGGTACCTTTCATGTATCCTGCAATAGAGTACTATTCTAATGTAGGTCAGATCTACATTACAAGTGAGGGAACCTTACGAATCACAATCAAAACGTGATTGCGTTCTTTCACTTACTAGTGGAACCGAGGGCAGAACTAGTATTTTTAATTTAACATGTAAGAATTCACCAATGGTTGCTAATAAAATATAAAATAAATCACTTCCTAACACAAAGAATCGTTCAAGTTACCGGATTAGATTCCAATTAACGTCTCCGGGGATACAAGAAGATCCATTATTATCCAAGAGGATTCATTATACAAATGGATTCGATCGGAACGAATTTATTTAATTAAAATTATTTCGTGTCTACATTTTATTAATTACCTCGCCTGTTTATACGTTATGAATGACTTTTGAGTCCTTACTTAAGAAACTTTCTGGTGCCTCATTATTGATTCCGTACTGTATTGTAATCCTTATGAATAGAATTAGAATTCAATTGCAAATGAACCCTAGCAACCTAAGGCTACCACCAGGTCAGAAAAGTACACAGTCATCAAGAAGAGTCAGCAACAAATGCAATCTAGTTCTACTTTTTTTAAATACTTTTTATTACACTCTCGTTGACTTTTCTTACTCTCCATCAAATAGGTAACGCTTTGGTATTTTATTATGGAATCTAACACTGTTACTTAAAATAACTGTTAGAACTTTTAATGGACCAAAAATGGAATGATTAATTTATGTTGATATAGTCAATCAATCAAACACAATGTTAGCGTGTTCGCGAACACCGTGTCGAATGACGTAATTTCCAATGGCGCATTATAACCTGAGTGTTCGTTGAAGGAAAACATCGTGATATAACCAAATCATAGTGCTAGAACATTAAGCACACTAAGCTATAAACATCAAGACGAAACACGTACTGAGGTGTGCCAACAACTCACTTGGGAATAAGTCCAGAGGGACTTAAATAAGGAGGACATAAGGGACTTAAAGAAGCTTAAACTATAATGATCTTTATCCGCGTGTCAATAGTATCAGGTGAGATTGCGATCAAACTCTAGCCAGTAATCAATAGGAGAATGTATTCAAAATACAAACAAAATTAAAGTGTACATTATGTTTGTGGTCTAATCACCGAAATGCATGAATCGATTTTGTCGAACACTGGGAGAGATAGAGAATATTCCAGAAAATTACCTGAGATACATATTATTATCAAGCTATTATCCCATACGGACTTAATCACTACATAGTATAAAACAAAGTCGCTTTCTCTGTCCCTATATCCCTATATATGCTTAAATCTTTAAAACTACACAACGGATTTTGATGCGGTTTTTTTTAGATAGATAGAGTGATTGAAGAGGAAGGTTTATATGTATAATAACATAAATTAAATAGTGGAGAAATACTGTTATTTTTGAGGTTACTCCAAATTTAACGCGTGCGGGCCACGGGCAGTAATAAATAAATCAAAACTACTGGATCGATTTTAATAATTTTTTCAGTGAATGATATAGACTATATATTTTATACCCGTGCGAAGCCGGAGCGGGCCGCTAGTTAATATATAATTTAAGAGAGATAAGTTATATTATGTTAAAATCACGCTTCACTTTTAATCATAATGCAATTTAAGAGAGATATCTTAATTTATTTTGAAGATTACCGGAGTGAAAACAAAATTACGATGAAAGAAAAGAAAATATACAGATAAAACACAACGTCCCCGTGAAACAGGAAAACAATCTTAACGAGATCGATGTCGCAGATAATTAGTTAGTCTAAATATAAACAAGCTATCTGTATGTATTATCACGCTTCAGATAAAATCATTTCAAAGGTTCTGATCAGAGCAAGAAATTTGTTATTTTCTTACGTTATCTGTACATATAGATGCTAACTAATAATTAAAAAAATGTAATAAAGTATAATCAAGAACATTCATTACTGTAATCATTGAAGAGATGATGATAGTTGTTAGCGTATTCGGGGATATCACGTCGATGAACGTAGATTCGAATCTTGGGGACTGAGTCGAAGCTTTCGGTGAAGTAAAGCATCATGACATTATTTTTCAAGTTCGTTTGGCTAGCTACCACCCTCAAGTTACAAAACTATCGCCAAAGAACTGTTGGTGTGTTCCGGCTGTGTAAGATACTAAAAGATAGTAACTGTGACGCGTTTATCACCATGTGATGTCAGTGCAATGTGCGATATTCAGACGGGTACAGACATACCTACATACATAATATACAACCTAATTTGAATATTATAAATACCCCGGATAATAACTCAATGAGCCTATTTCAACCATGCCAATGTCACAGCTGTAACTTCTAACGTTTGGAGTTCGCGCTGTAATAAAATTGAATAACGATTCATTCCGGAGGAGAATTAAAATTGAAATACCTGTAAATGAAATATGTTACCTAATATCTCTAAAAAGAATATCTGAAAACATTAAATAATACATAGTAATATAACATTCTCAAATGTTATTTATATAGGAATAAAAAGATTTATAGAAAGGCAATTACTCCTTTTTACTTGCTAACAATATTTCAGTAAGTTAGAAGCTCTCTAAGAGAAATTGATTGCCGTTCTATGAAGTTTACTAAGAGAGACAAAGTTGTTCGAACGCTATGCACTAGTTGACACCGACCTCTTTGATAACTTGTCTACGAGGAGATTACTTAGTAAACTTATGTCATAGTCACGCTTAACCGTATTTCAATATCATAATAGTTCCTTCATGTTAATTTATACTTTATAGTCTGTGTGATTAATAATAATACAGTTTGTAAAAATTGCTTTCGTCGGTCGGAAAGTTAGACTATAATCTGGTAGTTTTTATTTATAAATTTACGTCAGTTGGCCCTATATTTTGTAATATTAGCAGCATCTCGCAGAATGTGAAGAAGTGATGGGGATTGGAAGTATTAAAATATAAAATGAATTCTGTGTTGACAAAAAAAATCCAAAGAAAGTTCTAGTTCAAAGCGCCTTCATTTCATTAAAATACTAAAGTTCTCAAAAGATTTTGAGTAATGAAATATTACCAACATGTTTAATGAGTAATGGTTACCAAAATAGAAAGATGAAGAAAATACAGTACGTTTATAATTCTTATGCAGATTTAAATACCTCCTAATCACGAGGAATATATTAAATGGAAACAATTAGTACCACTGGAAGATGACGATACACCGCCCGGTGACAATATGTTACCGGATTGACCGACGCCTTTTTCATCAGATTTCCATTCGATTAGTCAGCAGCAAAATAATGTTGCTCCTATGATTCAGTTTATAAGCTGGTGCTCGAAACTGCGTTTTCATAAAAACAGTTTATATAACAATAATTTCAAAACTATCCGTCTGTTACTAACAGTTCCATAAAAATCATATAAGTAATTTCGGAGAATAGCCCGGGCATACGACAGGCATTTCAATTTTATTTATATGTCTAGATTATATCTATTATATACCTACATTTTAACGATTTTGTGCATTCGAAATTAGTATGCGGCCTACAGACTACTCCACTGTATTCTTCTAAAGATTTTTCGATAAATTCTATACAATTGCAGTCGCGGTCAAACACTAGCGACCTATATTATTATTGTTTACTAAGAGATAAATCGAGGTTGACACTTCTTTAGAGTTCAAATGCAAACATATGATAACAACACTGATATGATATATTTAAAATCGATTGTTATAATTAAATGTTGTTTGTGCAAATTAATAACATATGCTAGATGACCCGGTGCACTTCATATCACTTGAATATAGTGTAAAATGTAGTCGAAAGTTAATAGAACATTTTTATTATCAATTTTTTTTTATACTTTATAGGTAAACGTTTTGACCACAATCTCATCTGATATTAAATGATGATATGTTCTAAGATGGTAAGTCACGCTTAACCTAGAGGGAGACTGGCTCTTAAGTGCAGCTGCCGGAACACACCAACAGGTGCTTGGCGACAGGATTTCAACTTGAGGGTGGTAGCTAGCCAGACGGACTTAGAAAAAGCCCTACCACCATGCTATGGTTTGTCACGACGTTTACTCTCACCGAAAGCTCCGACGTAGTTGCTTGGATTCGAACCTACGTCCTTCGACGCTGTATCCGAACTCACTACCAACTGAGCCATCATCACTTCAAATACACAATATACAGTTATGCACTATTTTTATTTCTGAAACAGAGCTGTATTCTATTCCAACAAAACAGACCAAACAGGTCGGGTCTCATACTACGGCTGTGAAACAAACAAATTTCTGAACGCACCTATAAATATAAGACTAACGAATGACAATATTTTATTTCTAAAATGACAAAAGACATCAAATGTTTCATAGCTAGGAACCTGTAGTATTTGAAAATTAAATTGTCTTTTTTAGTATTTTCCTTTACTTATTATTTAAATTTCCTCAGCGTTTAAATCTTCCCTGAACTTCGACAAATATGTCAAGATCAAAATTAGTCAAATCCAAATCCAAATCCAAATCTAGCCAATTTCGGCAAGATAAACGAACAGCATTTCATTTATATATATAGACTAGCTGACCCGGCGAACTTCGTAACGCCTAACAGTCGATTTTTTAATACTTATTCTGGTATTCGGGACCATCGTATAAATATTGACATTCATATTTATACGATACTAACGTCACTCAATTGTTTTGCCTTCCCAGAACCTCTCCACTAACACTTAAACTTTATGCTATAGTATTAAAGTTCAAATTGAGTTTTAAGTATTATTACGAATCGTTTGTATGGGAATATAGAAAAGTGTTGTTTTTAGACTTTTTCAGGCATTTTTTTAAATTTTTCTCTCCGTAAGATCCATCCTCGCACTTCAAGGAATATTCTAAAAAAAGAATTAGCGAAATCGGTTCAGTTGTTCTCGAGATTTGCGCTTAGCAACACATTTAGCGATTCATTTTTATATTATAGATTAGCAATTATCTAGTAGTATATTTTAATGAACTGTTCGGTCTAAAACCAAAATCTTTTTTTCCCTTCCCTAACTGAATTACTCTCGCTGAGCTCTGATAGAATTCTGACAGTATTATATCTTTCTCAAATCACGAAACAGTGACACTATCTCGTGTCAGTACCGTGTTTATCTTTCTTCCTACAGTATTGTATACTTCAAGGGCAACAGCGCAACGGCGACAGGTGGTTGAAAGCTCCTATATTTATCGTTGATTTCTATTACATTGATGCTTACTACCACACATACGAGTAGTTACGTCAGTTAACCACGGTATTGTAAAGTGTTTCGTGGGCTATATATATGACATGGACGTTATGGACAATCCAGACGGCGGCGTGGCCTTTAAAAAATTCATGATAAATTTTTAATGAAATCAAAGACCGTGTGCATGTTGTAACGGATCTATACCGGCCCCTTAGAAAAAAAAAAAAAAAAAAAAATTATACGAACAACTCCATCTAGTTAGAATTATAAAGAGTTTTCCATACTTGGTCAATATTGGTGTATCGAAATTTTGACAAACAAAATAATAGTACAATAACGTAACTAGCGCCAACTTTGGAAACTTTTATAATACAGGTTAAATAAAAGGAATAAAGGGAAAATACATATTATAATATATTCGTAAAATTATGTAATATATTTTAACAGTTATTGTGAATTAGATTAAAGTAAAGATTGAATAAAATCTTTATGTAAATATAGAACATTTGTAAAATCATAGACAAAGTGAAGAATTTCTATTGGTTGTATTTTGTTTATAATAAATGACCAATGGGGAATCAAATCAGGGATCATTGTTTACGTTTAAGATTATGAAAAGTAGGTCAACGATTATTTAACAAAGGGGCTTTATAAGAAGTTTTTTTAATTTTCGATACTTGAAACAAAGAATGGACTGTTGTTTAAGATTATGAAAAAAAAGTAGGTCAACAATCATATAACAAGGGGAACTATAGAAATTTGTTTACATTTAATACTTGAAACAAAGAATGGATTGTAGGAGTAAGAGGAATAAGTGGTAAATTAAGAACGGAAAAAACCCGAAAAATATCAGTAATTTCAAGGAATGAAAGGACTGATTGTTTGACGAGATTTGGGAGAGGGGCACATGGATAAAAGGGGTTTCAACTAGGGAATCGAGGCAGTTTACAGTTTTCAGAATCAGAGTGCTTTAGAGGTCGTAATGGCAGTTTAGAGTTTTTAGAATCAGTGTGCTTTAGCGGTCGTAATGACGGTCTAGGGCAGTTTTAGGCAGTTGATAGAATCAGGAAGTGCTTTAGCGGTCGTAATGACTGTCTAGAGGTAGTTTGCGCATAGAACAAAAGTAAATAATGTTCTTCCAAGTTAATATTCGATTTACTAGTCTCATATAGTGCGCGTGAGTTTCGTTAATAGTGTCAGGGAGATCCCACAGTAATTTCAAGTAAAAGTTTTATAAATATTGTTAGGTGTTGTAGAAACGAAATATCAGTTATTTTCCGTCGTAGAAATATTGAAATATCTAAAAGAAGAGGTATTGTTGTGTTAAGCATTGTAGTCGGTAAATTGTATTTAGAAAGTACATTTATTAAATCTACGAGACTGTAAGTAATTTAAAATATACATTATTACATATGTACACTATAACTACTATTTATAGAATTCAAACAAAACACACACATACATACATAACACTACTGTACATAGTTTTGTAGTTCTTCCGCCTGGTGTTAGTCGGCCCTAGCCTTGACGTAACTCATTCGACATCCTCTTGTGTTTATAATACAAAAGAATGTGTACTGGAATACACTGAAAGTTAAAGTTAAATAAACCTCTTTGTTAATGTCACAACCCCACACACAACTCTTTACAGACATATCAACTAACTTCAGTAAATATACATCTAATGCTAAAAATATCAAATATCTATTAGAGTTTGAATTCTATAACATAGTAGTAGAATTTCAACAAATTATTAGTTTTATATAATATAAGGTAAGCTAAATATATTTCAATCCATTTAAAAGGGTATATTTTTAGATCTACAAGAGTGTGAGTAATTTAATATTATACTTTGTTTATATGTACATTGTAACAATCATCTATAGAATTCAAACAAAGACACATACGTACATAACACTACTGTACATCAGCTAAAAGTTTTGTAGTTCTGATAAGAATGAGGTAAAATTGGTTCGGGTAGATTCGTGACAATATTGTAATTCATTAATACATCATTTGCTAAACTGAGGTGATTCCACTACACAAGCTTTTACTCATCAGTGTTTTATTATAGGAAGTCCCAGTAGGCGTTGAATTGAGTTGGCACCTAAAGCATATACGCTTCGGCGGTTCTTGAATTCTCTCTCTCTGTCAAGTAAAACTAGTTTGCTGGATAGCGAAGAGGTTCCTGTATGCCTGAAGACGAACTGGGTAGTTGTCGGCGATACGTTTGCCTTGACCCGGGAAATGGTTTGGTCTTAGAAACATAGTTCTTCTTTACCAAAGTATGAACCGGTAGCCTTCATTGTTCGACATCATCTACCTAGTGAATCTTCCGCCTGGTGTTAGTCGGCCCTAGCCTTGACGTAACTCATTCGACATCCTCTTGTGTTTATAATACAAAAGAATGTGTACTGGAATACACTGAAAGTTATAATAAACCTCTTTATGAATGTCACAACCTCACACTCAACTCTTGTACAGACCTACCATAGAATTATATATATGTATATAATATCAAATAATTATTAAAGTTTGAATTCTATAAAACTTAACATTCTTATAATTTCAATGAAGAATATATGTAGGCCAAGTTTAATTAAAGATAATCTAAATTCTATATTTTAGGATTATATGAGCATACATAGATAACTAAGAAAGGAATTATGTTTAAGTGATTGTAGTGTTAAGTTTGTTTTTCCAACAAAATCATGTAAATATACACCACATCACACCACACTACACTTTTTGTATTGTTGATTTGCTAAAGGGACAAAATAGCCCTTATGCCTAAATAGTCAACTACCACATTCACGGCTGAAATGTGTGTTGAGTAGAGTTAGCACAGCATTATTAAATTGGGGTCAAGTGGGGATGAGATACTTGTACCTCGGAACCGCAGGGGGTGGACCCACAGGCGAATACAGTTCCCTCGTGGAGCCTTAGCCTGCCTCCCAAGACCGTCAGTGCGTGGTGAAGAGCCACATCCTACACGAGGTGACCCTGTCTAGCAGAACACTACGGATCTAGGCTAGAGAGCCGATAAACACTCCTGGGGCTCGGTTCCAGAACCGGGTCGGGGCATATACCCCGGCAGACGGCGCCCCTCGCAGTACCCCTCTGCTTATCAGAGGGGACAGGGGATGGGGTAAGGACGGGCCTGCTTCGGTTCGCCCGTCAGAGGGTGGAGGGAGAAAACCTCCTTAAAAAGTTACCGTGGGAGAAAACCACGTAAAAAAGTTACGGAGGGTAGTGCCTTCGGGCGGCGGGAGGGAGGAAACCTCGGTAAAAAGTCACCGTGGGAGAAAACCACGTTAAAAAGTTACGGGTGTTGAGGAGACAACCTCGTTAAAAAACAGACGGGAGGCCTTCGGGCGGAGGGAGGTAGAAAACCTCGTTAAAAAGTTACCGTGGGAGGAAACCACGTTAAAAAGTGACAGAGGGACGGCCTTTGGGCGGAGGGAGAGGGAGAAAACCTCAAGAAAAAGTTACCGTGGGAGGAAACCACGTTAAAAAGTGACAGAGGGGAGGCCTTCGGGCGGAGGAAGAGGGAGAAAAACCTCATTAAAAAGTTCCTGTGGGAGGAAACCACATTAAAAAGTGACAGAGGGGTGGCCTTCGGGCGGAGGGAGAGGGAGAAAACCTCGGTAAAAAGTCACCGTGGGAGGAAACCACATTAAAAAGTGACAGAGGGGTGGCCTTCGGGCGGAGGGAGAGGGAGAAAACCTCGGTAAAAAGTCACCGTGGGAGAAAACCACGTTAAAAGTTACAGACGGGTGTGCCTTCGGGCGGTGGGAGGGAGGAAACCTCGGTAAAAAGTCACCGTGGGAGAAAACCACGTTAAAAAGTTACGGGTGTTGAGGAGACAACCTCGTTAAAAAACAGACGGGAGGCCTTCGGGCGGAGGGAGGTAGAAAACCTCGTTAAAAAGTTACCGTGGGAGGAAACCACGTTAAAAAGTGACAGAGGGACGGCCTTTGGGCGGAGGGAGAGGGAGAAAACCTCAAGAAAAAGTTACCGTGGGAGGAAACCACGTTAAAAAGTGACAGAGGGGAGGCCTTCGGGCGGAGGAAGAGGGAGAAAAACCTCATTAAAAAGTTCCTGTGGGAGGAAACCACATTAAAAAGTGACAGAGGGGTGGCCTTCGGGCGGAGGGAGAGGGAGAAAACCTCGTTAAAAAGTCACCGTGGTAGAAAACCACGTAAAAAAGTTACAGGTGGTGGTGGTTGGAGGGGGTGACCCCTTGACTGCCAAACCGGACCAAGGAGGGAAGGGGCTGGGGACCTGACTTTCCATTGCACATTGGTTCGGTAGACGGGTAGGCAGCTTGACCGGGCTGTCGTCGCGGTCAGGGCGTTCGCGCTGGGCCTTGTCGCCGGGGTGGCATGGTGCTTGCTTGTTCGATCCCATGCCACTCCATAGCGCGGCAGACGGTATCTTGTGGGTTTTTTTTAGTCAGTAAGAGTCTGACACCCCACAGCTCCCCAGGGCTGTGGGTGTCCAATGAAGGATTTCTTCCCACATTAAAAAAAAAAAAAAAAGCATTATTAAATTAATTTATTGTTATATAATAACAACATTGGTAAAATGAATAATCTGTGTGGGATTCCGTTAGCACATTATAAATTAATGGTGACTGGAACCAATCAGATGTTCAACTACCAATCTAAATTAATATCTACAATATTATTTTGTAATACAAATGCTGGTGCTGACTTAACTCTGCACATAATGCTACTAAAACCTATCCACTATCCTTCTGGAACTAGTGTGATTTTAATAATTCATTACTGGTTATGTCTACCATTTAAAAGGCAGTAATTTAATCCGATGGGTGTGTTAGCGAAATCTCTATGCAGGCTGCTGTGATTCCTCCAAACAATCTGAATACTTGTTAGGGTGTTTCTTGTCTTCCCTATATCCATATCCGTCGATCCACACAGTGTTAGACGCCAGACGAGTGGATTGGAGCTGAGCTTTGTCTCCCTCCTACTTATCCCAGTGTCTATTTTGGCCTTCTTTCCTGTGCGGGGAGGTTTGGATTGAAGCAAGTTACTTATTTTCTCCTCGGTTGACTTTGTCACCTTGGAGTTTTCGCTACTTCGGTGAGGATCATGGTATGTCTGATAGTAGAATATCTATAATCACTTATTAGATTGAATCATTATATTTTTACATTATACAATTAAGGAGCTAGTTCCAGAATCCTTATATCCTGCCTCTTGCCCTTAACTCCCTAGCAATGCTTGTGGTAGTTGACTATTGGGTGTCACTATAAATTTATAGTCAATAGTGCTTCTAAGAGGCGGGACTTGGGACGGTATTGGGGCCTCCCCCCCTTCCGGGGGAAATTGGAGAATATTTTAACACAATCAACACACACATAATTAAGACACAATTATATTATATTATAACTGAGAGTAGAATGTATATTGAAATTAAGTGAACATATTATGAATACTGTGTTACATATAGATATTATCTTTAATTTATTTATTTGATTTTGAAATAATTGCAGTTATAACTTATAGTCATGTGTTTGCTAAAGTTCTAATTATACTAGATTTGATGTATGTAATGTTTTCTGAGTACCAGATAAAAGAATTTGTTTACTATAATTTTGTTTCAATACACAACGTAGAAGGGTCCTAATTTCCAAACGATCATGGCAATAATGATATCAATATAATGCTTTAACCAGGATTTTATATCTTTGGTTAGTTAATCAATGGCAGATAGTGAGAGAGGTGTGTAGTGGCGACTAAGCTGTCTCAGTATGGCGAAGGGGTGGGTCGTTACAATGTATTGTATTCTTTATTTCTCCGATAAGCAAAATAAACTTTTAACTGATAAACGGTTTGTAACGGGTCTGCCAATGCTTGCACTGTGCTTGGTTGGTACTAAAAAACTCTTCGACCCTGTCTCTTATCCATTCTACGAGCAAAGTACCACACTCTCTGCTAGATAAGTCTAGATATAAGATAGTTCACGCGGCTATGTTGATCACTTTGATACGTTTGTAGGTCTCCTCACTTCTGATTCAAATTCTCCTCTCTGCATTTACTTTATTTTTATATGACCTTGAGTTTTCTTGAAGTATATGAGGCCTAGTATTAGCGACTATATTCCAGTATACATGGATATTTTACAGGAAAGGATCCAAGTGATATTTGAGAATTTATTTCTCTCTGGAAACGAGACTAAATGGAAGTTTAACCAAGATGAACATTGTTATCAAAACCTTCTCAAGTATAGAATCTCCAGACTTTATAAAAGTCGATTTTACATGAACGTTCGATATGATCTTTGCCATGTCTATGTTCATACTAAGACCAACTTGTTAGGAAATTGTAGTAACGATTCCATAGTAATAGTTCAAAACTTCGATGTATCGATACTGAACTTGTCCTTACTGAAGAGATTGTAATACAGTTATAGTTTAGATTGAATTAAAGGCTTTTCTGTCCTTTATTAATGCGATCTATACTCTTCAATCTTGTATATATATATACATCCTGTCATAGCTTTTATATGTGGTCTACAATAAAGAAACTAGCTTGTTGGGGAGGCTAGAACTCTCATATGTGCAAGTCAGACGGTTGATAATAACTCTTGAAAACAGCTTTTAAGCATGATATAGAACGGATTATAATAATAATATAATTCTTAAACAGAGTATTTGAAGAAAATTACCACCATATGCTGTTCCATTCCTTCTACGTTTTGTCGTCATGGATGACAAAGTTAAACAAATTCTGAAGGACTATAAGGCTCCTAACTACCAATCCATTAATAATCTTCAGGATTTCGGCTATTTAGGCGATATTTGTTTGGTTTTAGAGCTTTGACTTTAATTTCTGAATTTTCTACCAATTGCTTAAAGAGAGGTTTTTATGCCTATTTAGTTTTAGTGGATGCCTCCATTGCAATGGACTAAAGACTTCAGGATGTTTGTAATATTTCCACTGTTCGTTTTCTACATAGCTCTCACAGTCACATGGAATAACAGACACACGAAACAAGCCAACTAAAAATTTTAAAGAAGTACCAGCTCTACTTGAGCCTATCACTTCGTAAAGGTCTTTTGACTTTGAGGGAAGTCTTGTCTCGTCAATTTTCCTCAATACATACAAATAATTCATAACCAACTGAAGTACTTAATTAGACTGCGCAAATTATGACGGCGTGATGGTTTTATGATAAACTTAATATTTCAAAATACATCCTTTAAGAAAGAATGTTTGAAAGCGATTTTCTTCCTGAAGTGTTCAATTTTCACAGAATAAAGTGACACAGTTAGTACGGAAAAATATGAAAGGAAACAGAAATGTGTACGCGTGAAATACGGTATGAATTCTAGAATACTAGCGATCTGACTTCGAACGGGTCGTGTGATTTGCGATATCGTCTAATTAAATGCTGGAAAGAGCAATTTTGATATGCTTTAAATGACAAATGTATTCAAAATATTTCAGTGTATCTTGTAATATTTTATTGGCCGAATATACGTTCGCAAGTAACGGATTATATTTTAATACTAGCTGTTGCCCGCAGCTACGCATGTGATTTTTAAATTGTGTTAAAGGGATTTCAAATTATGAAATCCATATCCATAACCACTACACCACCTTCGAATTTTTTCTTATTTTATATACATATGCACAAATTTTCCAAAAGACATTATAGAATAAAAAAGTGAATTTCGTTTAAAAATCCATTCCGTTATGCGTTAGCTTAAGAGAACTAAGGGCCCATACAAATCTATATAATAATAAAAATTAAATGTCTGTATGTAATATCAAAATAACGACTTTTTACTGATTGGATATGAAAGTATACATGATACTGATAACAAAAATACAATTTTTAAAATTTTTGTCTGTCTGTCTGTATGTTCCGGGTAATCTCCGAAACGGCGGGACCGATTTTGATAGAAATTTCATTGACGGATAGTTAAAATTACAGCGGGTGACATAGGCTACTTTATTTTAGACTAGCTGTCATCCGTGGCTTTGTTTGCAGAACTATCTCCAAAACATTTGAACCATTTTTCATGGAACGATCACTAACAGATAGCTGATCTTATAAGAAGTAATTTACAATTTCAAAAAAAAAACGCATGCGGAGCTGCGGGCAACAGCTAGTAAAGTAATATAAATTAAATACGTCATTATAATGTCCTTTTTTAAACTGTACGTATATGAAATGGACGTTTTTCCTCATACACAGTATTTCTCTAGTACGAGTAGATGTACGTCGAATGAAACGATTCGTTACACAACCGAACGAGTAAAGTAAGTTATTTTACTCGTGAGTCTGAAAGCGCCGTCGTGAACCGTGCTCTGTTTGTTCGATCATATGGAGCGAACGAGAGTGTAATTCAAAAGTATTTATGTAAATATGTTTGTGAATTTTATAGCATTTTTGTGAAAAATTTTGCAGCTTTACTCAAAATAAATTTACCTGTATACAAATAAAAACGTGTGTGTTTTGCAAACTATTTAATTTCCGAAATGTTTTTACCAATTATTTTGAAATTAAAAATCGATGTCGCCATCTATTGGATGTAAAAGCAACATAAATAGTTAATTTAACTCCCAACATAGCGATTTCAAGTATTAAATGCTATTGATTAATGCCCAGTTTCTGAAGCATTTTTAACTGTAGTTTATCTGTATAATAGCGCTATCGGTTCGATAACTTGTCAAATTGGGTTTCTGAATACACAATGACACGAGAAATGTCAGTCTACGTCTCATTCTGTATACAGAAACATTGACAGTTAAACGCCGCTTGTCTTATGGATAACATTATTGAATCAATAGCTATTGATAGTTTAACTGACGGCTTCAGAAACCGGGCATAAGTTGTAAATAAATATACCTCGTACCGAAAAAACAAAAAGTGAATCAATTAAATAAAATTTATGTTATTTCTAGTTTTCGCTAGCAGCTTCTCTCGTGTTAATATAGATTACAATCGCTTAGGAACAGATTTTTTTATTCTGGATAAAAGGTATCCTGTACCCTTTTCTGTACTCCTAACTAATTCTAAGATAGTTGGTTAAATGGTTAAGGCATGAACGCGTATTAAACAAAAAATCAAACTCGCCTTCCTGTTTATAGTATCAGTTAGAGTGAGGATTAACGTAATTATATATAAAGGAAATAGAAAAGACGCCGTCAATTCACTGTTAGAAGGAAATGTTCCCAAAAAGCTTACAGCACGTTATATGACAATATCATATATTGACCAAGATACGACATATGAGGAAGTATATTTTTTAGTGTGATGTTGCATCTGTGTTTAGATCAACTAACTATTAGTTAGGAGGATCTTACAGCTCGTGACGTCACGCGTTCGTTGTCTGTCAACGCTCATTGCAACATGCGCTGAGGATGAGCGCCCGCGCGGCTGCGACGTTAGGCCCCGGCACATTTTGCTTAGGCTGCCCTCCAAAACCTTATGCGGCTTTAATGAACTCATTAGCTTAGGACTCGCTTGTTATGACAGTTGTGCTCGCAACGAGGGCAGCGATGAGGGTGAGGGACCGTATACTTGAGCTTGCCTCCCGCGGTTGACGAACCGGACGTCGGTGTCAGAGACGTGACGACTTTCGGCCGCCGTAAGTAGGGCTTGAAAACGATGGATGCGGGCACGTCCGTCGCCATGGCAATTATGCACAGACTCTGGAGGTTGAGGCACATTGGTGTTCGATATGCCTCCCATTGGTTCGTCAGAATTTATCTTCACTTCCGATCCTTTAAACCGCAAGGCAAATACCCCTGATGAGGGCCTGACACCTATCAGGTCCAGGGGAAGTCATGCATAGGCAGCCCCCATCCCTGACCAAAAAAGTGTATGTAGAACATCATGGGGTTTTAGTCCATGAGAATCGGACCTAGCCCAACCTCAGCTAGTCGATGCAGTGGGTATCCATAATGGATTTACACGTGTAAAAAGAAAGGTATGACATATAACTCGGACCACACAGTTCCAGATGACTTTAAACGGTGCAAATATAACCCCTACTAAGAGCAGCGTATCTAACCTGTTTGTATTATCGTAAATTTGCAATAAAATTCCACAACAAAATATTAGGAGTTCAAGTTAATTTTTCTCAATATCACAGTAATTTAATTTATTATTTAATATTTGGTCTGACAATAAGATAGTAATGTCTGATTTTTATCACCGAAGGAACAACAGTACTCGATAGTAATGACAAGTATATTTGAAAAACATTGGTTAGTCGTGTCGTTATGCCAGTCCATACAATAACATGATAATTGTATTCTTCCTTCTTGTATTTTTTCTTTATTCTTGTATTTACGGTCACCATACACTGAATATAACTACAGTACAATGCTGAGAGGAACGCGTTACTATTTGTGGCATATTCAGTAATGAAATGATGCAATAATCATGACTATGGCGATAAATTCTTTAGAGCGACGTTTTTTTCCCTACCTACTTCTGAAGAACTTGTCAGTTCGACATGAAATCCACTACTAACCTTTGTTTGGACTACTCTTCAGATATATTGAAAATGAAAATAGTACGTATTGATTTCGAAACGTGTGTAAAAGTAACCACGGTGATACAAATTTAATCGTATTTTCATAATATGTGTGAATTGATAATTTGCTTTCATAATAAAATATTCCAGTTCATTTTTACTGTAAACAGTTTAAACGCGCTCGAGTCTGTTTACCATGTGGTGTGTACATAATATAGCCTCGAAAATCATTTTATGTTATTGAAACACACAGTTCGACGGTGTCGCACCAATACATAAAATAAAAATATTTTATAAGCATGTTATTCTCAACCGTACGTTTAGTTACACGTCAGCTGGCCAGGAGGGGGCGGCTGATGTATACCTCATTATTAAGACGACGCCCGGTGGATATTTTCCGCTCGGCTGGCCGCTGGGATGGCATGATGATAGCACTGCGCGATCCCATGTCGCTCCAACCAAAGCAGCAGCCGGTACATCGCAGGGTTTTAGTGAGTAAGAGTCTCACACTACCCGCTCTCTACCCCGAAAGGGTGGCGTGTCCATGACGGATCTCCCCACGTCAATAAAAACAGGTTCTCCTCAAAGCACCGATTTTGTAGACAAACGTTACATCCTACTTTCAATCGATAAATCATGATATTTTAGTTTTTTTACTTGTATCTTTTTGCGTTTCTTTTATCTATCTATACGTCTTATAATTTACATCTGTAATTAATAATTGTATTTACGTGTACTTTACAAATAAATGTACTTTTCTTCCTTTTTTATATAAAGTACATTCTTACCAAATCGCGTCGATTTGTTACAATTTTTATAACATTTTATACTTATTACAAACCGTTATTATAAACGTTTAAGCGTCTAAGAAATAAAAGTAAAAATTAAGATCGAAAATTGTCCAATAGTTTTTGAATGATACTTGCACACTGCTACTCCTCCATCATATTATTTATTAGAGAAGGATTGTAATTTGTTATCTGTATAGTTTTACCTTCGTTGCAACTAGATAATATTCTGTAAAGTCCTCTATTTGGCTGCAAAAAAAATAGACCACGCTTTTATTTGGGGTCTTTGCTATTTTATTTATTTATGGGCAACGCCATATACCACTTTACCGCTCTCTTTTTTTCTTTTCCACATTTTTTTATATTCTTCTTATTTCCATCGCTCTCTCTTGGTGGGACCTATTTACACGGTCACACCAGCTCCTTCATTGATCCTTCGAGCTGGATAATTTCCGTACATCAACAGATACATTAATTTTGTTTCTTATTTATCCGCATGTATATGTCACGCTCTCAATTTTCCACATTTATTTTGTTTCTCATAATCGTAATAATTTACTAATAAATGATTCACGTAATTATAATTGGTAAATGTTTATAGTTACGCTGTTTTCTTTATTTACATTTGATTACAAGTTACTCTATACATCAAAATGTCCCATTCAAATGCGCAGTTGCCTCAAGCTAAGCTAGAACAAAAGACGGGACTACTCTTTTCCCAAATTAACTGCATATATAATTTATTCAAAAATATTATATCTTTCAATTCCCGCTCCAACGAATATATCCTGACCGAGTCAGAAACTGTTAATGATTTACAAAATATATTCGAAGCTGTTATTGATTAAATTAACAATACAAAATTAACTTTGAACCCAGATTCTAATGGCGAACATTCGATTTCGGAATCTTTTCACGATTTAGATACACGTATGAAACGCGTTCGCAATAAAATATTAAAATACTAAAAAACTACGGTTCTACCGTCACGATCCGACTGTAATGAATTCGCTGAATAGATAATAAAATTACCGCCTATTGAATTACCACTCACTTTGGATAGAAAAAATTGGCCTGTCTTTTACTAGTCTCTTAAAGTTAACATACTTTGCATTGAGTAATTGTCACTCGTAGAGGATAAATACAATACCTTATTAGTAAATTGATGCATGATACTTTAAAAATAACTGCTGAAATGTTGGCTAAATATTCCATATAAAATTATTTGAGACGCTTTATAAAAGAATAATTAAGTCAAACATACGTTAAGTACGCATTATTTGAACAATATTTTACACATACAAGATTGTTCATCTACTTCGAAAAGTTTAGATCTTTTTATAGAATATTTTACGTTATTTGTGTCTGCCCTTGAATGACTATTCATTCCAGATATGGCAGATTTCATTTTAATGCATTTCACATTGAGAAAAATAGATGTTCAAACCGTTCAAGCATTTGAAACGCCAGTTCGCAATGTTGAAGTACCGATAACTGAACATTTCATAAATTTCGTTCGAGATCAAGTTAACTAAGTTAAGCGTGTGTTAACCTAAATAAGAGACCATACGCTAAATTCAACGAATCATACATACATAATAGTTATAAGACTTTTCTCGCTAGTGACAATGAATTTATTCATCTTGGGTACCGCTATGTCCGCTTTAACCCCTGCTTCCACTGCCGCTGCCCTGCGCAGTTCCCTGCCATGCTATGCTTATTGTACAAATACTAAACACATCTTTACCACTGCATGAAATTTAAGGATTTACTATTGCCTAAAAAACAATTTGATTTTATTAAATATAAAAATAAAATCGTCGTCTGTTTGAAAAATGTGCAATATGATATATATACATTTTTTATGCGCTGCACTCCTTTGCCGCTATCTGTTGTTCCGTCAACGCACCTTACTCCTTCACTACCGTCTTGTGCTTTGCAAGTAGGTGCACTTCTGCACATCTGCATCCCCACTTCAGAATAATATTTCAATGGAAATTTCTGCCACAGAGAGTATATGCTCGATTTAAAGATAGTACCGAACGTAAAACAATGGTTCGTTGCTTACTGGACATCGGCTCGCAGCATAATTTAATAACTAACCGCACAAACAATTTCTTATTGCATGTAATTTTGAAATCTATGATACCGTCTAAGAAGTTCTTTGAAATTGTATGCTATAAAGGGTAACTTTTATCTATATTAAACGCTTACGAATCTAATGAGGTGAGGGTTAATACAACGTTGTTAAAACTAGCTTCGCTATTAATCTAGGGCTTTTTAATAATATGTCGTGCATAAAAATTGTCATTGTGATTTGTGGGTTATTCTTAGATAGTTGAAATGTAACATCGTGGAATTTTTTGTTTTTTTTTTCTATTGAAGTTATACTTCTTTTGGCGCATTAGGGAAAAATTATGGGAGTAACTTTTTACGATGTATAATGAATGTATAGCAAAAGGAACCTTCCCCAATTTAATGAAAATAAGTAAAGTGGTTCCTTTATTTAAATCAGGTTGTAGGAGTAGTCTTGGAAACTATAGACCAATTTCTGTACTTCCGTCTTTAAGCAAGATTTTTGAGAAGATTATGCTTAAGCAACTGTTAGAATATTTTAAAACGCAAGAGATTCTAGATGGTCGACAGTTTGGTTTCACAAAATTAAAATCAACTACTGACGCTGGTGCAACGCTATTAAGTCATATATTACAGGCCTGGGAAGGATCGCAGGATGCAATTGGTGTGTTTTGTGATCTGTCTAAGGCCTTTGATTGCGTTGACCATAGTACACTTATTTTGAAATTAAAACACTATGGTGTTTGTGGAGCTTCTCTCGACCTTCTGGTCTCCTATTTAAAAGATCGCTGTCTCAAAGTTAGTATAGACGAGGTAACGTCTGTGGGATCGTCGACTCAAATTGGCGTTCCACAGGGTTCCATTTTAGGGCCGTTTCTGTTCTTGGTATATATAAATGATCTGCCGCTAGTGGTTGATAACTGTGCAGACATTGTTCTTTTCGCGGATGACACTTCGCTTATATTTAAAGTAAAAAGAATAGACTCCGAGCCTAGACAGCTAAATAATACCTTAAATAAAATTTCAAATTGGTTTTCATTAAATAATTTATTGCTAAATGCAGACAAAACAAAATGCATAAGGTTTACCTTACCTAATGTTTCTTGTATTGATACTAGAATAGAGATCGAAGGAAATCTAGTTGGGTTGGTAGACAGTACCGTGTTCTTTGGTATCACAATTGATTCTAAATTACAATGGGGTCCTCATATTAAAAAATTGGCAGGTAGATTAAGTTCTGCTGCATTTGCAGTTCGAAAGATTCGCCAACTAACAGATATTGCCACTGCTAGGTTGGTCTACTTCGCTTACTTTCATAGCTTAATGTCTTATGGTATTTTGCTGTGGGGGACAGCAGCTGAGGTAGACACCATATTTTTACTACAAAAACGGGCAGTTCGAGCAATTTATGATATGGGGCCTCGCGAATCATTAAAAGATAAGTTCCAGGAGTTCGGTATCCTAACTCTGCCCTCCCAATACATACTTGAAAATCTAATGTACATCCGCAAAAACTTAGATAAGCTAGATTTCGTAAAGGACCGACATAATCTAAATACAAGAAGTAATAACAAATTGGTCATTCCATCTTTTAGGCTCACTAGGACCGGTAACAGTTTTTTAGGTAATAGTGTTAGGTTTTATAATAAAATTCCAAAACACGTTACCGATCTGCCGGATACTAATTTCAAGCATCATGTCAAGCAGGTTTTAATATCTAAAGGCTATTACAGGGTGGATCAATATGTGAACGACGGTGACGTCTGGAAATGACGCCCTCTCTGTGCATCCACCAAAACCGAATGTAATTATTTATAACTATGTTTTAAAAATGTGAGTTATAATATGTCAATGAAAAGATAAACCAGATCGAGTTTCTTGCCGGTTCTTCTCGATGACTGGGTTGTTTTCCGAACCGGTGGTAACTTTGACGTTCATAAGCGCCTTCTCAGGGCCTAAACTGAATAAAGTATTTTTGATTTGATTTGATTTGACCGTTAAGAAAAACCGACACCCTGAAGTTAGCTATAGCCAACATTTTATTCAAAAAAAGTATGTACGTATTAAATACGTTTTTTCTATTGTTAGTGTCTTGATGATAATAACTTGATTACATTTCAACAACTTTTCTATTCCATATATATATGATATATATTTTAGAACAAATTCGGCAAATAACAGTAAAAACCCTGTTAAAAACCGATGAACAGCTTAGAAGAAATAAGTTTATATGCGGATAGCTACTTTGTTTCATAATATTTACTGATGTTAAAGTTTCTAAAGAGGTTTGTTTCAATGTACTCTTTAAATTGTAATTACGAGAATAAATATAACGTTATTTTTTTATAACAATGAGAACAACATTTCAAAATATATCATAAAAGCAACCATATAATGTTTGTATCCGATACCCACAGACAGAGTGATATATATCAAGTAACGGATGACCAGTGCTTTGGTTTCTGTGTGGGCTAATTTCGGCTAGTTTCGACCAGAAATGTTGGTTTAGCTATAACTGATATTGGCACTCGCGCGCGCGTTTGTGTGTATTCGTTCGAAACTCACCTAACACGCATATAGGGGTTCGATCTAGCGGAGCTAACTTGTGTGGAATTTCGTCATATACGAGGAATGCCAGCCCGATTCGGTATTACGTAGAAATGGTTATTTATTAAACATTTTGCTATTTATTAACTTATTGATCTACGATTCTACGAATATCAATAGCGATCTCCAGTCACAGGAAAAATATGACAATAGGAATATTGAGTAACGAAGAACAAAAAGTCGATTTGTTCTAGATGTCGCTCGCCAAAGCCTTGACGAAGATAATGATACCGAAAGCTATTTAACAATATTAATAAATGGCGGGGGCTAAAATATATCAACAAATTTAAAAATCGTGGAAAGAAAATTAATTTATTTAAAAAACAGAAAATTAAAATCGTTTACGTACAGATAACCGTATAATTTTGTACTTTGGTTATAATTTAAATAAGAAATGTTATTTCATTTAAGCTTATAATTTGTTTCAACGCCAGAAAAATTATAGACGTCAGAGTGAAGAAAATGGTCTAAATTTTCATTTGAATACACAATTTTCAATTACGATTTCGGTCGAGCTAGTAGTGTAGCGGCATATTCGATTAAAATTGCGCTTTCAGCTTGAATCGTGTTTCGGTTAGAGATTAATGTAAAGTATAATGTAGGACACCTCTAATGTTATGACAATAATTGTTTCATACAGAAGCTACTGTTTCACGTTGAATGAATGTTTTGAGATATCATTTAGCCGTTTGTATATATAATGTACGATTATTATCGGTAGAAGGTACAGGCGATTGTTGGGAGGTTGTTATTACGACTGGCTTTGTTAATGTATTTGTAACTACAGAAGTTTATATTAATGATAGCGGGCCCGGCAGACGTTGTCCTGCACTGAGAATGAAAAATAAATCCTCGAATCAAATTGCATTGCTACCTACCGGTTGCAATGTTATTGCTCTCTCTGCACTCCGGCCAATAGATGGGAAAACTAGACTTACGTTAATAATTTCAATTTACAAATCATAAAATTTAAATAATTCAGGTTATAACCTATATAAAATTTCAAAAAACCAACACAGTTATTCCATTGTTTTGAGTTTTCACATCTGTCGGCAGTCCTTATGTTTTATATATTATCTTGATAATATGAAATTGGTTGAATCCACACCTATATAAGTAATGACGCTTGTCAAATAAAGTCAGTGTACTACTAGCTTTGGGCTGTTTCATTTGTCCCTACGTTCGCATACATATCATTATGACAGCTTCAACTTTTTTTGTATTGATAATGCTAAAGGTTGCCAATCACTACTCAACAAAAAAAAGAAAATCGGTTGATAAACAGCGGAGAAAAATGTACTGAACATATATAGATATATAACACTTATATGTAGATATTAATCATTTGTATGTTTCATTTTAATGATGATAGTTACACGTGGTATATACTATAATCGTGTCCAATTAGAACGTGGCCGTTGCGTTCCGAGATTAATCTATGTATATTCAACATTTATATGTTTTGGTAAAGTGTCAGTAATCCATTAGATCGCTAACATTATAAGCTTATGACATAGAGTCTCTTTTGGCTTGTCACGTTTTACAATCAGCCAGCCGATAGCGGTCTCCTGGGAGGCTTATTGGCCAAAATGACAGCGGCAACTATGCTATGGAGTGAGAATATATCAGAGTTTGTCATAAATTTTGGATTGCATTGGCCTTACCCTCAGATTTAGTACAATCAAATTAAAATTCCGAGATTAAAAAAATGTGGTATCCAAATCTTTTAATGAATCTATCCGGTCCATACAAGTAATCTAGAATCAATAGAGTTAAGAGATAATAAACAGATTGCCCGAATTACTGATGGAGTTAAAGAGTTAAAAGTCACCGCGCACGAGAATAAACCGCATGGGCATATTCATCAAAAGTGCGATTTTTGAAGCCATGATGGCTCAGTTGATAGTGTGTTCAGACACAGCATCGAAGGACGTAGGTGCGAATCCTAGGAGTCGGAGTTTTCGGTGAAGGAAAACATCGTGATGAAACCATAGCATGGTGGTAGGGTTTTTTCTAAGTCCGCCTCGCTAGATACCACCTTCAAGTTGAAAATCTGTCGCCAAGCACCTGCGATATCTACACTTGACAGCCGTTCTTTCACAGACACATCATCATTTAACATCAGATGAGATTGTGGTCAAACGTAAACCTATAAAGTAAAAAAAAAAATTGGATCGTCATCCTGGTAAGGAGAGCTTGAAGCGAGTAGCATACGACTTGTCGTAGTGGCAATCAACACACGGCGGTCTACGTCAAACAATGAACATTTTGGATCAATCGTACAAAATCTTTAACACATACTTCAAGCGCATGTGGTATTAGATAGATTATATTACGAGTGTTTTCTTATCCGTAACTAAAGGCACATGTACAAAAAATATATATTTGAACTGGTCCAGTGTTAACATGTTTATTACAAAAGTTTTAAATGGGATGTTTCAGTTCTGGAAATGGCTTAAAAATAAGTTTTATTTTTTATCAAGAATTTTTTCAATACTAATACTCTCACTGCAAGTCGCGGTACTATGTCAAATATTGAGTGATGTAACCTTAAATCATCAGTGCCTAACGAAAGATTGACAATTCATCATCAATCGCCGCAATTATATTAACCTGCGTAAATGTCTCTTATAGGACCCAATGTCATAGGAAGGATCTCTCCTCTCCTACAAAAAGTTTCAGGCCTCACGATATGGTTAAGATATGACATAGACTTATCATGCTGAGATGAAGATTTTTGATAGAATTGCGGAGCTTAGCGAGTATGATTCTGTCGTGAAAAGAGAAAGATGCAATTAACTTTCGAAACAGCTCCTCAGAATAAGCCTAATTACAATTCATAATATGCATTAAAGGCTCTAAAAACGACCGATTATTTAATAGGAAATTATTACTGGTGTAAGTTATCTATCGCTCGGCTTATGTAAATGAACAGGCAACTTATCTCCTCGTGACTGTTATGGAATTGATATCGGAACATGTAGATGAGGCTTTAAGTGCTCAGGTTCCTGTATACGTAAAGGATGGAAATGATAATTGCGACGTATACGTGCGATCCTACATAAATAGATACTTCAGTTTTGACAGTAAGATTTCCTCAAGCAGGTAGCCAGGATAATGTATATTATTTATACATATATATAAATCTAGACATCCCTTACAAATAGCGTATCTGTTTAAACTGTCTCAAATTGTTTATGGCCAGTATTTACAGTCAATTGGAGGAATTGCCAAGAAGATTACTTAATCTACCGTAAAAGTTCTCCAGCGATGATCTTGTACACCACTTTGAAACTCATACTCATTGTCTGAGCAGTTATATTTTTTTGAGGAGTAAAAGGACAACTCAGCAAACTCAATATAATATTTGAGAGAAATACAGTCTTCCAGCGGACAGAAGTTCCCAGAATCGATACAGGCCGTCGGTATCCTCAAATTCGGTATACATCTACTAGCATGGCAAGTCTATCCGAGATTATGTGGTTTATGATGAAAGAACCTTTTGTGACGATTACTCATGATTAAGCATCTGTACTTTAACATAGAAAAAACTTTTACCAATTCATCTGACTACCGGGTTGCTGCAGCTCTGTAAATCATCATCAAATCCTATCGGTACACCTGTACTATAACAAAAGTAATTCGGCAGTTAGATGTTTACTGGTTGATACCGAAACGCAACACGCAGACACAAATTAGTTTTCCTGACTGACTTGACTAGACTTAATAAACTTATTGATTTAAGTAGAGGCCCGCAGTGTATCAAACCATCCGAATTCTAGGACCCCTAGTTCGCACTTATGGACAGCAAGTGTGTGAAATAAAAACTTGTAACGCTTCTCCTTTCTATGTTGTTTTTGTTTTTTATAGTATACATATTTTTAAACGTGAAGCTATACATGAAGAGTGTGAACTATTAATTATATAATCCAGTCTCAGTTTTGTACAATATTCTAGGAAATGATAAGTTACTTGTGACAAAGGTAGTTGTTACATATATAAACATGTACTCAACTGTCACCATAGAATCGCGATTTCGTTAATCAGAAACATTTTTATACCAACGGTACTAAAACTGTAGAGTATTTTCAAGAAACGATTCCCAAATTAGGAGTATGTTGAGAAACTAATTGATATGTTCTGGAGAGCTATTCTGACAAGATATTCTCTCTTTTAATTTTAGCGAGCTAACAATGTTGAATATGCCATCTTACAGTAAAATATAAAATAACATTCAATATGTCTCAAGTTATGTAGTGATGAACATGGATATATTTCAAATATCGACTCCCTTATAGCATCAGAATATCGCTTTCGGATGAGGAACGTTTGATATCTTAGTGGTTTAAGTTACAAGCAATTATGCGGATAATTTTTAACGCAAAATTGTATAAATTTGTGTGTGAATTTTTTGGATCATTTTTTATCTTCATGATACCGTGACGTAAAACTTTACTATCCATACTTTTATATATTCTTAAGTAAGTACATCTGATTGATTTAAAATAGCTAGAAATATTATTAAATATTGCTTAAAATATATGTGCTAAATGCAAATGATAAAATGGTATATCCCGACTCGGAGTAAAATTAAATTGAACGCCTGTTTGGGCCTTAAAAATGTTCTTGTTCTAGACAGTATTAAATCTTCCTGAATTCATGTACAAAATTCTTACAATATAATTGTATTTTAGCTAAAATAGTCATTTTTTAGTTCTGTAAAACTGCATAGCTAATAAAGATACTTATACAGAGCAATAACATCTACATATTAATAATGATTAAGGCTATTGTATTATTTAAAAACTATAGACTGTTATCAATTATGCTGTTATTGACTCATTAGTTATTTTGTTTCTTGTCATATATAATGACACAATAATTATTCATTGTTCGTATTGCAACTCTCAGCATGATCAATGTGAATTGTGTTTCTCATACAACTATTAATTAATTCATAGTGCTGAAATACCAGATGTTGCGCTAAGCCCATCATCATTAATAATAACGATTAACGAATAATCAATAATAGTAAGAACAGTGATAGTAACAAGATGAAAGTAAGTAAAATCGCTTCAGCTAATGGTTTAAACTATAAAGCAGCACGTGGACGGATTTATCCGATAGCTGTTTGATACGTACACAAATCGGATGAGCACAGCAACGTAAATTCAAATGTAAACACGGAATAGTGCCTAGTGCCATTTCAAATAATAGTTTCGATAAGACAAAATAGAGAAATAACATTGAATTATAGGGAACTGGATTATTATTGACTAAACGTTACTGAAATTTAGATTTAGTGTAAGTAGTGCTGAATCAAGTTAGGAATGAAAATATTAAAAGAAGTGTGAAAATAGCACCGATAGCAGAGAGTTTGAGGGCTATTAGTGTATATTAGTAATATTAGTGTCAAATGGTAATTTCTTGAGGAGGATGGTTGAGTGGCTGAACCGGTGGAATATCAATCCGATGTCCGTGGGTTTATATCCCAGCATGTACCAACAAATTTTTGGGAATACGCGTACATTTACTAATTCACATTGAAATTATCCCTTGACGGTGAGCGAAAACATCATGAGGAAATTTGAATCTGAGAAATGTTTTTGTAGTGCCACTGTATGTGGAAAAATATAGAATTGTGGATTTCTCGGAGTTTGAAATCGCCAATACATTGTGGGCTGGCGTAATGATTATACCCATACCTTCCTTCGGGAAGAGGCCTATGATCCTACAGTGGGTCTCTTATAGGCCGAGGATGATGATGATGGATGATAGTCATATAACCAGCAAAGTGTTAAGTATGTAAATGGATTGATATAGGAGCAGAGAAAGATCGTAGAATATACATCCATATAGAGTACAAAGACAGAAGTGTATAACTGATACTCAAATTATAGCAGATAGAAGAAAGTCGAGGAGGAAAACATGTTGTGCCGACCCTTCTTAGCCGAAATGACGTTAAAGCGTATTGAAATTTGGATTGGTACATCCTTTTTTAAGCTGTGGAACTCAAGTGATTAAGCCGTAAAGTATTTTGTAAACATCAAAGAATGAGTATATTAATTTAAATTAGCTACAGATATAGATAGACCTAAAATTTATTATTCTACTTTAATATCAATGGAAATAAGGTGTTTGTATATCTTAAATCATAGAATTACAATTACAAGGAATCAAAGTCCTGGATGTCAATATTTCCAGGTTACTTGAAAGAGAACGTGAAGTTACTATACAAAAAGCTCAATGTATTGAGCAATGCGACGCAATAATTAATTCCCCTGGAAAATACGAATCGCAAGCCCTTCATGACATAGAATACTATTGTTATCTCTGGACGAAAGCACCTGAATACCACCTTGGGACATTTGTCTCGGATCAGATACGAGGTGTGAGAATCCTTTTTGTTTTTTTTTTAACTATAAAATTATTACTATATCTACATCATTGTCATTTATATAATGATCCACCAATAATATAACTTTTCAACAATATTATAATATTCATTTTATATGTTATACCTACCTAGGTTATGTGACCTGATAATGTGGTCAGGATTATTATATGTATTGTATATAATGTGACACCCCTCATGACACAGGTGTTCATGGGCGGACCATCAGCTGACCCGTATATTTGTTTGCCACGAATAATGTAAAAATGTAATGTAAAAAAAATTTAACTTTGGAATTGGACAATACTTTATGAGCTGACGTGCTTTCCTTAAGAAAGATACCTTCATTAATTAGTAGATCATTTAGAGGTTAATATTATTGGTAATTATATCATGAAACATGATATGAAATTATATTTCTGTTCAGATACCTACAGAAGCAATGCCATTTTAATTGCAATTAAAATCTCAACAATCACTATTCTCGACTTCTATTTAATATATACTCGCATTATCAGAAAGTTCCTGAGTCGTGAGAAATATTAATATCACAGATTAATGAGAAAACTTTATTAATATAACATTGGGTTATAACCTAAAGTGGCTTTAAACTCCAAGAACTAGTTATTTTCTTCAAACTGTAAAGTCAAAATTGCTTAGTGTTAGTGAACTGGTATGAGAGAAATGTGGGTTCTATTACAGCAATTAACCTCAACTTTAATAATAGTATTTGTATATATATAAAGCTTGACGTTAGTGTATTTTTTGTACATAAATAGCATGCTAAGAAGAAATGGGGCATAATACGTCCAAATTTTTTGTGATGCTGTGATGTTTCTATGTTATGATAGACATTTTCTTGATTTGTTTCAAAAGTTATTCCTGTATTTCATAGTCTACTTATTTAGATACATTATCGACTATCTAATATTAAGCTATGATCTATAACAGCGGAGTAGCTACCATACAAAGTGTGGGTCAGAAAGCCATAGAACGTGACGGTTGTGTTGCGCGGTGCGGTCTTTCGAGGTAGAGTTGGTTATACGATGAGCGCCAAACATTATCGAGAAGGACAGAACTGTAAACACCTATGTCAGACAGGTACCATTCCGCGCAGTTTCGTCATCTGGTCGGTTCCCTGTGCAACGCGCGTGTTTTATACTGATTTATTTCAGCTTACCTAACCTAGCTTTCTAACATTGTTGACAATAATTATGTACTAACTAAATAAACAGAAAAAAATGTGTATGCAGTTTACACACCGTAGAAGTGCAATACCATCAAAAAAGATAAACACGGACAAAACACGTACTAACTTACGAACAACCTTGGAACCATAGCAAGTGTTAGGTAGTGCAATATACAACACGGAAACCGCTTATATATGAAACACTGTATAATGCATTCTATCTCGTTCGTTAAGTCCTATCGATATGTTTGTCTTCTTTATTGTTGCCTTTTCGTTTCATCGAATTTCTAGTAGCATCGAGATTCGATTTCGTTTCAAAAATGGTGCTTTACAGAACCTATGTTTTCTAATGTGCTGACAGCGAATGTAAAGGTTTCTCCAATTGGAAACCAAGCCATTACTTAATATGACTTAATTTGACTCTAGGTTCGAGAGGCTATATATGGTATTTGTGTCATTAAGGTTATATAGTTTGTTGCACGATCGACTATTTAATTTAATTTTAAAAAGATATTTGAGGCAAGTTTTAATCTAGAAAAGCTTCAAGTGTCAAGCATCTCCAGATTTGTTTACAAAGTGTTCTCGAATTTGCTGTAAGTGCAAAATTTGAAAACAGGTTTACAATTTATGTTTCCAGCCATCTTAATATACACTGAATATATTTACATAGCTCAAGCAATTTCTTCAAATAACACCACAGACGATTCACTTTTTAGTTGACACTCTTGTTTTATTGTTTTAATTATACTATATATCTTTCGAAAGTTTTATGTATTCTTATACCTACTTAAACTATTAATATAAAGGTATATGATTTGTTTGTTTATAGGAAATAATCAATCAAGTACATTATCCGTAGAACACTAAAATTATATTCAACAGGACCACGGTATACTAGGTGTGATAACCGCCGCAAATTCAAGTTTCTCGTATTCCGGTTTACCTCGGCGTAAATCAAATAACTAAACGGGATAGTAGGGATCTTCAACTGATTGAGTTACACCCATCATGTACGTCGTGATAAATCTGCCACAGTGATTATTTTTGAATTTGTTGCTTTTCGGAATCATTCGGAATATACTCGTAGCCGAGAAGTACACACGTTACCATTATAATGGCGACGGATTATTATTTTTTCCGCAGTTGCAGTTGTTTTTGGGCTATACTATGTCCCATCAAATAGTTTCGTCACGATGCTGTGCTACTATAAAAAATGTATATTTGTCGCAATATTTGCAAAGTTCCGGGTCCTGATGCTAATATTATCTATAATATAAAAATGAATCGCTAAATGTGTAGCTAAGCGCAAATCTCGAGAACAGTTGAACCGATTTCGCTAATTCTTTTTTAGAATATTCCTTGAAGTACGAAGATGGATCTTACGGAGAGAAAAATTAAAAAAAATGCCTGAAAAAGTCTAAAAACAACACTTTTCTATACTCCCATATAAACGATTCGTAATAATACTTAAAACTCAATTTGAACTTTAATACTATAACATAAAGTTTAAGTGTTAGTGGAGAGGTTCCGGGAGAGCAAAACAATTGGCTGACGTTAGTGTCGTATAAATATTAATGTCAATATTTATACGATGGTCCCGAATCGCAGAATAAGTATTAAATTTTTTTTTAAAGAATCGTCTGTTAGGCGGTACGAAGTTCGCCGAGGACTGCTAGTTTCAAATATTTATGAATTGTTTATTTGTATTAGACAATATCTGGAAGTATTAATTCGATTCTGACAATCTTTTCACAGATACAAAACTATATAATTTCTTACTGGCATCTTATTTATATACATATAATGAAAATTCAGTTTCTGTGATGCTCAACTACGTCAAAACGACTCAATGTATTGATATAGGACTCTGATAATTGGTTCGGAACTTTTCATAGAAGGTACAATGTTACTAGGTTTTCCATTCCACTGAACGGTGGCTTTTTTTTAAATTAAATCTTTAATTATATAATACACAACGTAGCGGTCGGTTACGACAGCTAGTATTATTATAATGGTTATAGATATTGATTTATAAATGATTAATAATGGATATGCGTAAATCACCATATACACAGTTAACAAATCAATAACTACTCTATAACTTTTTCCAAACCACCTTCTATATATGATTATATAAAGATTTGATTCCCTAACTCGGCTTAAATCCAGCCTAAGATGAAGTAGAAGTATCAGAGAAATGAGTTTGATACTAGAGAAATTGTATTTAGAAACATTCGCCAGCTTTCTTGCCTCACAATATTATATGTCGTAAACACGTGACTCGACTTCCATTGTTCCTGTCCGTGTGTTTTCTCTTTAAACACGGTACATTGAATACGACTTTGTACATTGAATTTATACGTATGAAACATATTGAATAAATTAAACTCGTTTGCAATAAATACGTGCGCCTAAGGAGCTTTACGTTCTAAGGTCGATTTCAGTTAATTACATTGCATTTATTTGTATGACGTTGTTTATATACTTATTATTATTGTGTAAATGAATATAGGTGACATGAATTCTGGTAATATTTTCATTAATTTTCGATGAACTATACATGTTCAAACAATCAAAAGTGGTCAGCAATAAAGGAAAGTTTTGTTTTTCTTTTTTTTTTAATAAACAAAGTTACAAATATAGACACCTCATAGCTAGTGTCATCTTTTGCCGATTGCATCGGTTTCTTTACAAAAGGATTTATTTAATATCACCATACACACAGTGATTAAACTATTATTTAGTATAGAACGTGTAAAAGAAAAGCTTTGACAAACTTGAAAAATGTATATTTAACTATTTCCATGAATTCGTTTTCATATTTTAGAAAATATTCACGATTAAAAGTAACCTATACCTTTACTGAGTCTCGGGTTACAGCTGTGGCAAACATCAGTGCGGTCGGTTCAAATGTTTGCAGTTAAATGGTAAAATACAAACAGATAGATTTATTATATTAGTGTGAATAAGAGACGATAACTTTTCGAATATAAGAACAACATAAAATCAGTTTTATGAAATTAATTTAAAAATATATGTTTTTATACTAAATAAAAAGGTATTTAAACAGTACTCTAAGATATTTATAACAGAGATTGTACTAATCCAAACTAATGTATAACCGCTACTTTGTTTATTTTATATAAAAATATTTGAATAACATACAGAAGCCAATTATTCAATCCAGATCACATTTTATATTTGTCTAACAACTTTGTTGTCATAGTAACCTAACGCGCCACCTCGTGGGAACAACAATACGCTTCAACTGAGATAGAGAAAAACTGTTATTAGAAATACTGCAAAATAGAAAGATCTTTATATCTTCTTTTATTTATAACTAGCTTTCATCCCGTTGCTTTCATCGTATTAACAAAACAAAATGTACAGTTTAGACCCAATATATGTCCCTTAATAAACATCAGTGACAATACGAGAAACACGACAGTTTCCATAGATGATCACACTCTTGCGTGACTAGTGCAAGTATCTGGGAAACATAATGGATACCATTCAATACCAAATAACGTCGCCAAAGTGGCGAGAATCTACTAGAAGTAGTAAAAGGTGAGCTCTAATTTTCATATCATTCAAGCTGTACAAATAAACAGGTTGTACAAAATCCGCGATGAGTATATGTGAGGAAACAGAATCAGAAGATGCGTATGGTGACGTTAAAAGGGAATATCGCACTACAACTTCTCCTTCCCGGTGAAAGGTCTAAAGGTCCCAAAATGAACTGGAAAGGTGTAGTGTTAAGGAATAAGAAAGAATGTAAAGTTTCCGAGAATTGGAGAAAAAACACGACAGGCTGAAGATGGGACACATAACGATAAAGAGAGAGAAAACCCCCGAACTCTAACTAATTGAATACGATTCGAACCCCTTACACATCACAAGTACAAAATTTGGGACGGATCATTAATAAATTACAGTCTTGTCACAGTTCCAGCGATGGTGAAAAAAATTCTTTAATAAAATTATTTCCACGAGTCATGCGAAAATTCTTACTATTATCCTTTTTTTTTTATAACGATGAATTGCGTAATCGGTAACATTACGCGCAATATAAAAATGTAATGGAAACTTTTACGATACGAATGTAGAAGTTACGTTTTATTTACCCCCGTGTTGTTGTTAGTCTCCTATTGCTTACCCCACGCAAACGGTTTACGGTCTTTCACGATTAGAAAGGGGACGGACGTACTAATAAAAAGTGTAGTGCACGTTCTGCTGCCAATTGTTAACTGTTCGTAATATTTCATGACTGACTCAAAATTTGTTAAAAATAATGAAAATCATGATGAAACATATTGTAAATTATATATACCAATTAAAAACATTAAAAGTGAATTCAGCTAGTCGGTACATGTGGCTAAATATTCCACGAAATTATTATCTTAATATATATAAATCTCCTGTCACGATGTCTGTCCGTGATGGACACCTAAACCACTGAACCGATTTTAATAAAATTTTGCACACTATGTGTAGTTTGATCCAACTTGAAAGATAGGATAGTTTATACCTCAATTTATAATCGAAATATTATTTTATTGCGAAAATATTTGTTTATTAACAAAGAGTCATGATTATCTCAGTTAGTTCGATAAGATTCTAACAGATGGCGGTATAAAGTAATTTGTTGACTAGATTGACGTCCGTGCAAAGCCGGACCTGGCAGCTAGTTAACTATAAAAATACATCGTCTCATTACAAAAAAACGATTAATTATACGTCGAATACTTGTTTAAAAAAGTTTGATCACAAAAGTGTGTCTTACCCTTATTTAGAGATAGACACTATTCATATTTAAATATTTTCTAACACTTGTGTAACTGGACAATTCTTATTTTATTGTTGTGATTAGTTGTTTCTATTTGCCGGAAAAGGACGTTTCGTAGTAAATTATGAATTTAATGGGTATAATTAATTAGGAAGATGTAGATACATTAAACCATTTTAGAGATTCACAAGTAAACCATAGCTACTATTATTGTATAACAATATTGACATTCGACAATGTATCTAATTTGAGATTATACTGTTGTTCCACTTTACGCACTTTGATGTAATGTATTAAAGTTATATAACAACGACATTATTTTCTCTAAGCCAGTTTGTCACAATACTAATAACCAGTTTTACTTGAAATTAATACATTTTCTTAATGAAGGTCTGAACAAAAATATTATTTATAAATATTTAAATTGTTTGCAAAATATCTTTTGAAGCGATGATGGTTTAGTTGTTAGCATGTTCGGACATAGCGTGGAAGGACGTTCCCACCTACGTCCTATATCTAGCAACTGGGTCAAAGCTTTCGGTGAAAGATAACACCATAATGAAACCATAGCACGATGGTTGGGCTTTTTCTAAGTCCGCCTGGCTAGCTACCACCATCAGATTGAAAATCCGTCGCCAAGCACTTGTTGGTGTGTACCGGCAGCTGCACTTGAGAGCCAGTGTCCCTCTAGGTTTAGCGTGCCAACCATCGTAGACCACATCATCATTTAACATCAGATGATATTGTGGTCAAACGATAACCTATAAATTATAAATAAAACTGATTTCCGAAAAAACATTATACAACATACATACATTGCGACAGGTTATACAGAAAACTTAAGTGATTAATCTGGAATACCCTTTGCTTAGCATTTGTCGACTTTGCTTATGATTCGGTTGAAACATGAGGAGTGCAGCAGGTTCTTCAGAGATGCCAGATTAACTCTCGGTACATCGACGTACCAAGGTGTTTGTGCGAAAATGCCACCATGTTAGTTCAACTCCAGGATCAGAGCCCGAAACTGATTCAAATGCAGAGTGGTATGAATCGGAGATGTCATATTTCTGAAACTGTACGTTTACAAGTTTCTGGATCGGACACTGTTACCATTAATATAATATAATGGCAATCTCAGTCTCAGATCTATTGCTATAAGCCAACGTAACACAAGTCGTTGACTAAATTCAGCTAAATCTAAGAAGCAGAGTTGTTGAAAATTGGACCACTCGGATCTGTGTCACTAAAAAAAGTCGTTAATACTTTAAACACAGTTTGTTTTATTAATCGACCCGCCCTTATTGGAAAACCCTATACGAATATGAAACATACTATAGACCAAGCGATCGTACTATATTGTCGAATGTACTATTGATCAGGCGAGTGTGCTATTGACAGGACGGTATCATAAAAGGTGTCTACGTGAACGCTAGGGCACGGGCCGCACGGCAATTCTCACTGGTGCTAGCGGACTATTCGTTCATATTATAAATTCCACAAATATATACAGACTTCAGAGGTATACTACTGTGTCTTTTGTATCAGGTAGCTTTTTTATTTATACTCAGTCGGTCTTCGTCAACGATAATTGTGGAGACAACATTTAAAATAGCTCCGTTTATATGACTCTGACATATATAATGAAAAAAACTACAAAAACCCTATTTTGCCTGTATACTTTCCTTTTTTATTGATTTGTAGTCATACTAGCTTTTCCCTTGGGTTCTCTTGTGTTAATGTAGATTTGACCTATCCCTCGCAAAGGGTACAATCTATTCTGGATTAAAGCTACCTACGTCCTTTTCTGTACTATTGATGACGTGTATGCAAAATTTAATGATTACCATTTGAGTAGTCAAAACGTGAAAGTATAAACAAACTCACATTCTTATTTATAATATTAGGAATTCATAAAGAACTATGTATTTTGAAACAATCACACGCCAAGAGAGGGAAATGAATCCTGTAGTGAATTCTGTTATTGCCGCCGGAGGCAAATCACAAAAATATAACCCAGAAAATTTAATTATATTTCTCGGAATACAACATAGGATCTTTTACATAGAGAACGTATTACATTACCTATTTTTCATAAAGTCGATGCCATACAAAAGATGAAGCCGTCCAACCGTTTGAATCTTAGGAACGTGAGCAGGGAGATAAAAGGAATCGCAAAGAATTTTTATTACGTCTTTAATATTTATTGGTGTATTACACACAAGATTTTATTACCGGCTGATCATATATTATACAATATAGTAGCATTTTCTTCTGGTCATCGTTTGGATGTCCTCATATTATTGTGTTCTAGGTAATATTATAAAGATTCACATGAAACTTTTAAGAGATAAAGAGTTTGCGTAATTTTTTTTGTCTTGTTGTCGTTTAAATGTAATTGACATTGACAGCTATGACAATTATATTGATTTCAATGTAAATCATAGCAGTGAATATTTTTTTTCACTGTTATTTCACAGATGATAAATAAAGATCTGCTATTTTTTCATTGACAATTAGTTAATTTCTCAGCTTACGCAAATACAAAAAGTATTTACATACGCAGGGCTCCTGCTTGATCAATCTTTTTTAGTTCTTCGGATATACAACATACATGCACAAGGAATTGCTTAATGACAATTTATTTTCTAGGATATTCAAAATATAAATTAAATAAATAAATATACCTAGTCCTATAATAGGCTCTGTTACAAATGAAACTTTATACCTATACATTTATTAATCTCAGCAAAAAATTAAAAAAATGTTCTATTCGAAATGGCCACCTTTGGCTTTTATACATGCCTTTAATTTGTTTGCCCACGAATTAATGGATTTATGCACTGTTTCTAAAGGAAATTTCGCCGCTGCATGCTCTTAAGATTTTTTAAAAGACTCAATGTCGCCGTGTCGTTTAGATCAGGTCATGTCCTCTAACACTGACCATAATTTGAAGTCTAAAGGGTTGAGGTCTGGGCTAGATGAGAGCCAGTCTTCAGCTCTTATAAAGTCCGGAACGTTGGTTTCAAGCCAGGCTTGGGTAGTTGGCGTCTTGTAACCAGGTGCAAAGTCCTGCTGGTAAGTCCACGGTATATTTTCAAAAAGTGTATTGCTGAGCGGTTTCTCAGCATGATCCAAGACTGTATCTTGATTCACTTTGGCTGAAGTTTTCACTCCTTTTTCACAAAAATGTAGTTTTGCGACTCCTTGATAAGACACGCCCCACCATACCATCACTGACGCAGGATGATGACCACATTGTATCTTTCCGACCACTTGAGCAGCTTCTTTAGAACTGTGAGCATTCACTTTATCATTATGTTTATTGTAGTGTTCTTCAATTGTGAAAATGTTTTCATCGGTAATGAGGATATTTCTGTGCCTTTCACCTGCGTATCGCGACAGAAGGCGTTTTGATCGATCCACTCTCTTTAATTGTAAAGATTGATTTAGGGCATGTCCTTAATATCAACGATAAGCACCGAGCTTCAGGTCTTGTTTTATAATGCGCGACAGAGTTCTACCGGGAATCTTCATTTCTCGCGATAAGATTTTTTGCTTCCTAATGAGGTTTCGATGAATTCTGGCTTTAACAGCATTAACAGCCTTTGTAGTTCTAACAGCACGCGGCCGGTACTTTTCCGGTCTTCGATAGAGGAAGTGTTGTTGTATCTGTTGATAGTACGATATACGAACATACGGCTGATACCATGCTATTGAAGTGTCTGGAATATGACCGACGGCTCCATACACACTTTGTGCAAGGCGATCACTGCAATCCTATTTTCTTTAACACCCTATTCCATATTGTAATTCGATAATGAACACGAATAAATATTTGAAATAGCGCAAAATCGAAAGAAGTTTTTAAAATAATATACGTGTTTCAAATTCAAAATAATTGAAAAAAAGATGAGTTTTTATGTAACAGTATTTATTGCCAGATATGAGACATATATAAATAAATAATTATTTAAGAATAAAATATTAAAAATCCATCAAATAGCTTCATTGTGATTATATAACAAATTGTTTTTCATTTCACATGGAAAAAATGGCGGTGATACGTAAAATGTATCATTTTTATCAGATAAAATGCGTATGTTTTTCGAAGTTTATATTAAAAACAAAATAATACAATATTGTTATGACTATATTACATAACGAATATCATCATTTCATATACTGAAATAAATGATATAATTACTAACGTAAAATGGTTCAGTTATATAGAAGTTTTTGTCTTATGTAATCGTGATTTCATTAAAATCAAATGTAATTTTAGATGGATGGGGCGTTATTTTCTAAGATATGAATGATTGTTGAAGTGAAGCGAAGAAGATTTTATAAAAGAAACGACGCGACCATATATATAGCTTTTGTGTAATTTGGACCGTTCCAGTTAAAAGACTGGGCGCAGTTATTGATCGTTTGGTATTGAAATATTAATGAAATCCCTTTATTTACTATTAACAAACTTCGTTTTTCTTATACATTTCGAATATAAATAGAATAAAGTACTTTATTCTTAAACACCGTAAGTTCATTTTCAGCCATCACTGTGGCGTAATTAAGTTATTGCTCCGATAGGCTCTCAACGGCCGTTTTTCATCTATGCTCGTATTTTTTCTTTATTCACTCTCTCTCTGTTATTTACTTCGCTACCCGATGAATATTTCTTTTTTAATAAATATGAGAACCTAAATTCACATACGGCCATTTAATTTCAAACTAAGAATATATTGTGTGTAAATTGTATTTTCTGATCTATTGACGTCATAAACTTCATCATAAATGACTAATGTATAGAGATTCAGCGATATGAATTCGTATGACTGTGATCTATGTATACAAAAATAGATGTTGGAATTAACATCGTTTGAACGACGATTATGAAAGTGGGCATTCTTAATCTCAAGTGAATTCCCACATGTTTTCGAGTCCTGAATGTTTTATTTTTTATGTTTACCTTAAATTCTTTCGTAGAGAATCTATTTGTAATTGATCTTTCTATTATTACTTAGTATCTATATATTTCAGTCACGTTTGATATTTTTTCCGCTCAGCAATCCTGAATATATAATAATATCCTATATCCCGCACAATTACTTCTGTCTCTGTTAACGTACTTTCTAACCTAAAATTTGTATGGTAAGAAACTATGAAAAAAGTTTTTTTAATATATTTTAATTTAGATAAGCTTAAATAAAACCTGTGTTAAGCGTTACTGTGCCAACGACGCGCTGTGACGAGCGGTATTGTGTCTCGCGTACATACGTATTCACAATTGAGCTATTCTCGGTAATGCTTGATTCTTCTCAGTCGAGCAACGCGACCTCAGTTTTTAATACACCGCGCCGTACCACGTAGCTCACACACATTGTTACTTCCTTCTCGCTTAGCATATTTTCTGACCTACGATTTGTATGATAATTGCTCTGCTTCTAAGGGTCGATAAATATACTATACAATGCGAAAAAAAAAGTAAATTTCTGGAACTAGTAGGTCCAGAGATTCGCGTATTCAAACAATTTCTTGAACTTCTTAATATAAAATTAAATTACTATAGACTTTCATCATTTATCACACTTAAATGCACAAATGGTTCCGCGCGAAGAAAATTCTTTCATTTTTAAAGTTCTGACATGGAAACGCATTGATCCATATGATTGAGCGCACTTTAACTTGGCGCAACTTGTACCATTTGCATGGGTTTTAATCAATAGAAGAAAAAGAAGAGGCAGACATAAGGAATGCCGACAGACATGAAAACTCAAAACAATGGAATAACTATGTTGTCGTTACAATTTCTAAATAAATTATAGTCTAAATTATTTAAATTTCATAATTAATTAAATATATAATATTAGTCCAATGTTCATATCAGAATCTATTGACATTCTAAGTAATCATCATATACATTTTTAAATAGTTTATTAATCAATCAAATAATAATAATTGTATTAATATTTTATTTTGTTATTATATATCTATCTTGATTACATATACTATGTCCTTTTCTATACCTCTAACAAAGTGTATGCTCAATTTGATAATGATCAGTTGAGCAGTTAAGCGTAATAAACAAAAGAAATTCATCTAAGCATTTATAATATTGGTGGAGGCGATTCTAAACCTGTGAAACTTCATAAAGTTAAAAATAGTGATTTTTTGTTACATCATTCTTCGACTTAATAAGCTTGGAGTTTTTGGCGTGATCTTAGTCTGTCATGTAGTAGTTTTTATATTTTATTCATAATCTTGTGTTATTAAACTCTATATTTTGTAATATCGGTGATGTTTTACGTAATATAGTTCGGTTATTATGCACAAGCGAAGTAGATGGGAAATAATACCACGGAGCATGCATTCTGAGATGCCACCAAAACTCCATGGAAAGTTCTAACAAGGAAACCACTATCTTAACAACCAACATTATAATTATCACAAGACACTTACTTGGCAAAATCTTGTTACTTGACGCTGGCTAGTGCACAAACCGTGACGGAGCCAAAAAATAAAGAAGAAGAAGCATTAACAAGCAAGGCATTTTGGTGAATCTCAATAAAGCCATTATTTTAGATAGTAAGTATAATACTTAAATTATACAGCATTGAAAGTTTTATATTACGTCGAAACGAGTTAAGTGACGAATAGAAGTTAATATTATTTACGTTGTCTAGGAAACAATGGGTAGTTATCAAGCAGCGGTGACGCGGCGAGCCGGGATACGATTTGCAATGGTTTTACTTCATCAATGTATATGGGTCGACCTAGACACGTTCATAAAATAACCTCATTTATTTATAAACAGATCTTTTTACAGTAACATTTCTAGGAGATCTTGATGTTTTTGCTTAATTCGTGTCGCAAAGGTGTGCAATGTATTCGATTCGTAAATTAATAACGTAAAATAAGAGACAAACGAGAGATAAAGATCAATTGATGGTGGCCACCGTCATTTCTTCCTATAAATACGAAAGTTTAATAGATTCAATGTCTTCAACACAGACACAATGTCTAACTAGGGTAGTAATTTTTTTTTTATAACACTTTTAGCTTTCGCCGACGTGAGATATTTTAATGAAAAGTAATATTCTGAAAATGTGTTCTATAATATGGTATCAATTTTACTTTGATATCTTTTTTCATTTGTTTAAACAGCAGTATTACACACACTTGATCGGTATTATTAAATAGAAAAAGCTTTTAATTCGAATACTACTCTAAGATATCTATATATTTAAATTTGTAGTTCAGTCTGTAAATGTAATTCTTTTCGATAACTGTCAATATAGATGCCTATTACAATGGACATTGATAAAGAATATTACATAAAAAATTAGCTATCGTTCTCTTTGTATGGTTAGGTTTAACGAATAGAAGTGATGATGACTCGGACACCACGTCGATCGATGTAGGTTTGATTCCTTGTGAATTAACCCCAGCTATTGGTAATTGAAACCATTTTAATGAAACCAGAGTATGGTGGTAGGGCTCATCCTAAGCCCATCTACAACCCTAAAATGGAAAATGTGTCGCCAAACATCTACACAGATGTGTTACGGTAGCTGCACTTGAGACCCAGTCTATCAGTGTATACTTTTAGCGTGTCTACAATCTTAGTTCACATCGCCATTTAATATCAGGTGAGATTATGTACAAACGCTAGAATTTATAAAGTATTCAAAAACGGTAAAACGGTTTGAATAATTTTTTATAAAACCTTCGCCAACAGAAACTACCTATAATGCTATTACTTAATTATCACTCTATAAAAGTTATGAAGAAACAATATGACTAATAAGGGAAAATAACTAGTAATATAAAAGTACGTAAGTCTAGATGAGTTAGTGGCATTTTTTTATTTTTTTTACTATTATTGTAAAATATCGCACCCATTATTATAATCGATTATGATGACTTATGTATAACTTTGTACACAATCGTACCCCTCTACTTCATTCGACATAATTTCCAAGCGTGTTATAATAGAGCCATCATCGCTTCATTGAACCATAATAGCCTGAAACTAAAACTATTCATGATTCAGGAAACCCTTTCAATAATTATGGGGTCGAATGATTTTTATGCGTCGTTGCCCATCCTCTTTTGACTTGCCATCCGTGAAGGTTAGTGGTTAACCAACGAAATTGACCACCACTGCATAGATAATTTTTGACCATTATTTCAAAATTTTAGCTTAGGACATAGCTTATTATTATAACTGATATTGTAGTACGTTACACCTACACAACGAATAATAAAATAATTCACTACATAATAATTCTGTTATTGATAAATATTTTCCTTAATTAACAGTTACAATAGTCGGCAGGTACCATCGCAACGTGCGAACAAACAAGCATTATGTAACAAGCAATGGATCTGAAAGAGAGAGAGAGAGAGAGAGTACGTTATGTTGCTCACACTCAAAGTTACAAATTACAACACGATAGAAAACCGCAAATCACCCGACGACATAGTGACTGACAACCATCGATTATAATAACAACAGTTGTAAAATAATACAAAAATTTAAATATCAGAAGTCACAGAACGTTCACAAATACTCTTGTTTGTCACTTAAATATCACGCAAAACGTTTACCGAACAAGACGAGTTCATGTCCAACGGTACAATTTTAATCCCAGCAAATAACGCGTAACCGGGATATTTGTCAACATAAGCCGCAACGAGCGGCATTGTGTTCAACTCGCCCGCTTTAATTCTACGCCACGGAATTTCTTTTTAACTTCATATTGTGACATTGTTATATAAACTAAACAAGCCAATCAACCAGCTTAATATACTGTAGAGTCGTAGGCTCTATTTTGCGGTCATAATTATCAGTTAACATGGAATATTTAAATGTGCGTATAAACTAAATAGCGCAAATATGTAGACTCTAGTAAGGGCAGCATGTTTATCCTGCTCGAGATCCTGTCCGAAGACAACAGCCTCATCAGAGTTTAATGACGTAACTGAGTGTCAGGATGATGTCAAAGTACCGACGCAGGCCCCATCTAGGTCATAAGTGTCGTGTCGCCGTGTCTTTTACCGTCGTCACGCGCCAAAGTAATCCATTCCAGACTTCCGACGTAAAACGTCATTGAGATTTAAGTTTGAAGACGAACAAATTACTTTTTATTTTTAAAATGCCACAAATTCAGATTTATCTTATATTAATTACAAGAAAAACCTTTCCCATAATTAAAAAAAAAAAAGAGACCATGACTAGTTCATCCGTCTAAAAAAAAAAAAGAAATAATCGAATCATGTTTCTCTCGTAATATTTTTGAATGTTACGAATAAAAAACGGTGCCCGTGAGCCATTTGTCATCTCTAGCGACAGAAACGGCAGTCGTATTTTTATTGAGTAATAAATGTACGATTATAATCTAGGTTTACGAAATCTTTGAGGAATTAATGATGCCCAGACAAATACATAGGGATTTTTTTTTTTTTATAGTATAGGGGGCAAACGAACAGGTGGGTCACCTGATGGTAAGTGATCACCGCCGTCCATAGACACTAGCAACACCAGGGCAGTCGCAAGTGCGTTGCCGGCCTTTTAATATATGTGGGCCTCCGGCACTCTCACTGGCCGAACGAAACGCAACAGTGCAAGCACTGTTACTTCACGTCGGTTTTCTGTGAGAGGGTGGTACTACCCCGGGAGAGCCGACCCATTCATGCTGAAACCAGTAATAGCTTCAGCGTAGCTCTACCACCTACGTAACACTACATTTTAAAGTAGGTAGCTCAAACAAATCCTCACCCTATACTATAATTTTTATTAAATTTTCTATTATAAACAAGGCAATGATTGGACTGGCCACCACCCAGAATGTTCTTATTTTGAACAAAACTTATTTAAACGTAAAAGTGTCCGATTGTTAAAAACAAAATCAAAAATAAATTATTCGTTTTTTTAGGGCCTGAGAAAGGCTTATGAACGTCAAAACTACCTCTGGTGCGGAATCCAACCCAGCGTAACGTAACAGTAACAAATGATAAATAAATGCTGAAATCTGTAAAGCATTCAATAAAGACTGATAAACTCGAACATCACTTAACCGATAATCATAGAAAATACCTAGCATTTTTATCAAAAGTTTTTGCTGGGCTATATTTTAATGTTACTAGGTTCTATATTGTATGTATATACTTCTAGCAATCGCTTACATAAAATACGTAAACATATGTATTATATAGGAATAATAAATAAATAAAGATTAAAATATTAATATTAAAATCTGGAACATCGCTAAACTGATATATGTTGAGAATCTGTTAAAATGACAGCGGCAATCGACCTGTTCCCGTTCCTCAAGATTTGCCGCTTGTCTCTGATGTAATACTTACAATTAGACGTAATTCAGTTAATTTACGGAATATACAAAAAAAAATGTACATCACTAATAATCGAATATCATTCAATGGTCGTAAGACATAATTTAATCTTTTTTCAAATATATAATTTATAATTCAACCACAATTTCATCTGATGTTAAATGATGATATGGTCTAAGTTGGTAACCATACTAAAACTAAAAGGGGGTCTAGATCGTAAGTGTAGCTGAAAAAATACACCAAGAGGTCCTTGATGACAGATTTTAAACTTGAGAGTGGTAGTTAGACAGGCTGAGTTATAAAAAGTCCTACCACCATGCTATAATTTCATCACGATGTTTTTATTCGACGAAAGCTCCGATTCAGACGCAAGGAGCCGAATCTACCTTTTTCTTTAAGAGGGGAAATCCTTCATGGAAACCCGCACACTACCTCATGCTGCACACACTTATATCAGACTCCTACTGACTAAAGCCCCTCTGCTGCTCAGCGCGTATGTGGACTAGGGTGCGGATTCACGGTGAGCATAAGCCACTATCCCGGTCATGCGCTTGGGTCGCCCGAAGGTGTTAAACCGAGGACCCTCATCTCGAGAGAGAGAGAAAAAGCCACTCTCTCCTGCTTCCTTCTGAAGCTGCGGCTATCCGTGCTTCATAACTTCACGGGCACTTCATACGCGGCAGCAGACACCCCCGTGTCTACCGCCTGGAGGTTCACTAGGGAGGCATGGGATGATATACTCGTATGTCTGAGCCGGATCTACCTTGACGAACGCGATGTCCCAACATACTATTAATAAGGCCGTCATCGCTTCAATTCCGATTCCATACAAGTTGATGGTATGTGTAGTTTTACCTTCTCTGTTTACTTTTTATGTTTACAGTTTCATGATTGTCGGGTTATTGTTCAGCCGACGTCAAAATTGATTCACAATGTAAATATTGGTTTCCAACGTTAAAACATTCATCATTTACTCGAGGGCTATTGAACTATTTTTTTACTCAATTTAACGTTAATATAGAAATAAGCTTATGCCCTTTCTGATACCTTTACCACGGGACAATCTATGTTATTTATTAGAAACTGTAACCCTGGTTAGAGTTGGCAGAGACTTATGTCTGATTGTCATTTTTAACAATTTAGAATCAGTCAGTGTGTAGTCCGCATGTCAGTGACAAGAGGTAGCGCGATGGATTGCCTACCTCTTGTAGTCGTCGTTGTTCATAGATTATACTATGCTTAATATCCAGATAAAGTGCAGTCATTACTCTATTGTAATATCAGACGCGAATAATCTCATATATACCATTAAGTAACCACCCATAAGGTAGAATACTAAAATCTATAAACCGTACAATTATGAATTCTTTGAAATCCTAAATAATTTGAAGTAACTTATCAAATACAACATAGTTAAGTACTCGGGCATTACTTAAAAATGAGAGAATGTGCGCTAAATTCGACCACAGATGCACTACTGTGGCATATAAATCTGTAGTAATATAGTATTCCAATGGGTTGGAGTGGCAATGCGCACTGCCTGCCACTTGAGGTGATTGTCCGCTATAAGCTACAGTGACCACTTAGCGTCCGGTGAATAGCAAGTCCTTTTGTCACTACCAAAAAAGTTCTTTGACCAATTTGACTTGCGCTTGGCATTTGAACGATGGACGTAACAAATATTTTATACAGAGTGTTTTATACTTCACATCCGATAAATAAAATTAACAGTAAAGCTTCGGTTTTATTACGTGTTGATTGGAACAACTATTCACCGTCGGTGTAAACTGAGAACATTAATAAATGGGTTAACTGGCGCTTTATACTAAAAAGAACAACGGGCATGTTTAAAGGATACCGATTTTATTTATTAATCTATATCGAGATATAGTAGTACATTAAATACAAGTATATGTATAAAACCTCCTGTTTGATTGTATATACGTTCATATATACATAGTGATATTCAGAACAGGTAAATGTTACATTATTAAAAAATTATAAACTGGAGAAAAAAAGCATTGTTTAAAATATAAGCATACATAAAATCTGTACATGTAAATCAAATGTAAATGTATAATTTTTTCCAGGCTAAATTCCGAAAGAATTGCTTGAGGAATACTCTGAGTATTATCTAGATTAAATATCATTAGGCATCACCGTAGAAGGTAAACTGTAATAATAAAATGAAACATGATAAATAGCCTAAAATTGGTACAATTACTGTATGACAGTAAAAGAAGGAAGCTCGTAATTAGTCCAAATAAAACACTTACTTCCCATGAATCAATAAAACAATTTACAAGGCAAAGAAATCTCGAACACCGGCAAATTAGTTTTCAAATTGTAATAAAAATATTTTAATACTATAATTTCGGAAACTGGTCAATGACAACAATAATATTACGATTACGTTCGTTTCGCTGTAACTTAATTTAGAATATAGAAAATATATGTTAATAATTAATTCGAAAAAATATGTAAAAAGGATTGTTCACTAATTTAATTATGTTTACAAAATTCATTTATTCATATTCGATAACACGATCTTGTGGAATACTGTTCATGCAAGATATTCCCAATTAACATTACTCTTGTCTGTATGTATAACCAATTAACATTTCCATAACGTCATTGACTTTATAAGGATTTTAATGTATAAAAATAAGCAACAATTAAAATTTCTCCTGTATGGCAAAAGTCAGTAATGGACGCGGAAATGCCAGGAGATATATACGTGATCAACACATCTGAAGCGAAAAATTCATCATACTGTCTCGATTCGTCGAGACGCGTTTTGTGATTATGCGTCTTGAATTGTCTTTCGTTATATCGGACTTAAATAATTTCCACGATAAAAGCAACTGTGTGCTCGACCATATACACAACAATTTATTTACAATTGTGCGAAATGCTGAGTTCGGTAAAATATTATCAATGAAAATAATTAGTGCAAAAGAAAATATTCTAAGGTTAATAAATATTTATACTTGTTATAAACTTTGTAGAATATATTCCTGTCACACCTCGTTACGATAAGATTTATGTAAACGCAAATGTAGAAAACAATTTCACATACGGCATAACAAATTATAATATACTAAAGAAAATATGTCATTTAAAATATTACTAAATTCGATTTTCATTACATGAAATATTTTTTCATTCAAATTTCCTTCTGACATTGAAAACAACCGGGAGAAATATGAAAATTTTAAGACAGTCCAAAGACGTTACATTATATTTATAATGATTTTTATTCTATACATATATTTCATAAATTAATTTGCACAATTTTATCAAGAAATAAAATGATATTTTATCATTAGAGACGTACCTTGTTCGCTCGCGATGAGTTCTGTCGATGCGGACGGCATAGGTCTAACGTGTAACTGAACCCGGTCGCGCGCGAACACTGCCGCACGTTCGGCGCTACGTTTTACGCGGGATTTTCTCGATAGTGACGTTTATATCGATAAACTTGATATCGCGACTTATCGATAAGTTTAACAACTTACCGTATATTACTAAATGTTTTTGATGCTAGCTTTTCAGTAATTAAAGGTCGTTATAACTAATAGTTTTACCTGTTACACATTTAATTAAACCCAGTTTATTTGTGGTAAACTCTACGATCGGTCTGAGAATTTTATGTTGTGAATTAAGAACCAAAATATTATTTTTCAGTGTACGTACACAGAGTATAAATATATAATATTGAACATTTTTTGGTATTTAAATTTTGAATTGTTTTTTTTATAACTTTGGAAAAGGGAATGTATACCAGATATCTATTTGAAATAAAATAGAAATATATGTACGATTCTTATTAGACAAAAATATGGTTATGAAATAAATCTGATATATAGAAATACATATAACATATATGTAATTATATATTAAATTTAAAATATAGTAAAGTTATAGTTATATAGTTTTCAAGTAGTGTAAATTTTTGTTTTTTTTTTGCATAATATTTTTAGTGTTATTTTTCTTATGTGTATTAATGACGGCAGTTATTGAAAATGTAATGATAGTTGTAAAAAAAAAAACAGAAATTATGTGCGATAAATATTGTATTTTCTTAGATGATAAGTATAAACAGGACATACACTATACCAACGGGAAAGCTCGTGCTTAAAAACTAAGTGAATACGAATGTTGAAATAATTTTATTAAATTGTAAATTCAACAATTAAGCGGATTACCGCATCACAACAAAACGAGAGTTGTGTTGTGTTAACAAAGAAAAAACACAATACCCTGAAACAATAGGAGACACTTAACGCGAGGCCAAGAACATAATTACATGGTGATCCTTGAAAAACATCGACTGGTCCAGGTTTACAAGGAGCGCATGCGCCCCGCCCGCGCTGGAACGATTGCCGGGCACGGCGACCATGTTGATTGATTCCACTAACTTACGCGCAGGTTAGCTCACGGCAACTTGCCTCCGAGTAATGTCGACCGTTCGAAAAGAACTCCACACGTATCGGCCATACCATAAGGCGCGAGAGGTCTGAATACGAAGCGTCGAGATCTGTGGAAAAATCAACAGGTCCTCGTAATTCGGCCGGGTTACGTATGCGTCGCGTGTACACGGCGCTGTTCTTGTCATGTGTTCGGTATTATTTGTAAACTCAACATCGAGACAAGTAGAAATAAATACTTTAAATTTACTTTATTGTAGTTTTTTAGAATACGAAGGAATATATTCTGATGGAACCGTTTCCTTAAATTATGTATTTCGCAAAAAAGTAGCAGATTCGATAGCAGAAATGGTTAAACCTTGTCTAAGTAACCAGTGTCGAGTGTTATCGTTATACAAAGATAGATGCTTTTGCGTTTTAAATGTCGTTTCTTAAACTGTAATTCATGTATTTAAAAGCTGCTATTTTATGTTTATCAATTGATTAATTCTCATACTCTGGTTTATTATAGATCGTTTTTTGATCGATTCATTCCTAATTTAAGCTATTATAATAGAGCGCTTGTGAATAAAATTGATTCGATTCTAAAATTTATGCGTCTCATAGAATTTACGATATCTTCTATCTTTATTGTGTTGGCTATTCTTATTACTTTTATTTTGTAATTATTGTAAACGATTTCGTAAACGGTTGTTACTTTGATATGAAATGTATAAGTCAACGAATTAATTAAAATTTCCTTTCGATCTTTAAATTCACGTAGTGTTGTTAAATAAGCAAAATTTCAAACAAACATGCGATTTATTTCATATTCAGAAGAACCTTGCAACCTGTGCCTATTTGTAACAGAATTTAGGTTGAACCGCGGTCCAGTTAGATGATAATAGATGGCTATTTTAAGTAAATGGCTCGGTCGTAGGAACCTTAAGCCTCTTGTGCCACAAGATATTACCAGCCGTACTATTCAGACAAAAACACACGAAGGTGATCCCTGCTGCTTTATTTTGTGACGATAGTATCATAAACCTACTTGGCTCGAGTTCTATCACCTAAATCTAAAGCTTCTCAAGATCGCTTGTCAACGGGACTTAGTTAAAAAACAGAATAGAAGCGATAATCGAGTCGATTGACGAAGGTTCGTTCGTTTCAATGAGCCGGAGCTTTCAGGGAAAAACACACCGTGATGAAACTATAGCATGGTGTTAGGTCTTTTCTAAGCTAGCCTGGTTAACTACCTCCCTTGAGTTAAAAAACCTATCATTAAGCACGTCGTCTAGGGTTAGCGTATTACTATTTTAGACCACGTCGTCATTTAACTTGAGCTGAGATTGTGGTCAAACGCTAACAGCTGCAACATTTTAAAAAGGTCATCTTAAAAATTGATTTGTTAAACAAAAACTTTTTTTTTTGCGATTGGAGGCAAACGAAGAGACAGGTTACCTGATGATATGTAACCACCGCCCCCCATGGATACTTGCGACATGAGGTTCATCGCAGATGCGTTGCCGGCTTTTGAGGGTGGAGTAGGCACGTTTCTTGAAAGTTATATTGGTTATTTGTTTCAATTTAATTCCCTATAACACAGGATGCAGCATTAAGGTCTTATTATAAGAAACAAAAACCATTACAAAGAAAACAAAAACATACTTTAAGAAATATTTATCAGCGAAACATGATTTATAGACATTTTTTAATCTACTAACACGCCAAAAGACTATCTTAACACTCCCTAATTGTCCTGAACCTTCTATCTCCTTTTTAAATAACTCCAATGCTCATAAGACGAAAAGGTGATGTTATGAACATCACCATCTTCTTACCCTTATCCCACCCAAGTAGGGTCGGTCACAACATATTTGTTATGTTGTGATGTATGATTTGGCTTAATTTTTACGATCGGCCGCGCGCGCCTCACATCTATCCTCCTTGGGATTATTTTGTAGTATCACTATATGTAAGAAAAATATGTAACTGTTGATTTCTCTTCATTTAATACAATGATGTGGCCTGAAGAAATAATTATGTTAGTTGATTCCTCCAGGCAGAAAGTTTTACTCAGTAGTGGGACACATACAGGCTAACATTATGTAACATTTATATATATAGAGGTATTAAATTTGATATAAAGGGTGGGGCCGCCAAAATTCTCATTTTTACCTAGAGCAAATAATATCAAAATGTAGACATCAATACAAGAGAAACTCACATTATAACGCTCCTGATGGTGCATAAGGTTTACCTTACCTAATGTTTCATATATTGATACTAGTATAGAGATTGAAGGAATGATAGTTGGGTTGGTGGACAATACCGTGTTCTTGGGTATCACACTTGATTCTAAATTACAATGGGGTCCTCATATTAAAAAATTGGCAAGAATATTAAGTTCTGCTCCATTTGCAGTTCGAAAGATTCGCCAACTAACAGATATTGCTACTGCTAGGTTGGTCTATTTCGCTTACTTCCATAGCTTAATGTCTTATGGTATTTTGCTATGGGGAACAACAGCTGAGGTAGACACCATTTTTTACTATAAAAACGGACAGTTCGAGCAATTTATGATATGGGGCCTCGCGAATCATTAAAGGCTAAGTTCCAGGAGTTCGGTATCCTAACTCTGCCCTTCCAATACATACTTGAAAATGTAATGAAAGTCGGCAAAAACTTAGATAAGCTAGATTTCGTAAAGGACCGACATAATCTAAATACAAGAAATAATAACAAATTGCTCATTCCATGTTTAAGGTTCACTAGGACCCTTAAACGTCTTTTAGGTAATAGTGTTAGGTTTTATAAAAGAACTCCAAAGCAGATTACCGATATGCCGGATACTAAGTTCAAGCACCATGTCAAGCAAGTTTTAATCTCTAAAGGCTATTACAGGGTGGATCAATATGTGAACGATGGTGACGTCTGGAAATGACGCCCTCTCTGTGCATCTACCAAAGCCGAATGTAATTATCTATAACCATGTTTTAAAAATATGAGTTATAATATGTTTAATGAAAAGATAAACCAGATCGGCAAGACGCCGGTTCTTCTCAATGATTGGGTTGCTTTCCGAACAGGTGGTAACTTTGATGTTCATAAGCGCCTTCTCAGGGCCTAATCTGAAAAAAGTATTTTTGATTTTGATTTTGGAGCGTACATCGTATGTAGTACCACACCCGTACGAAAATCCCCTTCAACCTAGTACTGGTCACACTGGACCGTGATAAGCTTGGCAAAGATATTTTCAACCTCACCTCTGTGTGCGGTCTCTCTTGTATCTCCGTAGAGCCTCCTCGCAAGTCCTATGTACCCTCGCAGTATCACAACTGAGGAACTGTAGCCAATACTGATATAAACGGTATAGCATTTTCAGAGACAAAGCAAGTGTACATTACCTTTTTTAAAATTAAAGTTACACCAATGCTTTTACCCTAACTGCAAACAAAATAAAACTTTCCCCTAACTTTTGTTTCTTTAACTGGGGTTTTTGGGTACTTTTGTTACGGCTTCAATTATATTATTTTTTATAATTGGCTGAAAAACCTCATTCATGTAGAAACTTTTTGATGCTTTAAACTTTACATTGGAACAGACGTACTATATTAAATTTTAACAAAAGAAAACAACGATTTTAGAAGTAACTTGATAGCAAACATGAAATTTTAGTTTGCAACATAAAATAATAATATAAAAAACATACAATCATTAAAAATTAAAAATAAAAGCGACGTAAATACATAGTGTGATTTTTATGACCACGTAGAAATATTTTATTAGCTCATTTGTGATTGTCAGAACAACTAAAAAGGTAGATGAATTATTCTTGGGCTTTATTGAATAACAGTTGCGACATACGTGTATTGAACTAATTATTTTTTTATTTTAATCATTAACTTGTTTCAATAAGTGATAACTACGAATTTAAATAGCACATCCGCATGATTTGCTCTTCATATATGGGAGAGTGTGCCAGAGCAAAGCTTTTCCCAAAAAAACATTTATGGTTATGATAACATGAAACTTTATTATAAATATCAGTGCTTCCATGTATGCTGTTTATGGGATGAAGGCTTTCCATTTGTCTTTACTGAGCAGAAAGAGAGTAACGTTTTTCGAGTGCATGTATGTATAATTCTCTCGCGCACTCTATATTCTACACAGCTTGTTTACTACTTAGAGTCTATAATCCTTTAACGGTTTTAAGTTACCTCTGTTAAACATAATATCTATGCTAAGCTCTTAGGGACAGATTTTTAATAGTTTTATAATTCCTGTATCTGCCAGTAAAAGTCTCATCACATTTGTTCAACTATTTCTTCAGAATTATCGGTGACAAACAACACGCTCTTTAATTTTATCTATATGTAAACAATATGTAGTATAAAAATACTGATCGTTATAATATAACTACACTTCAGCACTATTCTATCGATATTTAAATAAGCCTAGACAAAACAGTTAAGTTCATTTCTCAACCGATTTTCTTGATTTATTCTTTGTTTAGTAATTCTACACGAGCTTTGCTGTAGAAAAAAATGAAAATGTTTATCTTTTCCTGAATACTGAGAAATTAAAAAATTGCTGGATTTAATTAGTAACTATGAGAATAATCATGAATCATTATCACGATGGTAAGGACTTTTATAAATCCGCCTAACCAGCTAGATACCACTATTAAATTGAAAATCAGCCGTCAAGCATCTGTTGGTGTATTACACAACTGCACTCGAGAGCCAGTCCCCCTCTAGATTTAGTGCGTTCAGCCTCTTAAACCACATCGACATTTAACATAACACAAACTGACAGATTCAAATTGTGGTCAAACGCTAAGCTGCTAAATACAGTACCTATATAAAATAACATAGCAATATAATGTTGTATGAAACACTTATATATATATATATATCGATGCGTAAACATAACAAAAAATAAATAAAAACGACGATATTTCATAGCAGCAAAATGTAAATAATAAATCCGCATTGGGTCCGATCATACCAGCGACGTGCCCAGCCAATAAGCAGCATCTCGTTCATGAAATTGAATCAATCAATCACATCCATACCCTATAAGCCGATTTCCATTGGTTTTTATCCAGAAAGTAGAAGCTATAAGTATTTTCTCGTTGATAAAGTAATTTAAAAGGTAACAGTATACCTATATCATTCGTTTCATTCAGGTGCTTACTAAACTAACCCTGATAGGTGGTTTATCTCGTAATTAAGTTTAAAAATATTGAATCAAGTTGTAATTTCCAAAGTGTAAGTATAAATCAAATTCACATTAAGCGACTATTGCTAATACAGTAGACCACGAAACTGAGCTGGCGGCATAATACCTAGCTGATATAGGTATTCACTGTTCGTCTCCTCTCTATAATGCTTGGTTTTCATTCGGTCTTCATCCTTTCGTTGTCATTTAACGTACTTTCCGACTTACATTTAGTATGATAATTGCTTCGGTCCTAAGGCTCGTTGCGTAATATTATATAATCTATAATCTTATTTAATAAATTGGCTATTAAATGCCAAAATAACTTGTCCAATCTAAATGATAGCACCAGAGATTAGTACGTTCAAACATACAAAACAATCTCTTGGTCATTACAATGTTATTACAGTTTAGTTCATAAATAAGTTTATTTCAACTGTAATAAGTATAGAGAAGTATGCTTTAGGTCATGAATATTAAAATTATTTTGTTTCCAACATCTCAACTATATGTATATAGTGCAATTTCGTAACAAATAGACCGCTTTTTGTGTTTCATAGCGCTATTGTAAAATATAATGCTCTCTCTTTCGATATATCTATATTTAATAGACTTTTCGTAGTGTTTGGTATGAAAGACTAGACTGTAAAGAACGTCGTTAACAGTTACGTATCTTAACGTAGTATAGTCTAGGATTTATTTATCTATCGCAATATGACTTATCTCAAGAGATGGTTTTAATTTGTTTCTTTGTTGCATTTCATGGTACATTTATTTATTGCGTAAGTATATAGGTTATTTAACATCGTGCCATGCCTCTTACAAACGCAGTAATTATCATATCAAATTGAAATCTGAAATAAGTTTAAGAGAAAATTAATTAGTAGTTCAGATGGACAGCGTGGCGAGGACGGGTAAATTAAAACCGAGCGAATCTACTGGCTAAAGGCTAGTAATTATCTAAACAGATATCTTATCAATTATGGGAAGCGAATCGGTATGGCAAAACAGAAATTGAAAAACGCTGCTGGCTTCTTAAATATAACAGCTGTTCTATTATTAAATAAGTGAATTCAATTTAATGGTTAAAAGCCTCTATTTGGTTGCTAAACCTATCATGTATTAACACGTTTCGCGTGCACTTTCTTTTGTATTGTTGCACATTTCGCCTGAATTTATGTTATGTACTCAGAACGATGGGCGTCGGCGTTTGTGATACAGTCTCAAGCCAGACAGACCAGACGCTAATGTAAGTTTGAATTATCACTGAACAATAGTAAGTGCTCTGAGAAACTTTGTGACATGTACCCCTTATCACCTTTCTACACTCGCATCTTCCTTTGTTAGCTGGTTGCTCTCTCCCACATCATAAAATCACAATAATACTAATATTCTGTATAACCTTTCTAACGCGTATACTAGTGCTGAGAAATTAGTTACCTGATAAGATTAGTTACGTCTGTAAATGTAATTATTGTTTAAATAAAATCTGATAACAATTTATTACGATGGAATTACGAAAGTAACATTCTTTTTTAGTTGTATATCTGAAACTTAGTATATATTGGGTTTCCTCAATTGATAGGATATAAGAATTACCAACAATACTTTTAGAACCGATAAAAGAAATAGCAATATAATCGTGGGTTTATACTTATGACCCGATGATAGAAGTGAAAACTTTATAATATTACGTACTAATTGTATATGAACAGTATATACACTAGAGATACTTCACTGATTATGTACAAAACACACACAATATTATATTATTAAAATGATACATAATTTTTGGAACGACGCAGTTCTTGTCAGACAGTGAGGGTAGTTGATGACGACTGCAGCTATTGCGTCATCGACCCGGGAGGGACGAATAAATTTCGTTCACTGTTAAATTTTAATGAACTGAGATACTTATTGTTTAATAATCCCCCGGCTGCAGCTGGTAAATATAATGTTAAATATATTTTGAATTTCGCACCTTTTAATGTCAACTCGCTCTTGACATTCCTCACTATTCTCTCTGCTCTGTGACATCGTAGCGTTAAGAGCTAATTGCTGTACGTGATTTACATAATGCATCAATAAATTATTATAACTTAATTACCAACCCTGAAATTTAGCTCAAAGCTAAGCGACAAGAGTAGCATCCCTAGATGAAGTATTTAATCCCACGGAGTTCAATAAGGTGAAACAAAAACAATCTTGGCATTGTCATGCGGAACTGCACGTTAGAGCCTTGCAATTGGTGATCTTCCTCGTAATTCCAGCCCTCTTAGGCGTGCGTCAAACGCTGCAAGTCACCCGTTACCGGATATTACAACAGAACACATTTCCGTAAATGTCACAGTTCATATTTCCGTAGTTAGAACATTGATATTTCGTTTTCTAATCTGCTGCGACTTTCGCGGGATTTTTAATATTCAAAAATCGAAAATAAATAATAATTACGAAGAGACCATTATTAGACCGGGTTTAAAAATTGACGTTTAAAAGAGAGAAAAATAAAAGGTACATTCATTATTTAAAACTTAATTCAAAGCTTAAAATCCAAAAATCTTTATAAAAAATTCGAATTACTTTTTATATAAAAGTCATATAAACATTTAAAAAAAACATCAAAGTTGAACCACTTTTATGAAAGTTATGTGCAAAAAACGAAGAATAGCAATATTCTTGAAAATTCGATACATTTTGAACGACTAATAAAGAAAATCTAAAGTTTTACCAGGACGCTTAATATGAGGGGTATTAAAATCTATCACAAAATTAAGGAAATAACAAAAAAAAAAACAATTTGGCGTGTAACGCCTCATTTATAACTACTACTAAATCTAACCGTAACATATGGCCCCGTGAACAAATTCTTTTTGCGTTTTTACTACCAAAAAAAAACAGTGCCGTTTGACAGAATCCTACACGGACTATAATTATTAGTATACTTATATACAATACAAATCGGAATTTATATTCTTCAAAATTCAAAATTATGTATTTATATGCTATATATAATTATACATATAGAATCGCTGGCCAGTACAATGCCCAACTACCACCTCTATTTTTTTTTCGAACTGACTACACTGTTGACCTGGCAAGGCCTTTACAGTTTCACCCTAAAAGTACAGTACAGTTACAAGCTCGTAGAGCTACGCTGAAGCTATTACTGGTTTCAGCATGAATGGGTCGGCTCGCCCGAGGTAGTACCACCCTCTCACAGAAAGCCGACGTGAAGTAACAGTGCTTGCACTGTTGTATTTCGTTCGGTCAGTGAGAGCGCCGGAGGCCCACATATTTAAAAGGCCGGCAACGCACTTGCGAATCCCCTGGTGTTGCTAGTGTCTATGGACGGCGGTGATCACTTACAATCAGGTGACCCACCTGTTCGTTTGCCCCCTATAATAGAAAAAAAAAACCGGACTACTAAGGGAAGCGCTTAAGGCACTCACCCGATTGTATATAGACAAGTTAACTAAATCTAACACGTGTACCAAGCATGTATGTTTCACGAAATTATACATGTATCTTGAATCTAACTAAGTTTTTTTTTATTAACGTGGGGAAATCCTTTATGAATACCCATCCTCCCCGGGGGAGAGAATGGCTTATGTCCGACACGCACGAACTAAAACCCCACGGTGTACCTGCCTCCGCTTGAAGTTGGGGCAGCATGGAACCGTGCTAAGGCCATCACCATGCCGCCTCAGCGGTCATCCCGGTGGAAGGTGGCCGCCGGCTCTGGTCTGCCGAACCTGTGCAATGAGGAGATGGGCTCTCCCAACCCAACTCCTTAGGTCCGGCTACGGAGGTGGAAGGAAGCGAGCATATCGCCGCCTCCTTCCACCAGCCCTCCTTTGGTGGAGACGACTGCTGAGAGGGTCCACCTCTCGGGCCCTCTCCGCCACCTCTTTCTGCGAGATAACCTCCTCGCAGAAGGAGGCCATCGCCGTTCATGCGCTTTCGCTGCCGAACATGGCCGCAACCACGCTCGGCAGCGAAAGATCTCCTCCTACCGCCGTAGCCAGAGTGCGGCGCTGCACCTCCCACGCAGCACACTCATACAGAGTGCTGACCGACAGACACTGGTCGAACAGCCTCCGAAGCCACCCCCCGAAATCTGATTACTTTTTTTTTTTTATTTTTTTTTTTTTTTTTTATTAACGTGGGGAAATCCATTATGGATACCCATCCTCCCGGGGGAGAGAATTGGTTATGTCCGACTCGCACGGACTAAAACCCCACGGTGTACCGGCCACCGCTTTAAGTTGGGGTGGCATGGGACCGTGCTGAGCTATCACCATGCCGCCCCCAGCGGTCAGCCCGGCGAAAGATGGCCGCCGGGCTCCGTCCTTATAGGGAGGTACACAGGGTACACGACCAGCTACCTCCCCTCGTCCGCCGAACCTGTGCAATGAGGAGATGGGCCCCCCGGCCCATCTCCTCAGGTCCGGCTACGGAGGTGGAAGGAGGCGGACAAATCGTCGCCTCCTTCCACCGGCCCTCCTTTGGGGGAGACGGCCGCTGAGAGGGTCCGCCTCTCGGGCCCTCTCCGCCGCCTCTTTCTGCGAGATTACATCCTCGCAGAAAGAGGCCATCGCCGTCCAGGCGTCTTCGCTGCCGAGCATGGCCGCAACCACGCTCGGCAGCGACAGATTTCCTCCCACCACCGCAGCCAGAGTGTGGCGCTGCACCACCCACGCAGCACACTCAGACAGTGTGTGCTGCGCGGTGTCCTCCTCAGCGCCGCACTCGTGGCATGCGGCGGTCGGCTCCCTGCGAGCGATCTGGTGCAGGTACCAACCAAAACAGCCATGGCCGGTCAGCACCTGCACCAGTCGGAACGTCAGGGAGCCCCACTCCCTTTTAATCCACTGCGGCAGGACCGGGCGGACGGCGTCCACCGTATATCGCCCGTACCGCGCGTCCGCCAGGTCCTGCCGCCACCGCTCCATAGCGGTCTCCCTCCCCTCTCGCCTCTTTCCCTCTATCTCCCTGGGAGCTGGAGGCTCCCCCAAACGTTTCCTTGCCCAAGGCCGACCCCTGTGGAACCCCACACCCTGTTTTCCGCCGGACCATTCTTCCTTCACTGTCCGCATAGGCGACCTCCCTGTCCTCCAGATACGCCTCCAACAGCCGCCGCAAGTAAGGAGGCACCCCAAAATATCGGAGTGCCTCCCTTATAACAACGTGCGGCAGGCTGTTGAAGGCGTTGGCGATGTCCAGGGACACCGCCAGGACCCTCTCCCCCTGGGAAGTCGCCTCTGCGGACAGTGACTTCAGGAGGGTCAGGGCGTCTATTGTGGAACGCCCTGCCCGGAAGCCGTACTGCGCGTCCGCTAAATTCGGCCCCGCCCCCTCCAGGTGCTGGACGACCCGGGAGGAAATAATTCTTTCCAGCACCTTCCCGCTGTCATCCAGCAGCACGAGGGGCCGATATGCGGACGCGCAGTCCAGGGGGCGGCCTTCCTTCAAAAGTAGGCACAGCCGCCCCCGCTTCCAGGGCTTCGGGAACCGCCCAGCCAACAAACAGTGACTGAGCAGCTCCCGAAGCCACCTCCCCAAATGGCCCAGCGTAAGGGCGAGCACCCAGCCCGGGACACCATCAGGGCCAGGCGCTCTCCGCCTGTTACGGAGGCGCTCAAACGCCCTCCCCATCTCCTCCTCCGTGATTAGAGGGGGAGGACCGACGAGCTCCTCCGCAACTGCCGCCTGAGGTGGAGGCATAGGAGGAGACACAATGCTAGGAGGGTCGGGGAACAACGCTCCCACGACCCTCTCTACTACCTCCGGCTGGAGAAAAAAATTAATCTAAGCTAACTCCGTTCGAAAAAGGGATTCAAAAACAAACCCAACCAATATGTGTACCTACATGTGTGTATGTGCACCTGTGTGGGGTGATCGGTGTTGTGTTGTAAAAACTAGATTTTGTAAATTTATTCAGTATCACTGTAGTCGCGTAAGCAACGTGCTGGAGGGCTCCATTACGGAGGATCAGACCTCGGCTTGAATCTACCGTCTCTAGCAAACTCGTGTCAATACTTAATGCAAAACAAATCAGCTTTTGACTGTATTTTGTTTACAAAATAAGCCAATATTTCACGTCGCTATTGTAATGTATCAAAACAACCATTATTAACGTCTCGCTTAAAAAACAAAAAAAATCAAGAGCTTTATGATTAACAGATTTCAGAAAGTAATACTTACATAAATAAAAATAATGATGGTAACTTGTCCACTAACCGTGGCTTAAGGAAATACGTTTATTTGTTAATATTACACCAGTAATATAGTAAGTCAGTCTAAGCATTAACTAGTGCTTAGAATTTAATATACTATTTTGTAAAACGGCAATGGGTACTAACAAACATACAGTAAAAATGTCGCGCTTAAAAATAATTTTACTTTGTTAAAACTATGTAAAATCTGAGGTAAATGTGGTGAAAGAATGTTCATACGAGCTGATAACGCTGAACATATAGCAAAGTTTTATTCACATTCCGAATTCAGTTTGCGCATAACAATTCGCACAGTGCAAATACGCATTGCGTGTTAGCTTAAGTGAATTAATTCGAGTCGTATATACCATCATCAGAAATGTACGCGCAAATGCCGTGCGATCGTCAAAAAGTATTTCTAGTGACATAAATATTACGCCCTACGCTCTAATACGAAGCAAGCCTATAAAAGGCATAGCGAAAAGCCAAAAAGAAGCGGGGATCCGCACCTTCATTTCGGATACCGTTCCCGATTTAGTCACCGAATACAATAGATTCACACGCTCCATACGCGAATTTCCGCAGCCTCGACTAAGAAATCCCGCACCTCGCCCTCAGTTACTATTAAAGACTAGACACACTGGGTTTCGATATCAGCGGACCCGAGGAATTTATTATACTTCCGCCTTGAATACTCCTGTATATGCTGAATAAGGCGTAATTGTGCCCACACCCGCGTAATTGCCGATTGCTCTGCAGCGGCCGGAGGGATAACCCACTCGAGCATACACGTTGCGGCCCCTGCGACAGCATCTCGAACATCCCGAAGGAATCTCGAGGTTCATTCCCATGGAGTGGAGTCCTCGAGCTTTGTACTTACGCGATACAGTGACTCATTGTATTCACTAGCTCACAAAACAACCCATACAGCACTCTATAAACGTGCACACACGTTTATGACTTGATGAGACACATATGTATACGTATGTCCCGCATGAGCCCATATATGTATAAATAGTTGGCGACCTTGGTTAGTTTAGCTCGGTATACATTGTTGCAATACAAAGAAACAACCCAAACCGAGGCTATTCATAGGCCTTTGTGCTAGTTGCTCAATGGTTGAGTGCCTTAAGCAACAATATAGGTTACTGAAATTTTCTTTTTACCTTCGACTTCATTGACATATGAAGATGTTCTTTTAAAGGTCTCAAGCTAGCTCTACGCCTCTCACCGTCGTGAATAGAAATCAAACACACAGACGAAATTACTATCACATTTATTTAGTATGAGTACAACCCAAAAGTATTTTTTTGATAATCGTAATCTTTTAAAAAATATATATATATATACTAATCCTGAGCTATTTTGGTGGTAGAGCTTGTGCACGATTTGACTATGGGACAAAATAACAGCGCTTGCTCATCAATATTCCACTCCGAAGGATGATATGTTGCCACATGCACGAGCACGAAAACGGTTCCTACTCAGTCTTCAGGAGGAGCAGGAGAAACTTCAGCCATAGATTGGTGGCTAACATCAGACTCATCACATGCCTTTCTGTCACATAACACAATTAAAGAAAACCTGTACTGGGTCCAATACAACGGCGAACGAAGCATTTTAAAAACTACTCGTGGCACGAAAATACCTAGCACATGGCTTTTGTGGTGATCAATATTTTAATGCGTGCTTTTATTTTAATGTTTCTAGACTAGTCCAAATTAAATACACAATAACAACAAACTACTATGTAGAAGACTTCAATGTCATATCTGTAGCTTAACCAATCAGTTACCAAATATAATACTATCCAGCGTAACAATTTATCAATTATCGTAAAGTCTATATCATTAGGTCGTGGACTTTGAAATTATTTGATTTACATAAACATCTGATAAAAGAATATTTATAAATTACATTGATTTATCCTTGATTTAACTTCCGTTTAATGCTTAATTACTAGTAACTCAATTAGTTACATTAAATCCATGAAGTATGACTGTTGCGTAGCACTGACATAGGTAATTACTTTTATTTTCTAACTGACCTACGCTGGTGACACCATGTGGTGCCTTTACAGCTTCACTGAACTACTAAGGGGAGCGTATAAGGCACTCCCTCGATTAAGCAACGAGCACAAGCGCCAGTGGGGCCTCAGCTTGGGCTGTTACTGTATATTGCAACATACCCGCATCGTTATTTTTTTTTTTTTTCGAACTGACCTACACTGCCAGCAATAATGCCTTAAGGCACTCACCCGATTTTATATAGACGACTAGCACAAGGGCGCACGGCACGCCTCGGCTTGGGCTGTCGCCGAAAACCCGAATCTAACTAGCTAAACTAAGCTAAGCCTATCCGTATCATACCTGTATGGGTTTGGTTGGAGGGGGCGACCCCTTGACTGCCAAACCGGACCAAGGAGGGAAGGGGCTGGGGACCTGACTTTCCATTGGACATTGGTTCGGTAGACGGGTAGTCAGCTTGACCGGGCTGTCGTCGCGGTCAGGGCGTTCGCGCTGGGCCTTGTCGCCGGGGTGGCATGGTGCTTGCTTGTTCGATCCCGTGCCACTCCATAGCGCAGCAGACGGTATCTTGTGGGTTTTTTTAGTCAGTAAGAATCTAACACCCCACAGCTCCCCAGGGCTGTGGGTGTCCAATGAAGGATTTCTTCCCACATAAAAAAAAAAAAAAAACCTGTATGGGTTCGTGAAAAATACATGGTTACCAAGCATGTATGTTTCACGATCCCGTACATGTATTTTGTATCTGTCTATCTGTGTTCTAAACTATTTCAGTTCGAAAGGGCAAAAAAAAACAAACAAAAATAGCCCACCACTATGTGTACCTACGAGTGAGTGTGTGTGCACGTGTGTGGGGTGATCGGTGTTATGTTGTAGACGAGTGTTTGATCAAATCGGTGTTACTCTGTTCGCGCATGCAAGCTGCTTGAGGGCTCCATACCGGAGGAGCGGACCTCGGCTAGAGCAGTTGCCGAGGGTACCCGCATCGATCTAAACACAGGCATTTATAGTCCGACACTTCTTGTTTGGTTCTCTTCGGGTAGCTTGAAATCTGATTAACTGCCTCATGTCATAATCACGACCTGCATAATTAGTTTAACGCTTAGAGTACTGTATAACTTACAACGTATTACCACTAATTTCTCCACTCTTAAGGGTAATGGCGTGATGCTGGCTAATCTATGATTACCTTTCTCAATAAATGGGTTGTAAAATGAAATGTTATCAGAAAGAAGTTAACGCGTTCAAACAAACACTGTCTTCAGTTTTATAATATTAATTCAGGAGCAAACACATTAGGTTGATCGAAGGAATTATTATATGGAAATCCCATACCCTTTGAATATAAGAGATGGCAAAATGTATATTTAATAACATAATACTAGAGATCATCCGTAACTTCGCTTCTGTTTGTTTCTTTATAAATGACGACACCATACGTTATATTTTTGTAACTCTAACTGTTTATTCAAACTTGCTTGACATTTGTCGTTTGTATTTTGGCAAATTTAAACATTAACTTCATAATTTATGATATATCTGTTATTCTGATGCATAAACGATATTATTGTGAAGTTCTATAAAAATTCGTTGAGTACATTGTGCGTGAAAAAGTAACAAACTTCCATCCACCTTCACACGCTTTCTTTTCCATAATTTTAATAGGATTTGAGTTGTATTAAGAAATATCGACGTTCTATTATTTTACAATAAACTAAACTATTACCCGTGATTTCACTCCCATATCTAAAATTAATAAAATACAATCCAATATATTGTATTAGTGCACAGCATACATATATTTCAAAACACTGCTTTGTTATATTATATCCAATACATAAACATACTATACTTAAGTTTTCTTATAGTATATATCCGTGTAATGGTTGCCTGAAAGGGATAAAGTTATAAACGTACAACTAGGTATTATAGAAATGACGCACGTTAAACTACTCTATTCCATTTAATACCAAATACAAAGAAACTATTCGAAATAAAATATTTTTTCATTAACTTAACTAATGATAAGCCTTCCAGCAAACAATATGGTTAGTCGTAAAAACCACTTTCTCGGTCTTTTACGTTATAAGGATGAAGATATTTCGGAAATCCCCATAAAGGCTTGATGTCATTAAGATGCCCGTTTTACTGTAACCACGTGTAGTGTTACCATATTTCCCATGTAACCGGAACTTCCAGTTTTAGGACAGAAATCGATGGGGCACCCATTAAGAAGGGTTTAAAATCGCTATCATATACAATTAAAATTAGATTACTGGGAGAGATCCTCTTAGAGTAATATCGTAAGCTACGAGTATATGATATATGTATATATAGGCTTTAAAACAAAATAAAATAAAAATGTTGTCCTAATACAATGTTCGTTTTATTTTACTGGTTGATTTTTATTATGTAGTGTATTTATTTAGTCAAAGGGTCGAGTGGTTTTTTTAAACATGTGGAAATCTGTTATGGATATCCACTCCGACGGGCAGCTAAGGGTGGTCTATGTCCGACTACTATGGAACAAAAACGTCATGTTGTTCTTCGTACGCCTTTTTAACCAGGGAGGGGGTACTGCCTATGCATTACATCACCTTGACCCGTGAGATGTCGGCTCCTCATCAGTGGCTTTGCAGTCTGAGGGGTCGGAAGGGAAAATACCCTGATAAAACGGTGGGAAGCGCACAGAACACAAATGCTCTGCAACATTGATGGGCCTGTGCATAAACTGCCAGGGCGATAGACGTGCCCGTATCCATAATGTGTAGGTAATCCTACGGTGAAGTGGTCGTCCGGTCGTCAAAATTGGATCAGAATTAATTATTTTTTTCAGTTTAAATATTACTTAAGTTTGTTTGCCAAAGAGTATAAATATTGTAGAATAGTAAACGTAAGGATCGTGAAGTATGACTAATAATAACTTTATTATAAAGATTTCTTCTGGTTTCCTCTACATTTCGTCAACAGTTATGAAACAAAAAGATGATTGACAAACCTCGGAGACAAGGTAGTTAACCGTTTTGTCTTCGTCTATTTTAATGTAAAGATACAAATTTGCACACGGCTATTTCATTCTAAACTAAGCAGAGATTGTACTATGCTCACAAAACAACTGACATACACACATATATATATATATATTTAACACCTAGACACATAACAGATAGTTATGATCATCATACAACAGTCAGTCTTGTGTAAAGTTCAAAGCGCGATCTCTTCTCTCAGTAGTAGGGCGACGAGCCCACGAAGCTTGTATATTTATCTCAGGGCGGCAAAAAAATAAGAATCTTTCACTCATTTTAAGGGATATAAAATACACTCGGATTAGATGTGATGTTGCGTGGAGAGATGATTTTAAAGGAAATTTCGGCCAACTTAGTAATAATATATATACAGATAGGTGTCCCACAAATTTAAGATTAAAATTTGGTAACCCTGTTCAAGTGATATTAAGACAAAGTACACTATAAAGCGAGCTTTTAGCGTACATGCTGACGTCACAATGGCCAGTTTGCACAGCGCAAGTTAGTGTAGTGCTACAAAAAGCTACTGTATGTTACGTAGCTATAAGTTCACATCACGTCGGGTCTAGATATATAGACTAAAGTACATAGGTCATTTTAAATAATCTACATTCCACATACATTATATTATTTTATTGTTATAATACTTAAGAATGAAAGCCACATTAACCAGAACGTGACTAAACTAAACTTTATATATATAATTAATTATTTTGTACGTGTGTACGGCTCCTAAACGGTTGGGCAGATTTTGTTAAAAGTTTTATTTGTGTGATCAGGTGGATTAGGAAATGGTTTAGTGTAACAATTGAACCCGTAAGGTGGCGCTGCGTTTTGATGCTAGCTTTTTATACTATCAGGGCAATACAACGTCCGTCGTACGCTAAGTTATGTAAATATATATACAAAAACGTTTACATAAAAAGTGGTAAAAAGGAATAAAATTTAAAAAATACATATATTATAATGTCAAACTCATACAAAAATATATAATCATATAACAAAAATGGAGAGCATTAAAATATACAGAGTATAAAAATTACTAGTACACTTAAAATTATAAGTTATTATAGGAAATCATAAATATAAGGAAAATAAAATAGATAAATAATACTTAAATAACAAAAACGTAGATACTGGAATGATGCACATGTAAGACTGTAAACGCGGTTGATCACGCCTGGAGCCGAGTATACACGATACAGCATCACCGATCCGAGCGTGACAGTTCAATTTAGCTAACTGTTTAGAAATAATGTAAAGTGAGCCTAAAGAAGTTTTCATTTTAATAATCAAGGGGTATAGAGCCATGGGTACAGCAATTGTCTAACACCTTAGTACGCAACCGTCCTGTGAGGCGCCAGACGTTGGCGGGGATGAGGTACTATTGATGTTAACGGGAGCGGGTAATGTAGGGGGAAGGGAAACTCCAGAACGGTCGCGCACTAACTTGTCGGTTTATAGTACAATATAATTACGATCGACAAACTACAGCCAACGAAATATGGGCCTCATGGTCAAGGTCAGTATTCCGCTAGTATGGAACCTCGATATTTATCAATGATTTTCTCGAGGGTCCCTGTTTCCACTTATTAAGCATATTACTGTTGATTGACTAACATATAATTAAATATTTTAATGTATTCGTTTATAAAATTAATTGAAATATTATACATTTTTTAATGATCACCGGTTAAGGTATGACACCGATAGATGTCACTAGTTGACACATTTGTGACAAGTTCTGGTTTAGGAATCAAGAGAGGGTAAAGTGGAAAAAAGGATAGAAAGGAGGAGTGTTTAACGAGACTGAAGAAATAAGTTTAATATTTTTATGACTCTTATAAGAACAATTTTATACTTGAAGTGTTCATTACTATTATTCTTTCATTGTATAAATCTATTTCAATATAAATTTGTATGCTTATGACATCGCCCATTGTATCCCGAGTCGCATTCAAAGTTCAGTGTGTATGAACAAATGCTAATAGTCCACAGAGCCATCCACTGACTTTGCCAAAGCTGTAGCGGGGAATTTATGAGGGTACCCCTCAGCAGAGATGCCAAGAATCCTCGACCCGTTTCGACCGGCAACAATTTAGGCTCCTCTTTTGGCTACAAACCAAAAACTAACTATTATTTATGTATTTAAAGATATGTATTTCATTTTGTTGCCTCACGTATTTAAATGTATTTGAGACACTATCCTTGTTCCTGGCATACACCAATGACTACCGTTAATGGTCGATAATTTTCCTAATCAATTATTTATTTAAGCTCGTTTCAGTTCCTTGGGGCTCCGGATTTTGCCACCATATTATATATTTCATTAATTATTGAAAGTATGACTAAAATATATAATATATAATTAAGACAACTTTTTAACGAGGCTCAGTATTGGACTTAATTTACTACGGTACTGAAGAACTGTATTATTATTCAGTTATTTATTTAAAACGATATATAACTTATATCTTATAAGCATATTAAGTTTTTTCTAGAATGTCTGAAGAAATTAAGAAAGTAGAAGTTGATTTTCACTATCAGGTATGTTTATCGCGAATTATTAACTACACGTTCTTTATAGCTTCTGTATACCGACACCGAGGCTCGACAGTAAAACCTCAATCAGGCATCTCGTTTAAGTAAACACAATATTGAGACATAAATTATTATTTATGATTCTTAAAAAACATGATGAACACTGACAAAAGTATTTCGACAAATCGATAAATTCATAATTATTGCATAAGGCGCACCGCTGTCCAAAAAATAAATAAATAACACGTTATTCAAATTCGCGGATGTTGCACGATTCGTCTGATCTCATTCTAAATGTCTTACGGTCGATCTCATCGTTGCAAAAGTTAAAATTTAACGTTAATAGCCTATACGGATACTGTAAACCTCAAGAGATTGTTTGCTTGTACGCGCTGCTCTCTGGAACTATCGGTCACATTTGAAAAATTCTGTTAGCATTTTTTTAGGTTAGTTTTATTAGTTATCGAGAAATATTATAACGCTATGTAACATCACGCTACGATTCTTATGAGTAAAGCAATTACCATACAAAATATAGGTTAGAATGTACGCTAAGCGCTAAGTGCCACGAACAAGATGTGCGGGCAAGGCGTTTGAGGCAGCATGGAATTTCGAAGGACGATAACCGAATACATCAAACGCGAATGAAACCACGGATTACAAAAATTAACATATATTATAGTATCCACCGGTGATTTATTCCGTTTTTAAAAACATCCGTTATAAAGTACAACGTTTTATAATTAAAATTTTAGTTAAAAATGATTGCACATATAGTTCGCAAATTAGCCATAAATTTTATACGCCAGCGATTTAATTTTGATAACTTCGATACAACTAAATAGATATACATACGTACTTACGTGATCCAGTGTAACAAATTTGTAACTAATGTATACTAACTTAAATTATCAAATGGTAACGTAAGAGTATACAGTCTAAGGAACAAAGAAACTGAAGATGCTCGCTACTTATTTAAATTAAATTTGACTTCGGATCAATAACGGATTAGATAATCTGTAATAACAATGCTGTGGTTAGGTCACGGTACCACCTCTCACTATCAAAACTTTAGTTTCAAATAATCTCAACTAAGACACTCTTGAAGTTATTCAGAAAATGCTATTAAAAGATAAAAAGTTGACAATGACTAAAAGATGAAATTCTTTGAACAACTTACAACTTTTCAACAACTTTATAAACCTCCCTAAAGAACCGCCTGGCTCCTTTTGTAAGTCGACGCCGCGTCTTGAGTGAACACTTCCCCTGTAAAGGGTCACAAATATTTAAAACAATATTATCGTTATTTATTACATAAAATATTTATTTACAAAAAAAAATACAATAATATTCTTATATCTAGTAATATGTCTAAACCTAATACTATTGAAATGATTATAAGAAGACATTTAAAAAATATAATACAATTTATTATATGAAAGTTGTTTGATATGTATAATGTTAAAATTTCGGATTAATAAAACCAATAATCGTGACATTATCCGAAAAATTCGAAATATGCGAACTATGACTAGAACTCGAACTAGGTTTAGTATCGGAAGTTGAACATAGGACGATAGGGGGCGTTGTAGAATGGGACGGTCCTTCTAACTTTGCGAGCGTTTAAGGAATGAGGTTCTTCGTAGGAGGATGATGACGAACTAGGACCATCGACATTTGCTAGTGTATTGTAAGAGTTATGATTTTCAAACGAATGTTCAGAAGCGCTAGCAGGAGGTATTGGTAGCTCCGGTCCGTTATTATATGACAAAGAAGAGTCAAACTCAGGTCCAGACGGAGGTGCCGAATCATACGAAGATTCTATGGGTACGTCGTACGATGAAGATTGCTTCGAATCATCGTTAGTAGATCCATATTTGTTTGACAGAGACTGGTAGGATGTGGGACGACCAGAGTAATAATCCGAGTGGCTTTTCGAAATATCTTCATGACTGTCATGGCTTGAATAGTTCTCCAAGCCGGAATCCCCATCACCTTGATGGTATTGAGCTACCTCAACGCTTTGCTGGATACCGATGAATTCTATTCCAACGATTCTCCCATCCTCTTCATTGTATTCATGGGGGCCATTATCAATCTCATCTTTAAGAATGATATGTTTGATTTTCTCAAGAAGGTGTGGGTCGACGTGATAGCCTTCTGAAGTTTGTGGACTGACTGGTACGGATGTGTATGGGCCGCCGCTGCCGAAAGCGTTATAGCCATGCCATTGTGACCCGCGCGACGATGGGTAGTTGTAGTTACTAGACGGCTCACCCAATGTGCAGCTAATTAGAACAAGTATCACCTGATAAAATAAAAATAAATATGGTTACTTTAAGCACTACTAAGTACGGTTACTTAACATATATCGTCCCTATCAGTCCTCGCTTTGTGATTAATATTTCAGCGTCTTAAACCGAAAGTGCTTGAAGTAGAAATCAAAGTTCGTACGCCTAGTCGCGCTAGTCTAGATAAGTATATGTCAAGTGCTTCATAAGTATTTAATATTACTAATAGAGTATCCGATTGTCCATCTATATTTTCTCAAATTCAAAAGATTAAATATAATCCCTGGCTTTACTTATTCGAGCGCACCGAGCAACATATTTTGTGGATTCTTTAATTTCTTACTATTCCTTAGTATACTGCTCAACTCCATCTTTTGTAGTCCTCGTACTCCGGCTGAAATATTTTTACTCTTATTGTGGTTCGGCTCCATCGGTCACCGACCAACGGCCACTGTAAGAAGCTAGATATTCATAGAGAATTAAGTTAGCACGAGGTCTCTCGGTAAATTTGAAGATAAAACCAAAAAACAACCGTCCGTTTGGGAACACGGTGTCAAATTTTTCTTTTTCTAACAGGCGGTACAAATTTGGCCCCGGAGTGACGCCCAAGGCGAATGCTCGGGTCGACCAACCTAAAACCGGTTATGGCGAAAATATCTAAACTACATTTTTTTTATAATATTTGAAATATTCTAATAGCGTCAATATATTCAAAAGAATGTTTGCTAATAATAAAAATATTATGGCTTTGTTCATTTCGTAATAATATTGTAACAAATGAGAATTCCCTCATAAATATGCAACAGATTGTAATGGACATTGCTGCATCTATTACCGTTTTAAAATCGATTTCCAAATATGAAATAGTCACAAGTGATTACTTAACCACGGCAGAGATTAATAATGCATACATCATCAGAAACTAACGACCAGCCGTGTCTTCGCGGGAACGCAATATGCTAATTAATATGGCGTCAAATGATTTAGACACATATACTACTACTATCCGTTTTATGTTCTCGGTAATTTATATTGACAGTTTCACAGAGTCAAAGAAGCTTCGCAAGCCTTGTCACACGATTATTATTATTGCGTACAATTTTAGATCTTCTAACATATTCGATGAAATTATTTACTGTAAAGGGTAATTGTTATTTACATCAAATATCCAATATAACTGATACATTTAATTAGATGTTACACTTTCACGGCTTAACTATTCAACCGATCACCAGGCAATTTTGCACAAACATTATAAGATATACAGAAAAGGACATAAAGTACCGTTCATCGAAAAAATGTGTACCGTTTCGGAACAATAGATCAAATCTATAAAATGAAAACGGTTACTGTAGCCTATCTTCAGGAGATACACATCTATGTATGTATCACGTCTACTTCTCTATAGGCCTTTTAAGATATATACAAATCCGCGGTGCACATTAATTTGATGTATCTAAAAAGATTTAAGACTGCGTTAACATCGTAAGTATACGAAAAGTAATTTATTTCTCGATTAAATTACGTTGATATTTTTTTACTTTCTACTAATGTAATATGCATGTATTATATATATTAATATACATTTTTTGAAAGAATTTCTCTAAATATTTATAAAAATTGTATCAAAATCTATTCCGTAGTTAAATACATTTTATAATATTCATTGATGATAATATAACACGACAAGTTATAAAGACACTTTAAAATCGATCAATGTATATTAAATTATGCACGTTGGTGGTTTCCGAGAGAGTCGCGTAATTGTTCAGCGGATACCCCCTGTCGATAAAATTTAGAGCTTCATCATTTAGGCTTTACTGTTTTATCATCGAATGATATTAACGAATCTGATTAAAAAAAAAATCTTTTATTTATATTTTTTTAAAGATAAATTACCTTGTATTACTTTTTTATTATTAGTATAGCTTCTATAGCAAAAGAAAGTCATTTTCAAATATACAATTAACCCTTAAATGGACGATTTTTGTTTCAAGTTTAAAAAAAATATATTTGTGTAATAGACATGTATTACTGTCTAGAAAAAATGAGTAAAAAAATCTAGACATAAATTTACTATACTTTTTGCCAACATTAAACAAAGTACAAAATTCGTTCAGAAATAAGAACTAGTTGTCAAAATTAACAAAAAATTAAAAGAAGGTCAATTTTATCTGTGATGTTTAGTATGTTGTTTAAAAACAACATTGTCCGTTTAAGGGTTAATACACACAAAGTTTTTTTTTATACTAAATATATATATATATAAAAACCGCGGGAAAATGTAGTTACCGATATAAATATATAAAACAGCAATTAGCATATTGTACATTGAAGTTAAAAATGCACAAATGTTATCTAAGGAAACTTCTAGAATTGTTATATATGTTTTATGATTAAACTTGTTATCAGATGAAAACATGACAGAAAGAGTAAAATCAGTGATGATACTCCTCTTATTTACTGGCGAACTCATACAATTGTATATTATTATTACGCGGAAAACATAAAATCCTCGATGTAGGTACATCCTGACTACCATCCGAGAATCGCCGGTCACTTCGTTTCGATTCAATAAAATTTTGCCTTTCGGATCATGCACAAAATAATTCGAAAAACAGAAGAATATAAATTTGTAAAATATATATATTTTTATAGGAACAATATAAGCGTATTTGGTTTAGCAATTCACTCTTATAGTTTATCACATCCTACGAGAAAACTTGTGAGGATGGATGGATGTTTGTAATAATTTTACGCATAAACTATTCAAGGGATTTTGATTGAGGCATACGAGTAACATAGCTTATATGTTAGAATAACATATAAGCTTTACTTTATAAAGGTATTATTTAAATTAGCTGAAATATAACGATATGTGTGAAGTGAAATTGGAATAAATCCTGTCATTTGTGAGATATCTCGACGGGCGCTGCATAATCCGTTAAAATTACACGCAGCTTATGCTTATTAAGCTATTATTATTTATACAAAATACAAACGTATACAAAGTCGCAGTCAGCTATTAGTAAATACATATGATATAATAAGAATCGAATCCGCTATATAGAACAAGAGATTGTAAGCAAAAGTATCACATTCTGTCACTGTATTAGGAAAGTTTATAAAATAAATCAACCAGTAGCGTATTTACGAAGTTCTTTGTATCTTTATCGGATATTATAAAAAAATATTATAATAATTAAAACGAACATTTACATACGTTTTTATCCGTGTTAAACAAAGAAATAATTTTAACAAGACTTTTACGGCCGGATCAGAATGAAGTGGTCAATAATTACGTGAACATCATTACGCTTCCCCATAAGGATTAAGCAGTAAAGATAGAACTTTAACATAGGTTCATAATCAGGTTTAATGGTAACGAGAAAACAATAAATAAAAAAATAGAAGACAGTTCAAAATTGGTCCAAAAAAAAAAATGATTATAAAAAATAACAGAATCATTTTTAAGAATAAGAAAGTGCCCCTGTATCATTTAGTTCTATATAAAGTCCTATTTTTAATTATTTTTTTCATGTGCTTTTATTATTAAAATGAATATTATTCACAGCAATTTTAATACTAAAAAAGAACACAGAGTATTTATAAAAAAAAACACGTAACATCACTTGATAACTTCAAAATATTATTGACGAAATGTTGTAAAACAGCTCTCGTTTGTGCACCATTATCGTATTGCGCGAACGTAATATTAAAAACTTATTCGAACACGTCACTTTTACTTAACGACCGGCGGATAAATTAGCAAAAATTAATTATCGATACGCTTCGTTAAAAATAAGAGTAACTTACACATAGTGATTTAGCCATTTCTGTGTCGTGTCAACGTTCGAATGGTTTAAAAATTACGTTGATAACACCTTATATAGGAGTCGCACGGAGTACCACTTTTACTTTTTTATTTTTTTAAACACACTAATTCTATAGTATATCGAGGACATGAAGAAATTACAAATAAATTTCGGGGTTTTCATATTGTATAAGATATGGCACACCTACATCGTTATTTAGTACGTAAATCGATGCAATTTATCTTTGTTCTTGTTTTTTTTTTGTCATGGACTTCAAAAAAATTTCATTCATCATTACATGACTTGATGTTTGTTTTATTTTACAGATTATTTCAGTCCGAAATTTGAAAATAATGCATATCGACAATAGCGCCTTCTATACGATATGACTATCGATAATAATAATTTGTAGCTTTTAATTCACTTGAAACGTAATGGAGAAGTGTAAACGCTCGAGAAATTAGTACCGCATGACTTCAATGAAGCATATCAACAAACATGCATTGAGTGCTGTGTTACATTACTCAACTGTCAGAATAACGAGAGAATTTTAAATCGTATCATTACTTGAGACGAAAAATCGACATTCGGAAACGCTCACCGCAGTGGTTGAACCCAGAAGAACCCAATAAATCCCGACCCAAGCGAAAGTTAGCTTAGTAAAAGATACTGGGTAGTGTTTGGAGAACCAGTACTGACGTCATATTCTACAGCTTCCTAAGATTTAGTCAGACGATTACGGCAGATCTGTATTGTAAACAAATGCAAACCATGATGAAAAAGCTAGCCATTACAGAACCAAGACTGGTCAATCTCTCTAGCTCACTTTTTTTTTTTTATATTATAGGGGGCAAACGAACAGGTGGGTCACCTGATGGTAAGTGTTCACCATCGTCCATAGACACTAGCAACACCAGGGGAGTCGCAAGCACTGTTACTTCACGTCGGCTTTCTGTGAGAGGGTGGTACTACCCCGGGCGAGCCGACCCATTCATTTTGAAACCAGTAATAGTTTCAACGTAACTCTACCACCTAGAAAATCATTGGTGCTCCAGGACAACACTAGACCTCATACTTCACCACAGACGGTCGCCAAATTAGAGGAACCGCGGCTGGAATGTTTCCGACGCCCACCATACTCACCGGACTTTGCTCCGACAGATTAGTACTTTTTTTCGGAATTTGGAGAATTTCTTGCAAGGAAAAACTGTCAAACTGCCTACAAAAGTTTTTTTATTGATTCTCGTGAACTAATTACACAATTATTTCAGCAATTCAATCAAGGAGCTGTATATAAATTGGCGAAAGTGCATAGATAATGGTACTTACTTCGATTGATTAAATATATAATTTCTTTTTTTTTTTTACTTATTCCATATAAAACGTTAATCTCATATGTAACGAAGTAGTACATTATATGTATAATTTATTATTATTAATGGCCGACGAAGTACGAATATAGCTAACGAGATATACTTTTAGAACTGCAAATAAAGATAGTACATTTGTCTCCCCAACCTCACTATGGAGCAGGGCGACATCATTATTTCTCGTAAACTTTTATTTCTGTATTTTCTTTCACTCTCTTTTGTTTCAATTAAATTATACGACATAAAAATATTGTGTTATATTTTTACACGAATCTTTATATATAAAATTCCTTTGTGCATGTGTTCGTAATTCTTCGTTCTCTATAGAGCTCGACTGACCTTGATGAAATTTTTTTTTTTACTAACCCTTAATGGTTCTTAAATATAGTTGGATCTAGTAGGTGGCGCTATTATAGTGTTTTTGTTTTTAATTTTCTTAGCATTGTTTTTATATTTTTTATGAAAATTATATAACCGGTATACTTCAGCCTCGCAGAGCCACTTAATATTTCTTTTATATTCGTGACATATTAACAGACATTTGATATGATGTCTGGATATTGGGTCCGTAAATACTTTATATAGCTGAAAGATCAGTATTTTGCGAATTATAAATACATTATTTAAATTATAACGAACCAGAGAAGCTTTATATTTACGTTCGTATGACTATTAAATAGCCAATTTTTCGATATGATAATATAAGCAATGAATCCATTGGAAATATTATATTATGAAACTAGACACATTCGTCTAGTTATGTGGCAATGTTAAACAATCCGGGTGATAATAACGATGAGATATAAATCCCAAGGCATACAGACAATTCACATAATGAAGCTACAGTTTTAAGCATGCACAAGCTTATGCTGTGGGAACACATATTGGTCCTGAAACATTCTGTAGATTTCCTAACAGCCTAGTTTATTTAAACTTAAAGAAGCCTTACAAATGCAAAATGTTCTGGTAATATTTACCAGGGCGACAATATTCCAGAACTTATGAGGATGTTTACTCAACGTAGTACTGGAGAGGTTTTGATGCTCAGTAGGAACCAGATATGAGTTATATTAAGAATACTCACATCATACGTTTGTCTAAACACAAGATCCAGATCAAAAGAGAGGTTGCAGATTTTGCGATAGTGCGAAGGAAACTCCAAAACAACTCCTGTGTGATTGTGATGTACTGAAGCCTATATGTTATACAACCGAATGCTAGGAATATACGTAAGGCTTACGAAAGTGGTATAGACGATCTCGACCAAAATAGGCCTGCAGTATATAAAAGCTAAAAGGAATTGATCTTTGAGTAGTGTGGGGCGATCACAGTAGATTTTATAAGCCTCAGTGATACAGAGTTTAAACCTGCATAGCCCCCTTTAGAATAAAAATGTATAAGAAACAATAATACTCTTATTCTATAAATACTTTAATAAGTAAAATTGCTGAAGTATCAAAACTGAAAGAGCTTTAATCTTAATATAAATATTGTACCATAAACTTGTTTAATCGTTTACATTTTGTATTTCACTTGCAAACCTGCATTATTTTGTTATATATCATGAAACTTGAGTTTCCGTGTTGCCTCTAAATTTCCCTATATGATTTTAGTTAAGAGACCATCGTACTCGCGAGGCAATTCTGATAGTTAGTGAGTCATATATAATTGAATAATGTATCATCATCATCTTCATTTCCGATTTGAAATATTTTCTTATTTATCATTAACGTATTAAATATTTTCAATTAGTTTATTTTTGATAGTTATGTTATTTACTCAGTATAAGTTATAATGGAATTATTCCAAAACTAAAATATTTGTTATTTTTGTCATAGAAGTTATTACAACGCTGTTGGCAACCTTTGAAATACCCCAATAACAATAACGAATCGGCAAGAAAGTGCGCTCAAAACACACTTGCAGATATACTTATAGATGTACAAGTTTCTAACTCGCAGAGCACTTTCAGAGGACCGTGAGTCATCACGTGCTCTCTGGTATTCGGTTTGTCGATCCGTTTTCCATTTGTTTTTTTTCGCAACCTGCTCACGGTACAAGGAATTAGAGTCCTGATAGCTTTCTCTGTACACAATGAATTTGACTATAGAAGGAAGCTAGAAATCGAAGCCGATGGCTGAAACAAATTCACTATACGGTGAGTCCAATACAAGACAGATAGTATATGGGTTCTGTGAATTATTCAGTATGCAGGTATAAAGACGTCAGTATGTTGTTGGCTCTCTGCCCATGCAATACAGGTAAACAACCCTATTGTTGATGCACCTGTATCAGCTGTAAAGAGAGGACGCCGTACCGCCTACATAGTTCTATTGACAAATGAGGTCTTCTGGACTTTTGAGTATCGGGCTTTGATTTCGTAAAACACAAATCGCAGACTCCATTCCAGTGCATCCATGCGTCACTTGTATAATAATACGAACCTCCCCCAATCCCATGGAGGAGATCGTTTCAAATGGAGGTTCTCTTAACGAAAATCACACGATACCGCGTGCTGTATTGATGATAGTCATCGCTATGGCAGTTTATTCATAGCGATTATATAAGAAACAACATATCTTCACCATACCTTGGAGCCCCGTAAACGACCAAAGGGACTTTAGTTCAGTATAATCAGACGTAATAACGTTTATTATGTTTATATTTTGTCTCAGTGTAAATAAAACAAAACGTTAAACAAAAATGTAAGAATGATGCAATGGAAATAACTCTGTATATTTAATTCGGCTTAAGCATACAGTTACGAACTTCTCTAAAACTATTCGGTTCTAAACAACAATTGTGTGAATGTACGTTTATCCTCCAAGGGCATCTACAATAGTTGTTATATGAACTTCCCGATACTTTGGGGAATGTACCGAGAATCGTAATGTTTGATAACTCACGATTCGCTCTGACTTTAATATTTGAGGGAATAGTAACAACTAATCGAACTGCGACGTGAGGCGACGATGGTAGTACTGTCTTATGTTTTCTAGTGTAAAAAGGAGGGATTGAGTTTGATATCGTGTTGTTGTATTGTAGGCAATAGGCCAACCCCTTGAGCTAATTGCCTAATAGCTTAGTACCTTAATACTGGCCCTAAAAAACCGGTGAAACTGTAAAAGCCTATCAGTTCAATAGCGGTGTTAGTCGATTAAAAAAAAGGAGAGGGGATTATTCAAATTACATCGCCGGACCGATCGCATCTACAAATGATTCGTAACTTATTCAGTATGTATTATTTAAGGTAAACGATTTTATTATTAAAACTTGATTGTTCTTAGTCAACTGACCGATTATATAGTAAAGGGAAAATCATCATGGATGACGCCATACTTTTATAACTATCCCGCTGTCGTTATCCCAATATATATACTTATCTATATATTTAATTTTTAACATCCTGCCCTTTTTCTTTTATTACTTTATATATGTTTATATACTTTATATAATGTATATACTAGCAGGCCTTTATTTTTATTAACGTGGAGAAATCCATCAAGGATACACCTTCCTCCCAGGGGAAGAGTGGGTAGTGTGAGACTCTTACTAACTAAGCCCCACGGTGTATCGACCGCCGCTTAGTTGGGACGACATGGGATCGTACAGTGCTATCACCATGTCACTACAACGGCCAGCTCAGCGGAAGGTGTCCGCCGGGCGTGTTTCTAAGAAGGAGGCAAGTTGGGTGCACACCAAAGGGGTTCTCTTCGTCAACCGAACCTGTGCAATGGGGATATAGGCCCCCCGGCGCATCCCCCAAGGTTTGGCTACGAAGGTGGGAGGAGCTCTCCACCACCACAGCCAGAGTACAACCCTGTGACTCCTACACACCACACTCAGAAAGAGTATGCTGCGCGGTGTCCTTCCCAGCGCCACACTCATGACATGCGGCGATCGGCTCACTACGTGCGATCTGGTGCAGGTACCAACCGAAGTCTAAACGTTAGGGAACCCTACTCCCTATTCATCCATTCCGCCAGGACCGGACGACGGCGTCAATGGTATATTTACCATAACGTCCTTCCCCCAGTCCTGCTTCTACCTCTTTACCTCGTTGTTTTGGACCCACATCCTCATAACGTCTATTTGCCTGGAAGCTGGAGGCTCCCCACGGCGTTTCTTAGCCGCAGTATAACGATACACGGCGAAGAGAACATCCGCTTCCAGCTCCTAGGGAAGGGAGCCGGCGAGCATGATGGCCGCCGCCAAAGATACAGTCTTGTACCCTGCAAAGTATACTAGCAGGCCTGACGGACGTCTTGCCATGATAATAAAATATTTATACTTATGTGCATCAAATGCTTAAAGTAACTAATGTATTTAATTTGATAAAAATTAATACTGCACCCATTTAAATAGTCTTCCAATCACCTCATATTGTTGGACCATTTTTTAGAAGGTTATAGTAAGTTATCCTTAAAAGATAGGTATATGCCATCGCAGAATTTTTTGTAGATCTATAAAAGAGGAATATCTCAGTATGTATTGTAATGTTATATCACAAAATAATTAGGCAACGTTTTCGATAAAAGCTCCAAAGCGGCTTGACTTTTTCCAACACTTCCAACAATTATCGTTATATTTCAACCAATTTACAAAAGACCTGACAAATTATATACCTTCACCTTTTTAATATCACCTTCCCCAAGTATTACTCTAACTATTGGCGAAGACCGCATTATAATCCGTTCAGTAGTGTTTGAGTTTATCGCGAACAGACAGACGCGGCGGACCACTTTGTTTTATAATATCTAGTGACGATAGTGATTCTACGAATTTTCCCTAAAAATGAAATAGGAACACAGGGCTCTGTATTCTTTATAACAATAGATGTTTTGATATCATTTTCCTTGTTATTTGTTACCGATCACAAACCTTCGGCGATGTCGATAGATTACATTGATATATTATTATAGAATTTAAGGTAAAAAAAATATATAAGTTTTAGCATTGGAAGACAATTATTTTGTTTGTCAAATATCTGCAGATACTGAAACAAAAAGCGATATATGTAGTACCAAAACTAGAATTGTAAAGATTTGAAAATTAGAAAGAATTTGGTACCATAATGGAAAATTTGCGAACAAAATTCGGTGGCAATAATTGCAAACGATTGCATCGAAATTATTAATGATACTATTACAAATAGTTATGATAATGAAGATTATTACAAAATGAATTTTTGGATGAAGAGGGGATCTGTGACTGCACTCATGGAGTATAGCGTGTATTTGGTCAATAAAAAGCAGTGAACTGATTACCATAACCCTGGTGACCTTACACGGATACTGTTGAATGGATTTCAACCGTATTGTCTCACGAGGTAGCGAATCACACACAGTTAAGCGCAAGCCCCAAAGCTATTGCACCGAACTTTCCACAGATTTTTCAAATTCATTATCTACAGTCCAATCAATATTTTACAAAAGAAAACTTGTGATGATACACGGATGTTTGTTGCTTTTTAACGCAGAGAGTATAAAGCGTTTTGATTACATTTTATAGTAATATAGCTTATACATCAGAAAATAACGACGAGTGTTGTGATAAGGGGTGTAGCGAAAAACATGCTAAAACTGTCAGTCTGACTGACATTCAAAGTTTTGTAACCTCTTGCTTAATTATATTTAATGTTATAGTATGGTACACAGTCTGATGAGAGAGTTTTTGTGAATTTTAATAAAGTTATTTAACATTTAATTGTTTTTTTCCTGTAAGGCTTAATCATTTCTTACAAATATTTTTTGAAAACTCTAAGATTGATGTAATATACCAATAATTATAGTATATAGTATAGTAGTGTTACCACCTATCTTTCACTAGTATAAACCACCCTCTCGTATCTATTCACCTCTTTCTTCATTCCTGTTTACCACTGAGGCGTCTCTTTTATTCTTCTCTCGCGTCTATTTACCCTCAGATGTAAGAAAAAAGAAATGGTACAATTGGTCGGTACAATATTAATATTATTGGTGTTAAAAAGTGAATTGTTTGAATAACCAAATTTACAGATAAAAAAATGGCGAACTTATTCTTCAATCTATATCTTTATATAATCTTTGGAAAAGTTCAAAATGATCTCTATGAATATGACCTTTTGGACTCTTATTTCTTTGTGTCTTAATAATCTTAAGTTGATTTCTGTTTACCCCAAATAAAGTAACACCATTGTGTTTTAAAAATATTGAAATAAATTAATAAACTAGATACAATACTTAGAATAATAATTTATTTTTAATCGTTTTATGCTTTTTAATTTTTATTCTTGAAGGTAATTCCATTTTTCATGTTTTATTTTTCTTTCAAAGAGATAATAGTGTCTTCATAGTCTAATTTGGTTTAAGTTTAGATTCCTTTCAAAATTAAGAAGGTGGTTGAATCTTCCGCTGTTTTACGTTACTGTGAGCAAATACATGTCAAGTGTAGTTATTTCTATTCATTATTTTTACTGTTTACTCGTTTTATAATATATGAAATCCTATACTACTTTTTTTTTATTAATATTATAAACAGGTAACTTTGTGATAATGAATGTTTAGCGGGACATGGCAGCGTGAGTATCATGATACTACTTTCAGAAGGTTGGATATTAAATAATAGATTTGACTCCGATTATGTAAATTTACACTTTTGTTTATTTTATTTTTTTAAACTGACTAACCGCTGTTATCCTAACGGGCCTTTACAGCTTCGCCGAGCTTTTAGAGCGAGCGCTTAGGGCACTCAGCCGAAAGGCAACAAGCTCAAAGGTGCCACAGTGGCCGAACCTCGGCTTAGACTGTGGCCTTGGGTACAACGCGAATCGAACTAAACTAATCATTTAAGCTAAATTAACCATGTATACTTTAGTGTAACACATATACATATGTAGGCGTAAATTCATATAGAGTCTGATAGTTTTGGCTAAGGTTAACAAACCAAGAAAAAAGGTTCTTTACAGCACGTGTGTGGGGTCTAGTGTGGTATGTGCAGGGAGCTAGTGCATGCGGTGTCACAGTATCGCGCTAGCAGCATGCTCGAGGGCTCTCATTCAGGGCATGGAACCTAGGCTTGAAATGCTGCTGAGAGGGCGCGGCGTGTGTGCGAGAGCGAAGTTGACCGCTCGACCTCGCCGACTTGATCGGTGGGCTCACGGGCGTGCGCGAGCATGTCTGTTTAAAGAGTCGTTGGTATGCAAATCATTCGCAGCCGTTAATCATCCGAGGGATCGGTGAGAATGTTTCGCGGTCGTCTTTTAGGGTACTTCGCGACGGGCTTGCGGGTGTAGTTCGCAGCGGATATCACTAACTGGTTGGGGTGATTTGTGGCTCTGTCAAAATAATTAGTTGTGAGGGATTTGATGTACGCTTGAGTCGTAAGAATCTTTAAATCCTTATGAAGATCGTTGTTCCATCGATCGTTCGATGAATGACCAAACACGGGACAACTATACGTAAGAATAGGGCGGACATACGTCTTATAGAGAGTGAGCTCATGCCTCAGTGACTTTTTGCTCTGTGAAGATAATAGCTTATGTAATCGGCCCAAGATCATACCAGCCTTATTCCGCACTCTCTGCATGTGAGAGGTATTTGTCCTATTTGAGAGGTAGTCGCAAATGACCTACCGGGGACGCGAAACTAAAAAGCTTATAAACTAGTCCAGCATGCCAAACTTTATCGAAAACTTTAGTTGCATCGAAGTCAAAGTCAGCCACTCTAACGGACGAAGGGCTGTTCTCATGTGTTATAACTGTTTCGTTACAAATGAATATTTGTTGCTCTGTCCCTCAAAAACGATTAGAAACGAGTTATGGCGAAATTTTATAATAATATAACTTATACGTTAGTATAACAAATATACTATCAATTATAAAGATATTGCTTAATCTGGTCAAAATATAACTTTAAGTTTCAAATAGGTTTAAAAAAGATCGCTTATATCGATACAAATACCGACGAAGAAGATTTAATATTCATGCTTTTTCAAACACACACTCACACCCTTATACAAAACCTACTAATCTTTAACTATCTCAATTAAACTCAAACACATTATAAGCCTAAAACAATAACATCTGAATATTTATCACGTCAGCGAGAACTTGAATTATTTCCGTCAGTACAAAAGAAACTTTATTTCCATGCTCGTAAAGAATATAACGCAATGATAAAGTATACTCATTAAAGACACACTCATAAATCGTAGCTTAAAGGTAAACTACGGTTAATGAACGGGTAAAGTTTAAAACTTTTGAACGTGTCCGATCATCATTAGAGATGCTACTAGTGCCTCGTTTCAACCGCAGTTTAAAAGCATTGAAAAACTTAAGAAATGCTAACATTCAACTGTCAAACGCATAGCCCAGTTCATTTAAGATTTTAAATAAATTCGTTAGCTTTATGTATTTTAACACAGAGTCATTTGGTAGTATTTATGACAATAATTGCGACTTTCATGAGCTTTTATGGTTGTTTGTAAAGTGGTGTTTTATTTGGTATCGCACAGCACACAACTTACAACTTTTTCGAGATGTTTTGCTTTATTTCTGGACTTATTTAACTATAAATAATTGACATATGTCAATATCAAACTGCGTGTTTAAATGCGGTAAAACTGTGACATCTCAAGAGAAGGGGAATGCGTATTAAAGTCGTTGGTATTGTGGAACAGCATCACCGGAATGTCGGTGATGATTGTGAGACTATCGTTTATTTTTCCTTTAGATTACATTAAGGTACCTGGGGCTTAGAAGGTTGCATGAACTAGATTTTGTATGAAGTGAATGAGAGAGCCTCGATGAATACTATTAATAAACATAATGCCAATAGCGATCGGATGGCAAAATAACAAATGAACGTATACTAATCAGGGGAGAAAAAGTGAAACTTGATTTTATAGCAACTATTAACAACGATATATTAGAAAAAATTGGTTGAATAAAAACATGAGCAAAGTTGGTTGAACAGATAAGCGACGAAGCTGAGACAATCACTGAGACCGAATTCATTTACGAGCATCATCGTCTTTTTCTATAGCTTCTTATTGTATTCGATCTCTAGATTACTCCTGATGACGTAGTTGAAGTATCTCATGTACCAAATCTTTCATATCGTTGATACTGTGGCGGTAGCGTTGGTAGGTGAAATGGTATTAATGCCGCTCCTTTCATCCTTGCATCTAAAACAGAGTTCATAGATTTTTTTAAATAATATTGGTCTAATACAGTTTTATCTGTTAAGTAAACCATTTGTCTGTTGCTTGTGCTCAAAACGTGTTGGCTATATATGTAGGGATCGTCTCATTATAGACTACAAACGGTGCAGAAGGATTCATTAAATACAAACTTCTTGCATTCCATTTTATTCTCCTGGAAAGTATATAAAAAAAATTATAATATCTTATATGATTAAATTATGGCGAATCAGAGTTATAACAATGGTAAACAATAAATTAGAGTCACTTCTACGAGAGATATTTCATCACTTTTATGGATAACTCAAATATACCTTGTAATTATTTATTTTTTGCAAATTGGTTATAGGAATGTTTATTGTTTTTGCTTACACAGAAACTTTCGTGGACTGCAAAATTATTATTGTGTAATTTTTTAATCTAGCTCGGTAAGCATTGCATTGTAATTAAATATTTGTTGTAGGGCCTTTTTGTATGCACTAATTATTACATGAACATGGGCATGGTAGTTTGTTATATAATTTAAAACCTACAACACAACACTTATATTTGTTTATGTATTTTACTTTTCATCATATACATGGTTCCATTTTCTAACTGACTAATAGGGCCTAATGGGCCCTTCACAGTTTTATCGGACTTTTTGAACGAGCGTTTAGGGCGCTCAGCCGCATGGCGACAAGCTCAACCTCTGCTTGGGCTGTTGCCTTGGATCTGTTGCATTAATTGAGTAATGTAAAAAATATACTTGACAAGAGAATAATCTTAAGACATAAAAAATAATTTTGTAATTCGGTTATATAGCTTTCGAATAATAAGCACAGAAATGGACATATAGACGATGCCTTGTATAAGTTGCAAAGATATGCATATAAAAGTTTAAATTACTGATTCATGTAAACACACAAAGAAATACTCGTCTTAAAAATTGCTTATTCTCATACATTTTTCAGATGTAAATCTAGTGTAAAGAACAATTACATGATTTTTTATATATTACGATTTTGACTTTATAATAAATTTATCGGAAAAAAATTTTGCGTATTGTCTATTTGACTAGATATTCAAATACTAGAATAAATAATACAGTAAATCGGATTTATTAAAATAAATCTATTAATTGAGAGCCAGACTTACAGCTAGGTCCCTCTAGGGTAACCTAGGACATTCGGCTGAAACTGAATAACTTAGTTGGATTTGTAGTACAGTGTTGGAACTCTAGAGGTCTCTACTAGTTTCGACAAGACTGCATTTAATAATTATTTTTAAAATAAATACAGAATTATACGGTATACATTAATTCCATTAAATTTTCTTAATATTTTATTAATGTAAGATTTATTGATGATTATTGTACTACGATGGTTGACAATGTAGACTGCATTCATGTGTTTATTTTTTTCACTCAATGCAAAATGCAGATGATGCAATACAGCATCACAGACACATCGTCCATAGAGTTCTTTTATTTTCCAATATTTTATCTTAAATATAAATACAAAATGTCATAATAATAATAAATATGTGGTTGATATGCTTTTATAAATAACTTTAAAAATAAACATAGATATTGTTTTAAATGTGTTATAATAATATAGGTGTATTTCTTATTATTTTATATTTCAAACTTTGCATTTATTTTTCGAATATATTTAATCATACAAAATTGCGGAATATAATTATAGTAGGTAAATGCATGAATTCATTTGCTTGATGTGAAAATTTATTTTTAAGTTAAATATGTATACGTAAAATAAGGAAAACTGTTTTCATGAAATTCATTACCACGTTATAACGTTTTTTATTAATTACCATTCTCGTATGTTCGTTCGGACACTCGATAACGAATTAATTGATTTCTATTTACTTTCTTAATGAGGAATGGTGACTTGAAAATTTGAACAAACGAACATGGCAACTGACCATTTAACATGATGAAAGTGTAGGAATAGAAAGAAAAAAAAGAAGAACGTAAGAGTTTTATGTCAAATTTATTAAGATTTCATTTTGTAATTTCAGTTAATAATTTAATATAGTTCGTTACTCACGTATGCTGATTAGAATTCAGGTTATTCAGATCCTAATGTACTATACTATGGCATTGTGTTATATTATGTATAGTAATATGTTAATAATGCTAAGTAAAACATGAATATACATAGCTACAGTTTAAAACTTGTTTTAGAATGGATATTGTGGAACATTTTCAAATTCCATAGACAATATTTGTGTCGTTACGAAGTGGCACAAACTAATTTATTTACAACAGGGATATGAATAATTAAAATCTTTCTGAAAGACTGTAATATTTTTAACCAAAATACACAGAAATAAGATTTTTAAAATTGGCTCAAACGCCATAACTCCCGTCGTCCACGTCATTGCTTATGTCATAAAACTGCAGTTAATCAATAAGCACGGGCACTTTTTTTTTCAGTATCTCTCCATATCAGACTGAAATTACATTCAATTTAAGCGATTAGTGATAAATTAAGTGCAAACGTGTATAGATTTCGGGAATACGATTGTGCACTGTTAATTATCTCGTGTGTTTGAAGTGAAAAAGTGCTATAATGAATTCTTGTTTAGTTCCCCGTTAAGATGTACAGTTGCTTAATAATAATAAGGTTTGTTAGTAGGGCCGTGTTTATATTGTTTAGTTTTCGGGTTATTATGTGTACATAAATAAATAAGTGTGTAGTGTTGAAGTATTGCTGTGTATTTTATTTTTCTCCTTTGTTTCCTATTTCTTATCCTGGTATCACTGACAAAAAATAAAAGTATAGTAAATACATATTTTCATAGTATTTCGATAGTCCAATTGATTTTAATAAGATTGCTTTTATTTTTTGTACTTTAGCGCATCGGTCCGCCATTTCTGTGGACGCTTGACGTCATTGATTTGCATATGTACGCCTGACTTTAATTTAATTTCATGCTATTAGTCAAATCTCCTAGGGTTTTCTAGGACAAGAGAATACAATACAATTAGTATTTGGTTTTATTAACCATTAGTGTGTCAGAATGATTTATGTCATCTATTATATTAAAATGTGTATATTTTAAAAAAGTCATGTAAATCGAATCAGTAATTCTCAAGTTATAACCGTATTAACGTATAGAAATACCTTGTTTTATGATATATAAGGATGGAAAGGCTAAGAGAGAAGGATATATAAAAATTAAAATGAGATTTTAGATACGTATTAGTGATTAACAGAGTTAAAAATTTTGATCCCATATTCCCTGGATGTTATTATAATGTTGCATGTTTCTTCTTTTTGTTTCATTAATTATAGAAGTAAGTATAAGGGTAAGGTCGCCAAAATTATCATTATTGCTTGGAGCAAATAATATCAAAATGTTAACATCAATTGCAACAGCAACTCAAGCATTATAACTCTTTTGATGGTTGGAATCTGCAATGTGATTAATTCGCTAGCTTTTCCGAATATAATAGAATATAAAATGAAATGCTACTCGGGACTCCTAACTTTAGGCAAAAACAGAACGTTGTTCATTAAAATCGAATGCTATAATTAAAATGTCTTTTTTCAAATTTTACAACAAATCATAAGTTCAATTAGTAACTTATTACTGTGGAATTTTTGTGTACAAAGTGAGAATATTGGCGGCGTTGCCCTAAGTACAGTAGTAAATGTATAGTATGCTATTGAATTTCATAGCCTATTCATTTCAGAATCAATATAAGAAAGATCATGATAATGTTTTATAATAAGTAAAAATTAAATCTATTGATTTTTGTTTTATTTATTTATAAATCTAATAAGATAACTGAACGTTTTATACGTCACTACTAATGTAAAGAGAAAAGATTTTTTTTGTTTTGTATATAATGTATTAAACTTCAAATATACTTAACCGATTCCAAAAATTATTTTAGTTATATTATCAGCGAATAACACAGTCGATATTTTACTTTCAAAATCTATATTAATGTGAGCGACACCGCGTGCAAAAGCTAGTCATATATAAAATTAGAAACGATATACACTACCTGTGTACAAATTTTTATCAATAGTCAAAATCTCACAATCTTATAACATTTTGTTAAAATAGTATAAACCAGTTTATGTATGTCATTTTAGTATTAAAGAATTTCCGTCACCTGTAGCCACTTTCCATGAATCTTTATGTTTTATTTTTGGTCGGTTTTTGTTGCTGTGACTGTCACCGAATTTTAATTGTATAAATATTAATAAGATGTTTATCCTTCGTCCCCTCTCCTCCGAACCTTCTTTTTTCTCATTTAAATCTTCATAATTATCAGCCTCTCAACTCTTCTCTATTTATTCATTCTTTTTTTTTCTTTATGACTTATTAAGTAAAGTGTGTGGCAAAACTAATTTACCACCGAGACCCATTAGTGTGGTTAAGATATATATACGAGTAATTAGTAGGGCGAAAAATATAAAGGCATTATGCGTATTTCCCAGTATTTTATTTGCACTTTTCAATCTGCCTTCTTAAAGAATCCAAGTTCATACGTTGAATTACTCTTGCGAATTATTAAAAACATGTATTACCTCATTCGATTGGTAATAATGCCTAGAAAAATATAAGGAAGTTTTAAACAATCGTAAATCTTATTAAATTACTAGCAACCGACCCCAACTTCGTCCGTATTAAATTACAATATAAATATTAATGAGAATAAAATATAGACACATATAAACAAACTGTATCTTTTTTATAATAATAATATACATATAAAGTTTAATTAAAAATCGAAAGGACGTGACAGTTGTGCCGAACTGGCTCGCAGCCATCACTCACTAAGGCTGAGTTGCACCAGACAATGTTAACGTCTAAAGTTCAGTTAAAGTAATTGTTAGGCGATAAATAGGTTGCACCAGTTAACAATAGTTAAAATGAGGTCACGATTTAACGTTAACAATTACCGGTCGATATTGGCCGGTTAACATTATTGTTATTGTCAACTTTTGAACTTCTTGTCAGCTTAGTAGTCAAAATTTAAAGTATTATCTAGTTGCTGCAAGAAAACCTTTGGAAACTGAAAATAGTTCTTCCGAAGAACAGAAATAATACATATGAAGATATGTGCGTCTTAGGAAGAAGGAAATTTATCTTTCTAAAGTTGATCGGTTCGCTAAATGGGGCAAAGAAATATTATTGAATAGATTCCGGGTGTATAAAAAATTTGCAGGTACGCTAACTCTGCACTTAAAGCATTTGTTAAGTCCGCCAACTATGAAGTAAGTTCTAATATGTTTACATGTTATTTAAATTGAATATGCATCATAGAATAAAATAGTATATAACAAACATGTAATAAAAATTTATAATACACTTGTATTGCTTTTCTCCGAATTGACCATTGATATAAATATATATTTAAATATCTAATATTCAATTTCACAGAAAGAGATATGAAGTAAAAAACAAAGGATAGTAATTATAACACATTGATTTTTTGCGCGCAATGACCATCTGGTGAATGATACAATAAAGACTTGCCAAGTAAAAAATGTTATCCTCTTCGATTTTAGGGACTAATTGCTTTATTTGCGTTTTACCTAATAACTTTAATTATTAGAAAACGTTTCATGGTGCAACTAGTTCTAGTAAATGTAACTGTTAGTGGCTCTTGTCATTGTTATAATTAACTTTAACAATTACAATAACCGACTTTTTGGTGCAACTCAGCCTATGTGTATCACCCGACTTATCGGCACGCTTAAGAGTATCTCCTATCGAAATCATCCGGTGTATATAAGTATATCTAGAAACCATAGAAGATGGTATGTATGCAGATCAGGTCTTTTAATTCTCTACCACAATACACATAATGAGAAACCCGTCACAATGATTCTGTAATTTCATTAGATACAGCATTTATCCGGTTATTATTAAACACATATAAAAAAGGTTTAGTTTGTCACAAATAATTTCATTACAGAAAAGAATTAATAACATGGCCCAGAGAATTTGTAAAAATAAATGTTATTTCCGAAAACTCATCTCTGCTATTGCCACTTATTTACACTTTGAACAAAAACATATACGTTGTGAGAAGTTGTTTTCACTTTTTTTTTATAAAAGCAGCTTATTATCAATAATCAATTCTTTTCTTGCATTTTAGGCCAAGTCGAATAATTTTGCTCACAATCTTCATTTGACAAAATCAGGTTATCACAATGTGCGATATTTTTTAGTGTTATATAATCCGCATCAAAGTTTCTCTCATGTTTAATGTTTAAAATATCGATTTACCGTCAACTCAGGAAAGTTTTAAAAATGTCCTTTAAATCAAGGTTTTAGCACCGACGACTGAGCCATAGGATACGATCCATCGCAAACGTAAGCATATACAGTTCATCCTTTCTCAGTAATGCTTGGTTTTTATCGGGCAGTTAACCCGACCTCGGCGCCCGATACTCCGTGCTGCACCACACTACCCGCCCGCAGTATTACTTCATTCTCAGTTAGCGTACTTTCCTTACTAACCTACACTTTATGTGATCATTATTCGGCTTTTAAGAATCATAGCGTGATTTTAAATAGCCCAACACAACTTTCATGTATTTTTTTTTAATATATGACAATGTCAAAATCCAATTCATACAAACAAACAATCCTCCAAGCTTTTTAATATTATTATAGTGTATATTAATTATGAATTATTTAAGCAACAGTGTAGATATACAAGGAGCGGAGGCAAAACGATTCTGGGTCAAAAACACACGTGGGTGTAGCCGAAATTAAGAGAGCGGATGTATCAGCGAATGTGACAGCGTTGCATTCTAAATTTAAGGTATATTATGATGGGTTTTCAATTTCGTTCATATAGAATAGATTGCGATATAGAACCAAGCTTGTTAAGTGAGAGATATCCCCTAGAGAATATTGTCGATTCTATGTATTTGCTTTTAAGGTTATAAGAACAATGAAAATAAGAGCGATGCTGATACTTATGGAACACACATTATTACTGCGTCATCTGCATACACAAGTTGATTTGAAATTATTCATTCATCATGAGACACTTGTCTGTATTGTAAATATATATCAATACATGTTATAAAACAAAGTCTTCCGCCGCGTCTGTCTAGATGTTCGTGATAAACTCAATAAGTACTGAACGGATTGTAATGCGGTCTTCGCTAATAGATAGAATAATTCACGGGGAAGGTATACGTATATAATTTGTCAAGGTTTTATTGTAAATTGGTTGAAATATAATGATAATTGTTGAAAGAATCGGAAAAAGTCAAGCCGCCTTAAGCGTTTCATGCACATAAGTACATATTTTTTTATCATCACAGCAGGGCAACGGCCACCGGGCTTGCTAGTATATACATATATATTAGAATTTAGACTACAATCTCACCTGATGGTAAACGACGATGTGGTATGAGATGGTAAATACGTGAAACCTAGATGGGGTTTGGCTCACAAGTTCAGTTGCCAGAATTATGCTTGACATATCATCTACTCGATGGTGGTCGCTAGCCAGGCGGGCTTAGAAAAATCTCTACTGTCATACTACGATAATTATTTACTCCCTATAAACATTTTCATATTTTAAGTCAACTTAGAGAAATTTTGTTATCATTGCTTAGTCTCCATAGCAAATCGTAGTGATATATACCAGATAACTATAGAAAACCCTCTATCCCTCAGTAAAAGTAAACAAAAAATTGATTAAGCCGTTTTAATGTAATCAAAATGTGTAATTATACCGACAGTGTTTATTCATTTTTGAATTATTTTTATGGAAGAAATATTACGAAATATTCTGATCGTCGCGTCTTTATCTGCGTTATGCACTATTATCTTAACAATATATTATATACAGGGAGAAAGTATAAAAGAAAATTGAAAGGAAAAATTTACTTTGCTTACATTTGTTTGTAAACAATGTTCTCCGTTTACTTCCCCTCGTCTGCGGAGGCGGACCACACCGCTTGCACCACTTATCCACGGTAAAAAAAAACACGTCGTTGGACGGGTAGTGCTTACAAAAATCGTAATTTTTTTAAACTTTATGTTAAATAAAAAGATATAGTAATATATATATATTTTAAAAGGACCAAGTGTGCAGTAAAGTTAAACAAATGTATTCGGAATCTATCAATGATTTCATTTAAGTATATAGATTATACAAAAATGTTTATTTCATTGAAACTTCAATAAAAAAAAAACATTACGGTATACATATCACGACAGGCCATGAGTGATAGATTAATGACAATAAGGAATATACTTGTATATAGGGGAGAGGATATTATTATAACTACAAAAAAAAACATCTATAGACCACATATAAGAAAACTTTATTAATACAAAATGCAGTATCCTTACTAAGTCGAGACCCGCGATGAGGCATCGAAAACGTCTCAATCGATACACATATACAATTCAAACGAAAAAAAAAGGAAACAGTATTTATATATTTTTTAATTATATAAATATGTTTGTAAATATTTATGGTTAATTATAACTATAGAGTTATTATATGTATGTACAGAGCATGGCCTATCGGGTTATAGATGGCCTATGCAGTTTCATAACTCTAAATTGTAACGAGGTCGTGGGAGGTAACTACACAGCGGGAGAACCGATTCATTTGTAACATAATTTATAGAAGCGTTTTCATATTTTGGCCCAGAGAATCTTTGACAAAACTCATACGCTTTCATATGTAGGTGGGTTAATTATCGCTTATATAATATGCTAGTTTATGCGAGATTAATATTGACCATATGTTAGGGCGTGTTTAATATCTGACATTAAATTTAAATTTAACAATAATATGGCACGTTATAAGAATTTAAATGAAAAAATGCCACACGAGGCGCCGACTCACTTTTCAGAAGTACAGTACCCGACTTTCGTATAGGCACGTCGGGAAGAAGAACGAGACAGTAGACTAAGTTCGGTTTCGTATTATCTTTGTCTATTGCAGACATTGCGTTGCGCGATAGAGGGAGCGCATTATAAGACCGAAGCAAGCCGCACGTCTCACTATTCTCTTGGATGTGCCAAATCGAATACCGGGTACTGTACCAACCTATTTAACTGGGTCATATCAAAGTTGGTTACACTTAGCTATAATATGCAGTGCCCACTTAACATGAGGCGGCTGCATGCCATAAAAAATTGATCTTAGCGAGTTAATAAATTTTTCAAAAAAAAATTATACATATCCGATGACGTCATACAATTAACCTAAATCGAAATAACTTATAATCTCTCAACACATAAATATCTAAATAATATAACTCTATAATAATATAAAAATACAATCAATGTCAGACATAACTTTTAAACCAAATAAAAGAAAACAAATCTCACATGTCTATTGAAGCCAGGTGTGGAACAAGGCAATTAGTATAGTACACATATTATTTTTGTCGCTCTTATACTTCTATAGTGTAGATCTGGACATGCCCAGATTACATTTTCATCGAATACATCCTACTCTTTACATGTAAAGCGTTATTGTTGTAGAACCGAATGAAACTAGTGTAATATTTGTGGAAGACATAGCCGTTTTAGTCGTGTAGCTGTAAATTACTTTTAAATTGCTATAGTAACTTGCTAATTGTCTCTTAATATCTATATTTCTGATTAAATACAGAAGAAGAAATATATATTAGAGGAACGATTTCAAATTTTTTTTTATATAATGCAACTTTATTATTTTCTTATTCAATAATCGCCATTCGTTATTTCGTTTCTGTTTACAATTTTATCCAAATATCAACAACAGTAATCTAGAAAAACAAGTGAAATAACTTCATGTTCCGTGAGCCGTTCTGCGATCGTTTCTCATGTGCAAATCGGTTGCAAAGGGCACCCACCACGACCTCGTACACGAATACATTTAAGTAAGCCGATCGAATCAAGAAGCACTCTGGAATGTACTGAAGAAATATAAAATGTAAAAAAATAGCACATTATATCTGTAACCTAAGTTCAATTGTTAATTCATAAAGTAATACATATATAGATATTTAATATTACAAATGCAATTAGTTAACATAAATATCGCTTCTTATGAAGAATTAAGAATATATTTAAAAAAAAAATGCATCTAGATTATACAAGTGTAATACTAATAAAGGTGTTTATATAAAACTTATTGGAACAATGTAAAAAGAAGTTCTTATTTTACAAAATAACTTAGAAACTATTCGAATACGTAAGTAAGCAGATTGAAAATGAATGTTACGACACGTGTAGGAGATATCTCGTATGTGATTATAATAGTTAAATAACTGCTATAGTGTCAGTAAACCTTAGTCTTAATACTGGCCTATATGCTATAGTTTTATATATTAAAAAACAAAAGAAGTATCAAATAAATTTTCGTTTTGGCATCTTGAAGAAAGCCTACTTGTTACAGTAATATTATTAAATACATTTTGTATTAGGTAAATATTAACGATTTTATTAAACGATTCCTTATTGCCTATATTACGGAATGGATAGCCAAATGTGGTAGGGAAGTAAATAATACCGTTTTTTCTTCTTCAACTTACAATCTCAATTTAATAAAAAATCAACTAAGTTCTTCAATATTCAAATGTTTTTTTTTTAATTTAGAAATACTATTTGTAATAGCGGATACGCATTCTAATTATGAATAAACGATTTGTTCACATACTTTCATATTTAAATACTATCAGAAATCAATAATCGGGTAGTATTATAAGAACATACACGAGTTATATCTGTTGTGATTCCCCCCTTTTCCCGATCAGAGTATAATTATTACAGTATAAACACTAAACAGCTAAACTACAAGAGAGTAATGTTATAAAAACTGTGCTCCCCAATTCGACAGGTTTTTTTTTTATATTTTAATTCGTAATACAAAGATATATAATGGTTGATTCTTTAACACAGCCGCGAATATTATATTTCACTATGGTAAATTATTACATGTATATTACTTTTATATATATATAAATATATATTTATTAAACTGACTTAGTTCCAGTTTTACTTTATATATATTAAAGACAATATATATACTTTTTTTCAATCGAAATTATTTCGATCCTCCCGACGAGACGATTTGAAATCGAAATCTTAATTCCAATTGTTACATCCATTACGAGTATATGTAATTAATTATTATATATTTAATTCTACAGTCCTATAGATTGCGTTTACGACTCATCGTGTATTATCTAATCACATATACACACATACACACATATCTAAGCGTCAATTTTTATTATACGCTTTTTCGTCGACACACAGGTTTTTTTATTTTTTTATTGTAGACATTTATATTTCAAATCTACGTCGTTATGTATGCTAATATAATCATTAACGTTTATAGTATAAATGTACGAATCACATATTCATTCAACGATTATATATAAGTACCGACTAAATGTGTACGAGTAAACTTTTTTTTTATACGAAATATATTATTAACCTAGTATATATGTAAGTAGTTTTGTTTCTTTGCCAACGTTTCGAACACTTTTCACAATATGAGGACATATCAGTATTGCGGGAACCGTTATGACAAATAAACAAAAGTACATCGATGTACAGAATCGGGGAGAAAGTCTTATTATACGTGTATGGGATATCAGTAAAGGAAAAGCATACTCAGTTTTTATATTGAAAAGGAAAGATCTATCTATTGTATAATAAACAATTACACAATTTATATACATCGACCCATATGTATAATATTGTAAATGCGTTTAACAAAGTTTACAGTAGGGAAGTTGTAAGTTTACATTAGGGAAGTAGTAAGTTTACAGTTGGGAAGTAGTAGATGAGAATTTGTTGAACCTTTTTAGATATTCGTAAAATTAAATAACTATACACGGGTAATAAGTAATTTAGTATCTTAGGTATTTTGAATTTTTATTCTAACATATTGTAAACTTTGTCAACTATCGTTAAAAATACGAATTTGCGTAACATTTGACGCAGTTTACAATATAGGACCAATTGATAATTCGTCTGAAAATATACGACGGTCACAAAATCGAACAAATAGCTGTAACTAATTATAATAGTTATTAGGGAGTTAAATGTTATTGTAATACGACACTACATTTTCGAAATAATTATTAAACGGTTCTGTAAACTTTGTTAAAAGCGTCGTATTCGCATTGTCTTTCTTCGGATGTGATCGCTCAGGGTTTATGCAATTTCATGTAGATATCGACACTTGTGATAGATACCAATGATTTTATTATACAGAATAGCGTAGACTAACATTTATTTACTGTTAAAATATATCAAGATAACGTGGGCGAAAATACATTAAATATTTGTTATCCATATACCGGTTCTTCTCACTCGGAATGGCAGTAATGCCTACACTATAACCATAGTTGTGGTGTATATTTATTAACAATGTTTTTTTTTTTTTTTTTTGTAGAACAATAACAGTTATTATGACTGACATAATGCTTTCGTTGTATCACAAAACGCGAACGTTATTTTTTTTAATATTCCTGTATAGTTTCTATTGAAAAAGTATTTAAGCTGGAAGCCAATAATATTTGTAAACGTTGTCGTTTCTCGAGGTTTTATATTTCAATATCGAATAATGTTGCTGGCGTAATAATTGAGGTATCATGCGTTTGCAACATTTATTTCATCGTTGCAGAGGTCAACAGTTTTAAACCACAATAAATGTCTATAAAGTTACAGTCGAAAATGAAAAATTTCAAATCGAAATCTAGATTTTTCATTTAGACATTTAGTATTCGTCGAATAAACTATGCCGTCTTTCCGATATATTTCTAAATATAAATATTACGTCTCTTCGCGAAACGACAAGGGTATAATAACAATTACTTACTATTTACGATTTATTATAAAAATTGGTATAAAATGTGCTTGCTTGGGAGTACAAATAACCGTTACGCGTTGTTGGAATAAGGAAAATACGTTCGATCCCCATAATAATCAGAGATGTATTTCTTAAATTCAACAGCAAATTTTCTTTCTCAAAATATTCACAATTTAATCTTGTACCAAAAAATTCCTATAGTAAGAGGCGTACTTACAAAATACATACACCTTTCAACGTACGGTGAAATTTTGATAAGGTTTCGCGACGTGGGCATGCATTATGATTGAAAAAGTAGATACGTATGTCACAGACACAAAGTGTAGTGAAAATTTAAAAGTATGTCAAATGACAATTTGTAGTATATTGAATTTGGCCCTCGATTATCTGTACTATCTGATCAACAAGTGAGAATTTCTAAACAGATTTTAAGTTTAAATCAGCCAGAAAAGTTTCATATAACAAGCATACATACACACGTAAACATATTATTATATCATTTTTCGCACAAATAAGTTGATAAAAAACTTCGAAGTTTCAATTGAATTTTACACATTGCATGGGGTCTTACTTTGGATTTCGTGAATTGTGTTAACCTTTTTTCTACTTAGCGCTTTAAGTTTATCGAGGTTTACACGCATTATGAATGTTCAACGAGCGTTTTTTTTTTTTTTTACAATTTAGTAACGACTGTAGCGTGGGGTAATTCTTTAGATGACTCATTATAGAGTTGACCCGAGTTATATTTGTTATAATATAATTCCATGTCATGTAATATATTTGAAATTATTACTGCTCGTTTGTTGAACATATAGCATCCAAAGAATAAAGAACCGCTCTATACGTCTGTCTCCTTGATAGATAATAGCAATTTGTTTTTAAAAAAGGGAAGACTATAGTATTGGCCCCCGGGAGGTATTATTAACTCGGAACACACGGAATCTCAAACATCACACGTTCAATGAAAAAACGATCTTATTCCCTAACAATTTAAGTTGATTAAGTTTAATCGCGCTTAATCGGGTTTATTTACATGATACGTGTACGTTGTCGTTAATCGGAAAACACCAAAAATGTATATTAAGTTCAAAAATTTAAATAGTTACTATTTTTTTGTTGTATAGACAATGACGGTACCTTTCAAAGCCGTTAAATAGTTCTTGTAATTACGAAACATTATGATTTCTATAGAAATATCCAAATGGGTTTTCTTTTTATTTCCCTGTAGGTCTGGATCGACTCTAACACGTTGTCCTCTGAATATTATATGTATTATTCAGTGTCATTTTAAGGAATATAAATAGCTCCGACATTTTGTATGTATATTGCAATCTATGAACATAACATTACAAAGCTATACTGCCGTTACAACCGTTCTTTGAAAATATAATTATTTTTTCTAACATGAATTTAATTTAGGAACAATTGTTTTATACCCATTGAAAATTTGATAAAAAAAAATCAAATTGATATACGTACATGAGTCAGCGCATAACGTATTATAATAGAAATGTAATGAATTAAATTTTTAAAATTGAATAATTTCCCTACATTGTACCAACGCGGATATTATAACATTTTTATGTATTCGATTATGAAAAAGCGTCATTATTAATATCCTAAACATGTTGTGATGTTTGACTCGGTTAATTTTAAATATACTATAATTTGATTCGGCATGTGACTTCGTTTTTTATCATCATACTAATAAATAATGTTACTTGATGTGTTTTTAAAAACTAATCAAGAGTCACTTACATTTTTGCAGTTTTCCGATAGACACAAGATACTACGAGAATATACTTGATATACTTCTTCGGAACTCATCAAATTGAACTGATAATACATTTCATTATCATGATTATTAAATATATTTCGTAAATATTTATTTTTCGTTAAAAGTAAGTCCACGTTTTTTTTTTTTTAGAAAATTAAATAGTTATTTTAGGGATGTGAAATATTAAAACTTCCACAATACTTATATTTTATAATAGTCGCGTCACATGACAAGATCTGCAGTGCGATATAGATTTATATATATAGAGTGCGTAACGATATGGAAAACGTTTAACCTAATTCTATTTCAAACTGTTCACGATTAATAGATATATGATATTACTTGTCGACAAAATACCTTCAGAGTTTCAGTCTTCAGACGAAGTCTTATCGGATTTCTAATACAGAAAAATTCATAACTCCGTTTTGAAAATGTCGCCTTCGTCGTATTTACGTGCGTGAATAGGGAATCGTACCGTATTGACGTGACATAACTTTTTTTCTTTTTTTTTTCATTACGAAAAAGTTCACTTGCGTTTTGGCGAGAACTTATTACGCATAAATTCAACAATGTTACTTGTATTACGTACTAATACTATACGATGTTACAAAAAGTATCAAATAACACAATTCATAAGTCTTATTTAGTCGGATAACATAAGTTACTTTTTTATCATCAAGTGCATCTAACGATGGAAATATATTGAATTATTTTAACGTGTAAATGTAATTGTAAATCGGTTTTCATTTTAGTAAGTTTTAACAGCACTAAAATCGTCTACGCTACTTACATGGCAGTATTACACAGTCGTTGTACTTAATATAAAACGGGCTGTAAAAATTTATCCAAAAATCCAACCGGGTTCTTCTATTTATGATTAGTTACTATTTTATCTAAAAAACATCGACTAAGCATATATTGAGCGTTCTTTGTACGCTATTATGTCTAATATAAAGGATCGTTTTACAAAATTCCCTTGTGAATTAATACAGTACGCGCCATTTTGTTATTATCTCGGTAATAAGTAAAAGTTTTCGAATTTTATATTTGAAAATTTAAAAAAAATTACACTTATGTAAATGATATATAAACATTATAATAATCAGGTTCGCATCGTATTCGTACTAAATTAAATTTAGTTTTTGGTTTTATATTATTGTACTATTGGGTTTATAAATCAAATTGACTTAATAATGCTTCGAACGAGAAAACGATAAATACATTATATAATTTTAATTATTTTTAATACAACTATAAAAATAATTATATATTATTAAATATAATTTATGAGTGCACGTTTTATGTTGCCATTAAATAAATATTTCACCTAATAAATAATACTTAAATGTGATGTATTATTAAAGCTTATAGCGTAAATTCTAAATTATCCCGTTCAATGACCAAAAATCAAATAACTCTATTATATAAGTAATTATTAACGGCCATTATTCGGCGCGTAATGTATTACAAACACGTTCCCAATTGGCGATACAATCTAATGGTAATCCCTGATATTAACGCTAACTACATACGGGCAGAAAAAACGCTGCGTCTGAACGTCCGTTCGAGACTAGCTTTAACATTTCTGCAAGTAAAAAGCGACTGTGCTTTAAATCGGTGACACCATTGCGTTAAAAAAATGCAACAAATCACTTTTTGAGATCAATGCTATCCAATATTCTTCATAATCATTTCAGTCATTAAGTAAAGTTCAATATTAAACCAGATATTTTTACACTGACAATGGTATCACCGATTACAGAATCAACTTAAGCGCCTCTACACACTAAGCGATAAAGCAGAAAAATAACATAACAATTTCGATTTTCCCTGTAAGCTTGATACAAAATGCTCGTGTGTAGTGACTCTATGATAATAGAAAAATACCAGTGCAAACAAATAAAAAGCAATATGAACAACATACACAAGAGAAAAAAAGAGGAATATTGTGGGTAATGTAATGTATTGTAACATTCATTACGGAATGAAAAGTTAAAGAAAAATAAATCTTAATAAAAAATGTTACAGTGAATACCTGAGTACACAGTCTCCACGAATAATTAATCAGATGTTCGTAGAAACACTTAATATACTTAACTTAAAAAAAAAAAAGACAAAAAATAAATGCGTAAGAATCACGCATCGGTCACGGCATAAACATTTTAAAGCAGCAAGCAACGAGAGCTTTTTCGAAGCAAAACGTATTAATTTGCAAATACAATCGCTACGCGAACGAAATAAATAAATAACGATCAAATTTAAATAGTTTATAAAAATTTCAAGAATGTAACAATAAATTCGCAACCGTGACGGATACGCGACGCCCGCGTTTCTGTTCAGGTAACGTGACGCACGTTTCGAGCTTAACAATAATCGCTGCGTCCGCTTCGGTGGGATCGTCTGCCGAACATCCCGCGAACCAATGAATGTCACGTGTTCTGAAATGCGGCCGGCGGTCGAACGCGCGGTTTAAACGACGCCGGCGATGGCACAAAGCGCGCGCCAGCCATGCCAAGCGCGGCGCAAAACAAATACTTCATTATAAGAAGCTCTCAAAAACATTACATAATAAACAACGGCAAATATAAAGTGTTCTCTTATATGCAACAAAGAATCGTAAATATTAAATAAGGCATGCGCCGAAACATTTGCTTTTTGTAAAGAGATTTCCGTTTCACTTAGCTTTTTTATAACTAAAATAAAATAAAAGTTTAAAGCATTAGTGCGATGAGGGATGACTCTTTGGCTTGCAGCGATCTACAGGCCGCTCCCGGACCGCTCCCGAACCGTTCCCGGACTGCCACGAGCGCGCTCTCATCTTAACTTAAACAATAATAACGTTCAATTCCATCACAATCACGACAATAAACGAATTACACGTGCATACGTCTGAGGTGCGCCCGTCGACTGTTTCATCTAGGTCTTCTGGGAACGCCGGTTTCTGCGCCTGTTCCTGGGTCGAGGAGCGGGCGGTTGGTCGGGCTACGCGTGGCGCTTCGCATGTAATGCGAGGTGGTCAGAACGCGAGAAGCAACGCTCGCAGTGGCGGCATCGGAACGGCTTCGCGCCGGTATGCTTGCGATAATGCCGGGTTAGTTCATCAGAGCGTGCGAACCGCCACTCACAGCCTTCCCAAGAACACTTGTACGGCTTCTCGCCTGGAATTTATAATATCCATTTTGTTATTTTAGTAAACTTAAATATTATTCTTGAACAGGCTACTAATATAGAATAATTTTCTAATTATTGTTGGTAACCATTCTAGAGATATAGAAAGTGTCGTAAAACCATCAATTACATTATTTGTAGCATGTGCAGACCTGCTTAGTTAGTATCACATAGATAAATCGTTCTAATTGGAACGTAGCAATCTGATTTTGGCTCACGACAGATTTAGTGCCCCAATTCGTTATTTCGCAAGAGTAAATACGTATTTTTTCTATAATTTTTTATCTCGTAGTAATATTTCGATTTTACGTATACTACAGAGCAGTACTATTATTGGTTAGTTAAGGCTTGGTTGTAACTTTAGCCTCAGCACGGTCCCATATCGCCCCAACCAAAAGCGGCGGCCGGTACACCGTGGGGTTTTAGTCCGTGCGAACCCCTACGTTAATAAAAAAAAAAGGCTTGGTTGTGACTAGAACATTATTTGGATTTGCTACCTTGAAGCGAATTTTTATTCATTTCTGGCAATAAAGGAATAGATATTTTAAAAATAAGTCAATTTCTACTATACGTAATATACATACCGGTATGCGTCCTTTTGTGGGCTTTAAGATGCGAACTCTTTGTGTAAACTTTGTCGCATGCGGGGAATTCGCAACGGTGTACACGACGGCGAGGGTCGGTTGCGTGAGTATGTGGGATCAGACGGGGCACGTGGGTCCTCCTAACGGGAGCCGGACTCGGGGGCTCATCTAAAATAATATACCCGCTTTCTTAACACACTATCATAACTGAAAGTTTTATTTGTAGAAAATGAAATACTCGTAAACGTAAATCAACGGCAAGTAATGCTCACTCACTCTCTCACTTTTCTTACACTATACTATTCTGTATATTTCTTTAGATTTATTAGTTAATGAAACAAAGGGCACATTAATACTTGACCAGAAAATATCCACTATGACTTAGAAAAAGAATCATGTAAATCTGAGGTTTTTAGTTCACAAGCACACTAATCAACATACACTAGTGTATATTACTGGCATTTGCAAATTGTTGAAGTTAAATTACACGATATTGTTTGATTAAAGATACTACGTTACTTGACGTAATTAATCTCTATTGACCCTTTCACTCGGTATAACAATAGCGCGTGTTTTGGAGGTAATATTTAAAAGATTTTTTTTTCTTTTCTCTTTCTAATCTTTTATTCTAGATTCTTACTAATCTTTTACTCGTAAAATTTTAAATAAAAAATATATTTTCAACCAGTCTGCCATGACCATAGGACACAGCTGTACGTAAAACTTTACAAAATCAACAAAATAACGTGTTTATGGTTTCGACTAGTGTAACAAGCGATTTCTTCTCTCCAAAACTGTACTTCATAAAGTGTTAATAGGACTGTAATTCTATTTCTGATGATTATATACCTCGAGGTTCGTCAGAATCACTCAACGGCTCGCTCTTTACAGTTGCGGTGGTGTAGAAGCGCACGGGCGGCGAAGGCGGCGACGGCGGCGACGGCGGAGAGGGCGGCGACGGTGGCGAAGGTGGAGTCACTGGAGAAGGTGGCGAGGAAGTCGCCGACTGGGCCCATTCCTCCTCGTGAGACTCGCGACGCTTATTGCTACGCGGCTCCTCTCGGAGGTATCTTTCCATTTCATAGCATGTCTGTAAAATGTATTTATTATATGGAATTATTAACAACATACGATAAATAATGTATATTCACGCCACATTTTTGTAAATTTTTAATAAGAGATATATGGTTTTAAAGGAAAAATTATAAGTAAATACTAAACTTACACCAATAACATTCGATGCATTAAAAATAACGACTTTACCATAGTTTAAGTTTAATATTTTTTATGTGACACTTCCATTTTATTTAATCTGACAACTTATTGATTTTGAGTTTTTGTGTGCCCGTGTTTTTTTTTAATAAATTTAACGAGTTATGTAGCATATTGTAAAAAGCAATTCCGAATATATTATCCATGTTAAGTAGTGAAAGCATGAAACTTCCACAGTTTCCTACAAGATGGTGTTTGTTATGATGCAAATAGTACCAAGTTTTACCGAAAACAATTTTAGTTGAAAAGCTCTCCATGTAGTTCATGTTGAAAATCATAGATGGCGATTATTACGAACAAATGGTAACTGACTTTTTACACGGACTGAACGTTTAGTGAACTATTTGAATACACGTTTTTCGCTCGATGAGATAGATGCCGCCAGCAGTTAGTAAAATAAATTAGTATACCGAAGTTTTTTAATAGTTACGAAAATGTTAAGTAAACGAAAATAACAATAAAATCAACTACTTATGTAGTTATAGTGTCATAATAAAATTTAGGCGTTTAATATAAGTAATAAATATTAGATGACCAATGAATGACCTTAATAAATTAATCAATAAACCAATATTTATTATTTTATTACTGAATTGTCTTATTTTTTCTAACATAAATTACTATTAATTTACTTGTTTTAAAACTCGACCAACTTTGAAATAAAAAAAAAATCAAATAAATTTCCAAAACTAATTACGTTTTTCGATTAGAATTAAACGAAGAAAAACATAATACGAGGGGGTCTATTAAATAAATGCAATAGTAACGTATTGCTGTACAGACAATTAGTAGATGATTTATACATATATCTCTGTTTTTTTTTTCTTTTATTTTACCTTAACTACTATACATTTTCTATATAAGATACATTTTAAACTTTAAGCTAATTGACAGCAGTTAACGCACAGCCTAAAAATGAACATAGAAGCAAGACATTGTACACAAACATAAGCGTTAGGATTTTTGAAAATTCCGTTCCCGTTATCTGGTTCATTGTCTGTGGAAAAAAAATAGGTAAGCTTTGTTTTTTTTTTATATCATAGGGGACAAACGAACAGGTGCGTCACCTGATGATAAGTGAGGAGACCAGGGGAGTCGCAAGTGCGTTGGCGGCCTTTTAAATATGTGGTCTCCGGGCGCTCTCACTGGCCGAACGCAACGCAACAGTGCAACCACTGTTACTTCACGTCCGTTTTTTGTGAGAGGGTGGTACTACCCCGGGCGAGCCGACCCATTCAGGCTGAAAACAGTAATAGCTTCAGCGTAGCTCTACCACCTACAAACCCACCTTTGTTTGTTGAAAGTAATATTCGGAACTTCAATTTTAACCAATTCTTCTATAATAAACATATGTTTTTCTTGAGTAATTTGGGAAACTTTCTTTTGTTAGCTGTAGTTAACTCGCCCGAAGTCACAGACGGTTGATAGTAAAATCGTAAAATTTCGCGAAAGAAAATGCATCAATTCAAAATTACTGAACTGATTTCAATGTAGTTTACAGGTTAATGTACGACTGAACCTGAGAAAGGATTTAGGCTTCATACGATATCATTAACGCTTTCCTAAAGGGGCGAAGTGGTATGATAAAATTCACAATAAAACAAAATATAGCGCATTTCAAATCCAGATAAAGAGCGTTAATCTTAAGGAATATCAAAACCATAGGTTAAATTAAAAGTTGGTATTTTGTCATTTCTTTTAAGATGATGTCTAGAAAGGTTTTTCAAAAATTTAACCTCGAAGGTAATGAAAAAGTTGGAAGGGTTAAAAGTTTGTACGAAAATCCATCATTTTTGAACTTACACATATGAAAATTAACATTTGGCAACTTTTTAGGATTTATTTAACATTTGGGCAGCTTAAAAGATGTGTTTTATAACCTTTTCAGTTAAAATAAAAACCTTATTCAGTCGTTTATTCAAATACAAAGACATGGGAAGTCGCGGACGGCTGTTAGTGTTACAATAGATAGAATACAATCCGAATAAGTCAGTCAGAGCGGTTATACCGTACTCGATTAGGGCTGCGATACATGATTTAAATTTAACATAAGCATATCGCTAGCGCGCGTCACTAACGCACAACCATACATATCTTAGGTGTGACGTAACTCAAAAGTTCGTCAACCGCTTCCAAGGTTACGACGGAAGCTACAGAGAGCCTCTCTCGTAACGGAGCCGGCCTCGACCTAACTTCGAACTGTATCGCGTAGGCGACAAAGTTCAATGTCGCGTCTACTATAGTCGTACACGAGAGTTTGGTAAATAGGTTACCGTGGATATTCTGTGAGGGAGACAATGCTTATAGATAAAAACCGATTCTACGTGACCGGACAAACGTTATTACCGGTTTTACCTTAGTTAAATTACTTCCGTTTTCAAGGTAGGACTGCCGTTCACAGAGACACTATGTCTTATTTGGTAACATATTATTTAACATGATGAAAAAGTATATTTCGATACCAGCAGCCGCCGGCGAGTTCGTCTGCGTTAAATTACGACGACAAACATTATTTTCGTGCAACTTGTAACAGTTTATAAAACGCACGCCGAGACAGCATTCATAGAGTTGGATTCTTTCAATCTTCCTGAACATTATTCGTTATACATTGGCCAGTTTTAATTATATATTTATAGAAATATAGCCTAGGTGTTATTATTAATGTATAAATATATGTTACTATAAAGGTTCATCGAATATGTTTAATAGTTTCGCCGTGAAAGAGTAATAACCCTCCATGCTCATAAACTTTCACGTCTATTATATTAATACAATAGAATGGGTATCGCTAAAGTTCTAGTTCGGTCTAAAGTTGCTGTAGGTACCTGCGCTGTCAACACAAAATACATGAATAAAAGAGAAAAAGGAGTTTTTGGCGGGAACTAGTCTGTCATATAGTGGCTTTGTTTTTATTCATAATATTGCGTTATTTAACTCTATATTTAGAGTTTTTGGCGGGATCTTGGTCTGTCATGTAGTGGCTTTTATATTTTATTCATAATCTTGTGCTATTAGACTCTATACTTTATATTATTGGTGGTGTTTTACGTAATATAGTTCGGTTATTATGCACAAGTGAAGCGGATGGGAAATAGTACCACGGAGCGTGCATTCTGAGATGCCACCAAAACTCCATGGAAAGTTCTAACAAGGAAACCACCATCTTGTTAGAACATTATAATTATCACAAGACACTAATTTGAAACAAAACATTGACACTGGCAAATGCTTCTGCGGTGCCAAAACAAGAAGAAGAAGAACTCTATATTTTGTAATGTTAGTTTCATTTTACGTAATATAAGTAGTTCGGTTATTGTCCACAAGTGAAACGAATGGAAAATAATATCATGGATCATGAATTCTGAGATGACACAAAAACTCCCTGGAAAGTACTAACAAGGAGGCCACCATCTTGTCAGAACATTAAAAATTTTACTAGACACTTGTAATATTCCTATATTATATATCGAATTTCCTTACGACGTTTTTCTTCACAGTCAGTTGATAGTGGTACGCGAACTCCAAGTAATTCGTTGGTATATGCCATTGGGGATCGAACCTGAGGATATCAGATTGATATATATATTATATACTCGTATATTGTATATAAATAGGCGAAGAAAAAACAGTTCACCACCTTATTCTCCGCCGACATTCTTTTGTTTGGCAGACATTGGCGAGTTTTAAGTGTTATTAATAAAAAAAAGTGAAAACAATTAATTTGTCTCACACCATCGAATATATTGTAATACACTAAATTAAAAATTGGCGCACAATGACAAGCCTACACAACAATGTAGTCCACGCCAAACTTTTTAACCGCTCTGAATAATGGTACGCAGAACACAAATTTACCTAAGAATACGTATTATATAACATGCATAAATATCGAGACAACTTAAGGATAAAAACGTGCCAATTTTGGATTCCTATAATGATATTATTATTATTTTTTTTGTATTAAATTCTCAAAGGTCAATGAGCTTGACGTGGACTGTAACAACGACGATACATATAATACTTCACGAGGAAAAAGTTCCTTATATACAATAAGTATATCAAAGGAAACCTATCATATATCGCAGCTACATCGACAGTTACGCATATATAAATTGCGAGAATTATACAGACGTACCTACAAACGCGGAAGTGTCTGAGGGGGAAAATGCGGAGGGTCCGACCGCCATACCAATGAGGGAGTGTTGACTATCTAACTTGTACTATGAACATTACGTATATGAGCTCGCAGGACATTCAATTATTACTAACTGAATATTGATCGTGACGGTTCTAGTTGCTTAAATAAATAATTGAACCTATATACTAATCATTATAAGCAAAAATATTTTTGTATAAAAACACACATTATATATATTAAGATAAGTTTGAAAATCAAATAAAAAACAAACAGTTTAAATTTTATATTAGTTTCGTAGACCAGACAGATCTGAAAATTGTAAGTTTGCTGTCGTCCATAGACGACGAAAATAACTTACCGTCAGACGAACCGTCATCACACTTTATTCTGCCTAAAATCAACATTTAAATAAATAGAAATCACACTGATATTCGCAACGCTGATTGCTGATATGATTTCATATCGAAAATACACAAATACAGAGTCGTTTGCAAATATTTATAGTCGCCGAGCCCGTGCAATCTAATCTAATATTTTGTTGGATCGTTTGTCCATCAGTCACGTTTAAAACGGTTGGACGAATCGTAATCAAAATTTTGCATAAAGTCGTCTAATACATAGAATTTTGTTTTTTGACCGGCGATGTTCGCCGTTTTGTAACTAGTCAATATATTCAGTTGATTGTACATAGGTACAGGTTACAGTGACAACTTAACACGAAGCAGACTGTAGGCCTGTTTGCTGCTTCATAACATCATCGATGTATAAAAAAACGCAAATATTAAAAAAAATAATTTGCAAAGATGAACTGTAAGCTCTGATAGCCGATAACGAATTTTAGGACACAAAGATTATTTTATTATGAAAAATAAACACAGTGATGGTTTCGTATGTTTTAACATTTATATTAGTAATTCGAAAAAAAAATGACACTGCATATTACACGAAAATTATATTCACACCAAAAGTCGGCACATAAAAACTTACCTGCCGTGGCAAATGTAATTCGGCTAATAGTTTATCATCATCAGCTTGTAAGAGACCCATTGCAAAACCATAGGCATTTTCCTAAAGGACGGTATGGGCATAAGCAATATAAGTCAGTCCACGACGGATTATAGGCGATTTCAAACGCGGTCGCGATGTTATCCTTCATCGCCAGTCGCCTGTGTTACCAATTAAAATTATTAATGTACGCAAATATAGAGTAGCGGTGAACGACTATAAATGACCGGTAGATTATCAATCCGATATGCGCAGTTTCGAAGCCGGTAGTCCGGTGAAACTGTAGCGGCCTTAACAAGCCAACAGTATTGTAATTTCGAAAAAAAAAAGTTTCGAAGCCCGGCAAATAGCAACAAATTTTTTGAACTTTGCGTACATTTTAAATTGGTAACACTGTCAGTTAACGGTGGAAGAAAACATCTAAATTTGAGAAATGTTGTTACAGTACCATCGTATGTGATAATTTATAGAACTATGAACTGCTCAGTGTCTGATATTTTAATACGTCATGAACTATGATGATTATTCCCATACCTTCCTTCGAAAAGAGGCATATGATCCTGAAGCGCGTCCGAAAAATTCGTTGGTAATTCCAAAGTTAACCTACGGACATTGCATTGACATTCCATCGGTGAAACCATTCGACCACCACAATTATATTATGTCGCTATACTATACTATTATGAATATTACTGTATTAACTGTAGTTAATATATCATGGCCTTCAAGAGTCACTCAACGGTAGGATAAATGGATAGTGTAAAAGATCTCAGTCCATACCTACTTCGCGATTCGTACATGTCGGCGGTGCGATGGTCACCCCCGCACGTATATCTGTCTACGCATGGACGGCTTTCACAGCCGCCTTTCTCAGATTCTAGTATATTTCCACGGTATAGTAAAAACGATCATGCGAAACGATATCGTCTGTCCTAACGCTTGTGAAGTAGAAGAATCGCTGAGATGAAACCGTGAGACAATTTATTGAATTTTCACACGTATGTAGGTTTTACTAGAACACACATTTTTCATACATTGTACACTTTTGTATAGCCATTATGATATATGACAAACATTCGGTACATTTTCTTTTTTTTAAAGTAATAATGCCATTCATTTGTATATATATATCTATTTTCTAATACCGTTAAATTTCGATCGCTAATGGTCACAATCTGTACGCATACGTCATAAAGCGTTTGTTTTACCCGCGACGTCATTAAAAGGATATTTATACGTACATAGGATACCCTCACGCTGCCGGGGGACAGCATGAGGGTTATGTCGGATACCTACCGACTAAAAAGCCCCACCGCCGCTTAGCGCGTATGTGTGGACCAGGGTGCGGGTACATGTCTAGCGTACGCCACTACCCTGCCCACGCGCTAGGGTCACCCGCCAGATGGTACACCGGGGACTCTCCTTTCGGGGATGACGTCACAGCCCTAGTGGAAGTTAGTAAGTAGTGCGATTGTTGTAAACTAGCGTTGTGTAAAATTATGTATTAGCGTAGCGTGAGAACTCTTTTAGTATGGACGTTTATTCGGGTTTCATTGTAAAAAGCTTGAGAATTATTACTAGTGATACAATTACAAAAATGTAAAAACCGGTGTTAAATTGCAAATAAAAAAATAACGATGTCGTCTCATATAACTCGTAAATGAGCGAGGAATTTTAAAATACGTAAATCAGGAGAGAGCTTGCATAAAAAGGAGTTTAAAAAAGGTAAAATGTTTAGTGTCGAGCAAACGCGAGAGCTACGGATGCTTCGAGAAAGGAATGAAAAATAAAACGGCGTAAACGAACTACGTAGGTGAACACTTGTTATCATTTTCTCTCCACGCTTTCACGGAAAATCTACGGGGCGGGCGTTCGTTACGCCCGGTTATCTTTTTTAAGTCTTTTATAGATTTCTATTATAAATCATACTGTTCAGAAACGTAACATTGTAAGTCTGATTATATGTCCGAATTGAATACAAAACGGCGTAACCAATTTTTGGGAAATTTTATAAGTATATCGGCGGAAGCTTATGTTATTTCTCAAATGCCAAAAGCCAAAATAGATATAAGAAATATCTATTAAAAATGTACACTTGTAGAAATCTTAAATAAAACAAATCGAGTCAGTCATAAGGACTAGCGACAGAAGTGAAAACTCAATAAAATTTAAAAATATTTATTTTTATATTTATAACAATTATAGTCTGAACCAAAATCGCTCAACGCGGCTCCAAGAAGATTTTGCTTAAAATATAATTTTAATTGTGATGAAATTTTGTGTAAATTCGCAATTGATAAAGTACCTACACGAATTGTCAATAACACTCTGGAATCGGAAAAAAAAAAAAAAAACATGTTTCAATTTATTCTTAGCCGATTTTGTACATGAGAAGAATATTCCACTGGATAGTTATTTCGTCAATCGTAGTTTTGTTTTTATATAACAATAAAATATACTAATCATTTAGTCGTTCTTAGTTTTCTTTTTGTTTATACTATGACTTTTTAGTTTTTTAAATTTTTTAAAGTTATTTCAGTAGTAGTATTAGTTCAGAAGTTTTTTCTTCAAAGAATAACAAAAAATCACCCATCTTCACGAAGTTTTTCATCCTACTTTCCTGTTATTCGAACTAATGTTATGAACGCGAAAATGATTTTGTTTGTTACGATATCACCCCTTAACTACTCAAACGATCGCCATGTTACAGAATAGGACATAGAGTACTTTTAATTTTTTTTTAATGTAGAACTATTCCCGTGGAACAGATCAAATCTACATTAAAGCCGTGGGGAAAAATTAGTTAATAATACTTATAAGATACCCCAATATACACTTTCAAAAATTATATAAAAAGAAAAATTGCTGCCGCTGAGTTAAAATCGCGCTATCAAAAATTTTGTCTGCACCCTTAAACAAGTAGTTAACGTGACTCCGTCCAATTAAACTCCCACAACATACATAACATCAGCTACGTATTTCAATGGCTCTCGAAACGCTATTGCTTTGGACTGCTGGTATCTCGCTCTTTCTTTGAAGAATCCGCTTGTTAGAGGGAGAGAGAGAGCGCGGAGGTGATGACGTTATTAGAGGCTAAAGGTGCGGTGCCTTTGGGGTTTTTGAAGCGAATATCAAATTAAAATTTGTAATTATGTTTCGTCGTTATTCTCTTTGTAGTTCTAGTTTGTTTTTTTTTTATACGTTTGATTGCATTTTCACTTGATGCTATAGTGATATAGTTTAAAACGAAAAACACGCTAAACCTAGAGAGTTACTGGTTCTCAAGTGTTAACTGACGGAATATACATACAAATGCTTGACGACGGTTTTTCAACTTGAGGGTGTTAGCTATCCAGGCGGAATTTAATAAAAAACCCCTATCACCATGGAACGAAGCGATGATGGCTCATTGGTAAGAGTGTTTGAACAATGTGTCGAACCACGTAGGTACATATACTTGTAAATGAGCCGGTGAAGGAAGACAACGTGATTAAACCATATACGGTGGTAGGGCTTGTTCTAAGCCCACCTGGCTAGCTTCCACCCTGAAGTCGAAAATCTGTCGTCAAGTACTTATGGGTGTATTTCGACAAGAGCACTCGATTACCAAACCCTCCAGGCTTAGAGTGAATCAAAGTTAATCGACGCGGCGGCCGAATACTGCCACAAGACTGTCATCTCTTCAAAAGCCATCGCGTTTCCCATTCGAGAGTAGAGACGACAACGGGTCGGGCAAATGATGACATGATCAACACTAACACATGTTTTTTTTTCACAATTAATCATATTGGCTTGTTATAAACTGTATTCATAATAATTCACTTGTCAATCTGTAAAAAGTCCAGCTATGAATAGGTGTACGCGAAATTTTTGGGCGAAGACAGAAAACGACTACCGGCGGATCTACATTTCTCAGCATTACATGACATATAGTAAGTTATTTCAGAATGTTTTGTTAAATATATATATATTTAGAAACCGCTAGTATGTCGTACGAGAGTAGCAAATCTCGTGCCTTCTCTAGGGAAAGCATGTTACTCTTACAGTGTGATATTTACGATAAATTTACTGTTTTTAACTCTGGAACGAAATCATATTTTTTTCTCAATACTCTCCCTCGAGTAATATCGATGCTCTTCACTAAATAGCACGGGACGGGAATAAAAAATAAACCAAGAGGATGATCACACGGCCGGCTACGTTGCCGGAGGTTTACACCTCGTACATGACAAGTACACACACGCGCACACAATCCGCATATACACACACACACGTATACACTTTCAGTATATTACACTGTCTAATACAAATTCATGGCTCTATGAAATATGTTTTTCGAAGGTGCGATTATTTATTATTGTATTGTTTGTCCTTTGTGAGACGCAGACACTTCTGATAGGTAGTTTGATAGAAGTGGGCACTGTCACCTGAGACAACTAAGTTAAACGTAATATCTTTACATATATCTTCTTCTCTACGTGTGTATGTGACTGAACTACTCCTAAACGGCTAGACAGATGTTGATGAAATTTGTTGTGTTGGTTCAGATAGATTCAATAATGATTTACATCGAACCCAGTACGTAGCGCTACGATATCTATCAAGGATTTTTATTGATGACTTATGCATGATGTTTTCACACAAGAACTACCGAACGGATGTCAAGGAACCTTCCCAATAATATAACTCGTACACCAAATTAACACATAGGATATATTTTTATAAACATATTGTCTAAAATGCCTATATAAAATCGACTGAGTGCCTTAAGCGCTCCCCTTACTAGGCCGGTGAAAAAGTAGAAGCATTGCCAGGTCAACAGTGTAGTCAGTTCGAAAAACAAAAATGATCTAAAATAACCAAAATATAACAATAAGTAAGTTGGGGGGGGGGGGGGGGGGGGGGGGGGGATATGTGGTGTCAAAATTTATAACAACACCAACGCAGGCGGTTGGTAGTGTTGTATAGATATTTAGTTATATGTACAACAACAGCCCCAATAAATGTTATTATCATTGCGATTTACAATTGTCAGTACTGTATTTACTATTTACTTGATTTGCTAGCTTAAAAACCAAACCAAAGTTCCAGCTAGAGAAACCTACCGTGGTAAGTTCGTTGTTCAAATATAACCATGTGTCGGAGATTTCTGTCAACGAGGATGCCGGCAGTTTCATTACTACAATTCTATTGATGAGTCACATAGCCACGCGTGTTCGTAAATCAAGGTCCTATACATTATCATGTCATGCGCCTATAAGTAAGCAGAAAGAATATTTTTTTCGACCCTATTGAAGCCTTGTTGTCGTGTCAGTTTTGATGGATCCAAAATATGTTTGAATAATAAATACGCCTGAGTAAAATTACAAAATAAAATTGAATGATAATAAAATGAACTGTAGTATCATCTAGTATAAAATTATAGACAAAGCGATAGCATAATACCGTATACGCGAACTGTTGTGATGATCGGTCAACAAGTATTGAAATATATCGATCTAAGATATATATACCGACATCAATTTTTATGTATATGTAATAGGGAGAGACAAAAAAAAGTTTTTTTTTTCATTACAGTCACAATAAGACTATTGTTCAAAATGACGAAAAAACCTGTTAAACTTTGAGCTCTGAATATCAAGATTAACAGGTGGTTATTTTCTCATTTGATAATGACAAGTCATTTTTTTTTAAATAAAATTTGACTCCTCGATAATTAATTAATAATTAAGTGTATCGTAAAAAGTAATTTTTCGAGGAAATTTAAATATTATTCGAATTTAACTTTGAGGTTATTTAATTGAGAAATCGAAAATTGCAAATAGCCACCTGTTCATATTTACAGCTCAAACTTTAGAGTTTTCTTTTTTTGGTCGTCATTTTAAACAGTGTTTATTTATATTTATTTGGCCCATCCTGATATATGTTGATTTTTATATATTATATTTTCGTATGTAAACACGTTACTTTGCCAATGTTTTTTTAAGCATGTATGCATACTTTCAACTTACTCCGTCCTGTGGTACAAACAAAAATTGTCGGACTCATCCCGATAATATCCTCGAGGTATCATTAAATCCAAAATATATTCAAACCACGTGTGAGCATCTATTTTTTTTTAATTCTCGCCTAGATTGTGGGCGAAATAAACTTTTAATATACGAAGACTACCGATATTGGTGTTGAAAAACTATCAGACACAACGGATCTATCAACGGAACTATCAGACAATTGAACAACGGAATCAGAGACAATGCGACTATGTATGGAATTAATTACTTAAAATTTGGTTGTAATTATTATTCTATTATAAATAGGTACCGTTAACTAAGTAAATAGTATAATAGTGCATTAATCATATTCTGTGATTCTTATGGAATTGAATTATATAGGTTTTATTACCTTTTTGTTTCAAAATAAATGTGTAAACAAAAACTATTAAATTTAGGTCCTGAGATGGCGCTTAAAATATTAAGCCACCCCCGCTCATCGAGAAGACCTGGCAAGACACTCCATTTTTTATTTGTATACCAGCTGATACATGCAACTTCGTCTGCGTTGTATATTATCTTAATAATACATTTTATGTTCAGACGAAAAAACATAAAAAAATAGAAAGAAAAATATACTACTTTGCTTAATAACTTTATATGTGAACAACGTTATCCGTTTATTTTCCCTCTTCTGTGCATGAGCACCACTTTATATTAAATACAAATATCGTGATAGATTTTTGATAAAGACTAAGTACAAGTTTTTGGAATGAAGCTAAAAAAAATAATTGAAATCCATACAGTACTTTTTCCGTGATGCGTGCACACTTTGGCAGACCTCTGCCATTTTATTTATATAGATTTTTTTATTACAACTATACAAGTTAGGATAATTTATGACACTTTTAAGACGTGTCACATTCCTGGCTAAGCCGGTATATGCCCAGTTATCAGGCGAGGAGGTGGGAGCCTCTATCACCTAACAACAGGGTAATATATATTCGACACAATAATTGTACTCTTTCAGTTTATTGTGTTTTGAGATCCGCCAATGATATCCAGCAGGTTTTCAGACACAGACGACTGCTGATGGATTGCGACTTCTCGGTTATTATGTTAACTTTTGATTTTAATTGTCACGAATAACGCAAAGCAACAATATTCACTCTTCTATATTCCAATTCAAAATGTAGACGGCAAAACTAGTAGACGAGCCATTTTAATATAATCCTCAGGAGAATTTGGCTATTACGACTGGCATCAGGACTACGGTCCTTTTGAAATCTGTTACAAAATTTGATAAACCAAGTTCCAAAGACTTCCTAGCGTTATTTTTTCACTAAAAAACAGCATATTTTCATGCAGCAACAATGGCAAGCGCTTTCTTTAAGACGTCTTTGTTATTTTTCAATGACGTCGCGTCCTAGTTTTTTCAACTATGAAACATTTTTAAAGGCGATGTCGTTTAGAATTGTTATTCGTAGAATTTCCACTTTTATTGCAATTAGATTTAGACACTAAACGGCGTGCAATGTTTTTTCATAAATTATTCATTTCCCGGCAGATTTTTAAGGACAAATTAGTGGCTACATCAACCACCTCTCTAGGTTAGTTCTCTGCCGTACTTGCAGTAATTATATTATTTGAAAATAAAACCAAATTGTCGATGTATATAAATATGTACGAAACTTGATAAATATAATGTATGTAAATCATAAAACATAATGATTCATCGGAGCAATATTTCGTGCGTTCGAATCGTTCGGAATAATAAAATGGCTGCTGCGTCGGTAAGCGTTCACGTTCCTTTGGACGAGTACGGTAGTTGTGTTTATATTAAACAATTCATCGTATAGTTATTCAATAACATATCGTCACGCTCTCGGAATCGAACCGACGACCTCGAAGCAAATTAGTAAGTACGTATAATAACGTACAAAACTAATTAATAGGTTTATATTTTAATAGTCTCCCTCACGCGAAAATAGAGTGTTATGAGTTTACTAGATTTTGCAAGCGTTTTCGTTCTAGTTAATGTAGTTTAATCTATTCCTCGGGAGCCATATTTTTTTTCTGGCTGGACGGTACCCTATGCTTTTTTCAGAGACCTGCCAATGTATACGCAAATAGTCAAGATTGGTTTTAAAATAAACAGTAAATAATTTTTGTAAATAATATCAAACCCCATTAACCCTACAAACACACGCTTCGCAAGTTACTTTCAAAGTAACAACAATCATATGTGGTTTACATAAATAATCGTTTTCCATGGTATTTGAACCATCAACGCTGAGCGCATTGGCAGCGCTGATACGCTCGCGACTGTTTACATCATGACGCTTACTTGTACTAAATAACAGTACAGGTTCACTAAAAAATAAACATTATAGTGTTGTTGCCACCTTCATGCCGTCTATCTGGGAGTACGTCAAATCTCTCACGACTAGTTATTTCGATAGAGCTATGAATCATCCCAGTCCGTTAGTGGTATCCGCCGCGACTTATGATACCGTGCCAGGCGCGCCGCGTTACATTATCACCGACTCTCCCGAAGAAATTTCGCTAGGTAATCAAGACTTCCGTCCCTCGAAACAGAGTGTGTGCGCGCCGACACCCGCGTAATCCACAGATCACGCCGCCGCGGTTTGGCTGTGAATTTTGCCCCAGCACACATTCTTAGGCCTCCCTCGGCAACTGCTCTAGCCGAGGTCCGATCTTCCGGTATGGAGCCCTCGAGCAGCTTGCATGCGCGAACAGAGTAACACTGATTCGAACAAACACTAGTCTACAACACAACACCGATCACCCCACACACGTGCACACACACACACTCGTAGGTACACATAGTGGTGGGCTGTTTTTGTTTCTTTTTTTTGCCCTTTCGAACTGTAATAGTTTAGAACATAGTAGTCAGACACAAAATACATGTACGGGATCGTGAAACATACATGCTTCGTAACCACGTATATTTCACGAACTCATATATGTATGATACGGATAGGTTCAGCTTAGCTTAGACTAGTCAGATAGGGTATTCGACGACAGCCCAAGCCGAGGCGTGCCGTGCGCCCTTGTGCTAGTCGTCCATATAAAATCGGGTGAGTGCCTTAAGCGCTCCCCTTAATAGTCCGGTGAAACTGTAGCGACCTTGCCAGGCTAAAAGTGTAGGACAGTTCGAAAAAAAAAAAAAAAATTGTTGCCACCTTTAATTAAATATTTCCACCGATATCAGTTTCATTTTGCCAAACACAATGTAAATACGAAAATGACACGTGATGTGATAGTAAATAACCGAGTGAAAACTACTATTACGTTTAACTAGGCTACTTCTGTTAGTAATATAATAAAAATGAACTCATGTCATTCGTTGATTGCATTGTTTCGTTGTGAGGTCACTCGCTGAGCGCTAATCGGTCGGCATTTTTAACACGACAAGGACGTGCCTCATACCCAATGATAAAAAGTTTAGGTTCGTTATACGTAGTGCTGTCAGGCGTTTTGTTACTGTCGATGTGAGAAGTGTCTTTTTTGTATTCCAGCAATTCAATTAACATTTAAAAACAACGAACGTTTCTTGGGACGGATGGAAATTTATTACGCTTTCACACAAAAACTACCGAATAGATTATAATGTACTAGTTATAAGGTACCATATAATAGGCTATAATTTATAAAGATAACAGCTTTTACCCGCGGCTTTGCTCTTGCTTTGATGATAGGTATGTATCCCGTTATTAATGAAAAGTCCCCTCTCCTCTTGTCCTGTACTCCTAAAAACGTCTGTGCAAAATATTATGATGGTCGGTTAAGTAGGTAATGCGTCAAAACTTAACATACAAATAAGCACATTTAGTTGAGCTTGTTAAATTTGCCAAATCATAACTATCATAAAAGTAAGTTTGAACATTCTGACATTTGAGAGCTACCTCTCGACGTGCGCTCGCAAAAGCGTTAGAGATATATAATTGTTATTTATGTTGTCATAATTTATAAAGATCCACACACAAACGAAGTCGTGGGCGTCCGTTAGTTTTCTAAGTATTTCAACAGATTTATGTAGTATAAACAGTTTCAAAACAACCCAATACAACTTCAAACTATGTATCGAATTAAAAGTTTGTAATAATTACACGATAATTAAATGAAAATTTGTAATTCGTATCGTGACTTTGAGTGTGAGCAACGTAAAGTGTTCTCTGCCTTTCACACCGATTGGTTGTTGTATAATGCTTTCGCAACGTTGTGATAACACCCGTCAACAATTTTGATTGTCAATATTAATAACGGAAAACGGATAATGAATAGCAGAATAATTGTGTCTCATCGCGTATAAATAATACATTATACTATCAGTTGTTATATAACAAATATCGCATTATTGTGGATAATAATGAATATTTTCATTTAACTGTACCGAACACTTTTAAAATCTCTATTAGCGTAAACTGACTGACTTGTAAGTCGGTCAGTGAGTAAGTGTTATTAAATGTCCATTCCATTAGTCAACTAGGGGTTTATCAACATTTACCGATAGTTGTTGTTTCTGTATCGGTTTTGTACAATACCGTTATTTTACCGAAAAAGTTTACTTGATTTAAGAAATGAGTTAGATATACTGAAAATTAACGTTTGATATATAAAACTATAGATTGGCCACTATTCTATTCTAGAACAATGAACAAGTTACGATTATCTTCAGAAAAGTAAAGTCAATCAACATTTACCGGTGAAACGAATGACTAATTCAACCTGATCTTTATATATCGTGATCTCTAGGGAATCTCTCGTGATTTTTTAAATTGTTACTTTCACAAACTCTTCTAATATCGATTATATTATAAATATCGGTAGAGATTTCCGATAATTGAGAAATCAACAGAAGTCGAATTATCTATATAAAACGACCATTTTCACATGTTTCACTAAGCGTGATGACGGTAGCATAAGTAAAAAAGGGAAGGCACGAGCTAAGTCGAGTTTATTTATTCGAAGGCAAACAAAAGGAGCGAGTAAGGAGAGGAACTCGACATTTTATTGATCCGCTTTTATGGCCCCGTTTGAATTTTGTACGGTTATGAATTGTATTCGAAACGTTTTGAACAGAAAGGTCAGGTTAATAAGAATATTGTTTGACCAGAAACTTTATTTATGCTTGTCGAATAACATTCAATACGCAAATAATTTCGTTACAACTATTACAATTTCAAAATGGGTATTAAAAAAAAAACAGAAAATCGTATCCTATTGATCATTTCACTACATAATCGATTCAAATATGATTGTATACCGACTAGACACTGGGCATCACTTGTTAGTAGCGATTTTTGTGAAGTACATTAACATAATATAAATTGGCTATACCCACGACTTCGTACGCTTTTTAAACATCGTTGATTTATAAAAAAAAATATTAGTGTAAAATATTCGAGTTAGTGTAATTATTCACATGAACAAAGAGCTTGTTTGCTTCATTAACACGGGAGAGAGCCATTTAGAGCTGGACGTTGGAAACTAACAATAAAGTTCACGCCCGCAATACATAGCGTCTGCTAAATCCAACTAATGAAGCGCCACCGTTTGACTTTTATACCAACTATCACATTGAACAGAGTTGTAAAACTTTAAAGTGTATTTCTTTCCAGGGAGCCGATTTCGATGCAATAAAGCCTTGTTTAGTGAAACGAGCCGTAATGAGTTTTTGATAAATAATTTTAATGACATGACGACTCTACAGTTTCATTGTAGTTTAGATATGGTAAAAGAAAAAAAAAAATTTAGTAACATCGATATATATATTATATCTATATGAATAGAAATAAATTGTTGAATGTTTGTAAGGGCATTACTTCCGAATGGCTGAAGCTATTTTGCTAATTCTTAGCTTGTTGTGTTCATAATTGTCAGGACAATTTTGTAGGAAATAAATTTTTGAAAACTCGTACGGAGCGGCCACCTTGTTTTAAAGAAACAATACCTTACGTGAAAGATGTTTAAGATGCTTCACTAGTTACATAATCCGTGTGTAAGACATATCAATATGATCTCCGCGTCTTTGCTGATAGGCTGGTAGAACATGAAAACTGAGTCTGAGTGGAACGTGACTCTCTTTTAGATTATCACGTTTTGAAATCACACAGTGTATGTATATATCTATGCTGAGATGTGTGCAGAGTAATATAACAACGGTGGTTGCTGACAAGTTGTAGATATTACACAGTATTAGTTATTGTTTTTCGATTGCACCGTGTTTTCAACAGAAAACAAAGTATTACCTGCTTACTTACACCTGACTGCGAAGAGGTTGCGACGTAGTGAGCGACGGCAACCATTATTTTTTAAGTCCTCTACAAATATGTCTATGAAGTAGAGTGCATTTCATTTTACTAACTGGTCAATGAATGTTTTTCCAAAAAGTCAATTAATATCATTTTAATTTAAAAAAAACGTATGAATTTTGCAGCAGCGTCTTTGGCTATGACGTAATTGATTAAAAGCGAAAACAGTAGATAAATTTTAGAGTAGCGCGCTTATTTTTAGTCATCATATTTACACGACCGTGACCCTAATCTTAATGTGAATTAATTTGCTGTAACAACGTCCAATTTTCTAAGGTCTCGCGTCAAAACGTTCTCCAAGACTGCGTGGTGTCAGACACTTTTGGACAAAGTATTTTAACGCTTTCAATGTTATTTTAGTATTAATACAGGGTGGTGTTCAGACTTGAAACAGTTTTTGATCTTATCAAATTCGTTCATGTCTTTTAGACTTTTGAAATATTACATCAAACTATTTATAACGTTTCGTCAACATAAACATCGACAAACATGATGTTAGTATGACAGACGAATATAAAAGTTGTCACTACTTAGACGCTCCTTTCATGTCGTCAGTAACAGTGTTGTAAAAAAATAATCAAATAACGTTTAACAAAAAATACTTGGGATGTTTTAAAAATAGATCTATAACAATAATATTTTTATTATGCAACATTTTTTTTAATTTAAATACCAAACAGTTTCCATGTTTGAACAATGCTATGCCATACAAACAAATCGTGTCCCTGAAGCCAGTGGTTGGTTAGTCCATCCTTTGCAATAACTTTCATAAGTTATATAAGAACCTTGTGCTTACATATTATATTTATATAAAATATGAGTTCCACTCTTATTTGAAGCACGGTACAGTGCAATTGATTAATACATTTTAAAGTTTTAAATAAATATATCAACTGTGTTGTCATTTACCTCACACATTTAAAAAACATATATTTCTAAATATGCACCAGCAATCAAAAATAGCAGCTCCTATGTCTGGTATTCTTTATTCATCGTTTGAGACGGTCAAAACTACTTCAATTGCCCCGCGTGCCGCGTGAGCTTGTTGCTGCGTTACCTTCGAGATTTCTGTAAATGTTATTATTGCTTGTTCGATTTTATCACAAAAAATTTCAAAGTAATTTTATTCTAATTTCAAGATAGATTCTATAAAGTTATTGCGAATGAAATACAAATAAAATAATATTGATACAAACCTGAAGTTTCTCTCGCGTTGTCTTACTTGCAGATATTTTTGGGTCAAAGCAAAAGTTCTGTGCAAAAGTGTCTCAAAAGTCGATTCATTTATCTAAAAATTAATTACAACTAGTTTATATTGTTAACACTAAATAGTAAATTACCCGTCGTAAATCACAAGAACGGGTAATAATATAACAAAACCTAACTGGAAATAATGTTGCTTTGGCGAATCTCACGACGACCTCGAGAAAATACAACTACGAAAACAAATAATACAAATTCCTGGAATGCGACTGTATTTAAAATCAATATTTGCAATAGAACATAACCAATATTGCTTTGGGATTTTGTATGCGAGATTTCATATCGCATTGGCTGGCTCACTGCTCGCGGATATTGTACAAATTTCCATATCTCATCATTCCATATATATATATTACTAAGTGCTCTCATTTGTAACTCGATTCTAAATTATTTGATATTGTACTTAGATATTTGTAGAATATCGTAACTTATCGTAGACAGGCTGTCACGTAGATCCTAGTAATATATATTGAATTGAAAACATATCGGGGTATTAGATTCGGAAAATAAGTTTGTTATGGGAATAATCTATACATCTAAATAAAATTGGAGTGTCCGTTCGTAATATTAAAATAACGACTTTTTACTGATTGGATATGAACGTGTACACGATACTGAAAACAAAAATGCAATTTTTAAAATTTTTGTCTGTCTATCTGTTTATTCCGGGTAATCTCCGAAACGGCTGGGCCGATTTTGACAGAAATTTCATTGACGGATAGTTAAAATTATAGCGGGTGACATAGGCTACTTTATTTTAGACTAGTCAAAAATATAAAAGAACATGATTGTAAAATTGAAAAAGGAACATAATACTATTATATTTATTTGTTATTTAACATATTTATATAGGAAAACCATTATAGATTGGTAGATAAATTTTAAACATTCTTTTTCATCGATCATATACATTTTCCCTGTAATTTATAGGTGAATTAAACTCCTATGGTGGAAGATTACTAAAACATCCATGTCACGCCAGAAGTGAAATTCTTGCGGAGTAACTAAAGATAAAACTCTTATTTTTGTAGTGAAGGAACTGATTTTGATTATATTTAACACGTAAAAGTAACTCAGACAAAAGCGTAGGATCTCATTTATTCCCGCCGAGAGCAGAGCGGATGAAGTTATGATACAGGCCAATTTTGAATAAACTTTTCAAATTTCATCCGACTCAGTGCGAGTTCAGCTTTTATTTATTTTCCTAAAGTTACACAAAGAGTACAAATACTACACAGTTGTGATGCGTATAACATTAATGTATATTATTTTACGAAGTACTATTGGTAATTCTTATAACTTATCACTCGGACAATAGTGTATAGTTCCCATGTACAAAACGCCATACAAATCGGCGAAGTCGTTTTTGGAAATAAATCCCGATATAATAGAATATATAAAACATGTACCGGTTTTATTACCAAAAAAGTTAAACACGCGTCGAACACTTGTTTCAAAAAAGTATGATCACGAAAGAGTGTCTTACCTTTACTTAGAAATAGACACTATTGAAATTTAAATATTATATAACACTTGTCTAAGTTTACTGTCCTCATTTTATTGTTGTGATTTATTTTATTTCTATTTGCCGGCAAAAGATGTTTCGTAGAAAATTATGGATTTCGTGTGTATAATTAGTTTGGAAAATGTAGATAAATTTGACAAATTTGAAGTTGTAACGACAATATTGCTGACATAGTTTTCGGAGAGCTGTCGTCGGTGCGCCTTGCACGGCCACAGTTAGTGTTAGTCTGACCGGTCCGGGACGCGTTCGCCCGCTCAATTATATATATTTAAATTGTACTTGTTGAAATACTACTATTAATATAATTATAAATATTAAAACACATTAAGGACTTTCTGTTAAAACACTGACACCTGGTAGATAAATAGACCGCCAAAAAGTAAATGACATACAATATGACATTATTGACATTTCAAAATGAATTTATTCTGAGATTATACTGTTGTTCCACTTTACGCTTTACACTTTACTTTGGGGTATTATTTTAAACTTATATGTGTTGCTTATTTTAATGATTACATCATTTTCTTTAAAACAAAAATGTCACAATAATTATAACCACTTTCACTTAAAATAAATAAATATTCTTACTGAAGATCTAAACTAATATATTATTCGTAAATTGGAACGTTTTTCAATGAAGAGATTGAATTGAATGAATGCTATTAAGAGTTGCTTGCATAAAAACAAAAACCAGATATTTGTCTAGAGACCGCTTAGAAATTCTTTTGTAATAAAGTATTTTAAACAGATGTTTAAAATTTTAAACACCGTTTTATAAAACGAGTGTTAAACGCTTGCTCATTTTTGTTGTTGTAATAAGACCGGTAATATTTTGAAATCACAAATTCTTAATCATTGTTTCACAGTAGGTACTGTATATTTTCATGTGTTGATTATTAAAACTGATACCATTTGAATCTCTAATTATTTCTTTAAGTTATATATATTTAAAATACATATATTTGTATTCATTATACGACTTTCGATTTCTGTTACTATGTTTTCAGAAATAGATTGAGGTAATAAACATTTTTCCTATTCATTTTCATTGCTTTTAACATCTATCCAGAGCAAAAAGACATTCAAATACATGTACATTGTAATGCAGGGAAAAATAGTCAATTGTAAGTGAGAAGTTACAATGGTAGTTGGTAAAATTGTTTGCCGGCGCCGGGTAACACGGATCACTCACTGTATATCTGCTGACCCGGATTTTCGATCCCGTTACGTAATATACTACTACTTCATATAAAAAGTGTAAATTAGACTGTGCCATGTTAAACATTACATATACTGGTACAATCTGTGTGGAAAATCTCGAGAAAGTAAAATTGGCAACACTAAAAACGAATCGTTTCCAACGTATTTGAAAATATAATTGCATCCATCCATTCAAGTTTTAATACAAACCTTGGCTCATCTGACTTCAAACTCAATCTGTAAAGAAAGTGAAGGCGTCGATTCATTCAAGTTTTTAATACGAACCTTGGCACAGCGGCCGTGAAAACTTAATTTATAAAAAAGAAGTGAAGCGAGTAAAAAAAAAACAGATGCTGGAGTAAGTTTAAATCCTTTTTTTGTTGTTACGAGAGAAAAACGGACCGGACGAGAATAATACATAATTTTCTATACTTTCTTTTTGAAGTTATACTTCTGTCGGCACGTTTGGGGAAAATGATGAGAGTGAACTTTTACTACGCGCCGCGACACCATGAAGTTGGTTGATAGTTGTTTGTCAAGTTTTCGCCTAGAACTGATAACTACATCAATGTAGTTATTCAAATCTATATGAATCAGCAACATGTATTAAATATCAGCGAAGATAAAACAATATATTCGTACATAAATATACATTTGTATTTGTTTGTTATTTTAAATGATATATGATGGTGAATTATAATTTATTGTAAATATTTATGATACAAGTATTTTTTATATTACAAACTTATTTAAGTAGGTTTATAAATTAGAGGTTAACTTGCGATATGTATTCTTTTTATTATTTAAAATTATACATTATTAATATTACATTGTTATTTGATAAATAGTATATTCTACTTCGTTTTGCTATCTTACTTGATTCTGTAGAATATATATATATATATATACACAGAAATATAGAATAGTAGATGGTTTCACAATAAAACAAAGCGTGTTATTTATATGTTAATTATGGCGGAGATGTATTCGTTGTTGTGCAAAAAGTGCGCATCGGTCAAAAGTGACAAACGTCACCCCCGTATCGAAATATGAATTTTAGTAAAAAATTCATGGTGGACCATCCGCCTCACCAAATAGATATGTAGAAAATTAATGTTAAAGCCTTTTAAAGTTATTTATAATTAAAACGTTATCAATAGTATTTAATGTATTTTTAATATTTAATAAGTAGACAAATGCGTTTTTTTTGTTTGATCGTCGACAGGGAGCCGCGGTGTCGAAAAGGTAGGAACTTGCGAACTTGTGTATCCCTTGTAACTTGTTCTGTAACTTGAGATGGCGGGACAAGCTCCAACAACTCTTTAATATATTCGCCGTGACACATCTGCACGTGGTGATGTTCCGTCATAACTGAGACGATTTAGAAATGTAAAGAGATAAATATAATAAGTACGGCACGACTGAAATTTATTTTGTTCGGTAAACCATCTCCACAAACACGTCTCGTTGTATTTACCCGAATAATATAAAACGAAACGTGTAAATCAGTCGCTCAGGCGCCTCCTAAATGTGACAAATAGTAATATTTTGAAACTATTACGACCGCTATTCGCACTCGGATGTGTGCATCGAAATGACAAAGATTAGCCAGTGACGTCATCGTAAATATGATTCTATATAGATCTACTAGCAGCAGTACGCGATTTCGTTTGCATTTGTAAATGGTGACACCGTATTATATTATTTTCGTGTAACGGTTCAGTCAGCGTACGAAGCGATAGCTCTCGACTGACAGGATTTTTTTTTAAGTTACTCGACATGTATCGTTTGCATTTTGGCCAATGTCAGAGATACTTCTATAAATTATAGTATTTGTATTATTCTTATGTATAAGCCATATTACTTTCATTGTATAAAAATTCGTTATATAGTTTTTACCTGAAAGAATAAAATTTTACAATCCTAACATACACTTTAATTTACAATTATTAATTAATTATTGATCAATTACGCTTGTTTATATATTTAAATTAAATATATGGTCATATTTAATTTTTCTATTATTCTATGATTCTCGTTTTACCGTGTCCAAGTTCCTTAATCAAAGGTTTAAATGAGTATGAAATAAATATTACAACATGCAAATTATTTAAAAAAAAATTGATATCGCCTTACTTCATGGTGTGTTACATCGACCCGCACAACTTATTATACTTTAATAAGCAATGTCTATGAAGGGTATAGTCATCGGTGGAATGTAAATACGATGTCCGCAAAATTTGAACCTCGACATACACCAATGAAATTCACATACATTTGTTCATTTTGATTGCTAATACTATCGACTGACGGTGAAACAAAAACATTACGATGACACCTGAACCTGAGAAATGTTCTTGTAACAACCACCGTATTTGGGAAAATATAAGACTGAATTTCTAAGAATTTGAAATCGCTAATACGTCGTGATATTATGATTATACCCAACCCGTCCTTCGGAAAGGCCTCCTCTCTCTCTTCTGCAATGGGTGTCTTACAAGATGTTGTGATGTGATGATACCTATTTATTAACGGTGATAACAATGTAAGCAATAATCATAGATTATAAGATGTTTGTAGATAAAACATAGAACTATAGATATTTCAGCGTCTGTAATCGGCACTACGCCGAGTTGTGCAGTTTTCCAGTAAACTAAGCTAACAACTCGGTGGTGATATTAAAGATAATAAATAAGATATATATTGATGAGTCTTCTTAGATGACACACACCGCAGCTAATTATTATAGTTGTTTACATTGAACTAGTTATGTTTGATTTCATCTTGTCGACACGCAATAAGCATTTTTTATGCATCACTGTTATTTTTCATACGAAATAAAAAATCATTTGCTATTTATGATAATCACGAATTTATATCATGATTTATTTTTATGTGATATTAAAATTGTAGCTGTGTAAAATAGAATTAACACGTTTGTTACATATTGAGCTATAACAAGATCACTCGAGTGACTGTTTCGTACGTAATTCGTTTTTGTATTAAAATATAACCGGTTCTAATTTAACACGGTTCGTGATACATTGGTGACAAAAAATAATTTCACTGCTACAATATTATGTAAAAATAGCTATGGTTTAAATAGAGTGCAGTGAACTTTACAACTATCTACAACATTCATGTGTACATTTAACAGCGAAGGAGCTTTTATTTATATTCAAAATGTAGATTAATTGTAATATTAAGTTACTATTTTTTATATATGCCCATATACACTATATTCTACTAACTGTGCTTGCCGCAAGTCGCAAGGCTTCGATTGCGATGTTTATTTTCATTTATCGTTTTGTCCGTGTTCAGACATCTAAACACTTTGCGGTGATTCGTTGAACCGTATAAAAGTTAATACCGGTCATTTAGTGGCGAGTTATAGTAAAATGGATAGCCATTCTTATATTCGAAATGTAATTAGTACCGGCGATGATAAATAATGAATTCTGTGCGACAAATATTATTAAATTATCTTGCTGATTACAAAAAAATAAATTTAATTATTTTTTTAATTTACGTACAAATTGTAAGAGTTTAAAGATCTTTATAATTTATCTGCTTTATCAATGACACAGGGTTTCTCTGTGTCAACATGAACGTGTAATTTCAACAAAGAATGTAGAAAATTGTGAAACCACCTGTTGTTGCAGAGAAATTATTAATTCCCCATTTACATACATGATTTCTGTTTCGTTCTCTTATCATCTAGAAAGAAGAAGACTTCTGGCGCTCAGCCTGTTAGTGTGACAAGTACAGTAAGACCGCAATAAGAGAGATACGCACTGCTGCAAGAGCCGTTGCATAAGCAGTTCCACATTTATTACATTAAAGAAAAAATAACAAACCTCGTTACTCATAGCCCCATATCGGCAAGCAACATACCTGAAAAAAAAGAAAAAGAAAATAAGTATACCGCGTGACGTATTACACTATAACAATCGCAAGCACCTTAGTGTTTTATTACTAAACAATTGACTTGCTTCTCTGCTTTGAACTATACTAATGTTTCATCATAAGAGTCCATACGATTTAGCGTCAAAGCCTTAAATAACAGCTTTGCAAGTATCTTCATAGGAGTAAATCTTTCTACTATGCGTTATTTTAAATCTGATCTGATATTTTCCAAAATATTAATTGAAATTATTCATTTGGATAACGATTTTTAATATATTAGTCATAATTGTTATTCAAATAATACTACTAATAGTACTACAGTACCCGTAGTACTACAAATAGTACTACTACGGGTTATCCTTAGAACCTTGTAACACTTTTCTGTAGGTATTTTAAAGATGTACAATTCCATAGTACATTATTTTTATGTGTTTCCTAATATTTCATCAGTGTTATGAATGTAAACGCTCAATAATTCTTCTCAGAAACTTAATTACATACATCGATTTTATTCCATAATAAAAAGTGTATCAATACACGAATAGACATGAAAAGCAATTTTGTTTTACACTGTTTGATTTTATATAAAATGAAAACGAACCGCGTATATTCGAATTCGCGTATCAATACACAAATAGACACGAAAAGCTATTTTGTTTTACACTTTTGATTTTATGTAAAATGAAAACGAACCGCGTATATTCGAAATGACAACTGGACGTCCCGACGACGACCCAATTTACGCAGTGTGTTTTCATCAATATTTTTATGAACACGATTTTATAGTACGCATAAAGTTGACACTTTAACCAAACAAAGAAATAAAAATATATAGAACGCCTTTGAATACATTTACGAAGAAAAATATTTATATAACACTAATAAAAATTGTTTCAGAAGTGTTATTAAATAATCTTCTTATATAAAAAAAAATGACATAAGGTTTGCCTTTGACGAGCATTACGCAAAAACTGCTGTATAGATTTCGATCGTATTTTGTTTAGTTTTTTATACTTCACATAAAACTGTCGAGGAGTAATAGGTTAGCATGGTACGGGCATATTATGAGAAGAGATGAAAGTCATATAACAAGAAAAGTTTTGAGTTTGAAAGTGGACGGATTAGAGGTAGAGGAAGACCGAAAAGTGGGAATCGAACTGAAGCTCGATTTTGAAAAAGTGATATTTACTTGAAAATATGGTGTATAATGTTAAATATCAATGAATCTGCAGGTTTCATTGGGTAAATCATAAAAGCGCAGTATACTACTCATAAACTTCAGTTTAATATCGGAAGAAATATTAATGTAATGTCTGCGGGACCTTTTTTGTACGAAATTGAATTAGCAGCATGTTTTATTTTCATTTTTGAGGTCTATAAATTGTTGCATACTAAGTAAATCGCGAATAACAATAATTTGATAGCCAAAATAAGGTTTATAAGTGTATTATAGATAGACCATATTTTTATGCTAAAGAAAAGTACATAAATAATAATAAAAAAGGGCTGTAACTTTCAGGTATTATTTTTTTGAAAAATATTTCAGATCAAGACTGGAAAAAAAAGTTTAATAAATAAATTAGGTCGTAGGAACCTGTGCCCAATATGTTCGCGACCGCCTTGTTATCTATCTACTTATTTTAAACGTACCACAGATACATTCTTTTGGTTTGTCAAGTTTCACATATCCAGTAACCGATAGCCTTACACGCGAACATGCCAGCGACGTTAACCGATCAATTGGTAATCAATAACAATTAAATGTTTGCAATCTTCAATGAAGCTGTGCACCGCATTGGAATCCATTTAGCGATTGTAAACATTTTATTACAAGTGCCTGTTCTTAACTATAAGAATTCTCTTAGTGTTCAGATATACGTATACATATTTTGAACAGTTGTGACCTTAGTTAGAAATAACGAATAATAAATTCAAACAGAATTCGTCTTAGCATAATACGCACGGAAAATTATAAAGAGTGAAAAACATCACGGCGACATCAAGACTTATTCTCTCAATTACTTCGTACTCTGCGCCAACAAATAGTATTTCGGTATATGTACAATATATATTTTTATTAATAAATCAAAAAGTTATTCCTACGGTGGATTGCAAATATGATAGAATTCATATGTTTTTTTTTTTCGAACTGACTAACGCTATTGTCTTGATGGGTTTCACAGCTTCACTGAAGTAACGGGACGAACGCTTACGGCCCCATATGACCGAACCGAATTTCGGCTTGGACTGTTGCCTTGGATGCAACAACGCGAATCTTACTAAGCTAATCCATACATATAGGAATTAGTGTAATGTGAAAGACAAAAACATGTAATCGAGTTTCTTGCCGGTTCTTCTCGATAACTGGGTTGTTTTCCGAACCGGTAGTAACTTTGAATTTCATAAGCGCCTTCTCAGGGCCTAAACTTAATAAAGTATTTTTGATTTTTAATTCGACCCACAGTATATTTATACTTAAGGTGTAACATACGCTATTATTGAAGTTAGTACCATATTGTCCCCCAAAGGTATGTTTTTCACTGAATACATTTATTTGACTTTAAAACATTACTGTACTAATTATTCTCTTTTCATTACAGTACTAGTTGATATCCGCGGCTTCGTTCCCATCAAAATTGTTTTATTTCGTGAGAGCTACACCGTATTTTATACGGAATAATTGTGGATTGTCTATGTTATTGTAATTTTCTTAGACTAATTAATTGCTATAACCCTTACAACGAATTTATATTTCCTCTTAAATTTTATCATTACTGCTTAGCTCCTATGGAAAAGCGTATTAGTCTAAAATAAACTCTAAAAAGTCTTCCGTGTGACAATAAAATTTCTCTGAAATATGTTCCACCGGAACGGCGATAAACAAGAACAAACAACAGATATTTCAAGTTTATACATACGAATAGTTTTGTTAATAGTTGCTAATACTAAATACTTATCAACTTTGTATTTTAAACGATACATGTAATTTTTGTCCTCAACTAATAATATTTATTAAAAAAAGAAGGGAATATATTCAGCGAATGTTGTTTTGATACATTCGAAAGCGAGGCATTCACTATATCGCTGAACGAACATTTTGATCTGACAAAGTTTACTCGTTCATCCGACGTCTGTTCGAAACAGAAAACATTTGTTTCAACTCAGCGACACAACAAACAATAGTTTCCCTGAAGTTAGTTCGGAACAGTTCACTGGCGACGGGTGTAAAGCTCATGGACATTAATAAGCTTGTGATACTACGAAAACATCTGCAATAATGGAAACAGCACTATAATATAAAACAAAAAAAATCACTACATTGGGTGTATCACAGAGACAAATGCCGATCGTAACTTATACTATAAATGCGAATGTGTGTTGGTTTGGAGGTTGGTTGGGAGGAACTACTTTTACGATACGTTATGTTATCAGGGGTACAGATAAGATGTACATAGAGTACCTACCTTATACCCAAAAAAAATTTACTGTTTACGAGGGATAAGGCCAAATCTATGTTAACGCGAGCTGCGGACAAAAGCTAGTGTATTAGGGACTTGACAATAATTTATAAGAACGGACATATTGTTGAAGATTTATTCAGTTTGACTAGGAATAGTAAAAGGAAATATGTTTCTGAAGGTGTACGTCTTTCTATACTTTGTCCTATCCCAATAGGGTTGGCTCAACATACTGTTTCCCTACATATTGTGGCTTGTGCACTGATATTCGACATAGTTTTACAAGCAATCACTTGCTTAATCCAAACCCTCGTTGGGATATTGTTGTTTACGTAGAGCCAAGGATAGCTAAATTGTAACTGACATCGTCCTTTAAGGCCTCCCACAACAACTTTGCAAGTAAAACTTAAAACTCGCACATCCACTCCTTAAATTCGTTATTACTCTGCATTACCATGTTACTTATGATTCTTATTCAAGGTCGGTATAGATATTTGAAATTAAAAACTGTCCTGATATTAGAAAAAGATATTTATTAACCCGATTTCTAACTGCATGACATAAAGGTGTGAGAAAACTGACTGACAGAGGTGAAGGAATCAAAATCGTCAAATAAGCGAAAGAATTTTTCAAGGGAAACGAGAGGAAAAACGCTCCATTGTTTTTGCCTGACTAATAAAGAATAAAAAAATATATTCCGAGTATACAGTTAAATATCTGTTCTTTATATATCTCTAGTCTTTAAAAGTTGAAAAAAAAAAAACAAAAACATGTAGCATAATTAAACTTAACAACCTACTAAAATTAACCGAGGTTGTACTCTCGTATCCATTCATTAACTCGAAGCCTTGCATAATCTATGTTGTTTACTCTAGATATGCTCGAGTCCAGTGGTTACTCACCGAGCTAATGTGCTACGATGTTACGGACATATTGCAAATTTGTTCGTTGTGAGAAATATTCGGGCTTCAAAACTTCCAGGCTGATAAGCATCTTTTCTACGCTCTCGTCGTATTTATTCTTCTTTAGTACAGTAATGGCATTAATATGATAAAGTATTCATTAGCTATTCTGAAGTGGTGCCTGAAATTTTACCATAATCCAATCTTACACTGAGAGAATATTCACCACCAATAAGACACCAGATTCAGATTCATACGTCAATTTTCACAGAAATGTTCGACTTCGTCGTATAAATAAATAAAAATCAAATTTTGTTTTATAACAACAGTTCGTATTCAGGATTAAATATTATTAGTCTGTAACATTTAGGTTTAAAACATTTTAAACAATGGATGTATATCATTTACAATATATTCTTTCGTAATTATACATTCTGATGGTATGTTTACGTTACTATATTAGGAAATTACATTTTTATCGTTTTGATTTAAAAAAATGTATACCAAAAATGATAAACCTTATCTAGATTTTTGCCGATTGTTTTTGATAATAAAGCTTCTATTCGGATCAGTGATAGCTTTAATATTCATAAGTGCCTGTTTAGGGTATAATTTGGATAAAGTATCTTTAACTATGCTTTTCCACTTACTTTCTAAATAATCTATCAACAGAAGAGCATTATCATATTAATTACTATCTTAATTTGATTATTATAATCTTCTGTCTGGACACATCTCTATTTGTCTCTTTGCATCCTTGTCTATTTTTAATTTTACTTGCTGCATATCTTTTTCTTTGACATTTTTGCGTAAAATATTATGTAATGTAATCATACTACAATGTTAAATTAAATATAATATAATCGTATAGAAATAATGTAATAGATATAAAGTGTAAACAAGTATAAAAGGATCCAATATTGACGTTCGGGTTGATGAGACGACACTAAATAACGAAACCAAAATCTCGTTAGCTCGGTTGGTGTTCGCTGGATGAACGCAGTGGTAATTGGTTTTCCGTAAAAAGGGAGACATCGGAAATGTGTTAACTGCATTTCGGTTCTCAATCACCACTACTCTGCTTTATTTGTGTAGTAGTTTTAAACGACGTATCCAAGTGATTTGACCATTGGAGTAATGCTCTATTAGTAGGCTCTTTAGATAATTACGATTTATTAATTAGAAACTGAAATTAGAATTTTTATACGAAGCAATTAGTGGCAAAGAGAAGAATAAATTGTATTGAATGATTTTTCTGCTGGTCGTGTAACCTCGACTGACTGTAACACACTTGGAATCAAAGTAAGTCGCTACATATTTGTGATATGGTTATGACGCATCAGTAATATGTAATTACCATACTACCCAGTTATAACCGTTTCTTAGTTTCTTTCCAGCATGAGCTGCGTGGTATAACTAAAGGTGATTATAATTACAGCAATTTATAATGTAATGCGTATTCCTTGAAGATGTATACTGAATTATTAAAAACATCATTATTCTGCTGTTAATTATTCGTTATCTATTATTATTATTGATAATGCCAATTGTTGATCGGCGTTATCCTTATATGCAAACAAGCAAGTATAATGCAACATCTATTACGTGTGAAAAGGAGACCACTTTATGTTGCACACACCAAAAATTCATGATTCGAATAGTATTTTGTTCCATAATCATGCCATTGTTACAATACAATACAAAACAGCAAATTACCCAACAGAAAAATAATAAGGAACAGTTTATAACAACAGATGTTGTAAAACAACACTACAGCGTGATTCATTATTGGCATATAGCTGTTGTGATTGTTATCCATAGGTACGACATAGGTTAATTTGAAATTTCATATAAATAACATAACAATAATACTCTATCGGACTTTTTTGAAACGTCGAATATTAAGAATTCACCCGTAACATTTTGAATATTATGTACTGCCATGAACACAATAGCATCATTGTGCGGTATCATAATTGTCCGGTGTAATTTACCGTAAATAGCGAACGGTATGTGTTCTGGCGCTTTGTTATTGTTACAACGTGTACTGTTTTCAGTATATTTGTAATAAATCAATCACAAATAATGTTTATAATTAAATTAAATTGTAATAAAAAACGATGTCTGCATAAAAAATAATAAATTAGGTCCTTTTCTGCTTCTGGTATTTTTATACGTTTTTTTTTATTTATATAAGAAAGCCTAAACGCTCACATCGATTGTTATCGAACTGGTTGATACTCGCAATTGATTCTGCGTTGTTTATTATCTTAACAATATATTTTAGATACAGAAGAAAAAAATATTGTAAGAACAATATATAACTTATCTTTAGTCTCTTGTAGGACTTACAAAAATCATACTTTTTGTAAACTGAGTTAACTTTAAATGAAGTAAAAATATAGTGATATTTTTTTAGATAAGGGCCAAGTTTCTTATAAAGACAATGAAAAAAAAAGTAAAAGTGTGTGTATACTTATGTACACGTTTTAGAAGTTAAACTTCTTTGGCGTAACAAGATAAAAATATTTTCAAAAATGTTATCTTTCGCTTTAATCTACGTTCGTAGAAAAAACGACACTAACAATAGAAAAAAGGTATTTAATACATACATTACTGTTTATTATTATACTTTTTTTGAATAAAATGTTGATTATAACTAACTTCAGGGTGCCGGTTTATCGTGACGGTTTGCGCGCGCATCTTAAAAAGTTACTCTCATCATTCTTTCCTAACGCGACAAAAAAAGTATAACTTCAAAAATGAACTAAATCTAACAATGGGTATTATATACGTGATGCGCTCACAAACGACATACCTCTATCATGTTATTTATATATAAAATTATCATACATTTCGTCGGTTGAACAAATTTATACCACACTGTAGTTGTTATCAGGTTAAAGAAATGACTTTAAGTATACACATTTTTGTATATTTAACATTATTGAAATCATCAATAAAGTCCGCCCATATTATTTAATTAAATTAGTATCGTGACGTCCACTCGCAACATTATATCAAGGTTCGGCGACTCATGTAATACTTACCACGATCACAAATGTCTTAACTTACCGTACTGGGCCCAGTTACATACAAGTGGGAAATGACTTTTTTTTTTCTCTTTATTTAATTTAGGGCCTTTTATCATTAGTGATATGTCAGTCCCATCGTAACTTATATTTACTTACGACTGAAATCCTTAAGTCTAAATATTAATAAATAAAAAAAAGAAAACTATTTCTAAACAGAAAATTTAAATGTGCTACACAGCATTTTCGAACAATCCGATGTCGGTTCTGCTAGAACGCTGTTATAAACACCCACATTCTTTATGACTTAGCAAATACATCTTAGATAATGTAATTTACGTAAAAATTGACATAACATAGATTTTCTAATTTTAATACTAAAAGTAAAACACAATTAGGGCCAATAAGTATATTACGTTTTAAGTACTTACAATAAGACCATAAATCATATAACCAATTTTCAAAAATGTTCATCATACCATGAACGGTAGTGATATACTCGTATATACATAACCCCACCTCTGAACGTACGTTAAAAATAAAATTCTGTAAAAAAACAGGCGATAGTCTCAAATAAAACAGAAGTATAAAACGAAAAAAATAACCGATCGAATTTCGTATTTTCGTTGGATTCCAATCCTATTCCAAGGGGGCTGGGTGTCGTGTTGTGTCTGAGCGCTTCGACAACGCCACCGCATACTAGAAAAATCAATAAAACACGAGTTCCATCGCGTTCTCTGTGGACTACAGTACTCTATGTCCGTTCATGTGAGCGCCGGTTTGTTAGTAAACAACTTAACAAAGTTTCGCATAGTTTAACTTTATATTCCGATTGAACTTTACAGAATGAATTTTTGTACGTTTCACATTCAATTCAAACTATTCATTTTACAATTGTAAATTAATATACATGGATTATATGGATTACTGTTAACAAAACACACTTTTTTTATTGAAGTATATTTATATTGCATTGTATCATATTCGACTCGGTTTACATGGAATTTAAATGGACACGGTAATAATTGATTGCTAAATTTCTTGCGACTTTCTATACGTTACAATAATTTATGTTTTTATTCGTTTCACAAAAAACCCTTTTTAACACGATAGGTTTCTCAAATTATATTAGACTAGCTGTCGAAACGAAAGAAGCAAAAGAGACCAAATTTTCTTTTTATTGTCAATTAAAATCAAAAATACTTTTCAGTTTAGGCTCTGAGAAGGCGCTTATGAACCATCGAAGTTACCACCGGTTCGGAAAACAACCCAGTCATCGAGAAGAACCGGCAAGAAACTCGATCTGGTTTATTTTTTCATCAAACGTAATATAGCATATATGTTTAAGAACATATATAGACATAGATAATTAAATTCGTTTTTGGTGCATGTACAAAGAGGGGCGCCATTTCCAGACATCACCATCGTTCACATATTGATCCAGTCTTTGTTGCCTAAATGTCTATAATAGTATTTAGACATTAAAACCTGCCGGACATGGTGTTTAAATGTTTGAGCCGGCAAATCGGTAATATGCTTTGGAATTTTGTCATAAAACCTAACACTATTACCTAAAAAACTGTTACTGTTTGTAGTGAGTCTGAAACATGGAATGACCAATTTGTTATTCTCTAGTATTTAGATGATGTCAGTTTTTAACTAAATCTAACTTATCTAAGTTTTTGCGGACGTACATTAGATTTTCAAGAATGTATTCAGAGGGCAGACTTAAGATACCGATGAGATAGAAGTACCATTTATTTAATTAAATAAAATAGTAACTTAGCAACTGAATGTCAATCTGTAAATTCTGTCAATATTTTTGGAGATCTCTCTACGGTCTTTTGCTTCACTCACACAATTTTTTATATGGAAATTTTTTAACCCAAATTTTCCTCATTTCCTTTCATACAAACCTGGTCCTGATAATTCCAGATACAACAAAAAATAATTACTCATTATTAGCTAAATATATTGTGTAGGCGTTCTGAATTGATGCGCTTACATACATTCGGCAATATATTTTTATTTATGTGGATTATTATAGTAAATACGGACATTTGTGATGTTTATAGGAGCGGGTAATTAATCTCTGGAACTGTTGAACTGATACTAAGAAATCTATTACTTTTAGAAAGCTACGTACTCCGGAGTCATGTCATAGGCTATTTTTCTTTCTTGGTTATTCGTTCCTGATTATTTTTAATATTGTTAGTCTCAACAATGAACGGACACATTAATTTTCTTAATTATGCACAAATTTCACCATTGCAAATCAACTTTTGAAGTGTTTAGTATAATGTTTTAGTCAATTTGAAGCAACTCTTCATACACAGAAATCATTTATATTTGTGATAAATATATTTGTTCGCGGTAAACAGGATGTTTTTGTAGATATCAAGTGTCCACCTAGTTATGAAATTGGGCGTGAAAAAAGGGGTTCAACACAAAAGGGCGAGTCGTCCGCAACACTCCGTTTCCGGTATTCAAATAAGGTCGTATATCATGAATAATAGCACGTTCGGGTAAAATTTCGTGAGATAGTAAGCTCTAGGTAAACATCCTTGACCGGAACGAAAAAAAAAACAGGGAAAAATCGACTTCTGGAATACGGCCGTAACCGTTGCTTGTGAAACGCCATTCCGAACAGAATAATAAATCAGATTTTTTTTTTACATTTCATGTTATATACACCGAATCTTGTTGTTTAATTAAATGAAATAACCTGAATATCCTATTATTCATGATATATATAAATCAACACTACTAGGATTATAGCCATTCGACACAGATTTTTTCCTAGATAATTTTACGAGTATAATATTTATTTATTGAATTCAATTAACCCATTCAAGAATAATTAAAAGTTTATTTAATGCATGGCGAAGCAGGCGGGTATCAGCTAGTATTAACATACAATCTATATTTTAACCCCACTTACTAAATTGAATTAGGTAAAGTGTCCAACAAGCAAATTCACAAAGACGGTTTCAGGACTAAGACAAGAGCTGCCAGTCTTATAAAAAGAGGTCTGTTCACACGTCAAAACATTTACACTAGAATTTAATCAACATTTTTGGTACAAATTTAACTAAATATCATCTATTTTAAATATTATTTTAACTTTTATTTTCATTAATATTTTATTTTTAATATATCTGTACATTATAGCGTTAATTTAAATTTATTATATAATAACAACGCTGAATATGTAGTGTAGAACTATTTTTTTTTATTATGTATATGGTATCAGCGTTTAAGCACAATTTAAACGAATATGGTGATACACGGTGATGTGGCCCAAGATGATAACACATAAACTCTATAGAAAACTGACTGTTGACCACAGCCGCCCCAAACCTATAAATGCTAGATGAAAAATTTCAACTTAAAAGCGGTATGTAGTCAAGTTGACATCAGAAAAACCTTACCATCATGATATAGTTTAATCACGATGTCTTCTTTCATTATTGGAATTCAAACCTACGTCGAACAACGCGGTGTCCAAAGGCGACGTCATTGTATCAACTTTGCATCAAAATGTTTATAAATAAATAATAAACAATAACAACAGTTCTAAGTACTTATTATCAAAGAGAAATATGCTTAAACAGTTTGCAACATCATGTAATCTTAAAGACAACTTGTATGACCAAAATCAATAGATTTAATAGAAAAAATGTTTAAAAACGCGTTTATTTATATGAAAGTCCTATCACTGAAAAACGTTATACACGTAATTTATGAAATTAGTTGTTTTTGCTAATTTAATTTCAATAAAAGTACATAAGTGTTGCACGTTTATATTTTAAAATGTAACATTATTTTAACAGTAACAAAAAATATTTACACGGTTATTCATAAAGGTTAGAGAAATAAACTATGAACGTAGAATATGAACAAACCTGTTCTCGAACCAAACTGTTCCCTAAGTGGTATGATAGCGATCGCCAGCTCTTTATTAGATTTTGAATAACCTGAATATCGACGATAATGGCTTGACGACGCCCGGACGGCACACAGACGTGTCGGTAATCAATATTACAGCGGAAGTTAATGGGTCGGTAAGTTTAGTGAAGATTCAATTTATTGGGTATGCGCCGCACCGCGATGTAACGTACTTTACGGTTAACGTCATGCGCACATTTCATGCTCCCGAGTGTGAATCGAACATTATTTGTTGTTATCTAAAATAGCCAAATGCACTCACGTAAATGTTTTAACGGATTGTAATGGCTCAATGTATTTCTACGAACAGGGAGAGTAGTAATAAGTAAACAAACATGCCGGCAAACATAAACGCACGGGAGCACGCGCCTTTATAACATAACAATCCTTACTTGTATACGAAATAAACGATAACTTGTTCATAATATTATTTATTGTATTTAAAATTACTAAACAATTCCTAATTACAGATTAATGTTGTGGAATACGTTCATGTATGCATGCATGTATTTAATTAGTCGCTATAATAAAACATATAGAAAATATTATATAAAAAGTGAGATAAATTCGTTTAGTAATAATGTGATTTATTCTTTGTCATTTATATGGATTACGAGCAAATCGCATTACAAACGGTAAGAGATACACAAAATGGACGGCCTCGAGGAGTTAAAGCCGGGCACGTGCAACTTAAAAGCCCGGAGAGATTACAAGAAAAAAAGTTGCAACACAAAACCTATTTCCTTTAAAGTACCGTGATAGGGTATTTACTACCTGTACCTGTGTACCTATTATGGATGCCATCGGCTTTGTTGGGCGATACATTTTATAAAACTTTGTAATTAGATTACCTGAACAGATAACCCACAAATTGTATTTTTTTATTTCAAATATACATATATACAATAAATACGATCTGTAGAGGATTTGACCAGATTTTACTGGTAAAATATCGAGAATGTTCTTTAAAGTATTATACAAGCTACATATTATCATTTTTATAGGAGCTATAATAATTAATGGTAAAAATAAAAAATAAATAAATCTAAAAGTTATCTTGATAAAACATTACACCAATTAACTTATATAAATAAATCTTATATCAAAAGCGACGTTGAAATTCAAAAATATCTTATATTCATTGTAACCAGCTTAAACCTAGGCGAAGTTTATTCAAATTTCCTTTGAAGAAAATCATAAAAGTGGTTGCGGAATAAAATATAATATACGGCATATACAAGCCTTCTCGATATCTTTGAAGATTTCAATATGAAGGTAAAGAGAAAATTTAGTGTTACAAAGGACTTTCGATCTATTAAAAGGATTACCCGTACATAGCTTCTTTTCTATTGAAATAATTTCAATAGAAATTTCCCACGAATAAATAATATTAATTTATATCTACACCTGAAATTTATTTTCTTTTCAAGTTGTGTTTTTATAGATAATATTATATTTACCTTATTTACCTTTATTTATTCTTCTATGTTTGTACCCACAAAATTATTAAAGGTAAAAATGGATTTTTTTTTTATAGAGGCCAAACGAACAGGTTGGTCACCTGATGGTAAGTGATCACCGCCGTCCATAGACACTAGCAATACCAGGGGAGACGTAAAGGCGTTGCCGGCCTTTTAATATATGTGGGCCTCCGGCGCTCTCACTGACCGAACGAAACACAACAGTGCAAGCACTGTTACTTCACGTCGGCTTTCTGTGAGAGGGTGGAACCAACCACCATGGAATATGTGGTGGTAGGTTTGAATACTCGTGTTGTCGCGATAAAATTTAAATAACCTGCTTGTTGTATTATCCATGTTCAGATGGCTACGCGTATCAATATTTTGCGCTATCGGTTAGAAGGTTTATACATGATATTCGTAGCAGCACCATGTAGTGACGTATGTCTATTACACAAGCACGCAGCTGTTGTAGATTATAAATCTCATATAAGTGTGTATTGGTATACATTTGGCCAACGTTTAGGTAAATTAAGATATTTTCTTCAATCGAAGCTACTAGAAATTTTATAGGTTTATTTTTTAACGTTTGACCATAACCTTATCTGATACTAAAAGACGAGTTGGCCTAAGCCTAGATAGAGAATGGTTATCGAGTGCAGATATCGGAACACACCTAGAAGGTGTTTGCTGATAAATTTTCCACGTAAAGGTGGTGTCTTGTCAAACGAGAATTATAAAAATATCTATCACCGTGTAACATTATTTTAGAACACTCTCAAAACTATGAAAACTGGACTCATGGTTCTAAGGACGTGTACAAACTTCATAACTCTAATCGTAGGTAAGAGTAGACGCTTAAACGCAATTGCGGATAACGCCGATAGACATTAGGTGACATTATTTTCTGTAGAAGAAAAATTACTCACTGACAACATTGTCATCGTCTCCTTCGAGAGACGATAATTGCAGTCGTAAAAGACATTCCGCAACACTGTACAGGAGTTCGGAGTAATCCCAACATGAAACCGCAATACCGTTTAGATGCACATAAACCGATACCTTCGCAATAAACTCGTCACTTCATACCAGACGCCCACTTACTAGAATACGCAATAAAGAGACCACTCTAATCTGCAACTTTATAATGTTACTGCGACCCACGGGAAATATAACAGAAGCCCGTAGCCTCACTGAATCATGAGTGCGAAGCTGAATTTAATAGTATTAAAATTTAAATATACTAAGACGTGCTGAAGCGACTTAAAGCCGATAAATCCTGCAGTGAGCACAGTGTGAGGAAAACAACGTGTCATACTATACCATAGTGGTAAGTTGTTTTTTAATACCCGCCTGGTTACCTACGACTTTTAAATTGGGAATCTGTCGCTAACCACCTATAGATAGATATGTTCCCTAAGCCGTACTTGAGAGCCACTCACCTAGATTTATCATGGTACCATCCTAGGCGATATTGTTATTTACTAGATGTTTATGCTCTGGTAATAAAAGTTAAAACTTAGGTATAATCAGTAAAAAAGTAATATTTCAAAAAAATTATACGCTTTTAACACATTCATAGCTGATAGATTTGCTTTTATACCCATATTTTGAAAATACTTTGGTATATATGTCCTAAATTCCCCGTCGAACCGAAGTGTAGATGCGAACCATTTCAGTTAATCGGATTAACGTAACAGAGAGCCAGGCACAAAACCATACTAACGATCAAAGTAGACATCTATCTATACATTCTCAACTGGAATCCGATTATATGGAAGCTGTGTGCACTATGCAGCCATATGGGAGTAAACACAACAGCTTCTTTAATAATTAGTCTTTATATATATATATAAAATGTAATAGTGCGTGTTTGTAATTTTGGTACTCCTAAATAACTTGACCAATTTTGATGTTTTTTTACTTATACGATTATCAGATCGTATTTATCTATATTTTGGCTCGATAAATGATACTGTTGTGGAGATCTAGAATTATATTTTTTTTTATTTTCTCAGAAAAAAAATGTATACTCCCAAATGTTCAGCCTTTATCGTATCTCACGATAATTTTTATATCGTTAATTTATTAAAGTTTGTTAATATATTCATAAAATTAGTATCAGGGTTGGGGGGTAAGTTACCATTCTAAAACGTAACTTCTTAAAACTAGCCAAACTTCACCGAAGCTATTTTCTACTAGGTACTATTACGGGATTGGTCCTAGAACTCGACGGGCAATGTAAAAATAAATATATGAAATAAAGACCTCGGCGGGACGACACTCTTGTTATTTATATTAGATATATTTTAAAACAATGTTTTCCTTAATTGTTCGAATACGTCATCGAACGAGAATTAATAATATTATAAAAATAACTATTGTGTATCGTATGAATTGCGAATGATTGCATGCTAAATAGCAGTATTTATTAAAAAAAAGGGAAAAAGGCAATAGAGGTCTCGTGACTTGAACACTCGAAAACCATTTTCGACGCAACACCACCATATTTAACACAAATATTTGATCTTAAATTTCTCGGTGGTTTGTCTCATATACAGAAGACTACGAAACCTTGCCGAGCCGTAACTATATGATTTTTCATTATGCTATGCACATAAATAAAACTCGACGTGTCTCTTTCTCATCCGGGTTAATCTCCGAAATAACTAAACCGATTTTGACAAGACTTTTACTTGTAGGTAGGGAATATTTCAGTGTATCTAATTCATATAACATTACGCTTTACTAATATGAGTTAAGCAGTAACACTGAAATGTAACAATGGTAAAATCACAAAAATGTTTGTAAAGGTTAAATAATTATTGTACCGATATTAAAATTAAAAACATAGAAGACGGTCCACAAATTTTTTTTTTAAATACGCAATTCCGATTAAAAGCAAAATCGTTTTCATATGAACGAAGTCGCGCGTAGAAATTAGAAACTAGAAATACCTGCGTTATAACACTTCACAAGTAGTAAATTCTGTTAAAAGACTGCTTTTAACATTACGGTTCCGTTATACAACGTCTCGCTGATTCAAATTGAAAACAGTCTGATCGTCATATAACTACAATATGTCATCTAATACAAGATATAGCACTGTAATATAAGTAAGCATTCCGTAGTCGACGTGTATGCCGATAAATAATGTTATTCACACATTACACTCTATCGGTAAAGTATTAAAGTACAATGTCGTATGTTTAGTAAAATGGAAGTCGAATCACGTACGTACAATACCATTGATTATGAATACATGCGAGGAATGTCGGCTTTTATGGTGTTGGCCGAACGACAATTGTTGTTGCGGAAAATCAAAAACGAAACCGTTTGAATAAAGAAAATCGATGTCTATGAAATAATGCTTGCACCGTGTCTCGCGATAAACACATTAGAATACTGAATCTCGGTCATGCCAGTCTACTAAATACTTTTGTAAAAAGCATTTATGTATATGTATACTTTTTTTCCTATATAGTACGAATGTTACATAGGGATTATGTAGCATGAAATGATATCTTACTGACATAGGTATTAATAGTTCGATAAATCCCAGTAATACTTTGTTTTTTGTACCGCGATATCACTGATGCTCTTTGCTTCGTACTTGTTGGATAACCTAGATGTTTTTTTTATATTATAATTGAACCCGGTAGGTGGCACTCTTCTGAGTTACAGATATTTTTTAAACTTCTAATTAATTCCTTTTACACATAATCCTCAATTAACAAACTGCCAGGATACAGGGAAACCTAGTAGTTTCTTTAAATGTAAATAAAATGTATACAAATGTTTTACGAAAATAATACGCCTGCAACGCCTCTCAATATTTTTTATTATTATAATTCAACATATATATATTTTACTAAAAGAACCCCGTGGTTCCGTACGAGTTTTCTTTTAAATTGTATTAACGTAATGTAAAATAGTGAAAAGTGAGAGAATTACAGAAATATTCTTTCAAAAACATTTGTAGATACGACACTCACGCCACCTACTGTAGTATGTAACGTGTACATTAAATATGTAAAATCTACCAATGTTCCGGATAGGATTTAGCATCTACAACATATTTTAAACTTTAACCCCACTATGTAACTCCACCTCCCTAATTGTTTATTTACACTACGTATGTAATGAAATGAATAAAAATTTCAATGTATACAATATCTCTTAAAAATATTATAATATAGATATAATTAATGTAATTTAGTTTTTACGATCATGCAAAAAGTAATCTTTTCACTGTTCCGCAAGAAAATATACCATGGAACTCTTAAGATAATAAGAGTTTGGTCTAATATTAAAAAAAAATCTTCAAAACAATTAGTTGTGAATTAAAAATACGCAAAAATTGCAAAGCTTTAAAATTTTGCATTAATATAAATCAAAGTACAAAAGTATATGCATCTAGAAGCAGTTTTTAATATTTTACAATTAAAATAGTGATCATTGAACACGAATCTTATACGTTACTGAAACTTTTAATCATGGCGACGAGTGTAATATTAATGGTTACTATAACAACGGTCGCTTCATGTAAATGACAATCGGCCTCTGTGGGAGAATATGTAATGGTAGCTGAAAAATGTGTTCAGGATAGATTTTAACTAATCTATCTACTATACGTTCTTAGTGAGTGTTAACGTCGAAAAAGGAGTAACTGTGATGAATTTGAAGTCAATCGGACATATAGTTTCGGAGATTATAACATAATAGAAATACCTGTAGATTTTTTATGAATACAGCTGAGAAGCCACTTAGTAACTTTTAAAAGAAACGAAGAAAAATAATTCTCAATTTATGCAAAAGAGTAAGAAAGCTGGATAAATGTTCTCGTTTAAAATTCTACTACTACTTCAAATGGTTTCCCTGTATTGCTCGGAAATACGTCGACTTTAAACGAGCGAGGCGGGTGAACGTAAAGTGCTTCGCAATTTCCCGAGCGAGCATCGTCACTGCACTTCAAAGGGATGAATTTCAATCGAGTTATACCTAACTAATATTACCAATAGGGTAGAATTCTATAGATACCATTAATGTTTTAACGATTCGATTTTTTTTATTGATTAATAGCAAGTAGTTTTTTTTTAAGCTTGTGTCCTTAATTACATTTTATGTGATAGTGTGTGATTTATAATCTACTAGCTGATGTACGCGGCTTCGTTCATAGTAATGTAAATTTGATTAATTCTTCGGGAGCAACGCATTTTTTCTGTACCGCTGATGACGTGTCTGCAAAATGTCACGATGATCGGTTGAGTAGTTAATGCGTGAAAGCGTAGCAAAGAAACACATTTTCGCATTTATAATATTTATTAGTAAGGATATTTCACTATTCTACATTTATGTATAATTAGTTGAGTTTTTTTTTTATATTATAGGGGGCAAACGAACAGATGGGTCACCTGATGGTAAGTGATCACCGCCGTCCATAGACTCTAGCAATACCGGGGGAGTCGCAAGTGCGTTGCCGGCCTTTTAAATATGTGGGCCTCCGGCGCTCTCACTGACCGAAAGTAACGCAACAGTGCAAGCACTGTTACTTCACGTCGGCTTTCTGTGAGAGGGTGGTACTACCCCGGGCGAGCCGACCCATTCATGCTGAAACCAGTAATAGCTTCAGCGTAGCTCTACCACCTACAGTTGTGTTAACAGTTAATGAATGTCGTATTAATTTTTAGCTAAATTTAATTTATTGATTTTATTAACGTAATAAAACGATTACTAAAGTTTTCCAAGTTTAATAGTTTATTATGATAATATATGTAAAGTAAACAAAATATTAATAAAATCACAAAACCAAGTATTTCAATGGCGTATCAGCAAAATATATGCTTTATTGATTCTGTGTATTTTGCTGCATGGGTCACTCTTTCTGGTTTATTATCGTCAGTAAATCACCTCGTGATATATGAAATTTTCATATTTATTCTGCTGAAGAGGATGGATCTCACGGGGAGAAAACATCTAAAAATTGTCTAAAAACAACACTTTCCTATACTCCCATACAAACGATTCGTAATAATACTTAAAAGTCAATTTGAACTTTATTACCATATTATAAAGTTTAAGTGTTAGTGGAAAGGTACCGGGAAAGCAAAACAATTGAGTGACGTTAGTATCGTATAAATATTAATATCAGTATTTGTCAATATTTATACGATAGTAACATTTAACATTATATGGCGTCTCGAATAGCAGAATAAGTCTTAAAAAAATTTAATTAAGAATCAACTGTTAGGCAGTACGAAGTTCGCCGGGTCAGCTAGTAATATATATATATATTTTATAGTAACTTTTCGATATTTTCATATTTATTCTGCTATTCAAGGTGAAGACAAACCCACAACGTCAATGATGATGGAAATCGGTACAGTCATACTTCAGCTATAAGTGTTTGAGCAAACTCGACTTTGTTTTATAAATATATATATAATTATAATGAATATTAGCATGCCTTAGATCAATACGTTTCGATACTGACAAATTACTATAATAGTTAACCAATTCTGAATGCGCTTTCATGAAGATGATTTTAATATCACATTTGTAGAACTTTGCTTACTTTACTCGAGTAAGAAGAGGAAGTGAGTGAAAAAATGACAAAGATGCAGTTTACCTGAACGCGGTTCCAATAAGTTTTGGTAAGTGTTGAATTAGTATAACCATGTTACAATAGATGGCGCTCAAGTCGTTTCACTTTAAACATAATCGAACCGAGGTCGCGAACAAAATCTAATAACTTACATATAACTTGTAGAACATAACTATTGCTAATATTATTTACATAAATATAATGCTATAGGTCTGTTAACGTGAGCGCACCACTTAAAAGCTACTGGATAGAAATCGATATTTTTTTATTTTACTTCCTAGTCACTTGGCCTTTATCTAAAAATATATATCTCTGCTACTCCAGGCATTACGATGGGCGACAGGAGGATCACTTTAAAAACTTTACTCTTCTCCCCGATGTGCCAAAACAAATACCGAGTACTGTATATGACAATATCGCCAAAAATATAAAACACAAAATGTTCTAAATACCTTTGTACCTATTGATCATACTTCCATAGGTGTGTGTATGTAGTACCAAAATCCATACATTTGGCTGTACATTTACTGCTTAGGGGTGTTAAGAAGCCGTACGGGAATTAGGAAATTGACTACCACTACACCATGCTTTCCTCTAGCATTACAGCCGATATGATGTCCGAATACGAAAGCACGGAGCAATTATCGTTTGTTCTTTACATATTATAGGAATTAACGCAGTAAATTTTAAAAATGTTAACGTGTATTAATATTTAATTTATTCAGTTAACTACAGAGAAGCCATCATGAATGGTACGTTTTTAATATCGAAGAAAAATAATATTCGACAAATAACAATCCAAAAGTAAGTTAAATATAATACAATTCGAGATCAAAGAGAAATTTCTATTTCTTTTGCGAGTAACAATCTATTCATCGCGTAGATATTTCTAAGGTATTGCTTTGAACGTTTTGTTTACTTAATTTCATTATTTAGGTAAATGTTGATTTCCCAAAGGCCGCATATTACTTTATGTAACATGATTTTCAAGAATACATACGTATAACGTCACCCTTTTGCACGGTCAATACAATACGAATAATGGAGGGCCAACCTTCTTTAATTTCCATCGAAGCTTGAATGTTTGTAGTGCTTTTTTCATACCTCTTGAACTCGTAAAAATTGATTCTAGGTAAATAATTTCTTTAAATGCAGTAAAATAAACATGAGGATATAAGAAAGGTATATTTACTATCAACTATGCTTTGCGCTTTCAATCATGTTCAATCACTTAAACTTTAATTGACTTTAGGTGACCACACGACTGAACTCCACGGCATGGTACGTCGCTAACATATACGTTCAGCCTTTCTCGGTAACGTTCGGCTCTCGTCGAGCGGTGAACCTGTCTTTGTCTACCAGCACACCGTGTCGTGCCACACGGACCGACCGCATTATTACTTCGTGTTCGCTTAGTCTATTTTCTGACCTATACTTTGTACTGAAATTGCTACGCTGTCTAAAGTCGTAGCTTGATAATGACATTGAATAGCTTATTCCCTTCCGAAAGAATAAACTATTATATACTTATATAATAGAATACTATATAAATATAATCATTCTAAAACTTTTATGTTACAGACGTATCTGTAACAAAAAATAAATCATACTTCATACATAATAATTCGTCTAAGTGTACCTCGTTCCGGAATCAGACTGTGTACATCCAATAAGCGAGGAATAAACCCGTCAAGGTGACCTTTTGTTAGACCGTCGTTTCAGGATCAGTAAATGTACACCCAACGACAATGAGGATTGTGCTATTCCCTAGGTATTCACTATTGTATACAGATTGTAGCGCGCTTTAACCATCAGGCACAGTGCTCATACTAAACCATGCTGTTATATGAGAAGATATTAATACCTAAATAACTAATATATATAAATCCGAACTAATATTATAACCACGAACGTGTATTTGTTTATTTATTTATTTGCTACTGTTTTACGCCTAACAACTAAGTCGATCTTCATTAAATGCTTTACACGTTGTCAGGACTATTAAAAAAAAGTAATGTTCCCGAAAGGTGTAGGTCAGATTTACATTAAGCGAGCAAAGCCACGGATAAAAGCTACTTGCTCTGTATATATAATACCTAGGAAAATATATATCTATACGAAATCAGTCAACCGAATGCATTCACTTCCAAGAGCACCTGTTAATTAGCCCCTGGACTGTCGAAAAGCATAAAGGTTTAAGCTCCATACAAACGAATGCAGAGACCTTATTATGTACTGTTCAAGAGACAAATTGCCTTGAAATTTATAAACCTGGTCCGTCATTTTCAGATCTGGGTCTTAAAAAACAGCCGAGGAGTTAACAAATTAGGAAAATCATTCGCGCTTGTGTCATTCGTTTAATTGGCCGTTTAAAAAATCAAAGGAATCCATAATTAGAATACATACTAAACAAAGAGAGTTATCACGAATCAAATCGATTTTCATAAATTCATTGTAACTCTAATCTGTAACACTAGCTCGTCTCCGCGACTACATTATCAATGGTTATGTTGTATCTCTTCTCTTTATCTCGACCAATTGACTTTATTATTTTTTCTGTTTAGCAAATATTAACGAACTTTATTGTTATATCAATAAACTTGTTTTTTTTTCCTTAATATTGAAACTTGAATTTATGAATTATGATCAAATTACAAACAATGAAAAAGCACTCGTCAACGTAACTACTTATTTTATGAATGGTATTTTAGTTATTGTTCCATTCATTATATTTTTCTTATTACAATTAAAAAAAAACCTCTAACCATCTGATAGTGTTTAAGTGACCTGTGTTACATTTTAATATTACTGCTTGGACCATATATCAGAGCGTAATAATATGTAGCTGGAATAATAAGCTGAAACGTGCTCTATCTATTTGTAAATTACTTCAGCCGTTTACAATACTAGGCAGGAACATAAAGACTTCCATTATATTTTATATCTACGTTGCAAACTATGTGTTTAATCAGGCACTATTCATTTTGCCCTGGCAATATGAATAATTAAAACTCCATTCGGGTTACGTATTTTGAAATTACACTTACGTCGTTGAACTGCAAAATGTGAACTTTCTATGGCTAATTTGTTCTTGGTATTACAGTCACAGTTTCAACTTAACTAATGCAACGGACAATCACTATCCCAAACGAATAAGAGGATACGGAATCTGTTTGAATAAAGTTGAAATAAGTATTAATTCGTAGCATTAACTGCTGCTACTCTTCATATTTCCCGGCCAGACTCGATAAATAGTGCCCTGATTAATCATTTGCTTTTAAACATATATCTATATATATAGAAGCTAATTGACTGACTCATCGATGTACAGTTGAAACATTAAATTGAACCTTAGTTTCTTTTTGTAGCCTAGAATTTCAAAGAGAAGCGTTTTTCTTTAATTTAACCCATAAAGATACAGACAAAGATGGTAAACATTGTATGTAGGCAAAAAAGAGCTTAAGCTGTAGACTTCAAATGTATCATAATAACTTCTTAATAGAAATAAAAAAAAAAACACCCGTTACAGCATTTGCCAAATTTCCTTCCCAAACTGTGCAAAATAAGAGATGAAATTAGTCATCGATACTTGTATTGTGATTTTCAAGTAGGTACATGATTTTTTATGGACTTACAGTTTACGCAAAATTATAGAACATATTATAGAGTACATTTTGAAATAGAAAAATAGTCCGATGTACAACAAACAAAATTTACTACATTGATGCGGCCGAAGCATTTACATTTTTTTAATCTTTTCCATGACAGATAAACGTGCAGGTATTGGAGTCGTACCCCACGAAGTAATGTGTACTAATGACGAACACATAACTATGGATGTTACGGTGTTTGATAATTCTCATAAAACCTGAGTAAAAGCAACGTTATCAAGATTAAATCTTTAGAAAGCGCATCCAATGAAGTTCTCAGGTCCATGTGAAATCGATACGAAAGAGAGCCAATGAACTTGTCTATCAGATCAAAGTCACGACCTAACAACCTTCACGAAGACGCAGTAGCGGGATTTGAACTTTCTATTTAAGAAAGAAAATCCTTAAGGACGAATGGAATCAATGGATTTGACGATAAACATAATGGAGTAGATAAGTATCAAAGTATTGGAATATACACGTGTATATTTTAACTTAAAATTTGTTACGAATACGAAAGAGATATAAAAAAAAAATAGTGTTTATCAACACATGCGTTAGGTAGGTGATATGAAAGCGCTTGTTGTACGCTCAGGGTCGTAGCGTTCCTAGTACTATTTACTATTATTTTTATTAGTACTTATGTATATTTAGTAACAAAGCAATAAGGCAGGTATTTATAACCCGACTCTCTCACTCTTGGAACTTGTCACAGGTATTCAAGTTGTCCCCTTTCGAGGCTCGCGTGCCGGCATGACAGCAAAGACTATCTAACGGTGGTCACCGTTGTTGTAAACTGTACTATTCTTATAATCAGACAGTGTTCTTATTGTGGTAAAGAAGAAGAAAATCCATTAAAATTCAAAAATTGGGATTTGTAAAAGGTAAAAAGTCAGTTTGAAAAATCATTCCATTTGAAAGCTATCTTCGGCGTGCGCTACAAAAACCATTAGTTACACGAAGGTAACGATGTTTTCTGGATTCATAAAAATACAAACGCGGACCATGTCGCGGACACTCACTATCATAATATATTTTTATACTGTGCTATGTATAGTACATTTTGAAACAGGTGGCACTTATAGGCATTTATTTATATCAGTGATTCACTTTTTTTCTCTATTTTATGAGCACTACACTAATTCAATAGAAAACTGGTATTCTATTAAGTTTCCCGTTTTCAAAAGAACCATTCAATTGCCGACACAGGTAGTATATTTCGACTGGGTAATAATTAAATGTTGTGAGAGACATCTATGTTTTCATTCCGTTTATTTCCATTTTTTTAAAGTTTATGCTGGTAGCTCGACAAGACTGAAAGGTGCTACGGTTTTTTGAAATGAAACTTTTTATACATCGTTTCTAATTTTTTCGTCCATCTATCGCCTGTCGCATTAAAGCCGGGCACGGAGTAGGGGTGAAGTGAAAAGCGCTCGGCAAAGCAGCCAAGGACAATATAGCGGCGCCCATGGCTCAATTCAAAATAATTCAATGATTTAAATAAATATTGTAATCAGTTTTTAGAATGCATCTATCATCTGAATGATTGTATTTATTATGTATTCCGTAATATAATACGCAAATTGAAATTAAAATGTATAGTTGAATATCTTGTCCACTATTGATTTCCCATTATCATTCCCATTTTCCAATTATTAAGTTAACGATTAACGCAATTTTAATACCCTAAATACAATAATTATCAGTTAAATACCTACGATCGGGAAAATTCACTTGTATCATGGTTTCATAAAGCCACACACAATTTTCATTATTTTTACCAAACGAAAAAACAAGACGATTTATACCAAATTACCCAGTAATTTTGAAGACGTTGATGAGCTCCTTATCTTATGAGCGAGAGACGTGGCATTCCTAATTAAAGTACACAAGTGTAGTCAAAACAAAGGACGACAATTACAATGACCTTTTAATAATCGCTTACTTGAATAGAGTCACCGGAGTGAATGGAAATTTTACATTACGAGATACAAAAACTTCAATGTCATCGTCATGCCTATATATACAATCAGATATACTCGCGGCTTCGCATACATTTTCATTATTAATATATGAATAACCAGCGATTAAACAGTTAAGAACATCTTCCTCCAGTGTTTCTCATTAGTATTATTTTTGTTGTTTATCGCCATTGACAAGATTTAATATATCGTTTTTTTAACGCTACTACTTAGTACGCTATTGGCCCGATAGCCGTCTACAGCTCCACCGAACTAATCAGGGGAGTGCTTAAGACACTCACTCAATTTAATTGGCAACCAGCTCAAGGGGATACAGTATACCACGGCTTGGACTGTTGTCTCGGATCGCGAATCTAACTAGGCTAAGCTATACATACGTGTATACGTAAGTGAGCTATACAAATTCAGTTGTATAGCTCAATGACGCTTACATGTACTTGAACGAATTTGGCTGTTGCCTAAACTGATTCATTTCGAATGAGGGAAAAAAATAATACCATTCCTCTGTTGTGTACCTACCTATCGTGTACACGTATTTGAGGTTGTCTGTGTGTGAAGCTAGTGTGAGTCACTGTATACGCGCTAGTAATATACTCGAGAGCTTCACTCCGAGGGACGGACCTAGGCTCGATATGCTACCCGAGGGGATGCGACGTGTGTGCGGGATTGTGTATTTAACCCTTGCTCACGGCGGCGTGAGCGGCGGGTGTAGTGGGCGAGGACACAATTACGCATTCTGTAAGAGGAGATCAGATACATTCGATGTTAAACTGGCGTTCATACCATCGACGAGTGGAAACATTTATCTATAAGTATATAGTCCCCATGCTTTGGGTTTTTTTGTCGATTAATCTTAACCAATAACATTAATGTGAAAATGAGTTTCTTTGTTACCCTTTCACGCCGTAACTACTCAAACGATCATCAAGATATTTAACATAAACGTTGTCTACGCTGGGATATAGAAAGAACCTTTCATCCAGATAACAATTATCGACGGACAGACTCGAAGCCGCGATCAAAAACTAGTCTACAAGACTTCAAAAATTAATGATTTAGGATCGAATTTCGACTATTGGACGTACACTGGTTTGTTTATAGGACTCTTTGTATTCGAATGTCCACACATACTAATTTTCACGGCGATCTGTACAACGGTATAAAAGTAGACACCCTACAGCGCCATCTAGTTATGTATTTTCTTAAAAAAAAACTCTGAAAAATGAAAGGTTTTGCATTTAGACACGGATTTCGATTTATCGTGTTTTTCATAAGGAAAGTTTTTATGTTATGCAATTTTTCTATAATCCACCAATAGGTGGCGCTGTATCACATTAACTTTTATATTGTTCAAAATCGTCAAGAAAATTTGTATGCATTGACTCGGAAAATACAATCACTTACAACGAAAGTGCAAAGACGCAGGGACGGCTATTATAGCATTAAATTAAATATATACATAAATATTATTGTATATTTGTTGGATTTTAAATATATTTTTGTTTATTATACTTACTGATGACTAATAGAGGAGAGAACGGTACTCAACTATGTGTTGCATGAACATCGATATAGGTATATAAACGAGATCTCATATTAATAAAAAAATTAAAAACACATGTACGTTTCATATCCGTTTGTTGCAGTTGCACGTATTGTTTAGTATCAAACAAAAATAGCTCATAACCCACAAACATTAACATTGTTTTTATTTAATTAAGAACGAGGCCGTAAGTCAATCCATTAGTATACCACTTAAACAAATTACAAGAACAAAAATAAAAACAGGGATACGTATTCAGAAAGTAAATTGTTGAATAATACCGCATCCAGTGATCACAATGGTCGACGACGTCCTAGGGTACAATAGAATCCTGAACGCACGGCTGCATTCAAATTAGGCTGACGAGCGACGTAACCTCTACAAACATTTGCATAAAGGCTACAAAGCTTGTAATAAGTTTATTCAGTGTTAGCTAGCAGAGGTTAGTGAGAATCGATCGCTTTGAGTAATGCTGTTAAACCTAACGTACGTGAACATCCTGTCTGATACATGTGAATTAATCAGCGTAAGCCAATACAATGCTTGCATTCCATTGCTCGGAATTCGATCTATTTGAGTGAAATTATCCCTTAGTAGATAACAAATTAATAATATAAATTCACTAATAACGTTTTCAAATTATAGCTTGTATCGTTTTATATTAAGTATTTCAGTGTTGTAAGTATGTTTATAAGTGAAAACTTCTTTAGCCCCGTGTTCATTTGAAACTCAATGAAACGAAAAAGTGACGTCAAAACGAGATGAACATATACACCTACAGTATTAAACGTGCGAGTGAATGAGATAGAATACATTATACAGTGTTTCTTATATTTGCGACCTCCTTATTGTATTTTGCACTACTTAATACTTGCTTTAGTCCGAGCGTTGTGTGTAAATACGAGTACAAGTAGTAACCAGCGTGCTATATACCACGGGCTCAGATATATTGTTTATATGGTTTTTTTCTCATTTTTGTACATTTAACTTCTACCACGTGTCAACACGTTATTTTTTGTTTCTTGAAAACTATGTATTTTTTACACGTTTCAAGTTACCTCTGTTTAACTTAATCGATTTAGCTCAGCTCGTGCAGAAAAAGTAATTTAGATACACTCCGAAGTAATCCTCCATCTGCCCGTAAAAGTTTTGCAATATTCAGTTAAGCCTTTTCGGAGACTTGCATATACAAACAATAAATACTTCAGTTTTATTTCATCTACCGTGCATGCAATAATTACCACTAAAGCCTTCATAGTAGCTTTGTTATTTCAATGAATCGAATATAGAAAACGTGTCGCAGAAAATTATTTTAGTGACAAAAACTTTTAAGCAAAATTAAGATTATGATGATTTAAATAAAGTAATAGAAATACATTGACTTATATTCAACACATCAGATATACAACTCATTTGATATTAGACATACAAAATCTTATTGAATTATTCATACCATTACCCTTTGTGCATCGATCAACGATCCGCGTATAAATCTTCATAAATTAATTTCACGGTATTCATCTAGTTAATTGCATCATACTGTGAGATAAATCTCGTTATTAATTCAGTGGTTCATTTAGGTAACTAACTAAACGAACTATTCTATTTGCAAGCTACAGATTATTAATATATGATCCATCCAAACTTTTTCTTTTCTCATTATATAACATTCATTTCTATTCCTCTGATGAAATCATTCATAATTTTACTTATTATTGTTATATTCATCCATCTTTACGTTCAGATTAAAGGTAAATTAAAGGTGGTAGAGCTACGCTGAAGCTATTACTGGTTTCAGCATGAATGGGTCGGTTCGCCCGGGGTAGTACCACCCTCTCAAAGAAAACCGACGTGAAGTAACAGTGGTTGCACTGTTGCGTTTCGTTCAGTCAGTGAGATCATCGGAGGCCCACATATTTAAAAGGCCGGCAACGCACTTGCGACTCCCCTGGTGTTGCTAGTGTCTATGGACGGCGGTGATCACTTACCATTAGGTGACACACCTGTTCGTTTGCCTACTATAATATAAAAAAAAAGATTGCAACTACACGCTGTCGCCTTATATATAAAAATTACCTTGAATTTACGTCGCAATAATCTTGTAATATCTGATAAACATTTGTTCATTTAACATCAAAGCGACACATAATAATCTATATAAATAAAATGACAAGAGATTTGCCGTTGCCTAGCATCACGCAAAACCTAGTGGGCAGACTTCATTCAATTTTTTTTAGTTTTATTTCTAAGACGCATAGTTCTTATCTTAGAATTATTACGATAACTTAATGTAATAATAAGTTATTAAAGTTTAAAGAAATTATATGTATTGTATATGTATTCTTGCCGTCGAGAAGTCGGGCAAGCGGTGTAGCGCACATGCAGGAGAGAATATGAATAACATTGTCTATAAGTAGCTTTTTTAGCAATGTATAGTTTTGTTTTAGATTTTCTAATGTTTTTCCCTCTGTGAACATGATATATATATTGTTTAGATGACAGACAATGCCAGACCATTAAGATCAAATTCCTTACTTTTTTTTTAAATAAAAATAATAAATGTAAACATTAGCAACTAACAAATAATCTAGAAAAAAAACATTCTCGAGAAGATAGCGCGTGACCGTTCGGATGAGTCAACCGATGACACAAGTCAGCTGTTCGGTCACTGCAACGCGATTAACATCTGATGTGACCCTGCTTATTGACTCACCGTTTACAAATATGAATTAATATCTATCAGCTTGTCGATCTCACGCAATGAACAGTAAACGAGGTCATTATTACACTGACTAATAATTTATGTTAACCCATTATTCCTACGCAATGGATAAGGTATTATCAAAAACATAATTATTCTGCTCTTGATTATCCCTTCTTGTTTTTGGTAATAATAACAGTTGATTATTATTGCAACATGCAAACAAGAAACAAGTAAGGTTGTAGGTGGTAGAGATACGCTGAAGCTATTACTGGTTTCAGCATGAATGGGTCGGCTCGTCCGGGGTAGTACCATCTTCTCACAGAAAACCGACGTGAAGTAACAGTGCTTCGTTCGGTCAGTGAGAGCGCCGGAGGCCCACATATATTAAAAGGCCGGCAACGCACTTGCGACTCCCCTGGTGTTGCTAGTGTCTATGGACGGCGGTGATCACTTACCATCAGGTGACCCATCTGTTCGTTTACCCCTATAATATAAAAAAAAGCATTATACGACCACTAATAGGTGTCAAAGTTAGAACATGAGACTAACAGCGTGTATTTATTACATTATCATGTCATTGTAAAAAATACTATATGACACAGAATAGCTGGTAACAGTTTATTGCAGCAATTATTATAAATTAACAACATCGTAATTCTTAATTGTTATATAAACCGACAACGATGGAATATAAGTTAATCACCCTATTTACCCTCTGAAACGAAACTGAACGTCACCGAAGCCGTGAAGTACGGTTAATAATGAAATAAAATCTGTTACTTTGCGGAATACAGTTGCAAAAAGGAACTTTGCCGTTTTACTATGAAAATATACTTGCTTTAATATTATATTTAAACGACGACCATTCACCAATTATAATCTGTCTGAATGATGATGTCACGACCTCGACTCATTGGCGGCAATCATCTGAATCATACCGTTTCTGATAATTAACTGGAAGGAACAATTATCTTTTCACGTGTCGTGATTGTCATCCGTCTAGTTCCCTATTTGTTGTTGATAAGGATGTTCTACGTGCAGTGTGTTTTCACATTTTTTTTTTATAATTTCACAGGCCAAAACACAAAGGTCTGGGAAATACAAGGGTCTACCATGATATCTTAAATCCTTCTCATCACCGCCACTGTGCAATTTTTTTAACGATAATGTGTAGTATTTAAAGGAATGAGAGCTCAGTTACAATTCGGATACCGCGCTAATCTAGATATGTTCGAATCCTTGGAATAATCCCGAATTTTGGGTGAAGGAAAATACTGTGATACAACATAATAAAGTAATAATGTTTTTCTTAATACATGTATAAATGTTTTTCCACCAGCACGTTGAGGGTTGTTGTTAATGCCAAACGCCTGTAGGTGTGTTCTGGTAGCAGCACTTGAGAGCCAGTTCTCTCTAAGTTTAGTGTGTTACCCACATACACCATATAGTAATTTAACATTAACTGATATTGTATTCAGAGGATTTAAAACATTAAAAAAGAAAGAGAAAAAAAAACTTTAATGAAGAAATATCATCCTTCTCGATTGTTTTTTTTTTTTTTAACAGGTTATTTAATAATAAATGCGACATAATCGCAGTTTGTTCAGGTATTAAGCAAAATGCATTTGACATTATTCCCTTACGTCACGCACATATTGCGTTTCTATTTACTAGAAATATTACTTAACCTACTTTTTACACTAGTTATAACCTTTTAAGGTTTGCGTCAAATAAATACTACTCATATAAATTACCATCACAAACTATCCAGTTTACTCTCTCGCCCTTTGTGCCAATTTTCTTATCTGCCCATATAAATGTCCACAGTTCGACGTTATATTTGTCAAAATAATTATTTACTATTTATATACTAGCTGTGTTATTATGTCAATATATTGGGTTCATATATCAACATATACCAATATTCTTGGAGATACGTTGAACGATATAGAAGTTCATGTATTTGAAACTAATTCCGAGAGTTTTGTTTAGTTTATTTTAGGACATAAATTAGTAAAGACGAAATGGTCAATAAGACCAAAGTTTTGGAAGCAATGGGTATAAGGCCAATGGATGCCAAGGCTAATGGAATTCCACTTCATTCCAAATATGTTCTGTGAAACAAAACAGTACTACACTAAAGCGGTTATGCTGGTATCAATACTATTAAACATAAGAATTTAACTACCTTGAAGGTAATATGTCAGAGAGAAAAAATTATTAAGGTTTAAGGAAAACAGAAATGCCATACACGACATAGCTAATATGTCACGAATCCTAATAATTTAGCTTGCAAAATTGAAACTAAATTTCAAACTCCATGACATAAATTGGTACTAGTTAACTGCGGCGCTGAGTAACGGGTGACTGGACTTAGTTACGTGTTACATCGTAGTGGATCAATTTGTAGTGCACCCGGCAGCGTTCATGCGAGAATTTCCTGTTTGCAATATGCCTATCGTAGGTTTATTGTCAATGTCAAATCTGTTTACTAGAAATTTTGGTAGATACTCATTGAATAGGAGTTTTTATATATCTGATTATTCAAAAATAATGTATATAGACAAATTAATTTAAAACTTGTTCAAATTGATATAAAAGACATCGGATCAAGATACTGCCAGACAAATGTGTGTTTACTATAAAAAAGCTTTACGTAACAAATATATACCTGTCAAAATGTCAATTAGTTTGTGTAATGGAACATAAGTTAATGTAATTCGATAAAATTGAATTGCCCATTGTTTGTCTAGGCTTACCTTTGAAATGGTTCATTTAGATTAGAGGCAAATAGAGGACTTTTCATAGTTTCCACTTTTCCATAGGATATTAGCAATAACGAGGAATAACAAATAATCGTAATAACAAGATAGAATAGATAGAATATAGTAATAAATGAGAGTTGTAGGGGTTATGTTTAATGATAAGCTTGTGTTCACAAGTGAGATGGCTAAAGTACATGATTACCATAAAAAATAGAAACCTTTTCTTAAGGACAAATTCACGAGCAACACCTTTTTGGTAATGTAGTTTAAATTGACTTTAAATATAGATACATTTTTTTGAACGTGACATCCTTCTTACATCCTAATTGACAAATCGTCCAACTTATAAGACCCTATCCCAATGTAACGTAAGAATATCGATTAACAATTACGCAAACTCGATAAAAGTTACTCTCCCAATAATAATAATAATAAAATATGGCCATAAAAACGACATTAACGTGTGGAACATCAAAAAGTTAAACGATCGTAACAGTAATGCACATTCACATTAAATTGGCGCAAGCGTTATTTATAACTTCTTAAAACAATTATTTCTTATCGCCAGTCGAAACAATATATTATTTATGAAGTGGACAGTAAAATTTATTTGTCTTATAAAGCTAAACAATTATTTATCAAAATGCGACCAGACTTCAAGTGACTTAGAGAGTAGTTATTAAATATTGAACTCAAATGAACTCATTATTTAATCGGTAGTTCGATAATCCAAATAGCATAAATAATTCGAACCGACTGATGTGATTGGCTGAAAGAGCCTTTGCAATTTCACCGGGTTTTGTGGTGAGCGCGGAGAGTACTCAACTAAAGTGGCAGCCAGCGCAAAGGCTTCAAAGTGACCGACCATCCGCTTGGACTGTTCCCTTGCATTTCATTCCACAAATTGACGTCAAAATTCCCAAGTGAACTAACTAACCGTACATGTATAGATCTTTGCAACGTATATGCATATGTATTTATTGCACTACCAAATTTAACTAACCAACCGAGTTACAAATATAGCAAAATTAAACTAGCCAAAATAATGATACTTGCAGAACCTATGTATCTACTGTGTGGATATGCGATTGTACGAGATCCAATATCTCAATCAATTTCGCAATATCGATATAATAGATGTGTAAACCTATATGAATGTGTCATTAATGGAGGATCCTACCTCGACGATTGAAAATCACGGGAGGCTGTTAATAAGCAAATTATTAAAGGCAAGACGCTAGAATAGAGCCTTGAGGTACACCTAAACGAATCGTGTATAGTGAAGAGTGTAATTAATTTTGTACTTGGTAGTGGAAGGTCCAGTAGATGAAATATCCAACAAGCTGTTTTCCCATAGTCTTAGTGTATCCTTCCTACAAGTATTGTGATGCACCGCCTTTTTTATCAAACACTACGATGAATTTAGACTGCATAAATGTTGAGTTACGAAAGAGATGCATGAAATAGCATTACAGGTGTCAAAGATACGAATATTAAAATGGATGTTTGAAGTAATTGGAATGGATGGAAGAAATTGTGTGTAACAGAATAATGTGGTATAGATAATGCATGAGGGATGAAGTCTTTCAATAGAAAAGTATTACGTACGAAGGTGAACGGATATAATAGTAGGACAAAACAGAAGAAGATATGGATAAAAATGTATGGAAGAATGTAATATTGTATGTGTATGATAGCTGAAAGAGGAGAATAGAAGAGAAAAACATTAAGTCAACCTTAGTTAAATTCAACAAGGTTAAGAAGAAAATATTGCTTTATATATTTTTAATTAAAAATCCAAGAATTAGGTGAATCGTTTTTTTTATTATCGTTAATCATTCGGTTACCATAACGACGTCATTAGCCAATTATTCTAATTATAATTAAAATTATCAGGATAAACGGAGTTAAAGCGAAACAAGTTACGTTCATTTTGTACTTTCATATTATACCTAATTGCTGATTCATACTAATGACATTCATAGTGCATTTACTGTTGTTTGTGCACGTACGATACTAGTAGCCGCTCGTGGCCTAATCTGCAATGAAACTAGAATATAAAATTTATTAATAACTAGGTGACCCGGCAAACTTCGTACCGCCTAACAGTCGATTCTTTCATTTTTTTTTTTATTCTGATTCTAATTTTCGGGACGCTATATAATGTTAAATGTTACCATCGTATAAATATTGACAAATATTGACATTAATATTTATGCGATATTAAAGTCACTCAATTGTTTTGTCTTCCCGGAACCTCTCCACAAACACTTAAACTTTATGCTATGGTATTAAAGTTCAAATTGACTTTTAAGTATTATTACGCATCGTTTCTATAGGAATATAGAAAATGTTGTTTTTAGACATTTTCAGGCAATTTTTAAAATTATTCTCTCCGTAAGAACCATTCTCGTATTTCAAGGAATAATCTAAAAAAACAATTAGCGATATCGATTCAGCTGCTCTCGAGATTTGCGCTTAGCAACACATTCAGCGATTCATTTTTATATTATAGATTAAATATAGCTTAACGCCACCTGGTGGCGAGTTAAAGTAATATGGGTAACAAAACATATATATATTTATATATATATATATATATTGCGTTTTCCGCAGTATAACATAACTGAATACAAAATAATAGGCATTGCTTCCCTACCCTAGCTCACTTTTCTAGCTTATTGTTGGTCAAACTGGTCCAAATACTTTTACGTTGTCCATTGTAAGCTGTAGATCCCTTATTTTTATCCCATCCACATTAACATAGTAGTTTTAATGTCTTGAATTATTTTTGATGTTACGAATATCAAACAAAAAACTAGAACTGTAAACATTACAACGACACGCACTTGTAGAAAAATCATTTCTATTCCTAATATCGTCTACTAAATAAAAGCCAATTATAAATGGGACAGATAACATTTCATATCCTGACTTCATTCCCTTACACTAAGACAAGTCAACAGTTTAATGCACTGCATTTATAACAGCAAAGTTACTAGCAAGCACCCCCACTTCGTGGACGTTAATTAAAATGTGAAACTTTAACGATAAAACTTTCTAGGAATTAGTGTTTTCACAATCGGATTTAGCTCTAGTGATACTAATGATCTCTAGAAAAAACATACAAACTTTATCCTGTTATGACTATAAAAGCAAATTTATTTTGAACTCGTTATGAAATTTCAGGTGAAAAATTCATACGAAAAGTTTTAAACTAGGTTTAAAACCAGAGAATACTTCAGTGAATTCACAAAGGTACCGACTTTGTTTGCTATTGGTAAATATTTTGATGGTTTAAACAGTGGTTAACCGTACACGCGTACAGCGAGTTGGGTGACCGCCCGCGCCGCCATATGTCACAAATACGTACGTATATACAAATAAATGCTTTATTTCCACGATCTGAATATTCAACACGTTGCTTTGATCTATCTAGTAGTTAATTTCGGCTTTTTAATTATTTTCTCTATCACATTATTTAATTATAGTGTTAAATTTGATGTACTTACTTACACATTATTTTGGTCAAAATGTTACTTAACAAAACTGAATGGGAGATGGCCTTTAACGAGCAAGACTATAGGCATTTTGAGGGTTGAAGTAAACAGGGTCACTTGCAAAGATTAATTGATTAACGAGCATTGGCAGCACTCAAAATTCTCTAGTAAAATGTAAGCTATGTTAATAATTTCTTTTATTTTCCGAAAATCACGTCGATTGGGATAGAATTTCATGAAACGTTCCATAGGTTTTTTCGTAATAAGCAATTTTGGCAAGGATTCCTGTGTCATCCAAACTCGGGTTCCACGATGACTTTGCTTAATTGGCACCGGTACAACTTTTCGACGGTGCCTCAGAACATGCGCGCGGGCGATAAGCGATTTTCTAATATATGCCTTTTGAAAGGGCAGTTCGAGTAACTGTCAATCGAGACCTCGCGAGTCACTAAAGATTTAGTTTATTAATATCTTAAGTTTATCCCTCTAAGACATCCCGTATTTCTCAACGTATGTTCGCAAAAACTTACATACGCTAGCTGTTATAAACCGGTATACTTTTGACACTATGACTGATAATTTAACCATCCCTTTGTTGTACAACATTCACACCTGAGATTACTAATTTAAAGTTCATAACTCATTGCTCATGACCTGGCAATATCTAATCACTACATATTATAAAACAAAATCGTCCGCCACGTCTGTCTGTATGTTCGCGATAAACTTAAAAGCTGCAGAACGGATTGTAATGCGGTATTCACCAATAGATAGAGTAACACCTGAGGAAGCGTTAGGTATATAATTTGTTTTGTGTCAATTGGTTGAAATATAACGATAATTGTTGAAAGTGTTGGAAATGTCAAACCGCCTGGGAGCTTTCATCGAAAACTCTGCCTAATTCTTTTGTGATATAACAAAACAATGCATAGTGAGCTATTCCTCTTTAATCTACAAAAAGTCTGCGATGGCGTATACTTTTCTTTTAAGGATAACTTACTATACTCAATTATCTATTTAAAAATGGTCACATAATGAGGTAATTCGAAGGCTATTTAGACGGATACAGTATTAATCTTTCTCAAATAAAATACGTACGTATTAGTTACTTTAAGCATTTCACGAACATAAGTAAATATTTTTTATAATCAGGGCAGGACAACGTTCGCCTGCTAGTAATACATATAGAAAAATCTATGAAATTTGCAAAATAATTGAGAGTCTGTCTATCACAATATATAAGAATATAACGAATGCTTGCTGTAAAGGAACTAACTTTTGAATTCAAAGACAGAAGCGGAATTGTGAAAACGCTTTGATACCACTACGTTAAACATGGAATAACACAGACAGCACTGTTGTGACATTGTTAAGGCTTTTAATTAAGTGAACACAATCAAATTTTCATTCTAGATATCTAAATATCATTTTGTAGCTAATGTTTAGCCATTTCTCCTATTGTTTTGGTCCTTCGAAATAAAACAAAATACTTTCACTGAAATCGGTCATATTAACTGCATTCGATGTGAACACCTCTCTAAGTTTATTTTACGAGTATCTCAAAACACATATGACTTTTCAATATACTATAATAGAAAAAGATGTATAACTATTCAAATATTTTCTCATACATATATGTAGTTTGCAGGTTAATTTTTACTATATACCCGGTCACAATCTCTTCTGATATGTATGACAATATAGCCTACTACGGTAACACATTCGTCCTGGAAGAGAAATGCTTCCTAATTGCAGTTACCATAAGATATGCATAATGTTTGCCGATAGTTTTACCTTGATGGTGGTGACCATCCAGGCGGATTTTACAAAATAGCTCTACCATTGTTCTAAGATTTAAAAGGGATGTATTCCTTCTAAGCAATCATTAAACAACGAATCTACATCAAACGAAGCGGTGTCTACTGACCCTTTGTCTCTTCAAAATTAATTTGAGAAAATAGGGTTTTACTTTTATTTAAATGCATTTAATTTTTAAATATACTTTAAAATAAACAACAAAAGTGTAGACTATGAGATAAATTAAGAAAACAACAGACTTTTAAACGTTCAAACTATACCGCTACAAGACGGGAGGCAATAAGGTAATAAAGTGGAAATAAATTAACAAAGTTTACGCCACACAGACATTGTGAAATCGAGGCTCCGGCGTCCGGGACCGACTGAGCTGAGCCGGAAAGAGGGTCAAAAATCGATTTTCCGGATCCATTATGGGGAAAACGAAACGTTCAGCGCTGAGACGCGAGATGAGAGTGAAATAATTTGTTTCTAAACGTTAAATCTCGTGTCTAAGCTATACAATAATATCGACCATACTACGTTTATAACATGACGTGTATTTGTGTGCTCTCTTTATTTATGTATAATATAATTTGATTATAACCAAATAATATGTATGTATGTATTGTTTGTGTCAAAGCGAAAATTTCTGATTATTTAACTTGGACTTGAAAAGTTCTATCTATTGAGTTGGATTATGCGGTATCTTCACGTTACGACTTCTAGCAATTACTGTGAAAGTAATAAATAAAAGTGCGGAGGAGCTGTGTGGCGCGGTATAGATCGTCGGGGTTCAAAAGAAATAAGTTGAATTAACATCTTACTTTTATGTATAAATATCTATCAAAAGCCTCTTTCAAGTTTCAAACAAATTTTACTAAATAAAATAAACGTCAAATTGTATTAACAAATATCTCAGGATATATTAAAATCTGAGTATTTTATCTGTTGAAATCTGAATAGATGTAGTCAATACCGGAAGAATTTAAATATCAGTCATTCTATTTTCCATAGTATTGATATTTGGTTACGGTATCAATACAAGACATAAAGATAAAATTAGTATAGCTTGTTTCTTGTAATCTTTCATTAGTTATTCATTCTTAGAAAACGATATACGTGTGTTTTACTTGATAAGGTACATTATACTTATAAAGATTGAGTACATCAAGGATATTATTGTCTGGGAATAGCTTTAGGTAGTAGACTCATTGTTGCCGATTAAAATTCATTAGAACTACTTGCTTTTGGTATAGTTTGTCTTTAATTTGTATTATAAGGGGAGTCGATTTCGAAAACATATATATATATTTAGATAGATTTATAAATTTTATATTGCATACATACACACATATACGTGATTGTATATAATATTTTTATATAATTAATACATACATACCTATGGTAAGGAATAACCCAGATCCTGGATCATAATTGTAATAACAAATCGGTAATACATCCAAACGGCATGAATAAATATCAGGGGAAATTAAATCCTTTCACAAAAAGACTTAGAGGCGATTTTAGAACAACCCATATTTCAAATGACAAACAAAATTCTTGATAGAGTTATGCGGGTCATTCAATAATCTCCGGAGCTCTAACATGAACAATAATAATTTCCTGGGTCTAAGGAGATTAGGAACACACAAACTCTATACAGAGATGTATCTTTTTGTTTTCATTTTTTTTATGTTGAACATAAGATATATTCTTATGATGATAATAAGAAGTCGTCATTCGTGTCATTTAGTTATTATATATAATATGTACAAGCAAATTACGTTTCCAGTTAAAAAATTACAGGTATCTAAAATTATATCTATTACCACATGAGATATGTAAGATAATGGTACAATATAATAATACAACACATGGAATGATAAATGTACACATCATATTTTATTAATGTCGATTACATAAACTACAGTTTCTTCTGTACATATATAACATCAAGAGTTAGTTTAGTTATGGCGTATATATATATTTCTATTTGATTTAGATTAATGTTTTGCATGTCGCATTTAATATTACTAGCCGTTTGTCGTTTCACGTAAAAATAGTCAATATTATTTAAACATAAAAGTTTGGTTAACAAGCTGCCGTTACATAACACGCACTCTCACGCGCGATTGAATAGCGCAAGGCCGAATATGGAAAAGCGCGTACGTAAATTCAAGAGAGCTTGTTATTGTTTGTCTTTACACGCCCACTCTTTCCCGCACCAAAGTGTGTGGCGTTTTCACGCGGGAACGAGCGTGTTATATAAAGACAGTTAATAGTATTGCTGATTTTCATTTAATTATTCTAAACAATTGTTTTAATCAATTATTATATTGATTAGATATATAATTTGAAAAAGAATCCTGTACATCGGTTCCGTGGTTTACGAATTATAAGTGTTAACGACGCACATATTGACACAGAATTCAGAAAGAGATGAAAATGAAAGGTGAACTCGGAAACACATTTGTAAAATCTAAACCAGGACCATAAAATATTTATTTGTCTAAAGAGATTCTTGTTGTTAAAAACTGGGTACTTCCAATTATAAAACCGGCAGGCAGATACAATTTATTTGAAGAAATATTATTTTACTAAATTCTTAGAAAGAAAACTAAACAGAGTTAATATGTATAAAAAAAGTGAATTAATGGTCTCGATAAAGCTCTTTTATTGGCAGTATCAATGCTCGATCGGGAAATTGAAAAGCACTCTGCGATCACTCGCTTTGGTCATTTAAATTACGACGTATTACCCTAGACATACAGTGATACTCCTTAAACCAACACTTTTAAACGTACAGACATTTATGTAACTTTATCAAGTTTTCAAATGAATGAAGAATTATTTTTCTTCATTTAATTTAAAAATTCGTATCCAAGTGGTAAGATTAAGTTACGTGTACTTTTTATTTATTTAAGGTACATAAGACCGTGTTCAATGAGCAGAAATTGACATGAATATATACATATATATCTCGTATATATACATTCTTCTGTACGTTTGAATGTGACTGAACTTCTGAAAGACGACGAGTAAGATTTTGATGTAATTTTTGTGAGTTGTGGTGGATTCAGGAAGGGTTATATATATTCACAATTGGACCCGGTAGGTGGCGCTGCGGTCTTCTATTATCAAGGCAGGATAACGTTCGCCGGGGTCATATAGGTATTCAAGCCAAGCTTTGATACGACTTACTCTTAAGAATTCCTTTATTACATAACATCTAAAATATTATAAAGACCTTACCGATATATTACAATATACACGTAGCTCAATAACCTGCTCGTTCATTAGGGAAATATATATACCTTTGTTGGCTTTATACAGAAATAATATGGAGTCGAGAATATATTAATAAAAGATACTCCTGAATAAATATGAGAATTATATCTATAATTACATATATAACTGAACACTCTAAATTCGAAATGCTAATTTTGTGCCGCCCGAGATAAATATTGTTATTATTTATTTTTTATGTTATAGGAGGCAAAGGAACAGTTGGGTCACCTGATGGTAAGTGATCACCGCCGTCCATAGACACTAGCAACACCAGGGGAGTCGCAAGTGCGTTGCCGGCCTTTTAAATAAGTGTACGCTCGTTTCTTTTCTATAACGATATAAAAATCGTCAATTAAATTTTAACAGTACGGCACGACATAATAAACAGCGATATACGTAAAACCAAAACATATACAAAAATGAGTACAAACTATTCTAGGTTGATTACAGAATATACAAAACTTTAGACAAATTTCTAACTTTTTTGCCTAAGATGAGTTTTTAAAGTTATCACGGCAAATTTACTTATGTCACTTGATCTCTCAAAATAGCATAATTATTTGTAGGCTTTGAAATTTATGGAACTTCAGTGTTTATCAAATTAAATTCGATCGTTGTCCTCTTAAAAGATTCGTGTTTGCGCCCACGCCTGCGACTATCTCTGCTCACGCCGCCGTGAGCAGGGGGTGAAAATACTATCCCGCGCACACGTCGCGTTGTCTCTGATAACAGCTCGAGCCTAGATTTATCCCTCGGTGTGGAGCCCTCGAATATGTTACTCGCGCGAATACAGTGACTCACACTAGTTTCACATATACACAGATAACCCCACACACGTGCACATATAGGTACACACAGTGGTTGAGTTGTTTTTTTACCCTTTTCGGACTGAAATGGGTCGCATAACTTACTAACATACATGGTTACACATGTATCTTCACGAATTTATATATATATGAGATAGATAGCTTAGCTTAGATTAATTTAGTCAGACCAGGAAACTCGGCGACAGTTCAAGCGCATGTGCCCTTGCGCTGATCGCCTACATAAATAAGATGAGTGCTATAAGTGCTCCCCTTAGTAGTCCGATGAATCTGCAGAGGCTCTAGGATAAGTAGGGTATTACAGTTCGACAAAAAAAAAATACAAATTAAATTAGAACTTCCATGGAAATGGTAAATTCAGACTATTTTCGCGCACACAAAAGAGATAATCACCTATATCTAAAATAAATTGAAAAAAAATCCTATTAATTCTAACTATATCTACAATTTAAATAATGCACTGAAACAAATATTTATACTGGTTACACAAAGTCTTCAAATATATTTATTACATACTATTACAAATCTATCAGTACTAGTAACCCCGACTGTTGTATCGAATCGGTACTTTTCTCTCATACTGTAATGCTATCAGATTATCTTATCAGTAATAGAAGCACATTAAGATTGGCATAGCCTCTCCAACGATTGTTCTTTTGTAGTTCGCATCCAGCGACTTTCCAATCTCCACCAGGTCCTTGGATCAACCGGTGGCGGGTGTGTGTACACCACGTCTTTCGGTACGAGGTCGACACCTGAGTATCCTTCGACCCCATATCTATTCGTTCTATGAGCAATATATGCCTTCTTCTTTTTGGCCAATTTGCATGACTGCAATGACTTGCAAGACATAGCGTGTAAATTAATTAGTTTTTGTGTTTTTTTTTTTTATAAATATTTTATGATTGTATTATTAATCCATCATTAACATTGAAAAATGAGAATCCAAAGGGGAACAACAACTATCCAAGAAAATAAGTGCCACTAACAAAACCGTGTAAATATCGCTTAAATTGCGAAGAAAATACACGAAAAGAAGCCACTTTTAAAGAAAAAATAACAAGCGTGTACCGATCTCGGATGTTTTCCTATAGTTGATTTTAAACTTGGAGAAATACTTGAAATACTTAACAGAAAGCGTCGCGACGCGACGCTTCAACATCGACAAGTATGTACCTCCTTGTTACGTCGAGACATACATACTTCCTATAAAATAAACCAACTTTCCTTCTTAGAAAAGATATATTTTCTGTTCGAGATTGTTGATAAAGTAAATATCAGTGTAAGGGAACTAATACCGGACATGACTACAACTATATAATTACTGTTTTTACTTGTATCATTATTATTCACTAGGTTTGCCCTGCGGTTTCAGCTCTGTTTAATTTTCCTACCCTCAACACACGGCGCACTCGTACTTTCATGGTTTTCTTGCTTTCTGATGTTCGCTTTGTATGATAATTGCTTCGTCGTTAAATATAGTAAGGTAATGTTAGATAGTCTGTATAATTTTCTTCAAGACTGATAAATCCCAATATGTAGCCGCTACAATTCGGTACTAGATGACGCTTTACTTCTTCTAAAATGTTTGATCGGATTCTATAATATATGCGGATATTAACAGTGCACTATAAAACGTTTAAGTTCGTTGATACGGGGTTATATTCGCTGATCACATGATATAGTATACATCGACAACTACAACACAATGATTACTACTCATCGTGTTCCTACAAACAAGTGAAAAAAAAACGCAAAAATAACGGACGCTTTAATAACCGTTATTTTTAAAACGTTATATTATTTTAAAGACCTTCGCTACGATGACGCGGCCTCATCGATTGCTCGATGAGTCAGCAGCGTGGGATGTGCCCTTAAACTTATCTCTCTTTTGAATCGAATGAATGTGAGCAAGACAAAAATACACGCAATGACCGACAGTGATTCCGGATGATGCATTCCTATTTTTAGTGTAAGATTATGTGGTATTCAGTTTTTTTTTTTGTAGTTAAGTATACAAACTGTCAGACACGTGTATGAGAAATATAAGGAAATAGTTTGTTTCGAATTTAAATGACACAGTAGAATCGTACATTTTGTAATCGTATAAATATACAATATAAATCAAATGAAATGAATACCTCACGATATTTTTTTTTTTAATCATGACATAGGAAATAGAATTAAAGTCCACCTCAAGTTAAGTGATTAATGTGACCTATGACTGCGTATGCCAACATCAAGAACACCGTAAATCCCTATTTTTAAAAGTACGCGATGTATGGGTAAAATATTTTCACATAAATTAAAGTGATGTGTGTATATCGTTAAAAATTATAAATAAAAATAAACATGCAATTACGCTAGAACAGCCCCGGAATATCGTGAGATCTCCACATCGTAAAGGGAACACTTTTTATTCCTTTAAAACAAGTCACGACCGCATGTTTGTGCTTCCGCTCGCTCGTACGTACGTTGTAGTGATTTCTTTCCGAGAATTGATTTCACATTTCCACAAAGAAACTTTTAACTGTACATTTCTTAAAAGCGTTATAGCCATTGATTTTTTTTTTGTTTTTGACAATATCATAGGATTCTACATAATATTTTTGGCCTTAAAGTAAAGGAATAATTATATTGACAAAATTATTAAATTCCTTTTCGATCAATGTTTTGCACGTCGCGGTTAACGTTTTTAGTTGGTTTTGTCACTTTCAGCGGTCACTATGACTCAAATGTTAAATATAGATATATGGTACCTAAACTATTGTTAATTGCATTGTATTCATTAATATTTCATAATTTACATCACATATCCCTATATACTGTAGTTATTTTGTGTCGACTTAATTTACCGTGAATCGCATAACTTATTCTTGTTATATTTCAAAAATAAATTGAAACCAGGTCCAAATAATCACATAATTAAATAAAAAAATCAAATGAATCGGTCTATTGGTTTTGAAATAATAACTACAGAAACAGACAGACACATAGACAGAGTTTGCCTTTATAGTATTTAAGAATTAAAACTATGCAATTAAAGTGAGAAGACATTAGAATAAAACATACACGATGCAACTTATATTATAATAATAAATGGATTTTTACATCATTATACTGTACGTAACGATAACATATTATACAGAAATATATGTTTAAACTAACTTTTGGCACGCAGTTTTGTCATATCATGTCGATTTGGTGTATTCCTTGCGAACAGTTTTTTTTTTGGATAAAAGGTACCTTTTTTTTCGTTTTCTATACCCCTGACTATATGTATGCAAAATTTCATGACAATCGATTGAGCATTTAAACCATGTAAGTGCAACAAACAAAAACAGACTCACTTTCACATTTATAATATTAGCTAGGATTATGATGAAGGAAAATATTACGTATCACTAGAATTATAAATATAGATCAATGAGATCGAGATCAGAAGGTCAACGAAAACAATTTTGTTTCATTTCTGCCATGGACTCAATTACATAGTCCGCACTCCACAACTCGCGCACTTCGACTGAAGGTCAAATGGAGTAGTTAGCCTAAAATCGATTCAGGCAAAACACGTGATTTTAGTAATAAAAAAAAAACAAACTTTATAAACAGAACAAAGCTATGAGCACTCGTTAATACTAATATGAAACGGCCATGAGTTAAGTTTCAATTGTAAAAAGAAGGTTTCATTGCAACAATTGTCAAAGTTTATAAAAAAATATATTAACCAAAAAATCGCGAGTAATAAATAGAAAATAACAAATTTATTCAAAATTTACAATAACATTATTTATAAACCTTCGTTCAATATTATCGTTGTAATTAAAACAGCATTTTTTGCAATCACATAACTGAATCTACCATTTACAATTAGTGTTGAGACGCACGCTTAATGACAAGCGACTTGGCAAAAAGAAACGAAAAGACGGAAATCGAATATTTTAGAAAGATGCCACGTCGTCTAATCCCTATTCGCGGCGACGGAAATTGCATGTTTCGATCTGTCTCTTATTGCATTTACGGAACACAAGAGAGACACCGACAGATCCGGATCCAAGTCGTAGATAGAATAGTCGATAATTGGCAACGATATAGAGACTTCGTAGTAGGCGACAGTTCATACGGACTAGATATTCGCAGTGCGAGGGATTACAAAATGTTAATGTCTAGACAGGGCGAGTACGCGGGCCACGTTGAACTACACTGTGTCAGTGAACTGTTCACTGATTATACATTCAAAGTTCACAGAGACGAGTGTTCAAGGACCATCGATTATGGAAGGGGACCAAACGTCAAACATCTCTTATTCTCGGGATTTTTGGATGCAGGACATTACAGCGTGTTAGAATATAATTAATTTACTCAAATATTCAATGACCATGCTTTCGTATTTTTCTACACGTTTATTAGACAAAATATTCGATTTACGTTGATGGACGAAAAATTATCGATGTGTGAATAACGCAAGATTAACTAAATTGTAAAAAAATATCGTGTTTTATTTAAGGTTTTTTTATTAGTTTATATAATATCTCAATTATAAATAACAAATCTCATTGTATATTGAAGCAATTATCCGGAGTTTCGCTTATGAAAAGTCGGTTTGTCGCATCAACATCACTAGACCGTGTGACGTCTTCATTAGTGAGGTTAATAATGGCGTCGAGTGAAGCCCGTGTTTACAGTTACACAGTGTTAAAACGGTTAGAGTTATACTGTGGTTTATTAGCAATATTATGTTTATCCAAATTTAAACGAGGGTGTAGTGCACTACACGGGAAAGGAAATTTTGCGCAAGACGATACGAGTGTATAGATTTTAATTATGTATTGTTATAATCAATTTTAAATGGTCCAAAGATTGAAAAAGGAACTTGTGTGTGTGCATATAACCACCACACGTATAAAAGTGATAACTTCTTTATATAAAGTAAAACAAAAAGTCAACGCCACGCGGTATTCCCAGGTGGTCACCCACCCAAGTACTAACCGCGCGCGACGCTGTTTGGCATCGGTGATCGGACGAGAATCGGTTTTTTCAACATTCTACCCGACATAGTTACATAGTTCGTTTCGTCACACAAAAAGGTTGCGGATGAGAAATTCAAAGCCCTGCCGTGAAAAGTTTTACTTAAAAAAATATAATTGAATGTACTTCAGGATTAAAGTTGCAAATTCAACATATATTTTTGATTAGTTATAAATATGAAAATTTCTGTCATTACCGTGCTTATAATGTAATTAAACAAATATTAATGATATACATACATAACATTGAAGTGTCTGTTTGTTGCCCAGGCTATTCTCAGAAAATGCTAAACTAATTTTGAGTAAACTATTACAAGCAGATAGAGGACACTGTATTATCTATACTACATATCATTACGCTCTTCTATATAGACTAAACAGTAATATCAAAGTTGGCAGTACCAATGATAAAATTGCAACATAAGAAAATCATACAATTCAGGTAGAACATGTAGTAGTTCCCGTGAAATAACATAATCAGTTTCACGAGAAACAGGTAATATCCTGGTAATGTTAATGATTTCTCTAGGAGAAATGTCCTGTAAAATGTTGTTCATAATATTTGCCGTCACAACGAAATTTATTTTCTATGCAGTCGGGCAAAACGTCGCCCAGACAGAATGGCGCCAAGCGATCGATTCTTGGGAATCCCTGCATTTGTGTCGCTAACGACTTCCATCATTAATTCGAAGTAGGCAACGTAGACGGAGCGTTTTATATGTAAACTAGTCTTCGCTCCCGGTTTTTCTAGCGTTAATGTAGATTTGACCTACGCCTTGGGAACATCACATTCTTTTCTGGATAAAAGTACTCCATATCCTCTTCTATACCCATGACAATGTGTATACACAATTTCTTAATTATCGGTTATGTTATCAAAGGTTATGTTGACTTATATTTTTGATAAGATGTAGGAGTACTGTAACTAGCTCTTAGTATTTAAGCACTTAACCTAAAAATGAATTATTTTATATATCCCTTTGATCTACTAGCGTTAACAAAATAAACGTTTTCTTCTCATTCATAAATATAAAGAAACACTAACTTGTTTTTATCTAATATTCAAAAGCATTAATTGTCGTTCTCTTTTAGCACCAATATTGGCGCTTAACCGTTACTTTATAATCTCTACACAAAGAAAGAGACGGCACTTGTAACTAAGTTTCTTCTTCTTTAATCATATTCTTTATGTTAAGCTTGGTTTTATATCTAAATATTCTTAAAGGTTTCATTTTAAAAATATTTTATACAGACTTATTTTTCATTTATTATTTGATTATTTATACACAACTTTTTATTTACTTCTAGTTCCACATTTAATTCTAAGCAATGGATAAACATTTAAACCTAATAATATATATATATATATATATAACTAACTAAGTAATATTTGTTTTTTTTTCTAAATAATATAATATTAATAAGATTATATCGAAACAAAACTGCAAACTCTCGCAGTAGGGACAGACGAGAATAAATATTACATTATACGCTTTATCAAAGGGAAGCTGTGTAGTGATAAGAAATGCTAAGTGTGTAGGAGAAAAATAATCATAGCGAACGGCTGACAACCTATCACCATACAATACTTGGCATTATTTAATATTCAACAATCACTTTGTACGATGACGAAAACAATATTTTCGGAAGTTAGTTGTTAAGTTACATCGAGCCCTTTGTGCCTTATCTATACTAAATATAAAACTCAATATATTATTTCTTTCATTTGTAATGAACGTACTAATTTATGGAACTATTAGTTTATTTACTGCAGAAGAATATACGCTAGCTAAAACCACGCTACAACTCTTACGAGTGGAGTAAGATAAAATTGTAAATCAGAGAATACATTACGAATGAAAGAGGGTAGAGTTCAGGCCACACAAACAAATTCTACTGTTTTATTTCTCGATAAAGAACCTAGAAGAAATATTTCACATGATAAGACATATATCTATCACTGTTAGGTATGTTCCTATGTTTTGACTTTATCCATAAATTAAATAGAACTAATGCTCGTCCAGCGGTCAAGATTCGACTATAATTCATTCATTTTTCAAGTTTCAATAGCTACTAAACAGAAAAATAGAAAATCGGTTGACAGATAGCGAAGGAAGATATCTTGTCTCATCTCTTCCTATACATACATAGAAAATTAAATATAAAGATACAGATACAGCCAAGTTACTTCTAAAATTAATTTTGAATAAAGAATTAAAATTGGTTTAATGTTGGCGGTTTTTCACTATTTTGTATAGAGGCTATATTAATCAGTTCGGGCCGAAGTTATCTCTCTCGCACGCTATTTTATAGTTCAGGCTGTATTGTGGTAATAATAGACTCTTGTTTTTTAACCTATACTTTAATTATTTTTTCGCAGACCGCGTTTCCTCTTCAGCGAGAACGATGTGGTAGTGCAGACGGGTCATGCAGTGCAGCGTGAATTTTAATGGGGACGAGGGTCGGCAGACCGCCCTGCGAGAATGAAGCCAAGTATATTACCGAGCAAGACCAATCTGTGAATGCCTATGCGTGGTATGTAACAGTCATATTTTATATAGAATTTGTTTATGATTATCTATAACTATTTTGACTATGATATGATATTATATTGACTATGACTGTGATAACTATATTGAATGTAATACAAAGTGTAAAAAATAAACGCGATTGCATCCGTGTGGCATAATTGGTGTCTTATATATAATGAAAATGTATATGGTGAACTAATAATTATTATTACTGACAATAAATGCATCTGTCATTTAATATTCACTACAATTTGACATGTGAAATGTTGAAGGGTAATTACTGAAAACAATTCAATGCGACGTGCAAATTCACAGTTCATTTATGCGACGCCGCGCCGGTTGACATAACCGTTACGCTTTTCGTAATTAAACCTAATTTAACGTTAACATAAATGTAAATTTCGACACAAACGTATCGACGAATATGTGGAAACCGGCCGACAATAATTGATTCGGTTTGCGTTACCGAAAAACGCACTCGTCCCGTTGGTAATTCAATGGACAATTTTAACGACCTCTTTGATAGGCTTTAACAGAGTTCCGACTTTTTTATTTACGAACACACAACCTGTTACCTGTTTGGAAATATTTTAAAATTCGAATAACTGTATTTTATGTAAAACTCGACTCAGGTAAACAGAATACCAACGTACTAGAAGGTAATTTCATCTTGTGGTATAAATAAAATTGGTGCATGTCTTCTTCATCATGTTTCATGTTCCTTCATAGTAAATCAAATCAAATTAAAATATACTTTATTCAATTTAAGCTTTATTCAATTTAATTTAAGAATCGTCAAAATTACCGCCGGTTCGGAAAACAACCCAGTCATCGAGAAGAACCGGCAAGAAAATCGATCGAGTTTCTTTTAACATAAATAGACGCATATTTCAAATATATTACACGTTACAATCGTTACTAGTGGCTGCACAGACAACAATTCCAGACACCACTATCGTTCACATATAGATTCACTCTATGATAGCCCTTTGACACCAAAACCCGCTTGACACAACGCACAAATTTATAAGCGGGTAAATCGGTAACACGCTTCTGGACTTTGTTTTAAAACCTGACACTATTACCTAAGAAACTATTATTGATTTTACTGAGTCGGAAACATAGGACGACCAGTTTGTCACCGTTTCTAGCATTTACATGATGCTAGTCTTTTACAAGCTCAAGCTTTTCGAAGTTTTTACGAACATACATTAATTTATCAAAAATGTTTTGGGAAGATAAGAGTCAAAATACCGAATTCTTAAAACTTAGTCTTTTATGATTCGCGAGGTCCCATATTGTATATTGCTCGAACTGCCCGTTTTTGTATTAAAAATATGGTGTCCACCTTAGCTGCTGTCCCTCACAGCAAAATACCATAAGACATTAACCTATAGAAGTAAGCGAAGTAGACTAACCTAGCAGTGGCAATATCTGTTAGATGGCGAATCTTACGTACTACGAATGCAGCAGAACTTATCTGTCAGCCAATTTTTTTAACTGAGGACCCCATTGTAATTTGGAATTAAGTGTGATACCCAAGAATACAGCATTGTCAACTAATGCTACTAAATTACCTTTGACCTTGATTCTACTATCAACCCGTGGAACATTAGGCAAAGTAAATCTTATACATTTCGTTTTATCTGTATTTAGCAACAGGTTGTGCTGTGTAACGCAAACCAATGGCAAATTTCATTTAACTTATTATTCAGAATATAATATAAGTGAATTATCGTCTGCAAAAAGCACCATATCAGCACAGTTATTATTTATCTTGTGTGTGTTTTAGTTTATCTTGTAAACAGAGATTTCAATTTCATATTTTACAGGCCTGGCTAATAATGTGAACCCTCTATGGAATCTTTGTGTTTCTGTATAGTTGTTAGTACATTACAAGTGTAGAAATGTACAAATAATAGTTATTATACCGAGACTTCAATGTATAGTAAATTTAGAAGGCAACAGATTCTCTCGATTCCGTTATTTCACAATGGTTATTTACCCAATTTTATTACCGACTATCATTACAACCTACACACAACATTGTCTTCGTGTAACTGTAACGCTTTATACAGTATACCGCCAAGAGTGCTCTCATATAGCAGGATATTCCTCAATACTTATAGTTATATTTGAGTCAATTTAAACAATACATGTTACTGTACAGTTAATATATGTACAGTCACCAACCGCGTTATACATGTGTTCGGACAGTTGCAGTCCTTTTGGTCTGATATGTAACATCTATGAGCGCATCATCATTTTGTATCAAGTGAGATTGTTACCAAACGCTAAAGCCTACAAAGTATAAAAAAGTCAAAAAGCATTCATAATACTTTGATTTCATTCATATAGCTTTTTACATTTCGGAAGATAACCTAACAAGTTCTGTATAAAGTCTATATACATCAAATACACAGATTATGTTTTTTTTCATTACAGGTTTAGCGTTTGTACTAAATCTTATGTGATGTTAAGTGACAATGTGGCTTAACACACTAAGCCCGGAGGGGCACTTAATTTTAGCAACGGGGTCTTCCCAAAAAATATATCTTCACACTATAGCTTCAATATGATACTTTTGTTTACATCCTCACGATCTTATTTTCTATCAGCAGTCGACAGCGTTACCAATTAAAATTAATAAATATACGCAAATTCCGAAAAATTCCTTAGTACATGGCAGGTTTCAAACTCATGGATATCGAGTCAAGCCACTTGCTCTCCGCATGGAAATGACGTATAATTCACTCCATCACACAACCGCAGTTATATGAACAAATATAGACATTTGTTTCGAACATTCCCTCCCATTTATTGGACACTTCCAATTCAATAAACGAGGCCAGACGTCGGCCCTTTTAAATCGATTGATACTAACTTCGTAAAATAATAATGTCTATTCGGAATATCTATAAATAGTGATGTATCAAATACGACATTTAATATAGCAGCTAGTTGATGTGAAATTTCTTTTGACACGGTACGGAACATTTTTCGTTACGCGTTACCGTTGCTATAGAAATCATTAATATGTTAACCGTTGCCATGGTAACACAGTAAGTTTGTAGTATAAAATTATTTCAACATATTTGATGCATATGTGTAAATTATAAACATTCAAAGTACAAGTTATTAGTTAACAGACAATAAAATACTATTTATAGTTAGAAGAAAAAACATGGATCATTTTTTTTTTTACTATAGGTCTATCATAATCTGTTCGTCTATATGATTGATAAATTATATGAATAAGCTATGCCAAAATATCTATGACTTTAAGTGGACATTATAAAATCAATTTTGTTTTAGACAAATCTTAATTGAATGAATAAAGATAATTTGAACTTATCTCTACAAAATAACAGAATGGTATCAACGACAGAATCAAATACAACTATTGGCGTGGTGTTTTCAAAATTTTTAGATGATATTGAGTGCAAAACTTATAATTCTTATTTTACAAGCCTTTGATAACAAAAGTATGAATTGAAACATCTATTAGCATAACTGAAACAGGCCAATAATTATTATAAATTCAATTAAAAATATTAATATACATGTTACTTATTATACAGATTAATTGAAAATAAAACTTTATTATACAAGTTAATACATATAAGCCAAAGAAGTTTTACTTCCTCCACGTGTACAGACGCTGATACACGCAAAGTTATTTTTTTTTATATTGAGTAACTTTTAGGACTCTACTTGATAGCCAGCTAAAAAAAATGTTCGTGCGAGTACATATATGCTTTTTTAGAAGTCATACATCTTTTGGCGCATTAGGAAAATATGATGAGAGAATTATGACGGTACGCGCGCACACCGACACCTAAAAGCGACACCATGAAGTTGGTTGGTAATTGCCTGTCAAGTTTCGTGAGAACTGATAACTATATTTAAGGTAGTTATTCAAATATGTATGAATTTACACGTGTTCTATATTAATAGAGATAAATATGTATATTCATACATAAATATACATGTGTATGATTTTAAATGATATATGGTGATAAATGATAACTTATCGTGAGTATTCATGATACATTTAGTTTTTATATTATAAGCTTCATATGTAGGTTTATAGATTTGGGGTTAACTGTCGGTTTGTATTCTTTTGATTTGTTTACATAATAAATTATTATTTTTACATTACTATTTGATAAATAGTTTATTCTTCTTATCTTTGGTATCTTACTTGATACTGTTTACGGATATATAGAAAATTAATTTTAAAACTTTTTAAAAAGTTAATTATATTTTTTACTCACAACGTTATCAATAGCATTTAATGTCTTTTTTAAGCTAAAAAAGTATAACTTCTTACGTGCGCACATAAGTACACACATACACACATATAAATAGTAATCATTAATCATATAGTTCGATCCGTTACTTTTGATAAGTACTGTAACACTAAATAGAATGTAGTAAAAAAATTATATTAACGTAATAATAAAAAAAAAGATTAATTTTTCGTCATGATATAATTGTAAAGAACGAGTCTCTTTGTCGCGTCCGGCCACGGTTTAGCCGTCTCATTGAGTTGGAATTTATCAAATATACAACAATAATCGCTATACATTACAAACGAACTTATCACTATATTATTAGTCGTTTAATATTTCCATAGTATAAACACATTACATATAAGAAGTGTTTACACTGTAACAACACAACATTCCTCATAACTGTGACTCATCGATATGAGAAACGAACAGTGACTCATACATTAATATTCTTACATCGATTCCTACATTTCAAACTCGTTTCAACTGTCGTTATTTTTATTTTTAAATAAAAATAAACATAATCTCTCCATGGAATGCTATATAGCTGGTAGTTGGATTTCTCTGTGGATTATGTTGTGAGGTGAGGTCTCGTACGACTGCGAACACGCTCAGTGAAGCGTACCGTTGAAATGCTGATGCTTGAGCACGCTCGTTGCATTCGTACTTCAACCGTTATTTCGGTTCGCGTCCCGAGTAAGCCGTTTTTCCGACCCACTAAGCCGAATAAGCGCGCTCATGTACGTACATAAAATTGAGTATAATTCAACATATATAAACTCGAATTGAAACACAGTCTAGGAAAGCGATTTTATAACAGTATTACAAAGCCTTTGAGATCTTTTTTTTTGGTTGAGACGCCCCAGTCTCTACAACTACCGTTCAGATCCCAAAAAAGATTTTTGCATCTTGTATTATAGTTACTGACCAAGGTTATAGTCTAAAATTACGTGCTGTATTATTATAACGAAGCAATTGCTATAAAAATAATAGGTCTGAATGTAAACTAAACAAGGAGGAAATAGTGCAGGCGGGCAGTGTGGCGCGGTACACGTTATCGAAGACTGAGGACGAAAAAAAAATTAAATCCTAGTAGTAAATACTATGGAGCGTCACTTTAATATGTAAAAATAAGACATACGCAATTACAAATACTCTACTACCGTTGATAAAAGTTATGATAAAATCAATCAATACAAAATAATATAAATAATCACAAAAAAGTCTATAAAATCGGTGAAAAAAAGTATGTGAAACATTTAACAAAAATCTTTTTTTTTGTCAAGTGTATAGTCTACGTAAGAATTATAAATTTACAGCGATAAGTAATCTAAACAGTGCATTTTCATTGTAAATACAAGTATTATCGCTCGAGGACGCGGCGCGGCGCGGCGCGCTCTTCACAAATATTTTTATGGAAGGGTTCTTCACCATACGTTCTCGTTTTGTTGTTAACATTTCGCGTAACTTGCTTTTAACTGTTGTTAAGTGACGATGTAGTCCAAGAAGTTATATTGATATAATAAGATGACATATTAACTTCAAAAAAGAACTGATTCTGAATTACAGTTCTTGGAACAGATCGATTAGTTTACTGTATTCACTAACCGCCCGCCCCCCCCTCCCCCTCCCCCCTCAAATTACGTATTACTGATTAATTTCAGTTTATCAACTACGGAGCGGGCTTGCGTACCTTTCAAGACGTCCTTTCTAACAAGTGGATATCCAATATATCTAGCCTGTCATATTGGCCTTGACAATGCCGGTGTCGACCGTACACTCGGCGACTCGAACTATCAGCCAGTTCAAGGACGAACAAACCGATAACGAAGAATTTATATCACTATATTTCGTATTTACATAATTCGTTAGCTATGATAATTCAAATAAACATTACGATAACATTTGACCGGACATTTTCTTAATTAAGTAATTATAATCGTTATTAAGATGGACCCGTGGATTACAACTACACACGTGCGAGCGATCTTTACCGACCCACGATAAACCCCGCCATTTAAAATACAATTTTTTTAATTTCAAATATGTAACTAAGCCATAAAACAGCCTACAGTCTGAACGTAAGTTTATACCTTAAACTAATCTCTTTAATGTACTCCGTCCTTTCAATGCTTAGCCTTCCTAAAACATACTTACCAAACTTGGTGCACGTAATACGAAAGCATTTCCCTAAGAGAAATGTTGACGGGACTATTTGTCTCGACTGAATTATTCGAATCAAACCTCCTTTACGTATTACTATAACCATGTGCGTGTTCTAAATAATAATTAAAACAATAATATAAATGCGTTCTTCACAATAAAGTCCACCACTTACGGGAATCGAAACCTTAGCAGACAACGAAAGACCTTTACGACTGTACCAGGTTGTTTATCAAATGTTATTTCATACGTTGGAATTAGTGACATGCTGGCATCTTTTATCATCGTTATCAGACGAACGAAAAGATATCGCTCATTTGAATGACGAAATGTTTTATAAACAGCTGATTTCCAACGAAATTATTTTATTCGGAGACTTTTACTTATTTCTTATCATTTCACGACAGGTTATGAACGGTTAATAAACCTATCGAAAGTCATTACCTCATTATGCAATGAATCCGGTAATATACCGTATTACAAATGTATAAATATTTACAAATCAATGATTAAGACAAATGTTCGAAAAATGGAGTTTAATCGATTTAAGTAGGTATTGCATTTGTGTGAGGGTTCAAATCCTCCAATTAACCAGATCTTACAATGACATAAAAGATTTTTTCAAATACCGTACTGGAGAGCTGTCATCCTAAGTTGGAAATGTCATCCTAAGCATCTGTAAGGTTGTTAAGCATATGAGAACTAGTCCTCCTTTATTTTACTTATGCGACATCGTCATTTAATGTCATGTGATACTCCGACAAAAACCATAAGCTATTATAAAATTATCCCAATATCATCATAATCATAAATGGTGTAGGGCTAAAATATAATAAGCGCATGGGGGCTAAGCGAAAAAAAGTGTAAGATTTTTCCGTCACGACCATTTCTATAGTGTATTTTATACACGGCATACGCGTCAGCTGTTTCGTAACGTATTGTGTGTAGTAACGTACACTTGTGGTTATCTGATGAAGTTTATAGTGAACTGAATGATGTTTATGATCACATCTCGAAAAATATATTAATTACAAAAACATCCTACCATTCCTTGAATTCATTAATTATTTTTGCGATTTATTTAATGGTTTTCAGGTGCTAGTAAGGAATAATCATTTATTATATGTATTTATAGTTATTTATTTGTATTTATTAACCAATAATAGAAAACGTTTATTAATAATAATTTATCATGAAAGGAATTTCGTTCCGAGCGAGTGTTCCAGAATACTATTTTTTTTTATTGTATTGTACTCGTCATTAAACAAAGACTTTATACCAGATCCCTTTAAAAAATCGAATAGTAGAATGTAGAATAGTAGAATATTCTACAACGCATTTACGTACTCGTTGCCTGCAGATGTGAAAATATAACCCACTTCTGAACATAATACCATCACTACTTTTCGTAAAAATAAACTAAAACCGAGTAAAGTAAACATTTTTTTATGTAATTATTTACATTATATGAATTAATTTCAAGACTGGAAATATGAAAACTGAACAAATATTCCGTCACTGATTTATATCGTCTTATTATCGCTATTAAAATGACCTTTTATAAAAAGTAGCACAGTTTCACTAGTTGCAAAGTATTTAACATAAGTTCGATGTGAATATACACAAATAAATAATATAGATTCATAGAGTTGCGTTCTTTATTTCATTAAATTTAAACTGCGAATGTCATTACATTTCTAATTCAAATTAAAAACTGTCAAGAAATACTATGTTTCGATTGCAGCGCCTAAAACCATAGACACTTATGGTATTCGTTATCGAAATCACTTATTTTAGAACGCAAATTTCAAAAAGGAAAACCTGGCAAAATACTCTTGTGTTAATAGAGTTCCAAAGACTACAGATATATAAATACAACTGTGCCCGTTTTTTTGTTCAGGTTAATCTGCGAAACGGTTGAGCCAATACACAGTGACCAATACAGTAATTGGTATATATATTTTTAACTATATACTGTCTTTTCCACAGCAACTAAGAGATAATTTTAAAATTATATCAAAGAGAATACGTTGAAATCGCATGGGTTACATCGGGGAAAGTGCAGACGGCATAGTGTAGAGTACACAAACGGCACTTCTCTCACTAACGTATGTTTACCGAAGATTAAACAAGTAAGATATATATTCAGAATTAAATATTGTCATGACATAATTAACCTCTATTATCGCATCGTACAAGTGATAAGTTAGGTTTTAGACAACTTTCTGTATCGGTTGCTTCTATTTTCATAACGGACTACACGTATAGTTCAAAATAGAAGTCGTCGATATGAGAGTTTTATTTCTGTAATCGTATTTACACACAATAAATTCGAAGTGAAATTTACATTTAGCCAATCTAAGAAATCAATTCTATTTGTGTTTAGTACCTGTAAATATGGACTATTTTCTCAGAAACTACACGACCTATTTTTATTACTGTATACCGGGGAAAATCTATACATTTATGGAAAGTGAATTATATAAATATTGTTGTGTGCCGTGATACACATATCAAATTTTACGGCGATCTATTGAACCATACTCTATTTAATATTCTGCAACATTATCTAAGAAGTGAAGTATTGCAACGTGGGTAATAACAAACATATAGCTCTATAAATTTATATGTAGATTGATTAAACGTCGATGGAATTTAACGCTCTCCTATATACACACCAACATACCTTCTTATATATATAAATAGATAGATTAATCTACAATTCTCATAAAAGAGGCCTATATATAAGAATTTCGTTTAATGTTAATATTCCACGATGTCCGTTTGTTTTCTTTTTTATATTATTAATTTGACAGACCGCTGTCACAGAGCCGTTTATCGGTACACTCCGTGACGGAATCATGTCCGATGTCCTATTGTTTTGAATGACATCATCTTTACAACCTCTAACGTTACTCAGTTGTCTTGTTATTTATATTTTCATATACCTACCTACTTATATATAGGTATACATATATTATGAATATACAGTGTTTTTAAGGTTCAATCACGTCAAAAGTACTGAACGTATTGGCCTATGCCTATAATAGTCCTATGACTATGACCATTCGATTCGATTGATTCCATGCTGTTTTTTTTTTCAACGTCCAACGAAACGGGTGGGTATTAGCCAGTAATATATATCGCAATGGAAACTTATTTTAGTTTGCCATAACCGATAATCTGTTCCTTTAAATATATAACTGTTCATATATGAATACCTTACATCAAGTATAACACAAGTCCTAATGCATTCTTAGGGTAGTCGGATTCCTGAATCGACAGTAGCGCGGTAGAGATCGGTATCCGCCAGAGTCGCGACCACCTTAGAAATAGAGAACAGCGAATCTATGTGCCGCGTCGTACATTGTCCCGTCTCGGTACCAACCATTGTATCCAGGCTCGCATGACTATCGATAGATATACTAGAGATCTTTCGGTCCATAATTTTTTATAGGCTCCATTATACCTATCATCACATATATTTAAAATTTAATACTGACATAAGTGCACCATGTATTTCTGGTACAATACAGAAATGGGACATTGACACCTGTCGATAATTAATTGTTTAATTTAAATTAAGAACAGCTGTATTTATTTTATTAAAGCGATACATAAAAATATATACAAACATATCATTTTATTGTCACAGAGATTGTGTTGAAGTGATGATAGGTCAGTAGTAGCGCGGTTAGAATTATTCAAGAAGTGCGAGTTTTCTTCAAAGGATAACATCGTGATAGTACCGGTATCTGGAGATAAAGTTTTTTTATAGACCTTCTGACTAGTTGTCAATCTGTAGTCGTTAGTTGAAATCAAATAAAATTGTAATCAAGAGCTAAATCCTCTATATTCTTCTTTTTCTATCAATTATGTAAGGTCAGCCTAACATGTTTCCTTCATTCGTGTTGTAAACTTTGTTTGGGATCTCCTTGTTTGTGTCTTGCTGACGATAGAGAAATAGCCACTGTCGTCGCCTTTAAGGTCCATCGCTTTTGCCTTTTAAGTACTTATATAACGAAAGTGTTAACAAAGAAATATTATAGCTATACTCAACATTTAAACATAGACTTGAAATTTTAACCCTAAGGAACGAATTACATAATTCATAATTTACTTTGCGACGCCCACTTTGGATTATTCGCTTGTAATATGAATAATAAGGTGTACGCATATATTCGGTTTCACCTCGGACCATAAACATATCCTAAGTAATACAGATGGTAAGTTGGCATGGATCAATATCCATTTATGTAGAACTCTGACGAATCCCATTCTTCGTAAGTTCAACTTCATAATAACTTGTAATTATAAAATGTACCATTGTAAATGTACTATATATTGTAACTATTCCAAGTTTCACTATGAATGTTTAGCAATTTTTTTTTTTTTTTTTTACGAATATGCAAACAGTAAAGAATCCATTTTAAATGTTTTAACATTAAAATTAAAAAAAAAACCATAAATACCGTATACATTAATAACAAATATATAAGTATATAATAGACAAGTTGAATATATAAAATAAAAACAAATATTTCAATGTCAATTGTAATCATTCATGCGTGCGAATCATTCATATATATACAAGTGACACCTGTTTATGAAATGTAAATACAGAGTGAAACTGTCAATCCATTGACAGAGTTCGACCGTTGCTGTCGGCAAATGAAGCGTGTGCAATTAATTGATCGATCTATTTACACTACTAAATGTCTGTTCGTGAATGTGTAAATGATATGAAGGGCTAATTGGAGTGTGTAATTGTCACGTGAATCGTATACCTGTTTGCAATTGACATTTCGTGTATTGTTTATTCTACGTAGCCGCGCCCGATGACATGATATGACAAGAGACAGTGACACGTTTAACCTAGAGAGCGGGTCTAAAGCGAGCTGCCGGAACATACCTACCAGATATACCCTATAAAAATCGTATCTCTTTTTATCAAGATGTTTTCTATTGCCGAACGCTCTGGCTGAGCTGAGGTATTTATTGTTTTGTTGGGAGTGATATCGAAAACAACAGAACTAATTTTAACGACTTTTCCTGGTAGAGACTGTAGCTATTATAATTATACTTACCCAAAATAGCTAATCTAGGTAAAATCTAATAGTTTTGGTGGAGTTCTTCTTTTATCTAATATATTAAATTGGTTTCATCGTCTTAGTTTTAATAGATTGGCAGTTAGCATTATACTGCAAAATAGTTATTCAAAAATTACCTTAGTATTGTAGTATGCTTTGTATAAAGATTATTAACCCATTTTAACATTAGCACCATCTAGAAGTCAAGGCACGGTAGTCAAGTAGTTTTAAACAGGAGTTACAAATAATTGCTTTAGGTTCGGTATAGTTGTTGATGCCTTATCCCAATATCCTTCCTTCCTGCCCAGAACCCACGGGGTTTGTATGCATGACGGTAACAAACGTTTAGAGGAAATTGAAAATTCTTGTTTGCTGTTCTGTGAAGACATAGAATCGCCTCCCAGTAAGCACGTTCGCTCCCTTCTACGATTCCGAGTTTCGTGATTACTACCCGTGTAATTTTAGTATACATATTATTTATTATTTTATTTTTTTATGCTTTATAGGTAAGCGTTTGACCACAATCTAGTAGCTAGCCAGACGGACTTAGAAAAAGCCCTACTACCATGCTATGGTTTCATCACGATGTTTTCCTTCACCGGATGCTCCGACTCAGTTGCTTGGATTCGAACCTACGTCCTTCGACGCTGTGTCCGAACACACTACCAACTGAGCCATCATCGCTTCAAAATTGCCCTAAATGAAATTTGGAACAAACTGTGAAGTTAAAAGTAAATTAATTCACCTGGAAATGTGAACACCTTACTTTTTGCTGTAATAACTTACATAAACCAATGAAAATCTTTATAAATAAAATGATAGAGGTATGTAATTATGCGCGCATTACCCAAAAACGACTCGATAGTTTTCAATAACATTTTTTTTGTATTACTTCTTAGTGACTTAGTTCTTATCTAAAAAAATCATGAAATTTTCATTTTATTTATAATAAAGTGATGAGATCTGCCAATGTGCGCGCATCACACAAAAACTACTGGACATATTTCGTTCTTTCTTTTTTTGTGTTAACGTTTTAGTCTTTATGTAAAAAAAAAATACGCTTTCTTCATATTTTATATAAATAAAATGATGGACTTCTGCCATTCTGTGCAAATCACACAAAAACTACTAGATAAAACTCGATCTAATTTTACTTCATAGACTTGATCTTTATCTAAAACAATATTATAATATCTTCATTTTATATAAAACTACGATATTTATAAGCACTACGTATTTAACAATGTATATCTTCTTGCCTTGGAGAAATGGGGTAACCGGTGTGGTGCGCATGCGCAGGAGAACGCAAACGAAGTCGCGGGGTAAAGTGCAGCAAACGATTATTATTAATATAAATAACGGAAAACATCAACAGCACCATAAATATTATTTTAAAATTTAATTCAATATTAATGTAAAAACGAATTACATTATTTATTTTTACTTCAATGCAATCCAAACAACGGCGATCTCCGATAGATCTACAATCCGCTGCTGGGTTAACACTGACGGGTATTGCAACGGGACAAACTAATTGTATGCTAATTACATATTAGTAGCGACCTGCTCGAGTCAGATTCTTACACCGCGTTAAATTAACGGATATACATCAGTTGATCTACGCGAAAAGTTTATATGGGTATGTATGGTGGTCTCATCTAGTAGAAAATAATATTAATTTCCTAACCACCCGACAGAATTCAGTTAATACAGAATTGGATAGTGAAAGTAAGTACGTTAGTAATTATTTTATATGTTATTAGTTTTTTCTCGCGACTTCGTCTGCATGTTTTAAAATTTATTCAGGATGAATTTAGGTGGCTCGCTACCAGACTAATAAACAAACATTCGGACAGTGCTACTTAAGCATTTGCAATATTATAGAACAAATGAAAAATTATCACATATTAAATGTACATGCAAAATTAAAAACAACTCTTATTAAGCATTAAACTTCTAAAAAAAAGCGATAGAAATGTTCAGTGATTTTTTGTAAACTGGTCTTCGTCGGTTAGTAAAAAACCTCGGTTTTTTTACACTGCGCATTAATGGCGGGAACCCGCGAATTAATTGTGGCTAAGATTGTTTTCTTATTTCTGAAAACTACATTTTCGAAGTTAAACTTCTTTTGTCGCGTTAGGGAAAACTGATGAGGGTAAATTTTTAAGATGCGCGCGCACACCGTCACGAAAAACCGACACCCTGAAGTTAGCTACAATCAACATTTTATTCATGTTCATGTATGTATGTTTATGTATGTATGAAATACCTCTTTTTTTTGTTAGTGTCGTTTTTTCTACAAATGTAGAATAAGGCGAAAGATAAAATTTTTGAAAAGATTTTTATCTTGTTTTTACGCCAAAGAAGTATAACTTCTAACGCGTGTACATAAGTACACACATTTTTTTTTGTAGATTCATTACGGGTTTTCTTTTATCTTTAAAGCGCATTACTATGTCGAATTATGTCGTTATTGCTTTTAGTCCCCATGGAAAAGCGTAATGACGTATATCATATATGATAGCCTGGATAGTCCTCATTCGACCTGTACAGTCCCGTCAAAATCAAATTCGCCGTTTCCGAGAATTAATAATAAACAAAAAACATAACAATTTAATTTTATCGTTTATAGTCCCTCGTTTTACAATTTTTAAATAATGTTCGTTAAAACCCGTAGTTAGTTTCCAATTACATGTTAAAGCGATGAAAAAAAAAATACATATATTAATTAAATCCCAAAGTGGAATCCAACCAAATCCAATCAATCATTGCGTTTCGCTTCCAATTGGAAAAACCAAACGTTGTACACGAAATGCAAATGGAATAAAAACAGCGACAGGCATCGAATAATTCAATTTGACTGGACACACAGGGTTTTAACACAGCGACGGCATTGGTTGTTTGTTTTTATCAATAAATTGCATGTGGATAATAATTTCATAGTCTCGGTTTATTTTTGCTTTCATATTATCACCATTGCTTGTGATACCGGACAACTGTATATATATATATATCTTTGTTATATATATCTATATAAAGTTGTAACGTTCGACCTGTCTCGCCGAATATTAAATGACAATGTGGTCAAAGATGTATGGATCGAATCTTGAACTACGAAAGGAAAGTATGAGAAAAGGTTGCATGTTGCAGAAATGCGAATGTTAAGATGGATGTGTGGTGTAACAAGAATGGATAAGATTAAAAATGAGTATATCAGAGAAAGTTTGAATATGGCAACAGTGACAGAGAAGCTGAAGAGTAATAGGTTAGCATGGTACGGGCATATTGCAATGAGAATAGATGAAAGTGATGTAACTAGAAAAGTTTTGAGTATAAATGGGGACGGATATAGGAGTAGAGAGGAAGACCAAAAAAGGGTATGGATGGATAGTGTGGAAAATAATATGTGTATAAAAAGGTGTGAATACTGAGACGACACCCGATAGGGGTAAGTGAAAATAGTTAAACATGTGAAGAAGAATAAGAAGAATGTGGTCTAATATGATATTATACTAAAACCTAGAGAACAGGCTTACGTATTTCGCCGCGAATTATTATCATTGAGGTAACAGTTAAAAAGGCAGGCGTTAAGAAAAACTTGTACCACTATACATCATAATTTCATTATGACATTTTGATTACAATATTTTGACCGTAATCTGTCAAAGATCGCGGTATTTGGGCTGCCATTGGACGATCGTGAAAGTTTCGAGGAAAAAAAATAATAATATAAGAAGCGCTGTGATAATATAGCAGTTGGTACGTTCGACTAATTATTCGTGTTTTACCAATCCTTAAATATTGAAATTCTATATTAATAATAGATTGATAAAACGATTTCCTCATAACGTTTTCCTTCACATCAAATCTGTGAATTAATTGTACATAATAATATTACTATATTATAATAGGATGTAATGAACGAGCTACTTTTACCGATGCTTTCGTTATTTTTTGTTATAGCACCATTAAGTGGCGGGTATGTAAATTATTCTAATCACAACGTACAATCGATCGTCAGTCGTTCCTGTCATGCCGATATTCAAGCATCTAGAGGACTGGATATACACTGACTGATCCCGGAGCGCGGTTACTCTAAACGTGCCAGTATGGCTGGAGTTAGGGTACGGTGGACGCAATCTAGTCGCCCACAGGTGTCATGTCACAGTCTCATGAAACATTTAGTATACTAGAATCTAAACGTCGATTACAATACATAACTAGAATAATCAGCGGGCATCGGAAAGACAATCAAATTATATAAATACTATAAACTACAATGTTTGTGAAGACGGACGTTTTTACTCTTTCACGCGAAAACTACTCAACGGATTTTGTTAAAATTTTACAGTAATATAGCTTATTTAGTTTGGTCAAAATATAACACTAAGCGTCAAATAATATTGAACGAATCCTGCCATCCGAAAGCTATATCGGCTTGCGCTACATAAATCATTAGTTACACGAAGATAATGTCATCATTTATTAAGATACAAACTAGAAGTGATCTAGATGAGACGTTTCTTTTACGTTTTCCAACAAAATTCCTCGTATAAGAAATAAATATACTTCCAGTGTTTTAAGTCAATTTATATTTTCCCATATTCATCGCTAATTAAGGTCTATGGCAGGATAAATGTGCCCGTCAGTAATTAATAAAAAAGTACGTATGTCATGTGTGTAAGCACCGCTGTTGAATACAAACCGTTTGTCACAAACAGGAAGTAATGAATTGTAAACATGTTTTATTTTTGAACTATTTTAAACAGGTAACCGGTGGTTATATATACAATGTACACTGTCATTGCCCCGACAGTTATAATCTCATGCGGTCTTAAATTGTAAATTGTAACAAGACTGTATTGCTACCACAATACAAGCGGTGATAAACACGTCAGTGATTACTGGTCTCTAACGCTACGGGATCAGCTAATGTATGTCCAACTTCCAAGAGACTTGACTACTCATGGATCGTATAAAAAAAAGTTCGATGGACGACACCCCCAACTAAAAAGAAAGTCCCTTTATGAAGGTGACTTACCCACACATAGTTCTAAAGCCCCGGCTAATCCCCGAAACAGCTAAATCGATTTCGACTCCGACTTTTGCAGGCAGTTAGAGGACTTTTCAAACATTATCTAAGTTACGGTTTTTCACAAGGGCTGCGAAACGACAAAATGTAACAAAAAGAACTTAGAATCGGCAAAAAAATATAATTACTTTGTTATGATACAATTACGATTAAAAAAAAAACAAATAGAACATGTCTACAAACAGTTACCTAGAAATAATAAAATAATTTCATACATATTTTGGAAAATTAACAAAAAAAAATTAAAAATCCGAATCAAACCATATCAATGTATAAAAAATGTTTGTTTCTCCCCCCTAAAGTTCTAATCCAATTCCACATTCCTTTTGTATTTATCTCAGTTCTTATCACATTCAACTAGTAGACAATTGTCTTTTCAAGTTGTGCAGTTAGTGAAATCGAGGATAAACACACAAATATTTATATGATAACGATTATCAAAATACACGAGATAGATTTTGTCGATAATAACCTAGTCAAAGGCCACTAAAAATAACTTTTATGTACATACGTAGGAGTATTAATAACACAAATATATAACACAAATATAGTTAATTCAAAATAATTAATAATGAACGGAAAATTTTATTCACACTTTCAAAATATATACAAATAAATTGTAAAACAAAAATAATATATATATATACATGTATAATAATGCATAAAACACCGTTATATTATTTAACTTTTTACACCTTCAATAACTTTCAATTTGTTGTTCAAACGAAGTCACTGTTGTGAAAACTTTTCAAAAAGTTTTTTAGTTTTCTTTATACTCAAGTATAAACACCATTCGAAAAAAAAAAACAATGAAAACAGGGCTCGTACATATGACTAAATGTTAAACAATTTATGTAACGATTTTTTTTTTATCATAGGTTACAAAACATTAAAAACTATTTTGGAATTCGAACGAAACAAACAGAATAAACCGATAGAACATAAACAACGCAACTGAAAACACAAAACATGGCACGATAATGAAAATAAAAGTTCCTAGCAAAGTTTTGCGCGCGCGATTCAAACCATAGACAACTCTGCGAAATGAACTTTTTACACCGTTTCAAAAGTTTACAAAAGCGACGATAGCGTGCCGGCTGATACGCGTGTATTTTTGGCCGTGGCGTAATCGGCCAAAAATCTAAACGTAAACCGATGAACTGTAATCATCAGCTCCAAAAAAAAAACATGCACCGGAAAAGGAAGAAAATCGACCGAAAGGACACGCAAGCGCACCGCACTCGAGAAACATTCGAAAATTATTTAAAAAGAACGGACGCTCAGCTCAAGTTCGCGTGGAGCCTATGGCCATAGCATCGCTCAGCATTAGTCACCTGTTGCCAGTAGTCCTCCAATGACAATTTCCACTCGAAGTAGCCGGTATCGGTGACGTCCTGTAATTCGCGGAAGAGGTTGCCGCTCGGCAGGACATCCATCGTGCTTACATATGACGCCGATCGAAAAATTTAAGTTTTCGCGACGCGCGTAACTCCTCCACCGCGGAAAGAATACGACTGAACGGCATAGTAGTGACAGTGTTGTACCCCGCGACCCTCACCCCGCAAATCCTCGCCCTAGTCTACACAGTGTAATACTACGCAGAGACTTCACGTATGTCTATCTCGTTTGTTTTACCTTCTAATTCGATGATTTTATATAGAGTTTATTGAAAAAAAAAAGTTATTTTTATTTCTAGTAAAATAATCGAATAATTTTTATGACTATTTGTTTTTTTTTTTTTTATAAGTCATAAATATTAATATGTCACTTAAAATAAACATATGGGTATTATATATGCAAAATTTAATATCCAAGTATGCTTTAAAACAATATTTATTTAAAATTTACCTTTATATATTTTTATCATACTTAAATTAAATTATATAAAAGTTAAACATAAAACAAATATTAATTACATATACAAGAACCATTTTGACGCTTACAATTTTATATACATACTTTATTTTATATCCAGAATATTTTTTTTTTACATAATTATTATATAAATTATATATCAGTAATAAATACAAATTTGATTAGTAAAATATTTCGAATAATTTTAACAAATTAAGTTATGTTCCTTACGCTTGTCGTGAAATACATTGAAACTTAATTTAAAAAGTAGGTGGTGCTGATTACTTTTTTTATCTAAATTTAATTAAATCAATAATTTTTAAACCCAATCAAATTTACTACGTGGTAAAAATTAGCATGATGAGTATAATTTTTTAAAATTTTCTACCAATTTCAAACAATGAGATTAAATTAAACCATATACACTATATTTATTAATATAGAAAATTAAATTAAAAAAAAAGTACGTATTTTCTAATATAAAGTTATTTTAAATATGCTTTATGGTAAGGAATGCTGCGTAGTTGAATACCATTTGTATATATCTTTTCAATTTAATGAAACGAAAGCTTAGTGAATTAATAGTTAACGCGACAAAAATATATCGATATAAAAAGCGAAGCTTGCTAACATAATAAACCACAAACAGCAATACAATATAATCGCAGCTATTTTTAAAAATAAAATTCTACTTTGCAGTATATATTAAATTTCAAATTATAGACATTAAATATAATAAACATTATAAGAAACGTTGGTATAAGGAGTTATTAACGAACCCGCGCAGTTCTTCACGTCTTGTGTTGGCGTAATGCTGTCGTTTGTCATCCAATCCTTCTCCTTACCGCAGAAAAAAAGGAATACTTGTTGTTGAAATAAAATAGAATCTTTTGCCTTTGGCTGATATCATCAGTACATAGTATAAAACAAAGTCGTTTTCTCTGTCCCTATATCCCTATGTACGCTTAAATCTGTAAAACTACGCAACGGATTTTGATGCGTTTTTTTTAATAGATAGAGTGATTGAAGAGGAAGGTTTATATGTATAATAACATAAATTAAATAGTGGAGAAATACTGTTATTTTTGAGGTTACTCCAAATTTAACGCGTGCGGGCCACGGGCAGTAATGAATAAATCAAAACTACTCGATCGATTTTGATTATTTTTTCAGCGAACGACATAGGCTATATATTTATTTTAAGCCGGAGCGGGCCGCTAGTATTGTATAATCGTAAAAACACTACCGTTCACAAACGGACCAACTCCCCGAATTAGTTGGTCTACGATTGTCAGACAATTAATCGGTGTTTGTATGCATAACACCACTGATAGATTGATACGGCTTAATGTTGGTATACAAAGTGTACGCTGGAATTAGCGAGCCAAACGCTAAACCACGATGACCGATTCGTTCGTTGATTCCACACACAGAGGGATCGAGTGGAAGCACGACGAGTCCAGACGCTTTGATCTATCAAAACATTCCCGCGGTGCATACTACGGATTGTAAAAAGTTTGCGTTTCTCCACAGTTTCGCCTGTATAAAAGCAATTACTTTATAAATTAATAGAAAGTACACACTACCCCATACGCGTATATTTGTACAAACATGGCTATTTTACACTATTTTTCTTAGAATATTATATAGTATCATCTGGTTTTTAAAACTGTCGTAAAGCGTAAGAAGATGATGCATTTTCAAAACTGATAGTGATATTTTTTATAGACTATTAATTTTGGAAGTTGTTTTGACAGACATTCCATATACATTAGATATATTATTCAAATCCGTTGAGAATAAAAACTTTTTAACAATAATCTATAAATTGCGAAGTGATTATACGAAAAAAATAACATAAAAATAATTGGAGATTTTTTGAAGTTATTTTATTATTATGTGGTAAATTATTTTAAATAAATATATATACGTATACCTATTTTTTTTTAATTTTTGTTTTCATACATTCTTATCCATATTTTTTACAATATATTAAGTTTGGAATTACGCATACTAAATGTCATTAAAATCCTTTACGGCTAGTTAACTCTATTGAAAATTAAATAAAATTTTAGCAATTTCCTTTAACACCAAAGATTTATAGATAATATTCGTGGCCTATAAATTTCCGAATAACATACTTCCCGTGTAGTGTATACAATGTTATAAAATTAAGATTTTGTTAAATTAAAAAGGTATTTCTTTACGATTTGTTAAAATAAGTATTAATTACAACTCTTAAAAACTTTTAAATTTATATTCGGTTATATAACTGACATGAAAACATAAAACTACTAACTCAACCATATACAAAATGTTGTCAACTATATATAACATAGACAGTATATTATCCAATGAAATAGATAAGAAATGCTGCTATTATCATTATAAATATGATTCAAGATGAGAAGAATCCTTACCGAGAATATTTTTAGTAAAACGCTACTGCCTGAATACAGTACCTACCAAAGTTTACCAATAATTCGTCCTTATTTTCGTCCAGAAGCCAAACAATTTTAAAGATCATACTATAAATAGGAATAAAATAGAAAATATAAATGTAATAGAAAAATTGGTTACGCCATAATTATTTTCGACTTGTATTTCTTTAATTAATTTAAGAGTATATTTTATGTTCTCGAAATATATTACAGATTTTTCTTTTTCTTAAATATTTTCTTATATTTCCTCTTTCCTTCAACTTCGACGGATTTTCAATTTCAGGATGGTGAAATAGTGTTAGTCCGAAAATGCATGCTATTGGTTGACAACGACGTCTTCCTTCACCGCAAAATCAATTATTATTGGGAATCGAAATCTACGTGAATCAACATGGAATCTGAACACGAAACCGCCGGCCAGTATTGCTTCGTAATATAATAACAAACATTGTAGGGACATACTCGTGCCGGCACTTCTGTATACGTTCATATGTACTCTCATATATGTTCTTTAACTATATATTATTAATTTGGCACCCATTTCAAAGGTCTATCACGAATATGACGTTACATTTTTGTATTAGTTTTTCAAGTTGTTGAGTCCATCTTGTCACCCTTGATCCTGTTGGTCACAATTGTCCGGTGTAACATTGCGCATTTTAAAATTGTAATTTCTTACATTATTAGCACTACCAAAATGATTTATCTATTCTAAAATCTTTTCATAAACAAACAATAAATACATTTACAACTTTTTTTAAAGTTAAAATTTGAATACTTTTGTTTACATAACCTCATGAAGTTTATGATTAGTACTTACCTCTACACGCCTTGTCATACGTTATTTATGGGTTACTTTATATTGGTTAAATTATAATATAAATAATATTTAATTTTTATTTGAGTTAAATTTTTGTGAATTAATTATTTACACAGTAGGCTGTTAGCCAAGAAAAATATTATGAGGAAATCCATCCTTAGAGTAATTCAAAAAACATAATGTTAACTAAAACGTGCTCTCTTCCCTATACTCTTACTCATATGAAGAGTTTCGTTCCCACGTGTACAGATACAGACAGCATTGTCGTTATATTGAAAAGACTTGATTATGATTAGTACATAAAGTTAGCAATATTTACCTAAGAAATAAATGTTGACAAACTCGATTGAAATTGTACAATAATTCGAATTAAATAACTTAAAATTCGAAATAATTATAAAAGGTAATTTGCTTGTTAGGATGTTGAAATAACATTACCTATTATTTACAATCCACAAAATTTCAAAGAGCTTTAGGAATAAAAAAATCTTTAAACAGTGTGTCCAACGTGGACAAACGAGGAAAATTACGTTGCGGTTAGGCCCTCAGAATTTCTCAGCGGAATACCATCCGAAACAAAGCAATTTACCAAATACTCATAGTCGACAGACAGTGTATCCTTAAAGATTATGAAGTCAAAGTAGCAACTGGCTGATCATACAACAGTTATTGGACACCTTATTTATTATATTATTATATTTACTGATTGATTGTTTTTAGAAGAAAAGTCTTTGTCATAAACACATTCGTAAGTTTTATTTTTAAATATGCATACAAAAATTATAGAAAATCTTTATAAGTTAGTGCAAAATATAGTATTTGGTCTCCTTCTTGACGTAGGGTTTAATAATGTCGTACATTAGAAAACCAAATCAGCAGACGATTACCATTGTTCGATTGCAGACGCATGCATAACGGATCTTGATCGATATTTAAATCAATTCATAAACGTATTTCAATTTTTAAAGACCTATCAACTTCTAAGAGAGTCATGGCTTAAATAATAAATAAAATTGTAGCTTTTTATTTCAGTATGGTACAAGTTTACGCACCATCATATGTTAAATGACTATAATGAAGCATGATTCTGAAACGTTTCACAGGCATACGAATAAAATAACTCAGTAAAGTCGTATATCATCGTAAGATAATTGTGTTATAATTATCAGATTGTATAAAATCGATATATCAATTGTTGTTAAATGTCGATCCGTACAGAAGTAAATTACGTCACATAAATCGAATTCTTCACCCTTATTATGATGGTATGAGGTAACTAAATGGTAGAACTTAAAGGACGTGTAAAGGAATTATTGACAATAATGTACTCGTATATATTATTGTCTAAATTACGGTATGGACTGCGTTTTTAGGAATAAAAAAGAAAATCATAGCATTATAATAATAATGGGAAATTGTAGTGTTAGTAACATTACAATGATTTCATGTATTATTAACTTGGGTGTATATCTGTCAACTGTAAAGTTAAACAGTTTTTACTGAGCGAATTTGTAACATAACATTCATGGCGTCGTCACCACTTTTCGTCAAGTGTGATTGAGGCTAAATATCGAGCAGTGTACATAAACAAAAATGAAATAAAGACTGCAATTGATTCAGTATGTTCCAGCCATTTTATCAGATTCCTCCGAAGTTAACGGGCGGGTAGATAACTAACTCCGGTGAAACTTTACACCAGTGAACTACAAATAATGGATGAGGAAACTTGTGGCACGGGGATTGAAGTCTACTTGACGCGACCGCGCGTGAAAATACTTCGACTTAATAATAAACTACGTAGTGGCTTCCAATATTATTGAAATAATTAATTCCTTTACCTGATTAGTTTTCTATTCGCCTGTCAACAGAACGTGTGAGTAATAGAATATATCATATGAAACATGTGGTCCTGACATATTAGTTATACTGACGGAATAGAGTTTTAACACGTTGTTCTGTTTTAGTTGCTATTTGACTTTCTCTAACAATTAGAATTAATTTTTCGTGTTATTGTTTAGACACAATTTGATCTTTGCATTTAGTTATTATTATTCTAAATGTACGTAAATCATTAGATTTATTTCTTCAATTTGCTTGTCGATTGAGCATACCTTCATCACCTACAAACATGACGACAGTTTTAATTTTATTTGTTTTTTTTTTAATGAAATATAACTAAAGCACAGAATAAAAGTGTTTGATTTGTCTTTTCTAATATGATTATTTGTAAGTTAATCCCTGAGACAATGCTTTGAAAAGAAAGTTGTGTGCTAATCGGAGGTATTATAAACTGTTCCATAATGACAATTCGTCGTATCGCTTGTGAGCTTTAGATGCAAAACATTTTGCACTACATAACTTGTAATGTAAATTTATAAGTCACAAACATAAATAAATACCAAAACTCAAATTACATTTAATTTTATGTATGTTTTTTTTATTTTCTATTGAATAAAATAACAAATGTAATTACCATCATTGATTTCTAATTGTGATATATCACTTCTATAATGCAGTCTATTAACATTTTTATTCTGATTAAAAATATATCCTTTCCTATTGCTTTGCATTTCAATGGGACACATTAGTGTTCTTCTTCTATGTATAACACAAGTAAGTATATTTCTCGCTCTCTTTCTTTGATGAAATATATCGTGACTATAATTCTAAATTAATAAATGAAAGATTATGGAAGTAATATCTTTTTTTTTAATGGATGAAAAAGGTATCGCTAATAACAATACTCGAATTTATCTAGGTATTTATTAAGTTTTTTTTTTTAATTTAATTAATGATGTATTGCTATGTTGTTAAACGATGCTGAAAAAAGGAAAACAGAGAAGATTAAAAGAAGCTGGTAAGTATTTATTTCTGCTATTTTCTTTTGCGCAGTACTGAAATAGCATAAAGATAAAACTTCAAACCGTCAGGAATACTGTCAAAATCCTTTCAATGAATTAGTTAGGCAGAACATTTTGTGTGTGGAAATCGTATATGTACCAATAACTTCACTTATTTTACGAGTTTTAAACGCAACATACAACTGAGACGCAGCAACACCTTCATTTTAAACATCGAAAAATTGTAATAAAATCTAATTTAAATAAAAATATCGTGTCCTTTTTCTCGGATTTAATTTAATTCATTTTACCTCCGTCGGCAACCACAAGCGCATAGGATTTTTTTTTTCTGCGTAAATAGTATTTATTATATTACTACAATTCGACTGATACACTTAAATTACATTATTCCTTTCCTCTGTTTTTACAACTATTCAGAAATTTGTACCGAAAATTCCGATGTGTTTTTTAGTAATATGTATAACTTTCTTTCTATAAATGAGGAAGCAGATCAGAGTTTTTAGGGATAAACAAACAAGCCCTGTCGCTGTGTATAGTAATGAATAAAGTTCTGTGAATTTTAAACACTGAAGTATATTTTTATTTAACTTCAATATCATATTGATTTACATTATCGTTTCATATGAAACGGGGTTCGTCTAATTTAGAAAAAATACATTTCTAGTATAGTAAACCCCTCAATAACAAATTTCAAACACACTACATTCAAGAACAATCAGCCTCCCAACCCACGAGTAAATTGTTTCGATGTTCGTAAACCAGTTTAACTCTGTTGCGGTTGCTACACTACGTACGTAACTTCATTAGCTTGTGTTTCCTAAAGCTAATTGTTGTGTTGCAGTCTCGCTGTCGAGGGAATCCGTTCGTAATGACCATCAGTTGAACATAGCTGATTATCAACAATAAGTAGGATATTAATCAGGGTCCTATATTTTGTTGGTTTTCTAAGTGTCTCTAAAAAGATGTTATTGTCAAAGTTATATCGTGGCGTTTCATATTCTTCCTTTTATTGTCGTTTTTTTATTACATTCAACAACAATGTCGTTTAATATTTTGAATAATTTGACTTCCATTGTGTAAATCATCTTTTGGAAATATGCTAAAGGCATATTACTGTTTCAGTATTGATTTCGCTTTCATAAATATCATGAATATAATTTTTTATTAGGTACAGTGACATGAAAGTGTGTTATCACTGTCACGAGTTGAATTTTACGTCTTTCCATTGGTTGTCCTGAATTATTTTCCTCATTGTTAGACGAACCAAATTTTTGTTTATTTGTTACATTTTTAATAACTTTAAATGCCTAAGCGGTACGCTGTGGTGTCAAAAGTTCACCATTTTGTATTTCACGCTCAAAGCGATTAAACAAGTTGATGACAATCTCACGCCTGCAGCGTCGCTTTTCAATTTTTTGTGCTTATTTTTAGGGCTTTATTATTCACCAAAAATGCTTTCACAGTAGAAAGCAACCGATGTCCAATTTAGAGGCAAACTCTGTAGTTTTAGCAGTCAGAGTCAATTAAACGGAAATAACACGAAATCACAAACAAAGAAAAAACAGAAAACCCGCGAGTTCGTAGGATGTAGCGTACAACGAACAACTGTTTTATCGGCATAAAATTGGCGGCCTATCAAGTATTTTGGGGTTGCCAATTTTTATCGTAAAGATAAAAAAGCGTTCCAAAACTCGGTTGCGGAGAAAAATTGTATACGTTTCATTTCGGTATTATATAATTATCTTATAATTCGTATTTTAGATTAGGGTAATTTGTAAATAAGGTTTAGTGTAACTTTACTGTTATATGCAATTATTTCACATAGTTATTGCAAATTTACATCTAAACAAATAGATTCTGATTCAATCATCTAAAAGTAAATTAGTAATGTTTATCACATCACCACAATAACAAAATTTTGAAATAACTTCAAAAAAGCGTAGTAAATCTCGAAAACTATTATAATTGTTTTATGTATTAAGAATTAAATTTGGCTTTCAATTATTATATGTTAATTGAAAATGACTCGAGCTGTGTCACTTTTTTTACTGTAGCCTCTCTGTGTGGATGCACAACGTAATAATTTTCACAAATACTCGGGAATAGGTACTGCAGATTTCTATTAATTTTCCCAATTAGCGCATAATAATGCTTCTCTCATAACAGCATTTTCCAATGAAGCGTGGAGTAGTGTTTCGAGTAGCATTTGTGCAAATTGCACTTCTCGATATCGACTCTCGTTACAATTTAATTGGATTTTATTATATTTATCGCAACTTATTATAGTTTAGAAATAACAGAAACATATTGTTGAGTTTTATGTTGTTATAGTTCTTGTTACATATGCCCGAGGCTCAGCACGCGTATGTCATTATTTATTGCTATTATTATTTCTTTCTAAAAGTTGCCTTTAGTAGGCGACTTTAAGTATTATTTCGTAGATAAATGACCCCATACATCACACATAACTACATCCACAATAAACAACAACAAACATCGTTTCTTCTTCACAAACTTACTCGTTTAAAATATTAATAGAATAAATACTAATATTTAAATATACTGTGATTCAAATATTTCAGGATACTGATTAACATGACGGTCGATTGAATAGTATATAACCTAATTCTAACGGCCCCTGGTGACGAGTTATAATAAAATTAATAGGCGACGAAACAGTAATATATGCCAACTGTCATGGTAATCGTTAAAATGGTTTTGGAGTTAATTGATCTCAAATATACATAGCGACATCCATTTTTATATATTTAGACAATAATCACGTTACAATTGTTACGTTGTTATTTAGCTTTGTATAAATTACTTCAGTACTAAAGTACTTACTCTACTAATTACAAAAGTAGCAAATGTGCAATTCCCCTCTCAGAATAAAGCTACAGGTTAGGAGGCATAATGTCGTCAAAAGTTTTATACAAATCAATATTAAAATATTGTTATATGAATCTACAATTTGCTTTTACTTATACTTAAAGTTGTATCGATCTTATGGAGGTGGTATAATATGTATTTTTAACTAAATTTGTGTTCCGTGCATCTATATTCAGAGCGGTCAAAAGTTTAGCGCCGACTGTACTTTGATGTTGACAATTTATTAAAGTCATAGAATTTTCATGAGTTTCAGTACAGACACTGTATATTGTAAAGCGTATTTCGGATTTACATGAAATCTTTGATTATAAAAATTTTACGCCCAATGTAACTAAATATATTCAGTGTGTATATATACATATTGGTAAAATAACTTGGGAAATTACTCAATATTTTGGTTAAGATAAAAGTGGCCACTCCGAATTATTTATGTATATTCTTTGTTTTTTTTTTCTATGGTTCTTTTTAACATATACAATTTAATACTACATTATTGTGAGATATCTCATAAAATCTGAGCAGAATTAGCATTAAAAGAACCCGGAAAATATTTTTTACGACTTTATCAAAAACGTATGTTTTTTTCTGTACTTTACCAAGAACCATTTATTTATGACATACACAGAACACATATTATAGTAAATATCTGTAAACATAAAGCGATATAAGATAGTTATAATAAATAAGTGTTGCATGGAGTCAAATGGCTCTTTGTCTCGCCATAAGGCTGCAGGCTTACAAGTGCAAGCGTTGCGATGTATTGTATATATATACATATTGTACTGTTATGTATATATATATAACCTTTCCGAGAGAAAGGTTCCAATTGAAAGTTATAATCAAAACAAAGTCTGTTGAGTAGTTTAACAGAATTAAGGTAACATACTAACAGGTATGAAAGTCGACTTTGTTGTATATCTAATAATTAATGAACAATATCTAATGATTTTATGATGATTATTAATTTTAGTTACAACTTTACCGTTTGTAAGTCGAATTAATATGTCACACTATGTTTTTCTTAAAGTTTATAATGACCTTTATTTACTTTATAAATATAATATTTTGTAAATTATCTCTCAATGTTGTTACTGACATTCTAAGAAACCCACTAAGCTTTACAGTAACCTCACACTTCTCTCAATGGCCATTCATTCAATAGTAAATTTAAAACGACTTCCAAGAAGAACTTATGTATTAGTTTTGTGTTATTTTGTCAGTTAAACGTTTTATAGGTCTATGCTTTAATGTATGTTTTATTAACCTTTTATAGAAACATTATCAGTGATATTGGAGCAATAAGTTTATAATACATTTTTTTTTCCGAACTGACTATACGCTGTTGGTCTGATGGGCATTCACAGCTTCACTGGACTAATTGGGCGAGCGCTTATGACGCTCGGCTGTTTGGCAACAAGCTCAAGGGTGCCAAAGTGGCTGAACCTCAGCTTGGGCTGTTGCCTCGGATCCAACAACCTGAATCTATCGAAAATACGCCACCCTCCCGAAGGAGTGGGTGGGTAATATGAGACTGCTACTCACTAAAACCCCACGGTGTACACCCGCTAGTTTTGTTGGGGCGGCACGAACTCTTTGTAACATTCATCGTGCCACCCCAGCGTCAAGATATGCGCCACCGGGACCCGTCCTCGGCAGGAGACGACCGTGTACACACCGGCCATCCTCTTTGCGAACAGTTTCCGCGGCCTCTTGTGCGAGACGACTTGCTCGTAGAAGGAGGCAACAACATTCCACACAGACTCGCGGTCAAGCATGGCCTTCACTACGCGCGGCAGCGAAAGGTCCCTACCTACCGTCGCATTCAGAATGCGGCGTCGCTTCTCCCACGCAGCACACTCAGGCAGGCTGGTTCCGTGCTCGCGATTCGGTGCCGGTATCAACCGAAGCATTCGTGCCCGGTTAACACCTGCACCAATCAAAACGACAGGGAGCCCCATCTAAGCTCGCACCATTCCAGTAGGACCGGGAGGACGGCTTCGATCGTGTATCGACTGTAACTCGTGTCCACCAGGTCCTGCCTCTACCTCATCATCACTTCTCACCGAGCTCTTACTCTAACACCATCTATTTCTCTTGCAGCTGGAAGCACCCACCAATGTTTCTTGGCCACCTTATAGTTATATACAACGGTAAGCACCTCCACTTCCAGCTCCTACAGAAGGGAGCCCGCGAGCAACGCGAATCTATCTAAGCTAACCTAGCTAAGTAAATCATACATATACGAATTAGTGAATCATACATGTGTACCAGTATGTGTACCTTAAGATCTCAAATATGCATTTTGTATTTGTCAACTCGGCTAAACTAAACTAAGCAAATTCGGAAAACAAGAGTAAAACACCCTTTTCAACATATGTGTCACACCTACCTGTTTGTGTATACGTGTGTGGGGTGAACTGTATTGTGTCTGTTAAGCTAGTGAGTGAAAACACTCAGTGTCACTGTATCACGCTATCAGCGTGCTCGACGGCTCCACTTGGGGGATCGAACTTTGGCTGGAGCCGCTGTCGAGGGGTGCCGTGGCGAGTATGCTGAAGCAAATTTCACCACTAGACCACGGTGGCGTGTTCTGTGGTATCCAGGCGTGGGCGCGCACACGCTCTGTTTTAAGAATCGATAAGTACAGAATTTTCGCTATCGTTATTTTATTGGTAGTACATTTAAATATTCTAAATTATAAGATCACAAAGCCTTTATCTTGTTATTATTTCTTAATTCATATACACAGATTTGTATTATCCTACAGCAATTTGGAGGAGCTTTCTTTAAAAATAGAATTTCTAAATACATCACCAAAATATATAGTTCTCGCAGAATTAACAGTGCTGCCTCGTGAAAACATTAATTACCAGTACCTCGTATCGGCTTAGTGTCTAATATTGCGTAAAACATTATACTGACAACCACTGAGCGATTGAAATAACGAAAAAAAAAATACAAATGAAAGAGTTAAAAGTTTAATGACCCGAAAATTTTTATATACATTTTTTATATAATTTATATAAATATATCTTTCCTTATGATGAAAAATAAAAATCGATATTGTTTCACAGTAATAGTTATACCATTCGTTCGTTTGATTCGTACCATTAAATCAGACGCGTATAAAGTATTTTTTTCTAATTTGCATAACCCTTAATGGACGATATATACACAGAACTTATTAGAAGAGCTAGCTTGTTACTCAGTGTAACAAGGAAATAAAACGTACAACTTAGTTAACGTAGAAATACAGAAAGCGAGGCGCTACGGTAATCAGGTTTGTTTGAATCGGAACAAAATTACCGCTCTCATTTCTGCGTTAGCTACATTTTACACTCGGCCAGTTATTTTAATGCAATAAGTCAATAGTCATAATTCTGTACAGTTGACTGATGCACGGTGGTAGGGCTTGTATGGTGGTAGGGATTGCATGATGATGGTATAGCTTTATTTAATGCCCACCAGTTAACAACCTGGCACCAAGAGTTTGAGATTGAGTTCGTTTCTATCGTAGCGTGTTATCATTTTGGGCCAAATTGTCACTTAAAACTATGTGTAATTTCACAATCACAATAAAACAAAAGAAACAAACATTTTTTATCAACGGACTTCACAGTAATAATTTGATTCATTTAAACTCTATCGGAGCTGTAATGTGAAATGGTTGGGATGGAATGTCTAGATTGTGACTGCAGCGAGGGATCGTGTTGAATGAATGGCAGTCCCGCGGTGCGGCGGGTAACGGTCGCGTAGCGTCGCACTGCGCACGCGCACTTTCCTACTACGAATACTCCAAGTAGTAACACAGAGTAAGACACGGACAGAGACTGCGACGAGTATGTCGTAAAATAAACAATTATACAGGTACACGTAAAGAAAACCGTTTAGCACTTTGTCACTTGTAGAACACTACATAGATATTGTGACACCTAGCGATGACGTATAAGGTGAAGAATTTTGTCTTGTCTGAAGAAAAATACTTTTAATAAAAAAAAAGTTTTAAAAACATAATTTTTCATCCACAAGTATTTTTATAAACTCATAAAGGTATCTTTTATACTAAAAATAAGTGAAATGAATGAAATAATGAAGTAAATCTATCATCACTTGCTATTGCTATATTGAGTTTTATTGTGAATTATCATAACCCAATAGACTGAATAAAGCGTATTGTCAGTTTTAAAACTTGAGTACATTTCTGTGAATTAAGCGTTTCTTAGAAGCTGTACCGTATTTAGATGTATATGTGATATTATTAATGTTTTCCGAGAAATACGAGAAAATAAATTATTTTTACAGTCGTATCGTTTTATTGTTGGATATGGGTCGACAATTCTATTATTATATTGTTGTAGTTATTATGTGAAATATTTATATTGATGCTTATTACCGACAGAGAAAAACAGTATCTCCCTCCCGTACCAAGTGTATTACTAGGCTTACGAGGCGACTGAGGGTGAAATCTATAGAGGGTACTCAGTCTTATCTTCTCCTTAGCTCAGCTTAAACTTCGCTAAGTAGTTACTCAGCGCACTCTCGGATTTCGACCCTATAGTCTAATTGTGCTAAATTTGTTCTCAACTTAGTTTCAATGCCGCTTAGACTGTGTAAAATGTATTTAATTGTTATTAATAAATTGAATTATGCATGTTGAAAGTATATTGAATAAAAATAAAAGAAACAAGTGAACTGAGAATGAAACAACCAATGAAAGCCTTCTTGATGTTTGTGCAATACAAGATTAGACCAATGACAATCAAGTAATACCACTAATTTAAAAAGTATAAAATGCCAAATTTACACTATCATTTTGCGCAATAGACCTATAATGTATATACATTATATTATATTGTTCACAATTAGATCCAGCTTTTTGACACCAACACCCATTTGACATGGCACTAAAACTTATAGTCCGACAAATCGGTAATGTATTTTGGGACTTTGTTGTAAAATCTAATAAAATTTATAACATAAAAATTCGAATTGCATGTAAGGCTGGCCCATATTATCGTGCATTTTTGCTCTAGTTGTCATTTCGGTTGGATTGGTTTGGTTCCGTGTTCTTCACCAAACTCAATGAGCTGTCAGAGCACTTGAGTCCAACAATCTTAGTTAATTCGGATAAAAAATAAGTTTTCTGTTACTTCATGAATAGCATGGCGTTGGATCAAGATTGTATGCTGGATGAGGCATCATATTTACGTTTATTGACTTTCAAAAATGCTTGTATCTGAAGAAGTAGGTCATGTGAGAGCTAGTTCTGTCATGATGCAAGATATTACGGATTTCGTCAATATTTTTTGCCAGATTAATGATGGTATATCAATAGCTATTCACTGTACGATGCTCCTCCAAAGCGATAGTAGCAATGATAGTAGTGACGTACCCAATTTTATTAAAAAAAAATAACAATCATCCGGTTAGCAATAGACCAGACACACTCGCCCTTTTGGTTGGTTTCGGCTTTTTTTTGTTTTGTCACCCAGAAAGATCCAAGCAGTCGCTTGCTACTTTGTTTTTGAGTTCGTAGATGTAAGTTCATGCTTATCACCTGTCCCATGCCTTATTTGACACCCTTTTGATTGAATCTGGTAAGCATGCCATTTCATCGAGTGATAAGAGCCTGAAAATGATGAGTCATGCCTATACCTAAAGATGTACGAATCCCATAGAAGGTCACACGCCCGTCTATTTCGATCAGATGGCATACAGTATGGGTGTTTTGTTGTTCACAGCGATAGATGGACCACCATCACAAATTCGTCACTGAGATTGACAACACCGTGTTGAAATTTGCAAATCAGGTATAAACAACAGTCGACGCGTATGGTGCGTCATCACAGAAAGCAATCTGAAGGTGAGCAACATTCTTCGGAGACTGGCAAACTACGCTTAAAATCGTAATAGATCTAACAAATAAATTTTCATGGGTTAAATTTGTTGTGACTTAGATACGTAATATTTAAAATAGCGCCAAAATGCAAAAACAAGTGACAAATAGATGCAACAAACTGCATTTTAAGACCAAAGAGTTTAGTTTTCAAATGTCATAACTAGTTTTTAAGCATTCTTAATGTAAATGGCTAGTTACAGAAATGTTTAGTGTGCCCTATGTAAGTGCGAATGTAGAGTGGTCTGTTTGTTATGTTTTCATGGCTTAATTATTCGACCAATCATCTTGACATTTTTCATAGACATTATGAGGGACACTAAAATTAATATAGTATACCTTTCATCCATAAAAAATGTACTGTTGTCTAGGGATACGCCAAACTTACGAGAAAAGACGGATTTGCGATAAAAGACTCAGTTGGGGCACTGGAGGAGTAACAGATGCAAGCACTTCACTCGTTGGGGCGTAGATGAAAATTAAGAGTCGAGTATCCAAAGGTCGAACAGTTGTAACACTGTGATGGGGCATGAGTTTTATGTGGAACCTCGATGGTTATACCCATGGGACTGTATATGGGGGTTAGGTTGAAGATGGCTTTGCTCTATTTGGTTCGGTTTAGAATGAACAGCAGCAAGTTGAACGAGGCCTTCCTTGGTACCTTCCGAACTGGAAAGTTTTACGACTTGAGAGAGACTTCCTTGTTCGAGATATCGGCCTGAACACATGGAGGATACGTTCCTCCTCGAGTGCTTATGTGTGCTACATGAACTTGACTTTCCTGATAAAAAAGGGGTCAGTTTCCGGTGATTTTCGGTTGCGGGATCCTTGATCTGTATACTGTGTTACAAGGAAGAATTATGGTATTTTTATTTCGTATTATGGAAGAATGGTGGTAGGCCTTTTTCTTGCATTGTGGTAGGGCTTTTGCGAAGTCCGTCTGGCTAGTTACCACCCTCAAGTTGCGAATCTTTCACCAAGCACCTGTTGGTGTGTTCCGACAGCTGCATTTGAGAGACAGTCTGCCTCTAGGCTTAGTGTGGCTACCATCTTAGACCATATCATCATTTAACACAATGATGAGATTAGACGTAACGTTAATAACAGATGAGATTGTGGTCAAACGCTAACCTATGAATTAAAAAAAAAGTTGAACGAGAGGAGATAAAACGCTTAATCCTGAATAGTGATTGGGGTTTGAGCAAAGAGATTATACGTTGAATATAGGATGGATTATAACATGAACGATAGGGATGTCTGGAAACGAAACCTGTATGTTTTTTTATCCCCTAAAAATAATAAACGACAAAAAATACTTGTATTAAAAATATGCACAAAAGATAAACGCAATCTACTTTCCTGTCGGTTCTTCTCGGTAGAGTTTAAACGTTAACAGCTGCCTTCTGAGGGGTTAAATTGAATAATACCAATTTTAATAATTCCGTCTTGCTTATTCTGTTTTTTTTTTTAAGTTACGTTAGCTCATGTACAACAATCTGTTTTATTTCCAATTTAGTTGACTAAATATATACAATACAAAGCAATAATGTACATATTCGAAGTCAATGATTACATCAATATTCTAATATTAGCGATTCTCAAATGACGAATGTTTACTTATAACAATATGTTAAGGTAATAAAATGTATAAACCGCCGTTGTTTAAAAGAAAATTCGTTATTTTGACAAAAAACCAAGGTCGACGAGTACCGATCGAGAGCGGGTGGCAGGGCAAAGCGCGGGCGGTGCGGCGACGCGGCGCGTCTTAAAGCTTGTATAACCGCTTTCCGATATTACTCACCATTCAACTACGGACTATTGTAACACACATTCCATAAAAAAAAAACCTTAATAATGTTAAACCTCATTCATATTAAACTAAATAATCAATATCAATACATATGTTACAATCTTTATTCAATATTACCAAACTATAACTCCTCGATTATGTATTTTTAGATATTCTGGTAATCATATAAAAGCGAGTAAAACATTTCTATATGCTCACAAGAATCGATAAATACTTATCCTTGATATTTAACCAACTATTTATATTTCCATATGTTTTATTTTCGATTACTTTGACTTATTAGTTACTCTTCTTCTAATTCGTATATATTTTGTAATACAAATCATAAGCTTCATGTTCGTTGTCTAACAAAATTGTAAATTACGTGTTTTTTTTTTGTCAATATTAAAGCCAAAACTTTCATTATAATACGAAGTTTAAAATTAAAATATCAAATAAGTTTCATATCAATGAGGTTCGACAGATAACAATAAGAATGTGTGGGCTTCGAATTCTCAATATTCCAATCATGGGATATCCTTTATCATTCTGAATAAATGTGATACATGTCCGGAAACGATTTTCTTTCGCAATGTACCTTTTTTATGGTAAATTTAGAATAAATATATTTACCGATTGGATACTTAACATTTATGATTTAAAAATGTGAATGTTTGTAAAACAAAGCTTTAATTAAACGTGTTGATAACTAGAGATGCAAGTTTAATATTTTAGTATTTATTTAGTTTAGTGCAATATATAATAGATAATAATCTATATCGAAAACATGAATATATCAATACTAACTATTAACTCGATTGTAACGATATTTCTCACGTTTTTATTATAAGATTCGTGGTGACCATAAAAATCATAAAGTAAAATGCACATCGTAATATTTTTATAAAGCGTCAGACTATTACATTTTTTTTGCTCCGTACTCAGTTTTATTAGGTTAGCCACAGCACAGCGCGTAAATGGAATAAGTACAACGTTAGTGTAACTGTGTAATGGTGAATTTATATTACTGTTTCTGTACGAGTACAAATAAATTTCTTTCCATGCAAATGGCATTTTAATTAGCCCACGGCGTAGTTATTAGATTGTCTACCAATTGATCATATGCATTCGAACGTAGTATATTTTCTTTCCGGAGAAGGAAAAAACAAATAAACATAAACCCTTTTATTGTTAAAAACATTGTTAATAGATCCCGTCGGGAGCAGATACGCCGCATTGCGCTGGAAAGAAACCGATAGTTAAATACAATGTGTTATAATAACAAAGAGTCACCACTTCACTGTGATCCATGTCTCGACTCTAATGAACTATGCTTAAGGGATAATATTGAACACTCATACGTGACCAATATAAGCCATGGTAAATGTTCATAGTAGTTTATAACTCACAACGCACGGGGTCCGTCTGTTTCTTATCAGTGATAAATTTTTATAAGTCCATTGGCCTAATAAATATCGATATGCACTTCTTAACATGCTGTTATAGATGTTAAAAATAAATGTATTCATTCATAATAAGTATAACTATATTAATAAAGATTTAGTATACATTTTTATACATGTAGACAGAGCCATCATTTATTGTCAAAGCACACGACAAGAATATTATGTTGCGTATTTTATTAATTATTCTTGCCCGCTACTTCACTTGCATTAATAAAGCTTTTATAAGTAAAATACAGCCCACACCACTCACTGATCATGTAGTTAACTATAGGTGAAAATTTTCTTAAAATTGCTTATGTATTTTTTGAGTTTTGTCCATTAGAAAAAAAAAATAGATTTTTTTTATCGTATTTTTATATTAGGTTTTTAAATTATTTTTCTATAGTAAAGATAAATGATCGATGAAAAAGAACTAACATGAAAATAAACCACATTTTTAAAAGTAACGACAAAGTTAAAGTTAATTTGAGCTAAGTAAAACTAAAATATGCCAATAAGTTATTTCAATATAGTTGAATAGGTTTTAACGCTTAATCACAACATTACTTGATCTTAAGTGAAGATCTGACTTAAGATAGTAACGCGTAAGTCTAAAGACATTTTTCTCTTAAATACACAAGCCAACTATAGATGCTTCAAGCTTGCCCATAGAGTTAGGATGCCAGCTAGCGTTGCCAGATAGTGCTAGATATTGCGTTATCATCACATCATCCTATAAGAGACCCATCACACAAGCATAGGCCTCTCTAGAATGAAGGTATAGAGGTAATCACCATGGCGACCCACGACGAATTGGCAATTTCAAACTAAGAGAAATACATAATTATATATTTTTCCCATGTACGTTGTTACTACAGACTTCCTCATCGTGTTTTCCTTCACCGTCAGCCGAAAGTGATGCCAATTTAAATTAGTTATTGGTTAAAAACCTGCGGACATCACACTGACATTACACCGGTTAAACCACTCATTCACTATGCTAAGGCATGATAAGTATGTATGTCTAACTGGCTGGCAATGACTACACATCAGACAGTACGATTAGGCGTGTCGCGTTCCGAGTACAACCGCTATATATCCATCATCCAGTAACTAGGAGGGGTATGGATCTGTATCAATCTTGATTGCTACCATCATGTACCTGGCGATAGTCCAGTCACAGTGACTGTTTACTTTATCACGTTATAAAGTGATTGAGTACTTAATGTGTGATAATCATCAAGTAAAGTGTGATCATTATGTTTGTGCTGCAATAAACGAAAACCTTAAACTGAATTTATCTGTTTGTTTGTTTTGATTTTACGCCTTAACTAATCAACTGATCTTTATACAACTTGGCATAAACGTTGTCAGAGGTACAGAAAAAATTGTATAGTACTTTTTATTTAGAGCACTATTCCTGAGGGTGTAAAAGTGAGGGGAATAAAAGGTAATAAAAAAATGGTGGGTGTTTATGAGCAAACGATAGAAGTGAAAACTTCTTTACTAAAAGTACAACATAAAACCAACGTCATGCGGTGTTCCCAGGTGGTCACCCATCGTTGCTTAACTTCGACGATCGGACGCGAACCGATGTTTTCAACACTCTGCCTAAAACAGTGTTTACCCCCACCACATTTTGTCACACAAAAAGAATGCAGATCAGAATTTCAAAACCCTCCTATAAGAAGTTTCCCTTCAAAATATAATCCAGAATAGTTTCGTTTACGTGTTAAGCAGATATTTCATTAGCAACAGTGTAAAACTCTCGAAATATCGGTACAGATATGGCCTATATTACCTAAGACAGATTGAAATATTATCATTTGTGCCGTAATCATCCTATTAATAAGTCCCCAACATCTGCGTTCACTTTCCGTTGTAAGTTTGTTACATGCAGCACACCGCACGGCGCATACCAAACCTGTGAATCATACCAAATCCGGATTTTTGTATTCAAGTCTTATTATATACGTATGTAAATATATTTGCCTACTACATTACAGTAAAGGGCGATATTATGTTGTTTCAACCTTACAATTCTTTATAAAATTGTAGGTAACAATCTTTACGTCTACTATAAGTTATTTGTATTAAACTAAAAGCGTAATGTTGTCTCATAAACTCATATTCACTTTTATTAGTATTGATTTCATAGTCGTATATCAATCTAAATCGATCCCACCGTTCCGAAAATTTGCTATTTTTTGGAAATTTCTGTACAGCTTCGATCTAAATGGTCATTGTTTCTTTACCGGGCTTGGTGGCGGTCACGTAAGGTACACAGAAGAAATGACAACTAGCCCAAGGGTGCCAAAATGATCGAATCTCCGATAGGACGTTGCATTGCACGCACATTTCGACAATTGAAACCTAACTGACTATGAAAACGAGCTATGCAACACATATGCGTTTTTGAAGTGAAACTTCTTTAGAATCGTTGTGATTTCAAACCGGGTGCAACGGAAAAACGACAGGTAAGAGACACAAATACAAAAATGTGTATCCAGAGCGAGAGAGCAAATGTCGGTGTGTATGTATATTGCACACTGTTTAATACTTGCTTGTATTTGAGCATTTAACGTGTGTTAGTATATGGGAAAGTACGTGTACTTGTACTGTATACTGTATGCGGCTGCGCATTACAGCGTTTAAATAAGAAGTTAGCGTGTTGTGTTATTATTTAACAGTGTTTGTGAGTATTTTTATATCATGTTTGTTGAAACTGAAAATATGGAACTTGAGCAATAAATTATGTAACATAGGTACAACTTATAGGTAGTAATAAAGTTATATATAATTTTATTCTGCCAGATTAGGCAAACAAAACTTCTGTATACTATTTTTTAGATGAATAGATATTTAAGTAATGATAGGTTAAAGTTTAATTTTGCTAATAAATATACAATTCGTGAGAGTATTGACAAAAGGAGAAAATACACCTAAGAGCAAAGATTTACCATAAGTTAGACGAGATATATTAGTTTAAATATTATTTAAAAAATCACGATAATTGAAACAGATGTATTCTATAAATGTAAACCTAATCTGCGTTTGTCAAACAGTTTCAAAAAAACCCGTTTCTTTTATTTTTCAAATATTAAACATCGGATTCCATTCCAAAAAAGTTTTGTTAACGTTAAAACGGTTTGATTTGAACTCAATTCACAATTCATTCTAACATCTCTTTTTTCATGTTCTCGACAAGTTGAAGTTTTTAAACGCGGGTAAAATTTATTCGTAATAAGGTTTTCTGAACTGCAGAGCGCGGACATAACATAATTTAAACGTTCCGTAGCACAAATAGAATCGTCAGGCGAATAAATATGAAAAAGACCAGGAAATACAAAGCTATTGGAGCATTTTATTTTTTCAACTCTTGCGTCTGCTACGAACTTTTTCAATAAAAACCAATTCTTTTTCCTTATTAAATAGTCTGGAGTTGCGAAAGGTTGCCGAGAATTAATTTACACTTATTCTTATCATATTGTAAATGCGAATATGAGTTTTTTTATCGATTTGTTGTGCTTTCACGTTTGTGTCCAAAAAAGTACATAGGGTTCCTTTTATCCAGCAAAAAGTACCGTTCCCGCGGGACAGGTTAAGTCTACATAAATCCTACCGACGCATCGAGTAAAAACTAATTATAAATAATCACTTCTTAAAGTAATAATATGGTCGGTCTTCCAGTTAGTTATTTTATAGTTTCAAAAAATCTTTGGCATGAGATCTTTTTTAGGTGTATCGAATAATGGACGAAAGTCACCCGTCACGGCTCCAGTCGTCATCAAGCACGTTGACTGTCTTATAAGGATTGCATTGACCCAATAATTAGACTTTGGTTATTAGGCAATATAATAAGAAAATATTATTATTTTATTATGCATAATATGCATATATGATACATAGTATAATATTTCAGGCACATATATTACGCCCCTTTAAATATTACTATTACGTAATGTATAGAAATTTGTATGAACTTTTACAAGCATATATTTATTTATAAGTTTTCATTTTGATCGTTGGTCATAAGCACATACCTAATTCTTTATACTTAGCACGTATTTTTATGATATTATATATATATCTATATTATTTTATATCACTTAATGAATTTAGGTATAAGGTTCTTTTTTTTTGGAACAGCTTACTAAAAAACGCAATAGTGGTTATACTATATCGAACGCCTAACCAATTGTTATTATTATATCATAGATAATATGCAATTGCCATGAGATACTTAATTGATTGAAATCTGATGTTATCGAGATATGATTATTAAAAATAATTAAGTCGTCCGTCTTACATCGATAGGGATGTAATAATATAAAGAAAATTAATGAGAGAGTCCTCAAACTTGTGCGTGAATTTTTGTTATTTTTTTTTGTTTTGCTCTATCGCCTCTATCGCAAAAACAATAGTAAGCATTAAACTAAGTGTCATTATAGTATAAGCCCTAGAGTAATCGATATTTAATAAAAACTTGTTAATCATGATTCGGAAATTTGTCGAACCCTTTAGGAATGAAAGAAAACAAAGTTTTGTTTCGAAATACCATAATACAGACTTGTGTTATGAACGGAACCATTCTTGCGTATGTTTGTCTCGAATGTAACCATTTTGTTAAACATTATAAATGGTTTCTATTACAAAAAGTTTACAGAGGATAATTATAGATAAGAATCAGTGTAACTAATACTATAAACGGGAATGTACGTCTGTTTGTTACGCTTTTACATGCATGTTATGTATGGTACAAAAAAATAAATAGGGTATCTTTTATTCAGAACAAACAGTTCTTTTGCCAAGGGATAGGTCAGATATAGATTGAAACGAGCAAAGTTACGATTAAAAGCTAGTGTATAATAAAGCAGAGGATATAAGATAAGTAATTTGGGATAGCTTCCAGTTCTCAATTCCTCAGCTGTGAGAGAAACTTAATTATCTAATTGGAGTGAGCGGTACTTACATGATCTCAATCCCGTCTCTCTCAAAGGCCACAGAAACGAGGATCGTAAGGTGGAATTAAATTAGACTGGCATTATGGACTACTCTTGTACCTTCTATGTTCGAAATGCACTTAGTTGATAACTGAACGAACTGCTTCATCGAACCCGTAAAGTTTATGTATATATATATATACGATTTTTTTTTGTTTAGTAACTAATGACTAGCTTTAATGTTATCACTAAAAAAAAAAACTGGAAACGGTATTTTCCTTACCATCGACAAGTCGTAACCTTCATGTGAGTGTTTTCATTGTCTTTAAACTTTATATCATCTGACCAAAGTAGCTTAACTCGACAGGTATTCTATTTGTTCAGTGCAAGAGAATCCTATTAGTTACTTGAAATATTCGTCAGTTATCACAATTAACATGTTCTATAAAAGCTCCCTTTTGCTACTTCTGTTATCGTTTCCAAATAACTCCCTGACAATAGCGCCGACATATATATCCCATCGCAATATCGCCTACGCTTAGTATTTCGTGAGCTGATTGTATTAATTTAGCTCTTAATAAATTCCAAAGTGCCTTAGTAATGAAGCATCGTTCATTTCTACTAACACAGAGCGTTGTCCCATGACGTTTGTCATATATATTGGCTAAATCAACAAGCACTGTACCGTTTCTAAGATTGCTCAGAGACTTGAGAAGGCGGAACGCGCGGGTTTAAGGGATATCCAGTTTGTAAAGCAGCGTTTAGATTACTATAGAAATTACGGCACAAATGTCAAATACAGATTTTGTATCGGCTACACTTTCACAGATTTTTATCTGGATAGTGTATATATTATATATAATATATCGAACTTATATCCAAGCTATTCACGCGTAAATAAACTGACTGAACGGTATACGATGTCGTAGTCTAAACTTACCTTAACATGTCTCAATGAAACCGGTTTCTTACCTTCATATAACGTACTAGTTATGCATCGTCACATAGCCGTTGTCTTTCTTTGAGCACTGTGTCGTACTTACCGTCAGATGCTGTACAATGTAAATATAAAAGCGTGCATAGTTTTTAAATGTAATTTCACAAAGTCTGTTTTTTTTTCTACCTTTTAAGACTATTTGCTAATGTTTTACATAAGTTTAAAGTAGTTAAATTGTTTTTGAATTAAACTCGAACACAAACGAACAGATAGATAGACAGATAAAAATTGTTTTAACGATATATTCGTAATCAGTCGTGCTTATAGCAAATAACTTCTACAAATTTTTGTAAAATGTTTATAGTACAATAGAGCTATAGATTTAATAATATAGATTGACCTTTTCCCGCGTTTTCGTCTGTGTGTTTTTTGATATATTCTAGATGAAAGAGGTCTCTATATTCTTTCACGTGGATCTATTGGATAAAGTAACAAACAGAATTTTACTAGCACTTATAATAGGATTATTATGCCCTACTGATTCGTGGTCTCACAGAAGATTTTTAATGGTACTACTAATTTCTTCAAGAAAACTTTTTTTTTCTAATAGGTTTTTACTTATGAGGACCGATACATGAACGAACTAATACGTGCTACCAATTATACCCGTCGAACAAGAACATGGTAGCGAGATGGTTTAGGTGGTAGAGCTACGCTGAAGCTATTACTGGTTTCAGAATGAATGGGTCGGCTCGCCCGGGGTAGTATCACCTTCTCACAGAAAACCGACGTGAAGTAACAGTGGTTACACTGTTGCGTTTCGTTCGGTCAGCGAGAGCACCGAAGGCCCATATATTTTAAAAGGTCGGCAACGCACTTGCGACTCCCCTGGTGTTGCTAGTGTCTATGGACGGCGGCGATCACTTACCATCAGGTGATCCACCTGATCGTTTGCCCCCTATAATATAAAAAAAAGATTAATACTACTTTGCAGAAGAAAAATAGTATTTTTTTATTGATATTAGTGTACTTTGTTTTGGTTTAATCTGTAAATTAAATCTATTATTAAAAACTATTTTACTTTCTAGTGTCTGTAGCTCGGTTTATAGTGCTCTGTAAAATAATCTTAAGGCGGTCGAACTATAAAAAAAAACAACTTGAATATTTTCTTCAAGTTTAGTTTTATCGTGGTTAAGTTCAGTAAGTAAAGTTACTTCGTAAAGTAAGACACTTCGTGGACGTAATTTCAAATTTACTAGATTATATGAAGGTAAAATATTAACTATTGCCAAATTACTAGTGAACGTTTACGAAAATTTTGTTCAGATTTATCATTATTAGCAAAATTATTGAGAAATTTATGCCTGGATTTATCACTAGTATTGGAAAGTATATTGGAAAGGTTAAATTCTTGCGTTCGTAATAAGATATCGTCGTAGTGAGACTATATTTCTACTAATTTAAGCACTAATAATAGTAAGAAAATAATATTGGTGAAAAGAAATCAAGAAGTCTAGGAATAAACTTGACAAATATCGAGTACACGCCATGCATGTTTTTTTCACTAGTATATTATATGTCCTTCTTATTCTCGTCCACTTATGCCCGGTTTCTGAAGCATTTTTAACTGTAGTTTATCTGTTCAACAGCGCTATCGGTTGGATAACTTGTCAAATTGGGTTTCTGAACACACAATTATACGAGAAATGTCAGTTAATCTCGGTTCAACTTAACTGGCCAAGATTGGGCGTTTATCTATTCTATAAGTTGAATTTGACGTTTCATCGGCCAAAACTGACCTGAAACCCTTATTTCTTTGTGTCGGTATACTAATTTTAGCACAAATGTTGTTTAAATTATTGTTTATTATGTTCCATAATATGAATAAGGATCCGAAAATTCATCGTAATCCAGTATAAAAATACTGTAGATAATTTCTAATCTCTGTACTTCAAAATCATTTTATGTTTATTTTTTGTCGACACAAATTCTTTAGCAACTATATAATATTTTATTATTGTTTTCGTGCTTTATTATCGTACATATATTTTTTTATCTATTGAGAAAATACATACAAATAATGATTTCAACAGGATTGCTGAGTATAAAATCTAACTGAATCAACAAAAATTATACTACTATGCATGATAATAATATCATTCAAGCAATAACAAAACCAAAGTTTTTAAAATGTTCGTCATTTTGGAAATGAGGGGTCAATTTTCAGTCTTTGAGAAACAGCTATGTAACAAATCAGCATACAAACTTTATAACTAAAATTAAAATAAGGCCACGAATCTAAATTGACAAAGAAACTGTTACAATAGAACAACAATTAATTACGAATTGAAATGATAAAATCAATTTTATACACCATTTTGCAAAAAGAGTCATCTAGTGAACATCAAAGAAGTAGTTATTGGGTTGATAGTTATTTGACGTCTCTTTGTGTATTCAGAAACGCATTGACAGTTAAACGCCGCTTGTCTTATGGATAACTTTATTGAATCAGTAGCTATTGATAGTTTAACTGACGGCTTCAGAAACCGGGCATTAGTCTTGCGGATTTTTCGCGATATTTTAATTTCCTTTTTAAATTTATAAACGTCGATGGTGTATCAACTTGTCGCTTAATTTTTCGTATTACCTTATATTTTGCATTCATATCTGAAATCTAGAATGCAGCATGTAGATTTTTTTGAACTATTACATTCTACTTGACGAATGTATTATGCTTTTTACTGATATATCTATTATTCTCGATTCCAGACCATTCGTAAACTGATACAAGAATCACCAAAACTATTTGCGAAAATGATAGATGGACGTGCGGCGAGTCTCGGACGTTTCGTGTCTATTACTGTAAGTATAGAAGTCGTACTATGAATTACAAAGTATACAGTTGTATTTACGTTAATAACTCTTAACCTGAGATAGTATAAGTAGTCCGCTATTATAGGTTCATCGCGGTTCAGCATCGTCGAGTATGTATGCACTGAGGCACCCGGTTTCAAATGGCGGGGTGCTTGTATATACAGAACAGACTTCCGCAAATCGTTCAGTGAAAGCCTGCCACCGCTTGTTCGCAACGCCTTAAGGTAAATATTATTAGATTTAACTATTTTCCATTAAAATGTACACAAAATTGTATATACATATATATATTATATATGCGATATTGTTATGACTTATTGATAAATATTATCATGTTTGAATACTTATAAACCAAACTACCTACTAAAACTGTATGTTTTGTACTAATTAATTAGAGTTGTCTTTTCTTTTTATAATAATAATTTTATCCTTACTACTTGAACCCTATGTACTCTTTTATCTATTTCAAGTTCAGTATCAGTTTTTTTTAATACTTCTTAGCCTTTATAGAGAAACGTAATTGTATAGATAGAGGATACTCAGAAAAGTACTCTATATGCCAGTAAGAGTGTCATTAAAATCGACTCAACCATTTCAGAGATAAGCCTAAAAAAATGTAATAGACACTTGAACCTGAAGTTCAATTAAAATGCAATATAAAATATGTAATTCTGTTTAACTTCTATATCAGTAAAGCTAAAGTTCGTAAACCTGTTTTTAAGAACATTTCACGAACGGGGTATTATGAGATTTGGCATAGTTAAAGTTCATATGGAGAAGGATTAGGAAAGATAAAATTTATGTATGTGTTACAAATACATTCAATAAAATAAACAAATTCATTTTTCATACACTGTAAAATATTTGTGGAGTAATAAATAAACACAGATCAGATGATTCGTAGTCGACTTATCCCTGTCGTAGTGAAATGCACTCTGAGAAGGAATTTATTTAAATTATTTATAAAAAAAAAACTTTTAAAGTGAATTAAAAAATGATAATGATTTAAATCTGTCAATTTCAAACACATGTCTGTCTACAAATCGTCAAGCAGTTGCTCCTAGTAGAGACTGTCTTATATACTCTTTAGCAAAATAACTTCAGTAACGTTCTGAAGGACCACTAGTGTACTTATATACATTCGAACTCTATGAATCTTAATATTGTGTATATATTTATAAGTTAGTACGGAGAAATTATATGCTTGTAACATTATTAGAAATGATTGAATGAGAAATACAAAACAATTGTACGTGAAACCTTTTATGCAAGTCGAAACGGAAGTGCATACATTAATAAAATACTTAATCTGAGCATTCACAAAATAGGTAGATTTAGATAATATGGTATCCCTTTTTACATAATTATATTAAATAGTAATGCAGATATGGTTTACGCTATAACTACGAGTACGTTGGTAAGAATCTACATAATAATATGCGCGTAGGTAAATGATATTCCGTTTGCGTTGGTAGAAATGTATTTTGTACTCATACAGGCAAAACTCAAGTAGATACACTATCATACAATTACTTTACTTACTTGACAACTTATAATGCTGTCGTCTGAGTCCACTTTAAGATCGCTTAGTTATTTCTCTTGGTATTCGCTCCGATGTCCCGAATATAACTCTATCAGTCGCACTACGGCGCTTTTTATATACCTTTCATTAAAGGAGGATGGAAAACTCTGGAAGACCGACGTCATTACTCGAAGGATTTGACAAAGATCCAGATGGGCTATTTTTAGAACTCCATTCATTCATTTAAGCCCTTATAGTCGGACCCCGGCTCGAAGCCCAGCGTGCACCAATAAATTTTTCGGAGTTCACGCACTGCTTATCACATCTACTTATTTAAGTTGTTAACACTATCGGCTGACAGTGGTGGAAAATATCGTAAGGACATCTGAACCTGAGAAATGTTCTTGTAGTCCTGCTGTATGTAGAAAAAATTTGGAACTGTGGATTTATCGGAGTGTGAAGTTTGAGTTATGTCCATATCTTCCTTCGGGTAGAGGACTTATAACCCTGCAGTGGCTGATGTGGTGAATATCATAAAGTAGAATGTGAATTTGTTTATTTGTTACGTTGTCACATTCGAACTACATAATACATAATCAGGAAATTTTGCAAACATTTTCTCAGGGGTACAAAAGGGTAAGGGGTATCTTTCAGTGAATCAAAGTCTGGTTTCCGAGGTACAGGTCAAGTGTACAATAACGTGAGTCAAGTTACGGCTAAAAGCTAAAAAAGGTATAGAATAAAGCCCACGCTTTCCTGGTATCAACATCATACATACTGCCACTGCACTATGAAGCCCGTGAGGTTAAATTTAATTAAGATTAAACCTCAAAGGATTTGATTTTCCCGGTTTATATAGGTCATGCTAACAAATCGGTCAACAAGTTGACTGAAATATCTCAAATCCTTATACACTACACACATGGCCGAGCCATTGAAATGCACACGCTCTAATAACGCTCATTATATGAGGCATGTGAATACGAGTTAATTTTTCACTTCGTATATTGCAAAGATATATTTTTACTTGCGCATACCAGTTTTTCTGTATTACCAATTTTAGTCCCACCGAATCACCGATAGAGGCGCTTTTGATAGGTGATTGAAAAAAAAAAAACGGAACATTTGCTTATATTCGTCGTGGGAATTTATACAATCAAAAATTACTAGTTAAAATTAGATTGGAGACTGTGTCACAAATACAGCGGTTGAGTATCGGTGATAGATTTTTAATTAGAGATTAATTAATACTGAAGAATATACTAGGGCATAGTAACATAACTGTTAAATAAAATACTATAACATTGTTTCTAAGCCTTGACTCTTCTAAGCGAAGTGTCATCGAGCTTCCACTATGAGTGAACTATCGGCTCTTCAATGGTTTATTTATTTAATATTTATTTTACATCGTTATATATACATACAGTTGATATATGAAACTGTAACAGTAGTCCGGTGTAGCTGTACAGGGCTGTCAGGCCCACAGGGTAGACAGTTCGAAAAAAACAAAAATGAAACAGTGTAAGTAGTACAAAGAGCAGTTTTATCGCTAATAAAAGTCACTATCAGGCGACCTTTGGGTGTATTTATACCAGCGAGAAAAACATAAGTATTTTGGATGTATCAAGGATAACGACATAACATAAATTATAAAGTAGCCCACATAAGCTATAGCATACGTGTTTACTAGTCTTTACTTACTGATATTATAAAGTTAAATGTGGATTTGTTACGCTTTCACACCTTAACTACTGACCCGATTACATGAAAAATTTTGTACACAGATTGACAAGGGTACAGATAAGTACCTAAAGAACCTTACCTCTAGAAAAAATCCCAGGCGATAGACTAACTCTACATTTACGTCAGTATAGCCGCGAGCAAAAACTAGTATAATAAGAATTGTATTATTAAAAAATATATATGCGGAGTATATACTATATGTATATGAATACAATTTTTTGACCACGGAATGTCGGTCCTGAAACAAATGATCATCATTTTCATTAAGATTACCGGTTGACAATGACCTGCTTTTTTCACATCGATGTCATCAGCTGTGCTTCTTCTTGCTGTTTCTATCCCACTCGAAGTCTGGTCCGCATAAGACGTTTTCCTCTTTCACTCCCTCTAAGCCCAATCTCAACATTTACAAAATGTATACACACAATGATTGCACATACAATCCATTAATAATTCCGATCTCTTCTACCCTTATATTTGTCTACTTCCCCATAAAACAAGCTGTGTTTTTGCGGTTACAGCACGTTTTTCAATAAATGTCTGAGTTATATGAAACTGAATGTTGTATAAATATGCTCTGCGTCCATATATCCACACATAGCGAGTTTCAAATAATTGAACGGTATAGAAGACGGCAGAGTGCAGAGTTATATAGTAACGAGTTATAGTGAAATTAACAGCATATATACGTTCTTCATAAAAGAAATACAGTGAAATGTGTCAATAAAACAATCGGTCAAACGCTGTTGGATCTTATTCTCAGACATATCAGCGTCCATTTTTATAAATAAGTATATACATATGTTATGTAACTAAATATTTTCTAGTAGGTATATATATTACAAGTAGCTTATAACATTTAACTGATTCCAGACTACAACTAAGCCAAATTTAATTACGATTGGTTTAGAGACTTAGGCGGGAAAATTTTATAAAATGACAAAGTTACTTTTGCAATTATAATATCAAAGTCAGAAGAATTGGTACTATGCAATTTTGCGAAAAACTTATTTGTACGTATTGCAGTAGAAGAAATGTAAACTAATTCATAACAACTGTTATAATTAACCGCGGTACCGAGACACGTAACCGTTTGTTTATGTGTTAACCTGAAGTTGTTTATATAACAGTTACTGTAGCACTGAAGTTGGAACTACTATTTGTTCAAACTCGATTCGGAATTCAATTATACCGGGAACTGGTTCCATAACTTTGTTTGTATTAATTAACAATATAAAACCATTTTTTGGGGAATTGAAATTTACGGATTATCAAATTCATAGATTCATTTACACAAACAACTAGTCGTTTGGTTGCGCACAATTTTAAATCTGTGATATTTTCTAAGATGATAATTAAAAAGATAAACTGTAAAGGGCAATTTCGATTTCAATTAAACGTTTAACGTAACTAATATGTTTATTTTATTAGAATACTAGCTGATACCCGGACCTTCGCACGCGTTTTTTAAATTGTATTAAAACAATATAAAATTGCGAGAAGACGTAGACTTACAGAAATGCTCTTTTAAAAATATTTGTAGGTACGACATGCACTTCATCTACTTGAATATATCACGTACATTTTGTAAATACTAACTTATTATAGAATCCCCTCAGTGCTCACTTACACTGTGTAAAAAAGTAATGAAAATTTCAAGTTATTCAATTTCTCTTAAAGATGTTATATATGTAATATTAACATAATTAAGTTTTTGCGATCTTACAAAAAGTAAATTACTCCTCTATTCGGCAAGAAATTTTATAATGGAACTGTTAATCTTCTATATTCAACTACCTATTAATTATAATGTTGAATTATAAACAAAGAGTAGATGATTCTTTTTCTAACTAAAAATACAGAAAGAATTAAAGTCTTAAAATTTTGCATTAACATACATACAACCAGATTTCAAGACTCTATATCTATCTGTAAGCAGTTTTTTTATAATTGCAAATTAAAATAGTGCCCATCATTTTTTTTGATTGCCCACCCTTAGTTACTTATAATGTCCTTCTGTATGGGACTGACCCTTATTAAGTCCCAGTTTTCCAAAATTAATCGTGAGATAGGCATAGTATAATTTATTATTGCTAGAGTATAGAACGTCATATTCTTCTTATAATATCTCTGTAAGTAAGGGGGCAATCAAAGAAAAATTATGAATTCTCTCTCAATTTTACTTTTTCCCCAATTTTTATCCCTTAGAAATTGACTTTTAAAAGTAGTAGAAAATGGGCAAAATATGTAGAAATATGTAACAATCTATGGGCAAACTCTACGAATTTTCAAATCGTTACGCGAAATATGGAGGTCCGACTTCCCGACGCTATGGTTAATGAGTTATGTAGACGCGAACGCGGTAAATAAAACAAAATGACCACCATTAAGCCATTTACATACAAATATATTAATTCTTGAAGTCCAGTACAGTGCACGCATCACGCACATGTTTACAGTGAACAACATTCTTTTGCTAAATTTCATGCGGGAGAAGTCGTGAGTGACAGCTAGTCTAAAATAAAATAACCTAAGTTAGTTCTTATAACTTCAATTATCTGCTAATGAAAGTCATGTGAAAATTGGTCCAATCGTTTCAGATATTCTACACCGATGAAATCGCGAGTAACAGCTAGTTGAAAATAAAATATCTCTAGTTAGTGCAAATTACTTTAGTTGTATGTAAGTGAAAGTGTCCTTAAAATTGGTTGAATTGTTTTGGAGAGTCCACATTGGACAGGAGAAAATCGCAAGTAACAGTTAGTCTAAAATAAAATAGCCTAAGTTACTCTTTATAAGATCAACTACGTGCCTGTAAAAGTCACATAAACATCGTTCTATCTGTTTTGGGGATTACTTTGTGGGCACAGTTACAGATAACAGCTAGTTTAAAGGTGGTAGAGCTACGCTGAAGCTATTACTGGTTTCAGCGTGAATGGGTCGGCTCACCCGGGGTAGTACCAACCTCTCACAGAAAACCAACGTGAAGTAACAGTGCTTGCACTGTTGCGTTTCGTTCGGCCAGTGAGAGCGCCGGAGGCCCACATATTTAAAAGGCTGGCAACGCACTTCCGACTCTCCTCGTGTTGCTAGTGTCTATGGACGGTGGTGATCACTTACCATCAGGTGACCCACATGTTCGTTTGCCCCCTATAATATAAAAAAAAAATTAACCTAAGTCAGTTCTTATAAAGTCAGTTATATGCCAGTAAAAGTCCCGTTAAGGTCGGTTAAAGCGCTTTGGATATATCACTGCGGACAAAGGCGTAAGTAACAGCTACTTTAAAATAAAATAGCCTAAATTACTTCTTATGGGGTCAGCTATCTGACGGTGAAGGTCCCGAAAAAATCGGTATTGCCGTTTCAGGTATTCCTCTATGGACAATGCCACGGGTAACAGCTAACTAATAAGATCAGCTATGTGTCTGTAAAAATCACGTGAAAATTGGTTTTGCCGTTTCGGATATTCCACTGTAGGCAAAGTTGTGAATAATAGCTAGTCTAAAATATAGCCTGCAATTTTAGCTCTTTGTCAGTAAAATTTCCGTTAAAGTGGGTCCAGCCATTTCGGAGATTAACCGGAACAAACAGACATATAGACTGACAATAAATTAAAAATTTTGATTTTTACTATAAGTAGCTTATAGACTTTCATATCCGGTCAGTAAAAAGTAGGTATTTTAATATTATTATTTATAGACACTTTTTTTTAATATATTTATACATTGCAAATCAAAAATTCGAAATAATACTGACTTAAAATGTCATTTTGAAATTAAAACTTACTAATTCAATGAACACAAAATAAATAGGGGTGTGCGAATATGCGAGTTAACGAATTAATCGATATCAAATCGGGCCGAATTATACGATTCGAAATCCGAATTGAACACACGTGTAATTCGAAGTCTTCGGATTATTCAAATAATTTATACGTTAAATAAGCATTAACTATAATGTTATAATATTAATATATAATATTATAATAATATTATAATAATATAATAATTGTTTTAATTTTAAATTATTAAAGTAGTGTAAAATGTTGTAATTCTTCCTATAACTATCAGTGTAATAATTCTACCTTACTTTAAAAATATAGGAATAGTTCGAAATTTAACATCGTTATTCGATTCGGTTCGATTGGAGCATTATTTGCGCAGCGCACCCCTAAAAATATACTTATTGCCACGGGAATAATATTATTGGTTACTATAACAACGGTCGCCTAATGTCAGGGATTGTCGGTGTCTGTAGGAGAATATGTAATTGTCAGTCAGTCGTATTTCGCTTATATTTATATCGATTTCAACCAATTTACTCAAAACCTTGACAAATTATATACCAGAACCTTCCCCGTGAATTACTCTATCTATTGGCGAAGACCGCATTACAATTCGTTTAGTAGTTTTTGAGTTTATCGCGAACATCCAGACAGACAGACAGACGCGGCGGACGACTTTGTTTTATAATTACAATATAAAGTAGGTAATAATCATTTATTTAAAACAAAAAACGTAAGAAAAAAAAGATTACTGAAGGTTATTTTTAATAGACCAACATACACACCATCCCGAAATATTTTGTAAGTATTGCGAGCTGTGTTTACGTGTAGAAGTGTTAAATGTACTTATAGAATATGTAATTTCGCATTGTCAGATTCACTCCAGTTTCCTAGATCTAATAAAAAAAGGACTAACCCTATATTATATTATTTTTATGTATCTCATATAGTTTAGACGTGCATATATGTTTTAGACATGCAGACCAACAATACATACACGCGATGCATCTAACTCATTAGAATTATAGTAATCTGCCTGGCAGACGTGCCTATGAGAAAATTCCTAGGATGCATACATAATAAATATCTAATATATATAGCATTGTATTAATTACGATTTTATATTGGGTACATGCTTTTATTTCGTTGTGTAGAAACAAGAACAATTATATAAATGATGTGAAGGAAAGATTGTTTAATATTTCAGATGTGGCTGGCAGTGCTAGTTGCAATACTAGCCGTCTGTCTGTATCTCTACTTGGATGTAATTAAACCGAGAGGGTTCCCTCCTGGGCCAAGATGGAGACCTATAATAGGAAGCGCAGGAGAGGTGTACAAATTGCGAAAAAAAACAGGGTACCTTTATAAAGCTGTTAAAGAACTGTCAATATCATACTGTAACGGGGGACCATTGTTGGGCTTGAAGATTGGGAAAGACCGCATCGTGATGGTCAATAGCCTTGAGGCAAATAGAGAAATGCTTTTCAACGAAGATATCGATGGAAGGCCTAAAGGGATATTTTATCAAACGAGAACTTGGGGAGAAAGGCGAGGAGTTCTATTAACAGATGGAGAATTATGGAAGGAACAAAGACGTTTCCTCATAAAACATTTAAAGGAGTTTGGTTTCGGGAGAACTGGTATGGGAGAAACGGCTAAATCTGAAGCAGGTCATATGATTAATGACGTAATGAATTCAATTACTGAAAATGGAACAGCTGTCCTCCATATGCATAATTTCTTTAATGTGTACATCTTAAACACTCTCTGGATGATGATGGCTGGCATCAGATACAATCCATGCGATCCCCAAATGAAGATTCTCCAGAGTTTGTTATTTGATCTTTTCGCTGCAGTCCACATGGTAGGAGCGGTATTCAGTCACTTCCCAATCTTAAGTATCATCACCCCAACTCTCTCAGGATATAGAGGTTTCATTAGAACTCATAAGAGAATATGGAAGTTTTTAAGAGAAGAGTTGGAGAAGCATAAAGAGAGATTTGATTATGCAAAAGAAGATAATGACTTTATGGATGTGTATATAAGAGTTTTGAAGGAGAACGGAGAAATCGACACGTACTCCGAAGGTCAACTCGTTGCAATGTGTATGGACATGTTCATGGCGGGGACTGAAACAACCAGCAAGAGTATGAGTTTTTGTTTTAGCTACCTGGTTAGGGAACAAGAGGTACAAAAAAAAGCTCAAGAGGAAATTGATAGAGTCGTTGGGAGATCACGAATGCCCTGCCTGAATGATCGGATTAAGTACGTATCCATTTTAGTTTTTCATATCTGCAGTTGTACTAATGGGAGTAGTATACTAAATAACAATAAAGTCAACCTGTAATCGTCCCATTGCTAGACCAAAGGCCTCTTCTTGTGGAAAGCCACAAGGATATTCGTGACACAAAACAACGGTATTGGTGATTTTAAATAACGAGAAATCTACAGTTCTATAGTTTTCTCAGTTTAAGGTTTTCTCTCAATGGTTTGGTCTCATTGGTTTTACATCATCAGTATTATTAATTTAAATAAACATATGAATTTCAAACACTTCTTTAGTACATGGCGATGTTGCGAGCCTGTGAACATCGAATATATATTCCGCCTGTCAAATCAGTCGACCACCGTTGAATTTTCATAATCGTAATTTGCTTTTTGCTCAGCGATATATACCTATAAAATCAAGCACTATGGTAAGTATCTCTACTAGAATGGGTTGTGATCATTATATTATATACTAGGTAACTATTGGTGATAAAATTGTAAATACTTTGGTGGTTACCATTGTCATTGCACTGTGCTTCCTGTCAGGCACAGTACAGTCGCCTCTAACTATGAAGTTACGATGAAATTTAAGTAATAATTATTGTTCGACAGTGATAAATACCTAATACATTTTGGACCTACAACTTTCTTTGAGTAAGATGCCATTTTTTAATTAATAATTAGAATTATAAAGCATATCCTTTATTACAAAGGAATTAAGACATAGAAGTAACTAAATTTGCTGCAACTATTGGAAGATGGCATTAATAAAGAATCATCATGGATTGTGATGGAAAGTTCTAACAGCTTTTATCGACATTTTTCTTTCTGTCACGTGTTCCTAAAGTAACGAAAGTACTTTTCTGGTGTGACATTGTACCTTTTGTTACTTCCCGCTTCCTCGTTAGATTCATTATGTGAAACTGCCATTCAATTTAGTTAATTGTGTACGTTCTAGGATGCCGTATAACGAAGCGATCGTTCACGAGAGTATTCGACACTTCATGGGCAGAACATTCGGGGTGCCTCATCGAGCGCTGAAGAATACCACGCTGGCTGGTTACTATATTCCTCAGGTAAAATCTTCTTTTATAAAGGCATTGTGACAGTGTCGCAATCATGGCTATCTATATTTTTATTTACAATGTTTGCTTTTTTTACCTTTGTACGTTTAAATCAGAATTACTAAATGGTTTCTGTAAACATAATGTTACACCTATCGGTAATTGAATGCTGTTCAGTAAACATAAAACCAAAACTGAAATAAATTCACTATTACAGATATTACGATTTTTACAGTACTCTGTATGGTATCTTCTGTATGTACCTTTTGTAGATGGTAGAGCTACGCTGAAGCTATTACTGGTTTCAGCATGAATGGGTCGGCTCGCCCGACGCGCGGGGTACTACCACCCGACACACAGAAAACCGACGTGAAGTAACAGTGGTTGCACTGTTGCGTTTCGTTCGGCCAGTGAGAACGCCGGAGGCCCACATATATTAAAAGGCCGGCAACGTACTTGCGACTCTCCTGGTGATGCTAGTGTCTATGGACGGCGGTGATCACTTACCATCAGGTGACCCACCTGTTCGTTTGCCCCCTATAATATATATAAAAAAAAAACATCAATTACTCTATGCCCTTTTTTAGATATCTTGATTATTTTTCTACTGTGCTACTCCTGCACCTACCTGACGAAGCTTCAACCATTTGCCACTTTAAAATTGACTTCAAAGCTCTTCCGATAAAGGCGTAGATTAAACGTTCCCACACCTGTGTTATTCCAATACGTCGAAATTATCGGGCTTCATTTATCGTTAAGCAGCCCGATAGTTTGTAATGCATTACCATGATATCTTCCTATACCTGTGTTTATTGCGACCATAGATACAACTTTGTGGCGATGTCTTTAATAAATAAATAAACGTCCCCATTTTCTTCCTTGCATTTGCTTAGTTATACAGATTCTTTCGATTACTGAACGGTGATTTATTTGTATGTAAAAATTGGATTTAGGACAACGAGACATGGTATTTTTAAATCTTGTCGGTTTGTTCATAATACTTTGACGTAATAAACTTTACACTCTAAATAATGTCTATATGTACAATATTTTCAGGACACAATGGTGGTGAGTAATTTCACGAACATTCTCATGGATGAAGACTTGTACCCGGAACCGTATTCATTCAAGCCGGAGCGGTTTTTAGTGGGCGACAAGGTGTTTTTGCCCGACCACTATTTTCCTTTTGGTTTGGCGAAGCACCGTTGTATGGGTGATGTTCTCGCCAAGTGCAACATTTTCGTCTTCACAACATCTATGCTGCAGAGGTTCACGTTCTTGCCTGCTCCCGGAGAATCTCTACCGTCGTTGGAACACGTGGATGGAGCCACGCCATCAGCTGCACCCTTCAAAGCGTGTCTTATACCGAGATATTGAATCAAGTGTTATGTATTTCAGTATTACATGTGACATAAGTTTATTTAAATTCGTTCATCTACGTATATATCTCTACTTATTTAATACAACAGTGCAATGGCAGACCCAGGATTTGTTTTGGGAGGGGCACAGAGATTAAACGAGTAAGGAGTGTATTTTAGTCTTTAGTATTTATTCTTCATCAATGACTTACAAGAATGACTATAAAAAAACTTGTAAATATTCTAATAAAGGGCTAATTAAATAAATTATACAGTAATTAATGATAATTTTCATTTATACTTCCTGCTGAAGATATCTAATACTTCTTCAGGGTTGATCATTGAAACAATGCCTTCTTGGAAATTTAGTACATTCAGTCGACTTGCTACTTTGGATAGTATCATCATATCAGCCTGTTATAGACGCCCTGCAGGGCCATAGGCCTCTGTCTGTAAGAAGGTATGTACATAATCGACATGCCAGCTCACGACGTATTGACAATTTAAAACTCCGAGAAGTCCACAGTTATATTTTATAGCTTATATTATAGTTTTCCTACCTACAGTGGTACCGTAACATAGTGTGTTACTTTAGCATATTTTTCGGGTTGAGATTTACTCACGATGTTTCCCTTCACCGTCGATCTATAGTATTACTAATTTTAATTAGTAAACGTAAGCGAACTCCTGAGAATTCGTGATACATACCGGGATTCGATCTTGCGTATATCGAATCGATATTCCACCAGTGAAACCACTCGACCACTATGACTTTGTGGAAGGAGGGGAGATGGGGCGTATATCTTTTGAGTAACATGTCTGTACGTAAAAAGAAACGTAGTTTGTGGATTATATATATTCGCCAGTCGGTATTCATCTCTTTGTGTCTCAGCGCCTAACTTTAATTGCGAGGGGGGCTCGTGGTCCTGCGGCTCTTGATTATTTATCTGTCTGAACTTCAGTTGATACAGAATTTCGGGAAAGGCTTACCAGATTTATATTTTAAATCTCACACAGGTTATAAATGGTAAAATGTTGTAATTAGATGACTCAGAAAACAGGCATTGACAATTATTATTGTCATATAATATCATGTATATGTATATCAAGATTTATTTTTTGTCACTCGTACTTATCCAGAACTTATGAGAATTTAGTTACGCCCGTAGGCAAATAAAATGCTGTTTCGTCTCAAAAGAAATTTATTTGTACTCGTAAAGACAACATCAAAACATACTCACTATTATTGGTTGTGTTGTTCCTTATACTGCTCTGCGTTTCTAATTCGCTTTTAGATATCTTCCTTTTGCTTACCTTCGCATTCTCTTAGGCTCTCTTCAGCTACAATATAATTTTCGTCGGTTGTATTATACCTTATAAAACGGTGGACAACTCTAGAAGGCTGCCGCAAATTAATGTATATCGCCAAAAGCACTTTAAAGGAATAATGCAGTTAAGAGATTCACTATTTTTAGAACCATATTGTTTTCTTAAATGGTTAGAGCGATAAAGTATCAATATATTTGTTTTTCCCACGCATTGATGACACATCGTTCTATTTTCATTCTTCTGCGATTCTTTTCCTGATGTCTGGAGATAAATCTAGAATGCTTCAAATATCATCTCAGTGTTTTACGGTATTGTAATTTTTAAGTAATGATATTGACACTACAACGATATACAAGTAGTGATATTATATATACTATTCTATATTAATAAATTCAAGATAATAATAATTCAGAAGGCCTCCGGTTGATTATTATATCTCGTATAATAATAATTATATCTCAAGTCCTTATCAACAAAAATTGCCGCGTCGATCACCGGTATAGATTGGATAGCTCAACTTTTACTCGTTCACGATGTTCAGGAAATACTCGCGTTCAACGCGCTCGTTAATAGTACGTCTGAGCTTGGGCTCCCCTAAACGTGATCTCAGCTTTCCCGCCGTCGCGACTACGTTACAACGTCTAACCCACGCCGCGCATAAATAAATTCGCGATAATCACAAAGTTCTAACCCGCGTGTTCATGTCTATTAGACCGAATCATTAGGTACCATACGTAATTGTATAGTTCGTCCCCGGCACCGGGGCAGTATTATCTATTATTAATTCGACCTCCTCTTAGAAGATGCGCCCACGCCTGCGACTCCCTCTGCTCACGCCGCCGTGAGCACACTCGTCACGTTGTCTCTGGTAGCAGCTCGAGCCTAGGTTTGTCCCTCGGTGTGGAGCCCTCGAGTTTGTTACTCGCGCGAATACAGTGACTCACACTAGTTTTATATATACACAGATCACCCCACACACGTGCACACCGTAGGTACACATAGTGTTTGGATTATTTTTCATCCCTTTTCGAACTGCATTAGTTCACGCAATTTAGTAGGTAGATTCAAGATACATGTATGAGTTCGTGAAGCACACATGTTTCAACATAGGTATGTTTTACGAATTAATATACGAGTATGCATGAGATAGCTTATCTTAGCTTAGTTAGATCGGGATATTCGGCAAAAGTTCAAGCTGAGGCGCACCGTGCGCCCTTGTGCTGGTTGCCTATAAAATCGGGGGAGTGCCCTAAGCGCTCCCCGGGGGAGTCTCGTTTGAGCAGCGGCCGAGTGCGCACGCGCCCGCTCGCAGCTCTGACGGTCCGTTAGTTCGGCAACTCGCGCGCAGTTGTCGGATATTTTCGTGTGTGTCCGGAAGTTTAGTGTGTTCGAGCGGCTACTGTCGATCGTACGCTCTTTTCAGAGCGACGGTGCACCTCCATTAGTGCACCATTTAAACCGCACTTTTCGGTGCGAAGCCGTGCACACTGTTTGCAGTGCGTCGAGTCGCCGTGCTACGCGTCGTGCCTCGTGCTGCGCTTCGAGAGTCGTGCAGCGCGTCGTGTGCCGTGCAGAGCGTCGTTCTTCGCGCCGCGCCGTGTGCAGTTTTGAAGAGAAGATTCGCGTTCGCGTCGCGTCGCGTTTTCCCTTTGGCCCGGACACGGATTGTCCGTTAGATTTGAATTAGGCGCACCCCCCTGCCCCTCAGGCAGGGAGGTTAGTCATGTCTACCCCCGCGACCCCGCGTGCCCATCCGGCCCTTCCGGCCGTTGATGATACCGTCCACCTCGAAGAACTGTTACGCTTCCACATGTTCGTCGAAAAGGAAGACCCGCAACTCGTCACGGAATACAACAGACTCCGGAAAGTCTATGCGCGCAACCCTCCCGGTAAGATACCGCGTTGTTTCTCCGCGAACCCTTTCGCGAATCTCCCGGACGACCCGTTCACGAGGCTCTCGGAATTCGATTCCGATGACGACTCGGATATGGACTACGATACAGTCCCCGCGACCGCGCCCGCGACCGTGCCTGCGCCCGCGACCGTGCCTGCGCCCGCGACCACGCCCGCCGATGACGACGGTTTCACAACCGTCACGCGCCGCGGTAAACGCCCACGCGCCGCGATTCAGACCGATAGCGACTCTGCTGCGGGACGTCTGACCCCAAAGCAGCCCAATATAGGTGGCGCTCGGGTGCCCCGAGCCTCTCCCACGCCCTCTGCCGCGAATTCGGCTCGAGCCTCGGCTGCGGAACCCGCGGTCGCGGCTAAGAAGCCACGCCTACCGCCTCCCGTCACCTTCCGTGACAAAGCTCGATGGGTAGAGATTTCTGAAGACCTTAAGTCGAAGGAAATCGTCTACAAGTCTGCCGTCAACACTGTTGCCGGCATCTCTATTCGTGTTTCGACCGCCGATGAGCATCGCAAGCTCACCAGATACTTCAGGGAGCGTCAGCTCCCTTTCTTCACCCACGCGCTCGAGGAAGAGCGCCGCCTCCGTGTCGTAATTCGGGGAGTTCCCTCTGAGCTCACCGAATACGACATCTGCGATTGCCTGAACGGTCAGGACTTCCCAGTCCGGAGCGTGCAGCGCATGCGCCACCCCCGCACGAAGGCCCCCTTCAACCTGGTGTTGGTCACTCTGGACCGCTCCTTGGAAGGCAAGGCTATTTTCAGCCTCAACTCAGTTTGCGGCCTGTCCCCTGTCTACGTCGAGCTTCCTCGCAAGTCCCAGGTACCCTCGCAGTGTCACAACTGCCAGGTGTACGGTCATTCCACCCGACACTGCCACCTGCGTCCCAGGTGTGTCAAGTGTCTCGGGGATCATTCCACTAAGGAGTGCCCCCGCACTCCCGAATCCGTCGAGCCTCCGAGCTGCGTCCTCTGCGAGCAAACGGGTCATACCGCGAACTATCGCGGGTGTCCCCGTGCGCCTCGCTCGACCTATCACCGTCGCGGCGGTCGTGCGACCCGTTCCAGGGCGCACGGCCCGTCGACTCGGACGAATCGGCCTCCGCCCCCGCCCATACAAAGCCAGAAGGCTTTCCCCGTTCTGCCGGGCACCTCCAGTGTGCCGACAGCATCCGCTCCTGCGCCGAGCGCGCTCTCTTGGCGCGTAAGGCCTTCCCCGCCAGCTCCCTCGGCTCCTAAAGCCAAGCCCCAGCCCCCAAAGGCTCTGTCCACTCCTGCGCCACCTATCGCGGTTTCAGCATCGACCTCCGGTATAGACTGGATAGCTCGCTTACTTTTGGTACACGATGTACAAGAGATAATCGCATTTAACGCGTTAGTTAATAGTACGTCTGAGCTCGGGCTCTTAAACGCTATCTCCGCTTTCCCGGCCGTCGCGACCACGGTACAGCAATTAACCCGCGCCGCGCATAAATAAATTCGCGTAAATCAAAATATCAGATCGAACCCGCGTGTTCATACATAATAGACCGATACATTAGGATTTGTTACGTAATTATTTAGTTAAATCGGCACCGTGCAGTTGTACTTTATTTTTTAGCTCGATTCCCTCTCAAAAGATGCGTGTTTGCGCCCACGCCCGCGACTCTCTCTGCTCACTCCTCCGTGAGCGGGGGGTGAAGATTCGATCCCGCACACTCGTCGCGATTTTTCTTGTAACAGCTCGAGCCTAGGTAGTCCCTCGGTGTGGAGCCCTCGAGTATGTTACTCGCGCGAATACAGTGATTATTTACACATGTTCTACACTTACACGATCACCCCACACTCTTGCACACCTAGGCACTCAGTGGTGGGCTGTTTTTTTGCCCTTTTCGGACTGAAATAGGTCACGTAACACAGTAGTCAGATACCAAATACACATATACATTCGTGAAACATGCATGGTCACACATGCATTTTTCACGAATTCATATATGAGTATTGTATGGATAGATAGCTTAGCTAGCTTAGTTAGTTCGGGAATCCGGCGACAGCTCAAGCCGAGGTGCACCGAGTGCCCTTGAGATGTTTCGCCTAAAAACAATCGGGTGAGTGCCCTAAGCGCTCCCCTTAGTAGTCCGGTGGAACTGTGAAGGCGTAATAAGCCGGCAGTGTAGGTCAGTTCGAAAAAAATAAGCGCTCCCCATAGTAGTCCGGTGAAATTGTAACGGCCTTAATAAGCCAACAGTGTAGTCAGTTCGGAAAAAAAAGAGCCAAAAATTATTTACGGAAATTTGTTCGAAGCCAAACCCTTCACTATAACCTTACAATCGACAAAACCGAGACGATGAGGCGACCACAACTCTACAAAGTACGCAAAGGTATACATAATTTAATTTTCGGTATACTTTTTCATTTATTATTAACCCCTAAAATGTTTATAGTAATTGCTCCGTTTTTACGGGTTGTAGTCTATAAAGTTCCTCGAGGTTACAAAATGCAAAATAATTAACACAGGATTTGTCATTTACACAGAGTGAAGGTGTTCAAGTGATCTCGAAGTTGAAGTTCAAGGTTCTGAAACATTACTACGATTATTACTTATGAATAAGTATAAATTGTGACTTGACAGTTACAATATATATGTTTTAAAGGTACACACAACAGTGCATTTGATAGTTGTATGGTATCTCGTTGTCAAAACACCTTTTATTTATTACTTTAACGGTAAACAAGAGAAGAACTCGAGCCTAAGCCTGACGAACAAAGCAGCAATGGGTATATTCGACTATCAAAATATATGAATTTGGTATTATAAGCCAAAACAATTAATACAATTAAAGCGAATCATCTTGATTCTAAAGTTTATATTAAAAAGATTTATTCTCTTATTCCGTTTCTAGTTTTTGAGCATAAAAGCAAAGGCAAATCATTAGTTTACTATATAACGCAGCAAGAGGAAACAAATGAAGGTAGCTACTGTGAAGTAGAGACACAGAATCAGACATATAAAACATTTATTTTCAATTGATACCGGGAAAACAATCTACTTTCACCAACCTATATGCGAACTGTATTTCCTCTCCAAATGAGAAATTGTTTGTTATGGTAGGTACTCTTTATAAATGTAACTTTATTGGCAATAACTTCGTGGTCATGATAATAAACATATAAAACTTTATTAAAAGTATGGTCGCTGATAATATGTATACAATTGAGGTATTTATTATACACGATAGAGATTCTTCATAAAAACGCCTAACATCTTGATTTGACCAGTGCACCCGTTATTCAGTTAATAATATCCATTGCAATGATAAATTCATGTACATATATAAATTATTGTAAAACATTAAAGTTTCAAATGGCGCTAGAACACTCACTAACTTTGATTATATGTCACGTGTATAATCAAAGCTTATAAAACGTTAAATGTTTACACTAACACTGAATATCAAACAAATAAATGGTAAACACATACTGCTCTGTGCTAACTCTGAATAAGGATTATCACCAAAGAACTTATATATAAAACGTATTTCAATAAATCGAAAATATATGCCCTAATGCTGTATTGCGCACGTTTGATGGTGACGTAATAGCCCGACATTAAAATAATATGTGTATGTGCATTGACTAGCGGAATGCTGCCCGTTTCGTTGGCCATTTAAAAAAATTGCATGAGATCAATTAAATCGGAAAAGTAGCCTAGAACTATTTAGAACAAATTCCGCATAGTATGGTTATAGTCCTATATAGTCCATAGTCTTATATAGTCCAAAGTGTCCATAGTTCATAGTGTCCATAGTGTCCATAGTGTCCATAGTGCCCATAGTGTCCATAGTGTCCATAGTGTCCATAGTGTTCATAGTGTCCATAGTGTCCATAGTGTCCATAGTGTCCATAGTGTCCATAGTGTCCATAGTGTCCATAGTGTCCATAGTGTCCATAGTGCCCATAGTGTCCATAGTCTCCATAGTCTCCATAGTGTCCATAGTATCCATAGTGTCCATAGTCCATAGTGTCCATAGTCCATAGTGTCCATAGCCCATAGTGTCCATAGTCCATAGTGTCATAGTCCATAGTGTCCATAGCATGATCAAGTCTCAGTGGAGCTTTATATTCATTTACACTACTAGGGATCTAGCTCACGTCAATGACAAGAGTAATATATTCGGTAATGAGTCGGTATACCAGTTTGGCGATTTATCTGCTTGTTTATAAAATGCATATGATACACGGAGAAGCATGCCAACAGAAATGTAGCATAAATTAGAAGCACTATCTAAACTGAGTCAGGATGTTGAATAATAAAGGCGAGTTATTCGCATTATTGACGATCCTGTCTTAACATTTGGTCTAGAGTCGTTAGAATTTCACAAATACATTGGATCTCTGTGAGTACTTCGCCGCATGTAGAATGCTCTGAAGAACTTTTTGATATGATGCCTTCATCGCTGTTTCAAATCCACACCGACTATCCGCTGGTTGGTTGCGCAGCCACACACTCTAAATTCTAACAAAATAGTGACAACCGCAAGGTTCTCCAGACCTTTTTTTATTATGCGTACACTGGCGTTGTCGAATTGATAACCCAGTACGGTGTTCCCCCATGTTTATGACATGGAGATATTCAAAACAGGATATGGTATATGGTATTGCATACGTGACAGTAACCATTTACCATCAGATGGGCTGCTTGCCCGTTTGATTTAGTAGTCTACTTGGCTTACTTCTATAGCTTAACGTCTCTTGGTATTTTGCTGCGAGGGACAGCAGCTGAGGTAGACATCATATTTTTATTACAAAAACGGGTAGTTCGAGCAACATACAAAATGGCACCTTGCGAGTTATTAAAGACTAAAGTTTCAAGAATTCGGTATCTACCCTCCCAATATATTCTTCATAATTTAATGTATGTTCGTAAAAATGTTGAAAAGCTGTATTTCGTAGAAGACCGACATGTTTTAAACACTAGAAACTGTGACAAACTGGTCGTCCCATGTTTCCGATTCAGTAAAACCAGTAACAGTTTTTTAGGTAATAGTGTTAGGTTTTATAACAAAGTTCCAAAGCATATTACTGATTGGCAGGGCTGTAAGTTTAAGCACCATGTCAAGCGGGTTTTAGTGTCAAAAGGGTATTATAGAGTGGGTCAATATGTAAACGATGGTGATGTCTGGAATTGATGCCTCTCTGTGCATCTACTAAAAACTATTGTAACGTGAAATGTAAATATACATCTATATATGTTAGAAAGATAAACCCGATCGAGTTTCTAGCCGGTTTTTCTCGATGCCTGGGTTGTTTTCCGAACCGGTGGTAACTCTGACGTTTATAAGCGCCTTCATAGAGCCTAAATTGAATAAAGTATTTTTTTTTATTTTGATGCCTTTGGACATAAAAAAAGTTCTTTAAGAATAAAACCTACATAACATGCATACTGTACATTTCTTTTTTTATATCTGAAATCAAACGTAACGCCATGTATCGTTATACTTAGTTACGGTTATGTGTAGAAGCTTAGTTTTCCTTTGACCCGAGGGGGCGGGGATTATTAACTATATGTCATTAGGATCGGATTACTACGAACATCGCGCTTTTATGGGTTTCGCGAGCTCGCAACTATTGCAGAAAATTAATTAACATGAAGGGTTTCTGGACATTTAATTAATCGGACTTTTATTTATATAGAATCGAATGAACCTACTTTACTATAGGTATAATTTAAAATGATTTTAAATAAAATTAATGCTTCCTTTTTTTAATCTTTTGCTATTACGTAGTATTTATATATGATATGTTATCAGGAAAAAATCTTTCGTAAGTCTGTAAGTGTTAATGGGTGAACGAATAACATCTGTCGAGCCGTATTTCACGCTACAATAAAAGACATATCAACACGTCGCTCTGTTGTCCAATTAACGTACGTGTCACAGCCGAGGATTGTTTCCAGAACCATCCAACGCTCAGCGATTTACATGGAATACTCGTACAAAAAATGGGACTAAAAATCGCGCGGCATAATTTCGCAGAGCGGCCTTAGCGTAAACCTTTCACTAGGTTCTGACAGAGAATAAATAATAACGTAGGTAGGTAGATTTAGTGAGTAGTTAGATACGACAATTGTGTCAGTCTTGATTACGATCAGCATAAATCAGTGATTGTGCAATTCAATATTCAAGCCGACTGGTACGGTGTCGTTTTCAAAATACACATAATAAGAGGTCTGACATAGTGACTATCCTTTGATTATTATATTTCCGTTTGAAAGCGACGATGCCCCGTTGTTAGCGTGTGTATAGCGTTATTGTTATATAGCATCGATTGACGTAGATTGGAATCCTGGCGATAGACTCGGAGCTTTCGATGAAAGAAGACATTGTGATGAAATCATAGCATGGTGGTAGGGCTTATTTTAGCTGGCTAGCTACCACTATGACTTTAAAAATCCGTCGTCAAGCACATTTTGATGTGTTCCGGCAACTGCATTTGACAGTCCACTTTAGGGTTATAGTGTGTTTACCATTTTAAGACCATATTAGTATTAAAAAATTAGATGAGAATGTCTTAGTAGTCGACGTGGTTTTTAAATGGCACCCGCGTTTAATAACACGACCAGTGCAGTCACTTTACCAAGCTCGGAATATGTGATATTTTAGAAATAATTTACACAGAGACAAATAAAATTAATTTGACATTAATTAAACAATACCATTTATTTCGCTAAAAGTTGTTACAAGAATGTTAGTTATAATATTATAAATATGATTAAAGATTAGTTCAAAATTCTTTAAAAAGAATATAATTTAAAGCACATAAAGAAATAAAGCCCATATATCATATAATTACTACAAAGTGTTGTCACTAGCGAAGAGCTCGTATATTTCGTTATTAGTCTCTGATACATATGTATTAGAATTATAATAATAGTTGATTAAGCGTTTTTTTTTAATCTTTTGATTACTAGCTGCTGTTATTATACACGGTGGTAGGTGTTACAAAGATTTCTAAAGAATATTTTACCCGACTGTGTAGGAAGAGGGGAGGATAGGGGGCTTTATTAACAACTGTTTTTTTTACCGGTAAACGGCAAATGCACGTAACGGGCACTTTTGTTATAATACGTTATATTAATGGAGACGCTTGTCACTGAAGTGTCAATAATTTCCTAAATTAGAAATAGGTGAGTCTATGCATTTCTAATCACAATAAAGAAAAAAAAACGCTTGTAATAATAGCGTTATATTGTACGTCTTACACTGACAGATTTACATTTAGATGACAGATTTAGAGAATTTCTGTCTGTCCGGTGTCGTAAAGACCCTCGTATAAAATAACACAGTTCACGGTGACGAACTTGTTACCAATTATCAATAAAATTTACCCCTAAAGCTGAAGTCAAAAGCACCAAAAATTTCCATAATTTATGTGAAAATTCCCGTATAACAAATTAACTATGATACTCAAGTTAACAGACGTCCACAAGAAATGTCTTTAATGTGAAAGTTTTTCTACATCGCCTCAAATGTTTTCCTCGATCTATCGTAAGTCGCATTACAGACGGCCAAGGTGTAGTGGAAACGTGAAGGGCGCTCGGCAGAGCAACCAAGGCTAATATGGCAGCGCCCATGGATAAATTGAAAATGATTCATTGATTTAGATAAATATCGTGTTCAGTTTTCATCTTGAATGGCGATGAATGATTCCAAAGAATTGACAGATGTCTGCTAACTTCAGTATTATAAATATAATACAATATTAATTGACGTCTTAGAATATATTTTTTTTTACAAACTGTCTAATATAACAAGTATTATTTCACTCTATTCTGGTTATGACATTTTGAAATAATGGCCTTGTACATAAAAAAAAAATGTTAACGTTTTAGTGGTAGGCGTAAATGTTATACAAGATCCACTATTACGTTATAATAATGTATATCGGACGATTATAAAACTTTTAGAATTTCATAAACTAATAGATGTCATTAATTGCCGCTAGATAAACCAATAAATACTATTGAGTTGCGTAGATTATCTCATAATTGTACAAGCTTGTAAATAAAAAAAAAACGTTAAAGATATAAAGCCCCCAAAAAAAAACACAACCCACGTATTTACCCCCCCCCCCCCCCCCCCCAAATTTTGAGAGAAACTCTTAAGTTGGCAATCATAACTTTGACGCTCCGGTGTGTAAACAGATATACTAATCAATAGCAAACATTTTTATTTTCGAACTCACTATACGCTAGCGGCCTGTTGGGCTTTCATAATTTCACCGGACTAAACTTGTAAAAATAATCATTTACAAGGGGGCCTATAATAGCGACAAGTTATGATGGCTGTTTTGATATACTACAATAGTGATCTGTAATGTTGATTTGTTTTCAAAAAGAATATAATAAAAGTTATCCTGTTTTGCATTAAGCATTGAAGCGAGTTTGCTAGAAATGACAGTTATGCTGGGCCGCGATCCTATATATATACTTGCATATAGGATATAAATTCGAATTTTGAATAATATAAATGTCAAATTGTGTCGTAGAAATTATGTCAAACCGCACTATTTTTTGTTAAACATAGTTAGTTAAACATATAGATGATTTAGAAATCAGTGTACTAAATAATTTTTTGTCCTAAAATCATGCATTCAATAAATTCATAGACTAACTGCACTCATTATTGACAATAAGGAACGCAATTTGCTCCTTCAAGCGTAGCTATTATTTTATACGATAGTTTATGAGCGCACAAACGTTACAACGGCCAACATGGCGTGCCTCTACTATAATGCTTTTCCAGTGTATGTATTTCTATTTCTTTGGCACACTGTGTAATTTAAAACAGCTTAATAGCTTGATGAGGTGATATTGCCTTCCAAACTTATATATTATGGATGATATAAGTTATATGCATAATAGCGAAGTACGACGCGTGTGACAAGTATAATTTTTTTTTGTCGTAGCAATACTCATAATTCATTAATATAGAAAATAAAGGATTTTTAAAAGATGGGTTTTTCATTTGTCTTTATCTAATAGCCTTACTTATTATAATAATTGTTATTAAATTATAGTTCAAATTATATACGTCGCATCGCAATAATGACCCAAGTTATACTTCAGATTCCAGTTTGGTGAACCTTATAGGCAAAACCGCGACTGGTTCAGATGTACTCGGCTTGTCGATGTAGATGCTCCAGGTGCGTTTGACCACGTCGAAAATACCTTTAAAATAAAATAAGAATAAAATATAGATACATCTAAATAAAAATGAAGTGTATTTTATTTGTTCGAATTAATCCGTGTAAGAGCTGAACCAGTTTTCACGAGACTTTCATAGGCAGGTAACACTCTTTTCCGAGTATTGCGGACCTTTCAAGTATTACTGAATTATAATTTTAGTCATTTTTGACGTACCCATCTCCCTTGTCAGTAAAAGTAAGGAAAAGTTATTTAATACCCAAAGTACCAATCCCACTCCCACTCACATTCTTAGTATTATTTTGCTATAGTCTTTGGTAAAAGAATATGACAATTAAATACTCGACTTTTGATTTGGCACGTTGCGAACGAGACTGAGAGATACTCGGCTAAGTTCGGTTTTGTATAGCGTTACCATTGTCTAACACGCAGTAATAACGCAGTCAGGTACAGAGGAGATGTTACAAAATCGAAACAAGCCAAAAACTAACTGAACGTTTCATTGTTTTATCCTACGTGCCAAATCAATTGCCGGGTGCTCTAAGTAAACATAGCTGACGTAATGGCAATTATAAAAAAAAAAAAAACGGTATAAAATTCGTAGCGGTTAAGTCGTAATTTATAAAAGCACGTAATTCTCATACAAAAAACCCATTTACATCGGCTGCTTTAAAACAAAAATAATTATGACATTATTTGTTATAATGGCGTTATTGTGTATCTTCTATAAAAAAATAAGAACGTGGCAAAAACAAATATCTTTTTATCACATTGTTTCACTGTCGAATATAGAAACTCTTTGCACAATTGGATATCGAATGAATGGTATATTGTGACTCTAACAGAGAACCAATTTATTAAGGAATGTCTACTATTAAAATTATTATAGTCTCACCAGCTGCAATAGTTTTTACGAAGGCGTCATCCTTTGTTTCGAAGACCTGGAAATCTTTGCCGCTTGTGTCTGATATGATAGAAGCAACGTCTCCCCTATTCTTTGGCGGAGGATGCGAGTGGATAGCTTTCAGCCTAGCGTTGCTGCTGTCCATGATATGGCCACCAGCTTCCGTTAAGTTCAGCCGTTGATATCTGAAAGTAATATTGGGTTAATATATTAATTTCAGATAATTTGTGGGTATATATTCTGTAAATCTTATTTTTATCATTCAACAGCAATTGTCTTCGCTGTTCAAATTATTTAAATTTCCCGCTAAGATGAGTTCAATACAAACACTTATAATAAATTTCTGCACTAAAGCATTGTATAACTAATTACCTTTTTCCAATATCGAGTACAAGTAGACGTAACTTGGTAACATCTATAGTAGTAACGCATAATAGTAACTTAATGTGCATAATGTGTATCTTAGATAAGTAATTAGGTAATTTGCCAGTAATAACAAACTAGCGCCATCTTTTGAAGCAATGCTACAACCATTCTTATTAAAGTTTTATACTCTGTGAAGAAGGGGTTTAAAGCTTTGTTTACTACTTAGTTATAAAATGATTGACTAGATGGCAGTGTATTAATTTGTGAACTATAAATATAGGAGATAATTAAAATTCAATATTCGTTTGAAATTATGAAACAGTTTAAAATGTTTTGACAAATGTTAAAGTATATTTCTAATTGAAGTCATAAAATATTTTTATCACAATTAGAGAGTGAATTACCTAATATTTTAGTAAATTTAAGTTTTAAAAGTAAAATTATTATAATTTCAGGCACCTAAACAGTTTAAGGTGAAGGTTTTTTAATTTAGTGTCCTATTAAGAAACTAGATGTCACAAAACATCATTTTATATTTATATCGAACTCCAAAAATTTATAATAAGATTAATTTAATATTTCTCCGATTACCTAATCAATAATGTCATGGATCCTTCTCATACAAACACAATTGCATAATAATCAATTGATTTAGTAAATATGTACGGCAATAAATAATTACATTAAAAAATATGTTTGGGATTGAGATTCGTACTCCGCAACGCTTTTAGTGTTTAAATTATAATTTCCTTACACTTGTTCTAGACAAAACGACGTGCGACTTATGGTCTGATACATGTCGTATTTTATTCATGACATTTCACTTTTACTTTTAGAGTATGTCAACAAGATTAATTCCTCATTTATGTTTGTACTTATACAGATTAGACAAAACCATCATAAAATCTGTCATGGTGTATGAATCTGAATGGTGAACTATGGAAGAAACGGATGAAACAAAGATTACATATGGCAGAGATGTGAATGTAATGTATATGATTAAGAACTAATATCTCAGAGGAAGTTTGAAAATAGCTCCAGTGACAGAGAAGTTGAGGACTAATAGGTAAGCATGGTACTGAAGTGTTATGATGAGGGATGAAAGATAAAATCTGAACAGTGTCAGGTAAATAGAAAATATCTTCGAACGCCACTGAAAAAGTAAACATTGTATCATGTATGTGGTGAGGGACGGTAGAAGACGGTAATTATGGTCGATCGACTTATTATGGTTAACAATACCAAGACTATGGCCAAAATAGGAATTATAGGTCACGCTTAGACATGTAGATGTATATCAAATAACTAATTGTAGTGGTATCGGTATCCTCTCAAGTAATCGCTGCTAACATGTGATATATTCCTTACAGGGACTCACTTTTACTTCGTCGCGTTTTGAAACGAGGCATTATATATGACACCGACGGATGTTAATGGACTGTGATGTTGATGCATCTCTTGAGCAGGTATATAACAAAAAAGTAATATTGCTTAAAAATCTATCGAGAAGTGCGACGACGACGAATAACGATATCGAAATATCGAATTTATTTATATATTTTCGTCACGTAAGGAAAAAGCGTTATGCTCCTACCATTCGACTCCTTCTTTCTCATTCCGCCTATATAAACTGTATTTTTTTATTTTCTATAGTTTTAGGAAAAAATATTCATTTATTATTAAAGTATATATAAAATAGTGTAATATAAGTATATTAAAAATACTACACACAAACAATATAACTCACGTATAATTGAATATAAAAATATAAATATTAATGGATTTTTCCGAGCGTTTTTTATTGACGCTACGCAACTGCAGCGCGGGGGTAGAGAAGAATATAACGTTTTTTCCTTACGTGATAATTTTTCCCAGTTAACTTTATGCTAATTCGCGTTAAAGCACTCCGTTTCAAAAAATGATTGACCATTTCCATGTTGTTCTGACATAGAATATAATGGATAAGGCGAGAAGGTTACTACCAACTTACATGTTACAATGCACGAGCGGCTCCTTGTCATATTTCTGAACGTTGATTAAAGATTTGTCTCCTCTGAGATCGGGCGCCACCTCGATGTTGTACAACTGGGTGCCTCCCCAGGGATCTGACCAGATCATGTTCACGGAAAATCCGTTCGCGATACCGAGACCGTCGTCGCGGAGTATTCTCTCCGCTTCACCGTAATTCCTTGCTGCCAATAGTTTCCTGGTGATGAAAGTACGAGCTGGAAGGATAATGAATCTAGTTATTGATAACTTGATGACGATATAATATTTCAGTAAAAACGGCCATTAACGGGACAATCATGTGCATTTTTAACTGAGTCCAAAAACTAGGAGGTTCGTAATTCGATTGTATACCTAATCTGTAACGCGAAATCCATCATTTACCAATAAACCGATTTAGAAAATTCTCCTTATAAATAAAAGGGGATATTATCAAGACGGTTGTTAAAAATACACTGATTGTATATACAGGAATTGTATGGTAATTGTATATTGGTAGGTCTATGCCAATCCAAGTCTAGGAACTATATGTACCCTAATATATAATACCATAATAATAATATATAATACCCTAATATAAAAATAATGTCCATAAGGACATTTTGGTGAATTTTTTATTTTGACTTATTTATTATATAATAAACTGAATATATAAATAACTATAAATAGTAGCATACAATGAAGCATGAATTTCAGTTATCATATTTCTGTCATTCATTTAGTTCTGTTGTAGATAAGTGTAAAAATTCAAATCGAACTCTATCTACAGCAAAAGATACTATAAAATAATTTTGTTTTTTTTTTGTTAATTTTTGTAATATCAAAAAATATTTTGTTCTATAATATAGATTCTATATATATATATATTATGTAACCGTATTATCTTCATCAAGAGTGTTGCCATACACAAGACTTGAACTGAGAAATTAATTCTCTACGCTCAATTTTAATAATAGACTTTAAAATTACATGTTCTCCACTGATAAACGACTGTGAAGGTTAGAATGTTTAATTGGTTACTATTTATATATTTCTGTGGTATTTAGTTATTTACCATACATTTTAGAGGAAATGTGAGTTCTATTAAAAGACTATGAGATGTACTCACGCGTGTGTCCAGCTTTCAGTACCAACGGGCTGAGAGTGTTTATTGAGAATACTAGCCCATTCTCGTTGTAGCCCATCGTGTAGCCGGGCAATTGGCCGGCATAGCACAGAGAAGCGAAGCGTTCTTCCACAGCCTGCCGAATACGCAGTAGTATGTTTGTAAATAGTTTTCTAATTGTATTTCAAATTATATGATAGCCTCATTTCGTTCGGTATTGTTTATTTTCTTAATAATATATTTTATGTACAGAAGAAAAAACATTTACTTTTAATGCGTATGAGAATGTAGGTAGATCACCTTGTGACACTCTATGGGACGTTACGGGAGTAATAGAGCTAAAAATGTCTATGAGAACGTAAGTAGAGCACTTCGTGATGGTCTATGGGGCGTTATGGGTGTTGTAGAGCTAAAAATGCCTATGAAGACGTATGTAGAGCACTTCGTGACGCTATATGGGACCTTACGGGTGTAGTAGAGATAAAAATGCCAATGAGAATGTATGCAGAGCACCTCGTAATGCTCTATGGGACGTTACGGGTATAGAACAGCTAAATCTGCCTATGAGAATGTATGCAGAGCACCTTGTGATGCTCTATATGACGTTGCGGGGTGTAGTAGAGCTAAGCATGCCTTTGAGAATGTATACAGAGCATATCGTGACACTCTATGGGACGTTACGGGAGTAATAGAGCTAAAAATGCCTATGAGAACGTATGTAGAGCACTTCGTGATACTCTGTGGGACGTTACAGGGGTAGTAGAGCTAAACATGCCTATCAGAATATATGTAGAGTACCTAGAGACGCTCTATGGGATGTTACGGGTGTAATAGAGCTAAAAACACCTATGAGAACGTATATAGAGCACTTCGTGATGCTCTATATGACGTTACGGGTGTAGTACAGTTAACAATGCGTATGAGAATGTATACAGAGCACCTCGTGGCGCTCTATGGGACGTTACGGGTGTAGCAGATCTAAAAACGCCTATGAGAACGTATGTAGAGCACTTCGTGACGCTCTATGTGATGTTACGGGTGTAGTACAGTTAAAATGCGTATGAGAATGTATACAGAGCACCTCGTGGCGCTCTATGGGACGTTACGGGTGTAGCAGATCTAAAAACGCCTATGAGAACGTATGTAGAGCACTTCGTGACGCTCTATGTGATGTTACGGGTGTAGTACAGTTAAAATGCGTATGAGAATGTATACAGAGCACCTCGTGGCGCTCTATGGGAAGTTACGGGTGTAGTAGAGCTAAATATCCCTATGAGAATGTATGCAGAGCACCTCGTGATGCTCTATGGGACGTTGAAGGGTGTAGTAGAGCTAAGCATGCCTTTGAGAATGTATACAGAGCATCTCGTGATGCTCTATGGGACGTTACGGGTGTAGTAGAGCTAAAAATGCCTATGAGATCGTATGTAGAGCATTTCGAGATGCTCTACGGGACGTTACGGGTGTAGTAGAGCTAAAAATGCCTATGAGATCGTATGTAGAGCATTTCGAGATGCTCTACGGGACGTTACGGGTGTAGTAGAGCTAAATATGCCTATGAGAATGTATGCAGAGCCCGTCGTGACGCTCTATGGAACGTTGCGGGTGTAGTAGAGCTAAGCATGCCTATGAGAATGTATGCAGAGCACCTCGTGACGCTCTATAGAACATCATGGGTGTAGTAGAGCTAAATATGGCTATGAGAATATATGAAGAGCCCCTCGTGACGCTCTATGGGACGTTACGGATATAGTAGAGCTATACATGACTATGAAAATGTATATAGAGCACCTCGTGATGGTCTATGGGACGTTACGGGTGTAGTGAAGCTAAACATGCCTATGAAAATGTATGCAGAGCACCTCGTGATGCTCTATGGGACGTTACGGGTGTAGTAGAGCTAAATATGGCTATGAGAATATATGAAGAGCCCCTCGTGACGCTCTATGGGACGTTACGGATATAGTAGAGCTATACATGACTATGAAAATGTATATAGAGCACCTCGTGATGGTCTATGGGACGTTACGGGTGTAGTGAAGCTAAACATGCCTATGAAAATGTATGCAGAGCACCTCGTGATGCTCTATGGAACGTTGCGGGTGTAGTAGAGCTAAGCATGCCTATGAGAATGTATGCAGAGCACCTCGTGACGCTCTATAGAACATCATGGGTGTAGTAGAGCTAAATATGGCTATGAGAATATATGAAGAGCCCCTCGTGACGCTCTATGGGACGTTACGGATATAGTAGAGCTATACATGACTATGAAAATGTATATAGAGCACCTCGTGATGGTCTATGGGACGTTACGGGTGTAGTGAAGCTAAACATGCCTATGAAAATGTATGCAGAGCACCTCGTGACGCTCTATAGAACATCATGGGTGTAGTAGAGCTAAATATGGCTATGAGAATATATGAAGAGCCCCTCGTGACGCTCTATGGGACGTTACGGATATAGTAGAGCTATACATGACTATGAAAATGTATATAGAGCACCTCGTGATGGTCTATGGGACGTTACGGGTGTAGTGAAGCTAAACATGCCTATGAAAATGTATGCAGAGCACCTCGTGATGCTCTATGGAACGTTGCGGGTGTAGTAGAGCTAAGCATGCCTATGAGAATGTATGCAGAGCACCTCGTGACGCTCTATAGAACATCATGGGTGTAGTAGAGCTAAATATGGCTATGAGAATATATGAAGAGCCCCTCGTGACGCTCTATGGGACGTTACGGATATAGTAGAGCTATACATGACTATGAAAATGTATATAGAGCACCTCGTGATGGTCTATGGGACGTTACGGGTGTAGTGAAGCTAAACATGCCTATGAAAATGTATGCAGAGCACCTCGTGATGCTCTATGGGACGTTACGGGTGTAGTGAAGCTAAACATGCCTATGAAAATGTATGCAGAGCACCTCGTGATGCTCTATGGGACGTTACGGGTGTAGTGAAGATAAACATGCCTATGAGAATATATGCAGAGCACCTTGTGATGCTCTATGAGACGTTGTGGGTGTTGTAGAGCTAAAAATGCCTATGAGAACGTATGTAAAGCACTTCGTGACGCTCTATGGGACGTTAGTACAGCTATACATGACTATGAGAATGTATTCAGAGCCCCTCGTGACGCTCTATGGGACGTCACAGGTGTGGTAGAGCTAATAATGCCTATGAAGTTTTATGCAGAGCACCTCGTGATGCTCTATGGAACGTTATGGGTTTAGTAAAGCTTGAAATGCCTATGAGAATGTATGCAGAGCACCTCGTGGTACTCTATGGGAAGTTACTGATTCCCTATTATAGTTTACTATGTCATAGTGTATGTACAATTTCACGATAAAGTATTAAGTGGCTAAGGCACGAAGGTGTAACAACTTACATTCATATTTATAACTAGCTTGTGCTGGCGGCATCGACCACTGTAATGTACTTTTGATAACAGTAACAAACGGGAACAGTAAAGTTTTTTATGATTAATGATATTCTATGTGCGTTTTTGTATTACTGACAACGTGATTAAGATATTTCATTATAATCAGTTGAATAGTTGAGGTGTGAAAGCGTATAACAAACAAACCGACTCCCTAAAAGCCTTTACTGTGGTTTCAATGTGAAACTTGGTTTTATGGTATTGTCGGTTTTTCAGTCATTTCTAGATTGAATAATTGTTTACTGTATTACATTGGTTAATATTTCAAGTAAAGTATTACAACGGAATGTAAGTCATTCGGTATCTACATGATGTAACTTTAACCTCATGAGTTGTGTGTATATAAAACCGAATTAAAAAAAAAACATGACTGGAATATACAAATTTTGATTTAAAAGATGATGTAAATCGACTGAGCGGTGTCTGAGTTTTAAGCATGTAAACAACCAAACAGGCAGAGGAGATGCGTTGCATTTTGTGATATATAACAATCAATAATGAAAAATCAAGCCCATAGTATATAAACTAAATGACTGCATACAAATAATTGACTATAAAAATCGAAATATTTTCTATTTCTATTGTGTTGAACTTTATTTAAGTTCGTACAATATCTGTGTATTGAACACGTGATGATACCCGTTAATATTCTAAAGAACAATAGATCAAATAAACTTTACTTACTCCGAGTTCAGCGTCTTCTGGAGATGGTGTAATATGAACCGATACGATGTAGAAGTGGTTCAAAGAATCTGCGAGGGCGTCTTCCGTGTGACCGAGTATAGTCTGTTAGTAAAGAACACATTTTAATGATTGACTTAGCGAGATCACGATTATGGGCATATATCATTTAAATATTAATAATAATTTAAATAATAGAAAATTATCTCATTTTTGAATAGTCACTGGCGGTTACATGGCCCGTATAAAATTTAAAATTTAAAAATAAATCTTAATATAAAGTTTATCTGAAGGTCACAATTTATAAAACGCCTGTCATTCTATTAAATCCGATAATCGCTTGTATACTAAAAAAATTAAATGTTTTACGTAATTAACATTTACACTTTTTGATAAATAACCAATTTATTTCGTATAATAGTAAGCTTATTGTTGCGAATACATGTGAGGTGCTCGTAAATTAGCTCTATCCGCAACATTAATTATTTCGTTCTATTTATACAATACAAGTCGTATAGTACAAATGTTGTTGTGGCTAGTTGACTCGTCGCTCGTAGAGTCGTTTGCCGTGGACGCACGTTATGGTAAATATACCATTGACGCCGTCCGCCCGGTCCTGCTGGAATGGATGAACAGGGAGTGGGGCTCCCTGACGTTTAGACTGGTGCAGGTGCTGACCGGGCACGGGTGCTTCGGTTGGTACCTGCACCAGATCGCACGCAGGGAGCCGACCGCCGCATGCCATGAGTGCGGCGCTGGGACAGACACCGCGCAGCATACTCTATCTGAGTGTGCTGCGTGGGAGTCACAGCGTCGTACTCTGGTTGCGGCGGTGGGGAGCGATCTATCGCTGGCGAGCGTGGTTGAGGCCATGCTCGGCAGCGAAACAAGATGGAATGCAGTGGCCTCCTTCTGCGAGGAGGTCATCTCGCAGAAGGAGGCGGCGGAGAGGATCCGCGAGGAGGATCCTCTGAGCGATCCTCTCCGTCAACGCAGAGTCGGTGGGAGGAGGCGGAATTATGTCCGTCTCCTACAACCTCCGTAACCGAACCTGGGGAGACGGGCCGGGGGGCCCATCTCCCCATTGCACAGGTTCGGTTGACGAGAAGGGGGCGGCCGGTGTGTACCCAGCTTGCCCTCCTTATTAGGACGACGCCCGGCAGAAACTTTCTGCTGGGCTGGCCGCTGGGGTGGCATGGTGATAGCACTGTACGATCCCATGCCGCCCCAACCTAGCGGCGGACGGTACACCGTGGGGTTTTAGTGAGTAAGAGTCTCACACTACCCACTCTCTCCCCCGGGAGAGTGGTGTGTCCATGATGGATTTCCCCACGTTAATAAAAAAAAAAAAAAAAAAAAAGAGTCGTTTGCCGTAGGTTTTACTGTGGTTTGTTATCGCTGCGTATCTCTTATCTTAGGTCTTTTGAACTGTTTATCACTCTTTCGTGTGTCTGTACTGATCAGATGCTATACAATCTCTGTCTTGGTTCCCGTTTGTATTCCATATTTACTTGCCCCGCAGCTGTGATCCGCTAGCGAGCGCACTCCGCGTGTGTGGCCTCCTTAAGTATTATTTGTCAGCCCGACGCGCGACGACACCCCCTGGGGAGTGCCCGTGAGAAAGAATGGACCTCACTATTCCATAGTCCATTTAGTTTTCTATGTATGCCACCATACTGTGTACAGTATATTTATGACATCCTGTGCAACAAAACTCATCGATATATATAATAAGAATGTAAATCCAACGTGTCTGTACTTTTTTGATTTGTGCGCGGCCGATCGTAAAAACTAAGCCAAATCATACATCACAAAATGACAAACATGTTGTACCGACCCTACTTAGGTGGGATAAGGGTAAGAATTAGAAGAAGAAGTGGATATGTCTTCGTATATCTATTCCACTTATTCTTTTACGAGTCTTACCGAGAAGAGTCGACAATAACAAGAGAATATTATCGATATTTATATAGATCCACCTATCTGAGGCTCAGCGCGCGTTTATTTTTATAGTAATTATTATCGAATCGTTATTTTATTATAATAGTTTCAATATATAATTGAATCGTGTGATTAAAATATATTTTTTTCGGCTATTCAAAAATGTTATTTATTTTTATAACCTATCAATTTCGGATTATTTTCTTTACGTTTAAAAAAATTCGTCAAAGCCGGTTGATATTGAAACAAATTTTATTTATTTTATATTTTACTATTTCTAAATGTAATATTAATCATTCTTAAGCTCAATCAAAATAAGATTAGTACATTCGTCCTGTGTACTAAATTTCATGAAAATTGATGAGAAACAAAATATTGTCATATATTTTTGTTATTAGTTTTATGTAACCTATCTATTCCCAAATAGATATAGAATTAAAATATTTATATATATATATGCATCTATACGGTTTGTAAATATATTTTCGATAATTTCGTAAAAACCAACTAAGCCATTTTTAATTTAAATTCAGACATATACATAGGCAGATATACATTTTTTTATATGGTATTTACGGTCAGTCTGTTTAATGTTAGACAAGTATAAAAAAATTGGACAAAACTTAAAAGTACAGACGAAACTACAGAGTTATTACTTTTTATAGATAATAATATCGACATACGGAATCACTAAATATCGAAAAATATGTCTAAATGTAAAGTTATCTATCAACTTCAACTTTGGTTATAGTCTAAGTGTAGAGAAAACTTTTACATAAATCCCTGGAATGTTCAAAACCATAAACGTTTAAGTTCCATATACAAACGAATGTAGACCTCATGAGGAACAGGTCAACTGACTGTTGGCAGCATAAGCTTCAAAATATACCAGATTTTTACAACATTTTCAAAAATAACAAATTATGTGTTGTATAATTATAACTTTTGTGTAAAGAGTTTTTTTAATATATTTTTTTAATTCGTACGAAGTTTTTTTTTACTAAACCATGAAATTCATAATGTATATTGTCGTGAAATAAAAAAAAAGCTTAAAAATAATCCACCATTTTAGATCTAGGTCTTAAAAAATCAGCCGAGGGGTTAACTATAAAAAATCTATCCTATAGTCCTATAGATAAAAAACGTATCGTCGCTATATTTTTTTCAATATGGCGACCGACACCATTTACTATAATAGATTCCATGCAAAAAGATTATCTACATAATTACTTTAGGTGACACGAACATTATATATTTGATTTTTTTATTTTATTTTATTGCATATCGATTCACATTTTAGTTTTATAGCTGTTTATGGCGTAATTAAAAAATCAATATATATTTATAACATCCCTAAATAAAGTACATACAACTTATTATTTAAAAATTAAAATAGCAGTTTTATGTGTTTGCCGAAGCTTTAACCAATATTCATATAAGCGAAGAGTTGTATAAGTACTCTTTATAATTTTTTTGTACAAAATCTTACGTGATCGGAATTCTTCACAGCTATGGAACTACAACCGCCGGCGTCATCTCGAAACACTTGGTTGGTGTTGATTGTCTCCATAATATCGTCCATTTGAAGCAAGAATAGCTGTTAAGAAGAATAACACAGTATGTCACTATTAAAATTGTAGAATAATGAATTGATAAAACATATTAAATTATATGTCACACATAAAGAAACTTTCCTAGAAAGCTGGACACATTACTACATTACATGGAAATGTTTATGAGTTGACCGAGGTATTAGTTAGGTCTCTGATATGACATGACACATTGTGTCGGTTAGATGGGTCACGATTTCCTCAAAAAGGTCGTGCATAGTTGGAAAGAATTTAAACTTAAAAAAAAATACACCCGTACCAAAGCAGCATACTTAATTAAAAAAATAATCGACTTTATTTATAATATAGGTCAGGTCGCACGATTCCTATTTATTGGTATATATAATGGAGATGATAAAAAACAACATCACTTGAAGAAAGCACCAAGAAATTTTGGCAACTATTTTTTTCATAGAAAAGTGTTATTTCGTAGAAAAAGGTTTTTTTTTGCTATACATTTTGCTATAATTCTCTAACCAGATGACGCTAGACTACACTTTATTATTATAGGGTTATATTGTAATCTAATGCAGACGTAGTCACGGGCGTTGACTAGTAGCATCTAATAAGGTCGTTTCTATGTAATAACAACTAAGATAATCATTAAAAATATAGTATCATTGTATGAAATATAAATGCTAATACGACACAGGTAATTAAAATTCTTTGAATTGTATACAGCACAGTTTTAATAAAACTACAGATGGATCACTCAATTTAAATTATAACTGTAGAATAGTCACAAGTTTCAGTGCACTTAGAAATCGGAATTATTCAGTATATGTGGCTATTCAGGCCGAAACTCCGTTGCTAGATCAGGGTGTTGACATCTACATTCAAGTAGTTTTTAAAGCCCTGGGGGAAATTTGCGGAGGGAGGAGTAGTCTCTCTAGTAGTCTTATATCATTTGCATGGTGGTAGGGCTTTTTTTAAGTATACCTGGCTAGCTACCACCCTCAAGTTGAAAATCTGTCACCAAGCATTTATAAGTATGTTCTGGCAGCTGCAATTGAGAGTCAGTCCCATCAGGTTTCGCGGGTTACCGTGTTGGACCACAGCGACATTTAACCATCAGGTGATATATTGGTCAAGTGCACAAAATTTAAAAAAAATATTAAAGTAATGTAACGGGAATTTGTTACTAAAATTCAAATTTAAGTGGCATTTAAATTTTTGACTAGATTCAAGCAGTGGACCCATATGAAGATTGAACATGATGTGGCCATCTACAGATTTGTTTATTCTAGTACAGTTAAGGCAGGTAGGTGGTTTTGGGTTCCTGGCATCATAACTTTTACGTTTAACTTCAAAAATATCTTAACAGAGGAAGCGTTTTGCCACGATAGATAAATCAAATATGCTTGAATATTAACAAAATACTTTAGTGCGGACCGTAAGACACGCTTTGGTTTCGTTATATTACAGAAGTGTATAATAAAACATTCTCGTTTCACTGAACTATGGTCGTTTATTGTAAATTAATATTGTATCATGTTGCTTGTAACGGTTTGCATTAACAATTTAAAAACATAATTAAATTTAGATGATTCGATTGTGTTGACTTGTTTGTAATAAACAATACTGATTCCTTGTTCGTTATGTCCGGAGTCCGGACATACTATCAAACTAAAGTCGGTGTTGTTCATTGATATGTTTTTTTTTTTAATTGTGACAAATAATCTTGTCGGCCTTCAATGTCCTTGGCCACGTTGTCGAAATGTCAATAGGCCTATTCGTTATTGCGTATGTAGGTTAGTATAGTAATAATCGCTGCTTCCGTCTGTAAGTCAAGGTTTGAATAATGTCCCGTTGGATTAGTATTTGGACAAGAAACCTTCATTTTTATAACTATGTTGTGATAGTTCTGGGCAGGGTTGACAACTTCAAATCGGCGTTTTTTAATTGTGAAAAAGATACGTAGAATTATGCAAACTTTTTAAACTACAATATCAATACAAAATCAATATCCACGTTTTATATTGATATTGTTAATGTGTATAGTATATGTGAATTATATTCACAAAATGTACAGAAAACTCCATGTAGTCGTAAAAAAAAAGTTTTTTTGGATAGTTACTTTGTAATATGAGCTAAAATTTTTGAAATACATTATAGTAATGAACCGCGACTAATTTTATATCTCAATAAAGTCTACAGAAAAATATAATAAGTCAGTCTATGGTTAGGCCACAGCAACAATTTTTATTTTTTAATAAAATATTCATAAAAGATAATGCTTTATTTGGGAAGCTAATGTAATCAATACAGTACTCATACTTATCTCAATAAATATATTAATTATGTAAAGCATTTAAAGTTGGTCAGATTCTCCCTCTACAGAACATCATTTTAATCGATACCTGAGAAGATGTAGAATATTTAAAATATTGCACAATCATAGAAAAAAAGTTATTTGTGTGAAGGGCCTTATAAAAATATCAAAGCGTCAAAATAGAATAATAGTACGTAAATCTCTTGAATACTTTTGGGACCATATTATTACTACCGTACACTTGTGTCAAGCCAGAGTAAAGTTGTTAGTGAAGGTGAATTGTTAGTTTATAGAAGTATAAAAAAACGATGCACCTGATGAAATGTAACATTGGCGCCATCAGCAACTCCCTGCATCTCTTTCACGTAGTAGGGGAATCGTTTCTTCATGTTGGCGAGGGTTTTATCATAGGCGCGACGGCCTGCTTCAGTTTTGTACTCCTTTTCTAAAACCCGAAGGATCTCGAAATTTGCTACGAAGTTTCTGATGATCGAGCCGTAGGTACGACCCTGTATTATAGGAAAAAAATTCTATGAAATACCAAAACTTTTATAACGGAAAGCATGTAGAGTATCAGTATTTTTATTTAATTGTTCAAAGATATTGCAAATATCTTAGGATTAGTCTAGTCCTTAACTCCTTAACGAAATAAATTCACAAAATTATCTTCACTTTTATTACATATACGAACTTGTGTGAAATTGTATTCTTTTAGACCAACTCGGTTTAAATTGTGCGTTGTATAATAATAAATCGTATGAATAATGTTAATTAGATACTATTATTGTAAACTTACTGTATCGAATCCAACGTCATAATGATTTCCTTGCAGGTATAGGACTGGTACAGCTTTTCTTCTACTCAGCGACTTCTCTCCAACTATTCCTGCAAAAAAATATCATACTATATTGTATAATGATAATTGACTGTACTACTTATATATAACTCCTAACGCTGCATGTGTATACTCCATTTTATAATTAATACTGGCTTTCAGAAGCCCAGATCAAAACATCACATGGACTGCACAGTATACGCAAAGGCGGAAAATGGTGCATATTGAAAATAAATTCAATATTATAATTCAAAACATCGAATGCATCGTGTTCCATAACAAATCGTTCGTTACTTCGCAACGTTTCTAAGCCTCATGAGGTTTACCTATAGTTTTGGGTTGAGAATACTCTCGTCTTCCACTTGTCTCTATTTACCAACGATGTAATAATCTTAATAGTGATGCAAGTTACGGCTTATAATAATATAAATATAATAGTACAAAATATATATATATTTCTTTTTATCCAGTTCAGCTTCAATCCTTTTAATTTGTGTCAGAATTGACTTTTAATTCGTTTATATTTCCTAACATATAACCTTTGTTATTTGACCGATGTGTTGGGTAATTTTTGATTATTTATGCTTCAAGATTGTTTTATTATTATTGTATAAATTTAATATATACGACCGAAACTCTTCCGCATACGTAAAGGCCCTTTATTAAAACCACTTTTGTTATTAATTGTATTTTTATATATTATTGCTTTCATTTATAGAGAAAGTGGAGTTGATACCTTTGTTTTTTTATTTCGAATAAGTGGCAGGCCTTCACAGCTTCACGAGAATGATGGTACAAGCGCTTAAGTCATTTAGCCGCATGCCAAAAAGCTTAAGAGTGCCAAAGTGCCCGAACCTCGGTTGGGGTTGTTACCTTAATTGCAACATGCGAACGTCACTAAGCTAAACTAATCATACGTATAAGAATTAGTGAGACACACATAATATGTATGAGTATTTGTGCCTCACAAACTCAAAGACTTTGGATACCTTTGTCTTTGGTTTTATATCTAAGTCGTCCTGAACTCAAGTTTAAAGTTTAGAGGCATGGTGATTTTTAAAAGGTTTTCCTTTCGAAAGAAATCGCCTTTCGTAATTGCTAACGCAATGCATATATATATATCTATATATTTACTGAACGTAAAACACGATAAGGTATTAAGCCAGTAGTATACACGAAACAATATACTTGAATATACTTGAATATAAATTAACCCGGACTCAAAGTAAATGAGAATAAGCATTTTTTCAATGTTATGTCTGTAGTTATCATGCATAAAATTCACGTGATCTTCCATTTGACATCTATAATGTAGCTTAAAGAGATCTTGAGAGCAATGTGAGGCTAGTCACTTATAGGTACCCCGATAACCTCGAGAATTGATTTATATTTTAGTATTATCAGTACCGTCGTTTGGCGATAGCATTAGGTTTCCTAGATTCTTACTGCCTATTAAATATAATTAATATTTGACAATATATTTTATAATATATATTAAATTTTAAAATTGGTGATAGGGCTATTTCCAATATACACCTGGTTAGCCACCACATATAAGTAAGTTGGATATCTATCGCTAAGTATTATTTGTACGTAGATGCGTTTAGTGTATTGCCATTTTAGAGCACATCGTCATCTAGGACTGGGTGAAATTGTGGTCAAACGTTAAAAAACCTTCAAAATATAAAAAAAACAAGTCAGATGTTTTTAGCGATTTATCTATACATATAATAAAAATGAAGTGTCTGTATATAATATCAAAATAACGAATTGTTACTGATTGGATATGAACGTATACACGGTACTGATAACACGAAAACACAATTTTTAAAAATTTTGTCGGTCTGTCTTATTGTTTCTGGTAATCTCCGAAACGGCTGGACCGATATTGACAGAAATTTCACTGACGGATAGTTAAAATTACAGCGGGTGACACAGGTTACTTTATTTTAGACTAGCTGTCATCCGTGGCTTCGTCTGTAGTACTATCTCCAAAACGCTTGGACCTATTTTCATGGGACTTTCATTGACAGATAGCTGATCTTATAATAAATTATTTACAATTATAAAAAAACGTACGCAGAACTGCGGGCAACAGTTAGTAATAAATAAAGTTACAAATTCTAAATAATATTTACTATAAATACGAATGTGAATTTTTTTTGTTCGTTTGTCGTTATGCCTTCACGCCTAAACTGCTCAAACACTCATCGGGAAATTTTGAATACATGTTGTCAATTCATCCAGAAAAATACAATTCTCGGGGGATAGGTCAAATTTATATTAACTCGTGCGAAACCGCGAACAAATGCTAGTGTTAGTACCTTGGATAGGTTTTACTATCTTGAGTAATTGCAATGGAAGTTAAAATCGTTGTGGGTAGTCACGCTTGACGTGATTACTTCCATTCACCCGTTCCAACGGCATGCAGATTATATGTCACCACGTTATATACTATAGGACTAATAATACCAAAGTCTAAGAGCCTGGTACTCGATAACCCTGTTAATATTAATTATAAACTTCAAAGTTGTACAATATACGGACGTCTGTTACTCCCTCACGAAAAAACTATTGTACTTATTTTGATTAAATTTTGTTGTAATATAGCGTATATATCAGAAAAACGTATAAGTTAAAATATCAGGACAACTGTCATATAAGTTGGAAGAAATCCTACCACCTGAGAACTATCTCTTCATTCGCTGTATAAATAGTTAAAACAACTCGAATTTAGTGTATGGTGTCGTCTACACTAGTGATTATAAACTGCAAAATTCCAGCCTGTATTATGAAATATTGCAAAAATTATATAAGCAAAAATTCTTAAAGATAATGAATCAAATGTCATTCGTATTGCCATAACCACGAATTAATTAATATTTTTCAAAGATCAAACATTACGAAACCAAAAAAATATTGCGTTAAGAAATGATAAATGTAACATAGAATACCTCTATAACCAAGTGAGACAGAGACAGATATTATTACCGAGTAAGGATTAAAATTATGCCTAATAAAATTATGTACATAATACTGTAGGAAAGAGTAGTGTAAACTTTAATTATAGTATATATATTTTAATAACAATTACAAGGTTATAGTATAAAATTAAATCCAATGTGGGATTTTCAACAAAAAGTAATTGTTTTTTTTTTGTCTTGTTAAATACGATATTTACGTACAGTTTTCGGCAATCTTTTTGGCCGCTTTGAATGCAGCCGTAAGTACGGGTTAACGCATACCTACTATCGTCAAGAGTTTAGTACAAAATAAATTTTAAATATTATTATAGTAATCTAAAATTATCATCTGTTAATCTCTTGTTATCTCTATGCTATACACATAATATAATACGTATTTATTTATACCTAAATTTGTGCTTTGTGCATCTATATACAAAGGGTCAAAAAGCATGGGTGAATTATACAATATTATTTTTACTAGAGGATAAATAATTTTGCTGACATTATTTTTGAAATTAATCTTCGGGCGATAACAGTAATATAATTAACGCTAATAACGAGAAATGCGATAATTCCAAGAACGATAAACTTCGACGGATTAGGCTTTCTAAATAAACTACGTCACGATTCGTACAGATAAAAATGTTCTTTGTAATAATCCTAAAATAATAGCCTTTTATTAGGCTACGGTTTTATCAAAACAGTATATAAAGATGGAAATTCGGGGACATATTGACTTAAAACATTACTCCATGTAAGAGTATTAGTTAATAACTACACGGAATAAACGTTTAGTGAATGGAATTTAACCAATAGGAATATAAATTATTTTATGTAAGTGATTTATAGTACCCATTTAAAAAATATATTTAATTTATAGGTAAACGTTTTGACCACAATCTCACCTGATATTAAATGATGATGTGGTCTAAGATGGTGAGTCACGATTAACCTAAAGGGAGACTGGCTCTCAAGTGCAGCTGCCGGAACACACCAACAGATGCTTGGCGACAGATTTTCAACTTGAGGGTGGTAGCTAGCCAGACGGACTTAGAAAAAGCCCTACCACCACGCTATGGTTTCCTCACGATGTTTTCCTTCACCGAAAGCTCCGACTCAGTTGCTTGGATTCGAACCTACGTCCTTCGACGCTGTGTCCGAACACACTAGCAACTGAGCCATCATCGCTTCCATCCGTAAAAATGACGAGGGTAGTTTCGACGCGCGTAATATAAAACCAAAATTTTATTAACACCTTTTATGGATCCCAATACGTTACTTAAGCATTATGCAGGATATTTCAGTAACCAGGGTAAGGCCTGGGATAATGATGAACAGTTGAAGACTTTATTATGAAATATGATATGTAAATAAAACCTGAGATAAAAATGTGTATAAGATTTAAATATTTTTTTTGCGTATTGTATTGGGAACTCAGAACGGTGTTGAGTTACAGAGGCTTATATATAAATATAGCTTAATTTTGGAAAAAACATGTACACGAAGTTATATATAAGTATATATATACGAGTATATATACAAACTGAATGTATTAAAAAAATTATGTTAGTAGGTACATTAATACATTCTGTATACGAATTCGATGCGAATAAACAAAGAATAAATCATCGACCGTGAGAACGTAACACAATGAGGTTCTAAAAATAGCTCATCTTGAACTTCGTTGAAACGTTCGAATAATTACGGCGGCCTTCCAGAGATTTCCACCCTCCTTTATTGTAAGGTAAATACCGTACGTCGTGGTGCGTCATGGTGCATGCGAGCAGTGTTCTATTCAAGACATAGGACAGAATGTGAAGAAGAACAACAGGGAAGTAATCTTGAAGCGGACTGTGACTACAGCGTTATAATATAACTATAATATAGTTACGAAAGGAGAAGGCCTTAATTTGAAAATAATTTAAGTTATTAAAGCATCTCCAGAAACTTCTTAAGGAGTACGCTAGCGTTTCGGAAAAAGTTACCCAGCACAGCTTTTCTCCAGAGCTTTAACATGGAGCACTTTATAAGGGTGCCAATATAAAGGTCACAATCGTAGTGTTGCGATTGTCCAGAGATAATGATAATTATGTGACATCATGTGAACCCTCTGCTTATTTACTAGCCTTTGATATTAAAAGATAATGGATGCTATCAATCTCATTTCCAGACAAAATACGTTCTCAGAGTCCTAATTGCATTGCACAGTTTGTATGGCAATAGGAGATGCTAACTTATTTCGTGTACTTGGAGCCCACGTTTCGGGAATTTAAATACATATGGAACAAGTATAAATTTTGTTTTTGTTATGTTACGTAACTTGTATGACCTTGACGAAAAGTTAATATCAAAGTTGCGAAATAAGGAGCAAATAATTTAGACCCTTATGACGCTACGTTACCTACAGTACTTACATTTTGTACTCATAAGATGCCCGGCCGGTCTACTACTTTATTATTATAATAATGAAGAAAAGTTTGTGAGTCTGTATGATTATGAGATGTCTTGTTTTGAAACCACTGATCCGATTCTAATTATTTTTCAACCGACAGATATATACGTTCAAACTAACTTAAACTTACTATATCCTGTATACATATAAGAATATTATCTAAGTTAATATATCAATACACTTTTCCATAGGTGCTAAACAGTAATATTAAAATTTAGCAGGTGAAATTGAACTTCAGTCAAAGGGTTGTAAAGGCTAAAATAATAACTAGTGAAGACATAATTACAATTTAAAAAAATGATTCCAAACAAAACTTATAGTTCCTATGAAACTATATTCACGAAAACGAAGCCGCGGATGGCAACTAGTTTACTAATATACTCGACGCATACAAATTTCTAGATAAACGAGAAAGTTCGGGACGCTTGATGTTTGTCACTTTTTCACGAAAAGCAACTCAACTGATTTTGATAAAATAACAGAATAAAATGTCAGAATAACACATACGTTACCCTAGCTAGTATTATAAATTACATTATAATACATCTGTGCAAAACTTTTTAACATCGACTTCAGGAATACCCCAGATTTAGTACGAAGAGACGAGGGTATATAGAACTCTGTCACAATCTTCGTATATATATATGCTCCTTCGATCTTTTGGTCTTGATGGAGCAGTCGGCTATCAAATAGTTTGATAATTTTGTAAAGGATTTGATCTCAAGACATTTAATGGACTTTGATATTATCACGGCTCTCTGATTTGTACCTAAACCATCACCGAGGAATCTTTGGGACTCTATTAGGTAATGTTTAGGGAACGAGTCAAGGGGAAGGGAAGTGATTCGTATGAAATTGCGACCACATCTCTCTCTCGTTATATTGCTAATTCGAAACAAATGAAATGCGAAAACAATAAAATTAAATAAAGAAGTATTATAAATGCAACCGTGAAATTGTTTGTGTGTTATACTTTCACATATTAACTACTCAACCGATAATCATGGAAAGTTGCGTACACATTATTATGAGTACAGAAAACGACATAGGGTACCTTTTATTTAGCAAAAAGACAACGTTCTCGTGGGATAGGTCAAGTCTATTATAACGCTAGTAAAAAACCACGGGTATAAGTATATCGTTTAAATTGGACGAAAGTAAACTAAGTGAAAAAATGAATCAAGTAAAATGGAATAAAAGCGCACGCTGTAGACACCGTTAGAGGTGCATGATGATTATTGTATATAGTGTCATTGTTTATTTAAAGATACTAACGTAGACAAAGTCACGGGTGGCCGTTAGTACTGTATATACAGCGGATCGTTTATTAGTGTATATTTCTTATAGATAATTTGTTTAAATATTTTTTGATAGATAATTAATTTTTACTATTCATAATTACAAGAACATAATGGTGCATATTAAAAACCTAATTTATCAATATTTACGTTTTTTTTTAATTATGTCGTCATATCATGTAAATTCATTTTCGATTTGAGACGAGGTGACTGTTTCGAAAATCTAATCAATTACGGCTTTGAAAAATCCTTGATACAACAGCCTCCGGGGAATCAAAATTATCGTTAAGTTATAGACCTTCGCATCGAAACGATTACATTTAAATATTGTAGGAAATTCATTATACTCATTGTAGCTTTTAGTTTGCATTCTGCCAAGCCTACCGTCATAAGGCATTTTCTACCACCTGACCGGCGGTATTATGGTGTAAAAAAAATTATCGATAGTGCTAACATCGAAAAGAATGCTTAAAACAATTAATAAAATGGAATTTATATTTAAAATGAGTACAATTCAAAGTGTAGTTGAGATAAAAATACATAAATAATCTACAGAATATACATCACTAGCAGGACCGGCAGACGTTGTCCTGCCCTGATAATAAAAAAATAAATACTTATGTCCATGAAACGCTTAAGGCGGCTTGACTTTTTCCGGTTCTTTCAACAATTATCATTATATTTCAACCAATTTTCAAACTATATACTTAAACTTTCCCTGTGAATTACTCTATCTATTGGTGAAGACCGCTTTACAATCCGTTCAGTCGCTTTTGAGTTTATCGCGAACATCGAAACAGACAGACAGACGCGGCGGTCGACTTTATTTTATAATATGTATTGATAAATACATAGACAACGTAAACATACTCATATATACATACAAATAAATGCCAATAATGTTTATAATTAAAAAAATGTATATATACAATAGAAGTACGTATTGTAAAATCACAATCGATCTGTATCCCGTTTGTCAAACACATATTTTTACGATTACATTTTACTAGCTTCTGCTTACATTCTCACGGTCGTTGTAAGCGTGTTCGGACACAGCATCGAATCCTAGCAACTGAGTCGGAGCTTCCGGTGAAAGAAAACATCGTGATGAAACCAGAGTATGGTGGTAGGGCTTTTTTTGTAAGTTCCCCTGGCTAGGTACCACCGTTAAATTGAAAATCTGTCGCCAAGCACCTGTTGGTGTGTTCCGGCAGCGGCACTTGCACTTTAGCGTGACTACCATCTCAGACCACATCGTAATTTAGCATCGGATGAGATTGTAGTCAAATGCTAACCTACAAAGTATAAAGTAAAAAAAATAAAACCTTTTTACTGCATTAAAAGTACACTATGCTTTGTTCTTATACCAATGATAGCTTAAAATTGTATGCTGACCGGTTGAATAGTTAAGGCGTGAAATTGCAACAAACAAACGGATAAATAAAAACATTGAATTTATATAAGGACAACAGTAAAACAAAATCGGATTATTCAGTATATGAATTAATAATGTGATGTAGGTCATGTATGAATGAAAAGATTTATATGATACGACATAAATGTATTGACTTTTCGATTATTTAATACCACATTCACGATTTCGATTATAAACAGTTTTATAACTTCATGGTAAATACCCGTGTTATTTGAATTGTCTGCTGTTTTTAATGTTGTCATATTACATCTGTTACATTTTATCGCCACCTCCTCACCCCCCTCACCCCCCTCACCCCCCCCCCCCCCCATAGAAAATGTGTAATTACATTAAAATAAAAAAATAAAACCTATATCTGATAATAGAAGATTATTAAAACTGGTTTAGATGTTCCAAACATAGAATAAACACTTTGTGCTTATTACAAATATAACAGATTACAGAAAATTGAAATCTTCTCTTTTAGTAAAGGAAAACATCGTTATAATATGATTCTAGAATATTCTGTGATATTAGTTAAACATTTTTCAATTCATTCGAACGATTTCGTTGACAAGAACGAAAAAGGAAATCGGTTGTTAAAGAAAACAAAGAAAGCTTACCATTCAATTCTCTCATATCGTTCTACGTATTACCCGGTTAATTAAAAAATGTAATTTAAATAGTTCGTACCGAGATCGGCCGTAACGTTTAGACACCAGCGGCCGCGAGTTATCAACTGTGCACACCTAAAACATAGCCTGACTATATAGCCTAGATTAGTTCACCCACCAACCACTACGATCACAAGGATACTATGCAATTTTACATTATATAACTTGCAATAAACTTAATATATTAACGACATTAATGATACACACAAATGGACTTTGAATTTTAACACGAATTCAAATACGTAAATCCTCTGTATCAACTGTCGTTACATAATTTATTTTTCTTAATTTTATACCATTAATAAAAAGTGTTTTTAATCGCGAAAGGTTAATATCTAGGTTGTTGTGTTTTTTCAGCTATTCAGTCCAGTACTAAAGAGTCAGTTATATACAATAACGTTATTTTATATACAGACATGTTGCTGGTAAACTTGGATTTCTGACTAAACTAGTTCCGACTGGCCAAATGTAGGTAAAGTAAATATTATTACGGGGAAAACTAGCTTCATTCGGAGTTTTTTTCTATTCATGTATTATATACGTCTGAGACAAAAATTAAAAATATTTATTTTCAACATTTATGTATATTTTAACTAAGAATATAAATGCCATAGTAAGTGTATTTGTTTGTTACGCTTTCACACTTTAACTACTCAAGCCATAATTATTCAATTTTACAGGCACGTTGTCTAACGTACATTAAAGGACATAGTATACCTTTCATTTAGAAAAAAAAATATTTCCGTCGGATAGTACTAATTTATAATAACGCGCGTGTAGAAGCAAGCACAGGCTAGTAAATATATGAAAGGAATGTTGATATTTATATATCTAAGAATAATAACTCTAGCAACATTTAAATGATTATCATCAAAGTTAACATACCCAAGTGTTTTTTCACAGAAAAGGTTACTATAACTCGTGACTAAGCGACTTTCCGTTAATTTCTGTACTGTTCAATCAATGGTGCTGAAAATTTGGTAAACGTAGATATTTCAACACGAAAAATGTTTACACATTAGCCATTTTACTATAACCTTTTTTTTATATTATAGGGGGCAAACGAACAGGTGGGTCATCTGCTGGTAAGTGATCACTGCCGTCCATAGACACTAGCAACACTAGGGAAGTCGCAAGTGCGTTGCCGGCCTTTTAATATATCTGGGCCTCCGGCGCTCTCACTGACTGAACGAAACGCAACAGTGCAAGCACTGTTACTTCACGTCGACTTTCTGTGAGAAGGTAGTACTATCCCGGACGAGCCGACCCATTCATTCTGAAACCAGTAATAGTTTCAGCGTAGCTTTACCACCTAGAAATTTATTATTATATTTATTATAATATTCTATATATTAATGACACAGGTATGTCGTCGAGGGACAGTCCCATCAGATCGAAATACACCAAATACATTTTTGAAGTAAAACTTCTATACGCAATCTTGACTTAGGAAGTAAGCTGGTGAACTCGTGACGAGACCGGTACTAAAAGTGTGATCGGGCGAGAAAACGGAAGTTGAGAGGGATATATAAGTTAGTGAAGATAGAAACAGAGAGACAGAGATAGTTACGTTTCGTATATTACTGTAGCAGCAAGAGAAAGAGGGCGAGCGTATATTTAAGACACAGTGCAGGCGTATTGTATGTATAGTCAAATATAGGTGGCGCTCGGGTGTCCCGAACCTCTTCCGCATCCTCTGCCTCGATTTCGGCTAAAGCTCCGGCCGCGGAACCCGCGGTTGCGGCTAATAAGCCACGCCCTCCACCTCCCGTCACCTTCCGTGACAAAGCTCGTTGGGTAGAAATCTCGGAAGACCTTAAGTCCAAACAGATTTACTACACGTCCGCCGTTAACACCGTTGCCGGCATTTCTATTAGAGTCTCGGCCCCCGATGAGCATCGCCAGCTCACCAAGTACTTCCGGGAGCAAAAACTCCCTTTCTTCACTCACGCTCTCAAGGATGAGCGCCTACTTCGTGCCGTCATTATTGGAGTTCCTTCTGAATTCTCTACCTACGATATCTCCGATTGCCTGAACGGTCAGGACTTCCCAGTCCGGAGTGTACATCGCATGTACCACCCCCGTACGAAGGCCCCCTTCAACTTGGTACTGCTCACACTGGACCGTACTGTGGAAGGTAAGGCCATTTTCAGCCTCACCTCTGTATGCAGCCTCTCCCGTGTCTTCGTAGAGCTCCCTCGCAAGTCTTATGTACCCTCGCAGTACATAGGCCTTGCGAGGCAACTGCAACTGCAACTGGCAACTGCCAGGCGTACGGTCATTCCGCCCGGCACTGCCACCTACATCCCAGGTGTGTTAAGTGCCTCGGGGATCACTCCACTAGGGAGTACCCCCGCACTCCTGAGTTCACCGAGCCTCCCAGCTGCCTCCTCTGTGAGCAACCGGATCATATCGCGAACTATCGTGGATGCCCCCGCGCGCCCCGCACGACACGCCTCCACCGCGGTGGACGTGCGACCCACTCCAGGGCACACGCCCCGTCGTCTCGGACGCAACCGCCACCGCCTCCACCCATACAAAGCCAGAAGGCTTTCCCTGACCTGCCGGACACCTCCAGTGCACCGGCAGCATCCGCACTCGCGTCAAGCGCGCTCTTTTGGCGCGTAAGACCTTCCCCGCCAGCTCCTTCGGCTCCTAAAGCCAATCCCCAGCCTCAGAAGGCTCAGTCCACTCCTGCGCCACCTACCGTGTCTTCCGTTTCAACTATCGGTATAGACTGGATACCAACTCTTGTTTGTTCACGATGTTCAGGAAATACTTGCTTTCAACGCGCTCGCCAATAGTAGGTCTGAGCTCGGGGTCTTAGCATTCCCGGCCGTTGCGACTACGTTACAACGTCTAACCCGCGCCGCGCATTATCAAATATTCGCAATAATCATAATATCAGTTCGAACCCGCGTGTTCATATACATTAGATCGATACATTAGGAACTCGTACGTTGTTGTATAGTTAAGTTGGCACCGCGCCCATTGTTCTGTATTTTTCGCTCGATGTCCTCTTAAAAGATGCGTGTTTGCGCCCACGCACGTGACTCTCTCTGCTCACGCCGCCGTGAGCGGGGTGTGAAGATACGATCCCGCATACTCGTCTCGTTTTTCTCGTAACAACTCGAGCCTAGGTTTGTCCCTCGGTATGGAGCCCTCGAATATGTTACTCGCGCGAATAAAGTGACTCTCGCTAGTTTTTCATTTACACAGATCACCCCACACACGTGCACTTATGGTGTCTTATGGTATTTTGCTGTGGGAGACAAACACCAGGAGGTAGACACCATATTTTTATTATAAAAATGGGTAGTAATATATAATACGAGATCTCGCGAACCATTAAAAATTCGGTTAACTCTGCTCTCCCAATACATTAATGATATTTTAATCTATGTCCGCGAAAACTTTGAAAAAATAAATTTCCTAAAGGACAGGCATGACTTAAACACTAGAAACAGTGAGAAACTGGTCATCTCATATTTCAGATTCAGTAAGACCAGTACCAGTAACACATAAGTAACAGTGTTAGGTTCTACCATAAAGTCCTAAAGTACTTTACCGATTGACCGGACAGTTTGCTGAAGCGCCATGTCGCTATATTATAAGATGGATCAATATGTGAACAATTATGATAATGATGTCAGAATTAATACTACGCTCTGTGCGTCCGCTAAAACCGATTGTAACTTTATTATTAAAAATATGTACGTTGAAATTAAGTAAATATATCTGCATTATTTTCCAAGCCAGTGGTAATTTTGGAGTTCGTAAGCGACTTGTTAGAGCCTAAATTGAATAATGTATTTTAGATTTTAAATGTGTTGTTAGTTATGACTACTGAACTGAGCTTCTCGTGTTGTGGCTACGTCATGTTTTATTACTGTGTAAGAGTCTTGTTACCGCAGATAAAAGTTCTGTCTATCTATCACTCTTAAGCTACTTCGTGTTTTTACCAATATATTCCTTTCTAATTTTTAGTTCTCTTCTATCTTTAGTGCTAATAACAGTTCTGAATATATTCTATGTTTAATATATCTAATTTTAAAACAAACATCACTTTTACATACTTTCCTTTCATTTGCAATCTTTTAAGGTTGCATGCACACTCTCTAAGTAAATTACATATTTCTTCGCTTCAATCATTTTGGACTTACTTTAGTCTCTTTTTTATTTTAATATTTTTTATTCAAATTAAACTGTCTTTTAAAAGTATTTATAAATAATGATCGTTAATCTTCTTATAACATTATCATTGTAAATGGAGGTGTTAGCATATTTCTCAAAGTCGTGCTGTAAACTGGGTAATGTGACAGCGAGATAAAATTTTAATAATATAGACAGAACCTTTGTTCGCTTAATAAGAGCTACTTATTAAGTCACGAAAACTGTCGCTTATTTGTTAACAGACGTGTCTTACTCGAATTCAAGTATTTGGATCAGACATAACCCACATAATAATATGGTTGCTAGCATCCGTCCCACGCTTGCTAGTATAACTATAATTGTTGTATAGCATAAACCAATTATATGAATTAACTGATGTCTCATGTACTGAACCTGCGGACACTCATAAATCAGTAGCAGAAATATTAATCCATAAACAAATAAATGTAAGGTACCTATTTCACATTTGATGATTTTCAACATCATCTCTATATAAATAACAATAATTCATACCTTGTTTAATTGTATTTGAATATTAGCGTCTGTCCACTAATTTTCTAGAGTAAAGTAAAGTTTTGGAGTGATTGTCGTAAACCGCTATATTATATATCTTTTTAAACGTTTAATAAGGATCCCCAATATTATAAAAATGCAGTTACTCTTCATTGTTTCACCATATTAACGATAATAATAGCAGTAATAAAGTTTGTTTTGAATAGTTTATTTAATAGTGCTTTGCTACAAAGAGATATAAAATATATTAATTACCGTGGATGTGCACAAATTACTAAGACCTTCAAAAATGCAAGATTGTGTTGAAATACAATTTAGCAGATATTCGATTTGTTAGTTCAGTAGACCACTTCTAACCATCAAGATGACACGGGTGGAATTTTGATTTGTAACGAGTTGTTCGGTAATGGAACTCAGCAACATATATCACTCCGAACAGCTGTTCAGAACACTCCCCGTGGTAGATTTTATAATAGACGCAAAGTGACGCAACGTGCCTACGAAGCGTCGAGGGGTTAAGGAAAGCACCCGGTCACCGACGATTCGAACCGTTCTCTGCGTTAGATTTGGTCTAAAGAATGTTGATGGCAGTGAGGCGCTCCGTCCCAGAAATGTGAACAAGTGTCGCTCAAGTGACGCGATAAATTTCTAAAAATTAACATTAGACTATTAACATTCAACGAGGACAAGTCGTAATACGAGACTCAGGCTCATATTAACATATTTAATCGCTTTTTATTATGCATGTTTGTATGAAATTTAATTGGGTGTTGAAGGAAAATGTAATCTTGAAATGAAAAGCGATTAATCTCACGGTATTTTATATTACCATATGGCCTTACCCGATAGGCATTTAAGTATTGCCCATTATTGCAACAGATATAATATTAATTAGTTAACTGTGCGCACAGTTTCTAAGCACACTTGTATAGCCTTCGTCAATGTTTTTGGCCACTCTGAATATAGTCGTAAGTTTAAGCTTGTGTGTAACATACTCAAGAGTTTAATACAAAAAAAAAAAGTAAAATTATTATAGAAATATAAAATTGGCATTTATTTATTTTTAAGCTATCATGATGATGATATTGTATACATATAATAAGAATTTATACATAAATTTGTGTCCTACGCTACTATATTCAAAGCGGTGAAAAAGTTTGGCGAGGATTAATTATTATTTGTTCCTAATATTATTCTTTGCAATGAATGCTTCTTGTAACAAATAGTTGAAGATTCTCTTTACTCATATATCTACGCCGACCAATTTTCATAGCGTTTGGTTGGAGTATATTGGAGTTTATGTACTGCAGCGCTACCTAGTGACGAGTTAGAGTAAAACGGATATCACAAAAAGAGCAGTTGTATCAACTTTTTTTTTTTTTTTTTTTTATATTATAGGAGGCAAACGAACAGGTGGGTCACCTGATGGTAAGTGAACACCGCCGTCCATAGACACTCGCAACACCAGGGGAGTCGCAAGTGCGTTGCCGGCCTTTTAAATATGTGGGCCTCCGGCGCTCTCACTGACCGAACGAAACGCAACAGTTCAAGCACTGTTACTTCACGTCGGCTTTCTGTGAGAGGGTGGTACTACCCCGCGCGTCGGGCGAGCCGACCCATTCATGCTACAACCAGTAATAGCTTCAGCGTAGCTCTACCACCTACAAAAACTTTCATGGTGTTCGGTTATATATCGACATGTATGTATTTCTAATATAATATTTTAAATCAGAAAACTTGTGAGGATGGACGGATGCTTGTACCTCTTCCACGCGAACAATACTACATTGATTTTTATAAAACTTTACATTAATACAGCTTATATTTGTACATCAGAATAATACATAGACTATAATTTATAAAAGTAATGTTTAAATTGACCATAATCTAACAAAAAGTTAAAAATCCTGCGATCTGAGAGCTATCGAGATACGTACGAGAGCGTACGCTGTATAAACCGTTTGAGTTAAATGAATATAATGTATGATGTCATTCATCATTTATAACGATAATTTTAATTAATTATTATTATCACGTGAAATGGAAATACGAATTATCGTGACGTCATAGCTTCCGAAACATGATTAGTAAAACATATTTTCTTCTTCCACTCTCCTTTGCCAGCTATCATCTCAGTATTCACACCAGTACTATAATACACAAATCATTCTTTACAGAATCCATCCATACTTTCTTTGGTCGTCCTTTACTCCTATTATATTCATCATCATATTCAGTCAAACCTGTTGCATTCATTCATCTGTCCTATTACTCCTCAACTCCCCTGTCACTAGTACTATTTTTAATCTTTCTCTGATTTACTCATTTCTAAATTTATCGATTCTGGCTATACCATACATATATCGTAGCATTCGTATCTCTATAACTTGCCATCGTTTATTCACAAATTAATAATTTTTCTGTTTTTTTTTTTTTTCGAACTGACCTACACTGCTAGCCAATAAGGCCTTTACAGTTCCACCGGACTACGATTTTTTCTGTCTAAACTACTATTATAATGAGAATTATCTGTCGTCAAGCACCTGTTGGTGTATTCCGGCTGCTGAACTTGAGATCCAGTTTCCCTATAGCTTTAGTGTGACTACCATCTTAGACCACACGATAATTTAACATCAGATGAGATTGTGGTCAAACGCTAACCTATAAAGTATAAAAAAAGAGAACAGATTTGTTTTCTCATTTCATTCAAAATGTACATTAACATGATCAAATGCTTCTTATCAACATACTAAGAAAAAAAAAGCAAACAATTATCGTATTTCACTATAATTTAACCCGCGATATAATTGATATATATGTATATATTATAACGATGTATACAAAAATGTTATCGAGATACAACTAAACTCGTAAGAAATAATGACGGGCGTTTTTTTGTGCAGTAGGATAAGTAATAATAATACAAGATGATGAAGGAAATTGATCTCATCTTGGTAAGTAATCTTGTGATGTAATCGCTTATATAACTGAACGTTGAATTATTGTGTATTAAGCGCGTATTTGGGGGCGTAACCTATTTATTCTTTATGAGTAATGACTCACCATTCTCAAGCCCTTTGAAGGTCGTTATCAATTAATCATTTATTTCCATTTCCGTACTAATTGTTACTTCCTATAGGCTTTTTTCATACTAGGCGATGCCCGTCACTTTATTTTCTACGTGTTTTATCTGGGCTAATTGTAATAATTTTTAATTGTAAATTTTAACTATACCATTTAACCGCTCTATCCCTTTTCCTCACTTTAAGTTATTGCTGTTAATTTTTCTCATTACTGCGTCTACGGAAAAAAGAATTATATGTAATGTAATTAAATTTATGTATTTGCCTAAAATCAATTCAACCATTTCGGAGATATTAGGTCGGACAAACAACAGGCAATTCAAATTCATTGATATGCATTGATTTGTCGTTTCCACGCAGGTTTAGTGTTTCTTGATAGTAAAGTTCATTAAAACTATCATTACTCGGCTATTATAGGCGACATGATATATATATATATATTCTATGAGTCATTTAACATACATACTATAAACTATCGAACATTCACACGTAAAATGTTCCAAAATTAATAGTTTGAAATTAGTGTATTATATCTACACACATCATAAAAATAAAGCGAAAGTATGTAATATCAAATAACATTCTTTTACTGACTAGATATGAAAGTGTATAAAAAGTAAAGCGTGAGTGTATGTTCGATCGTCCATTTAACTTCACGGAGTTTTACGAATATTTTCTCGGGTGTGTTCGATGTTACGTACTTTGCCGATTATTGTTTCGTGCCGCTATCGGACCACGACTGCGACGATGACTCAGAGAAGGATTCTGATATGGACCTCGACTCCACTCTAGCTGAAAATGACAGTTTTTAAACAGTCACGCGCCACGACTGCGAATCCGTCAGATAACGACTCCGTCGCGGGAATTTCCATCCCCAAGCAGTCGAGTGTAGGTGGCGCTTAGGTGCCTCAAGTTTCGCCCTCGCCCTCTGTCCCATCCTTGACTCAAGCTCTGGCTACGGATTCCGCAGTTTTGACTAAGAAGCCACGCCCCGCGCCTCCAATCACGATTCAAGACAAGGCATGCTGAATGTGGATTTCAGCGGCCTTAATGTCTCGTAAAATGCATTATACCTCCACCGTCAATATGATTGCCGGTATTCTGGTTAAAGTTTTTTTTTTTTTATTATAGGGGGCAAACGAACAGGTGGGTCACCTGATGGTAAGTGATCACCGCCGTCCATAGACACTAGCAACACCAGGGGAGTCGCAAGTGCGTTGCCGGCCTTTTAATATATGTGGGCCTCCGGCGCTCTCACTGACCGAACGAAACGCAATAGTGCAAGCACTGTTACTTCACGTCGGCTTTCTGTGAGAGGGTGGTACTACCCCGGGCGAGCCGACCCATTCATTCTGAAACCAGTAATAGTTTCAGCGTAGCTCTACCACCTACAAAAAGAATTTAATGGATGGTACTGACAGGCATTTCCAATTTGATCCATGGTCCAAAAGGCAACAAGTTGCGCCGGCCGGACCACCTACACGGTTACTACATTTTCGCTTAGTGTATTTTTTATTTTGTGGGGTAATTGTTCAGATTGAAGGCTCATAGCGTGTTATGATATAGCCTAAAGGTCTTCCTAATGAAATAGGCAATAAAATACATAGCACTGGTGATTTCAGAGAGCGCATAAAAAAAATCATAGTTTTAGTTAGTACATAATTTTTTATTGAGTTTGTACAACATTTAATTGTAATCTATTACAATCAATTATCTGTAGAGCGTATTTTGGGCCTCTCATCTCTTTAATTGTATCATAAGTTATTTCTTCATGACACCACATAGTTTACTGGCATAAAGTTTTTGTGATCTATTTTGTTTTGTGAGAACAATAGTATGTTAACATTATATAACGTCTCATTTACATATTACGTTTATTCCGAAGGCCTTCCACTTAAACTATACATATAATAAGAATGTAAATCCAACGTGTCTGTACTTTTTTTTATTTTTGAGAAAAAAAATTGTTGCTGGTGTCTAGGAATAAGTAATAAAATCCATTTCGATCATTTTTAGAAATTTCTGTCTGTCTATCTGTTTGTTTGAACAGGCATCACTGGTAAAGTACTAGGTTTCTGATAAAACTCTAGCAAGACAATAATCAAGCCTATTCCGGAGCAACATAAATTTTTTGTTTCATTAAAATCGGTTAACTCTATCAAAAGTTATTGCAATTTTAAAGAAGACGTGAGTTAAGTACGAGAGAAATATAGATAAGTAAATGGACTTTATCCTCATTGAAAAACCAGGGTGTTTTAAGCCATAAATAATCATTATGATAGTATTATATTACTAAGACATTGAACGAAGGAAAAATGGTGAATATTTTAGTTGCACATAAATAAATATTAATAACCTAAGAAGTTCAGTAATTAATTAATATGCATTATTGCAAATAGATGGCGCTCAACCGCCATTTTCTAAATCTATTACTACTATAATATACATTCTAAAAAATGGCCAATTACATAAATCACATGTTTCTATAAATTGAATAACTTACTTTGTATAAGTAAAATACGATTTATAGTTTTCGATCGCATAAGGTTTATGATTAAATTTGTAAATTTCTAATTAGTTTCGTGTTGTAAATATTACAAGTTATTGAACCTTATCACTTTTTATGTCAATTTTTTGTTATAATAAAAAACTAAAGAAACTAAACTTGTTCATTGAACATAAATGTAAGAAAATATCGTCTTTAGAAGCAATAACAGACTACATTTTTGACGACAACAGATGGCGCTAAACTTATAATTTTACTGGTGTACTGTCGTAAGAATATAAGGAAGAGTATAAATAACAATAAGATAATTTCTGTGTTTTTTAGGTTTACTTCGAATTATAATTGAATACTTAGTTCCTTACTAATAAACGCTTTGAATTTATGAATACTTTTTGGTTTATCGATTAGGGAGCTTGTATATTCTTCCAGCGGTACCGTGAAGAAAAAAGACTGCAGGCAGTGCAAATAAAAGAAAGGATAACATAAAAATGAGCTATGTGAAGTATATATGAATGAATATTATAAGCCCTCTGCTGATTTTTTTAGACTCAGATCTCAAAATAGCAGATTATGTTTTCAATTATTTTTTAATTTCACTACATCATACATTGTAAATTTCATGGCTTAGTAAAAAAAGGTTCGTACAAATGAAAAAATTATTTAATGATACATTTTACATGAAAATTATCATTTTACAATTCATCATTTGTTATTTTTCAAAGCTTTGTAATAAATCAGGTATTTTTTAAGCGTATGCTGCCAACAGTCTATTGACCTATGCCTCAGGTCTACATTCGTTTGTATAGAACTTAAATATTTATGGTTTTGGACAGTCCAGGGATTAATATTGTTTTTACAGTTGTTAAATTAGAATATTAGTGCTATGTTACTCCTATACCTGCGTGTATCGTCCCGAAGTTGTGTCCATGTTCGCAATAACTTTAGGTGTGGGCACACATACACGTTACCGTCGTATGTTACGAACTATCTGACTGCATGACGATAGATACAGCACGATAGCATGGCCCATGGTTTTTATACACATGAAAGTAACTTGGAAGCACTAATTTTTAGTTATTATTGAAGTGACAAAGGTGTGTGACCATTATTAGTTTTTAGCCTGACCCTTTACATTACAAATATACAATATATACAGATATAATTCAGATTGTTTAATTAATCAGTGTTTTGTATTCTGTTCCACGAGGACGAAATCGCGGGCACAGCTAGTTTTGTATAAATGTGTAAAATAGAACAAAAAAAAAACTAATGGATAGTATATCCATGCCTAAATTAATAGATTACATTTAATTTCAATTAATTGGCAATACGTTTCAAGTTATTGGTGTTGCTTTCGATTATATAATTAATTCAATAATTCCTTGATATGTATTCTACAAGTTTTAGTTTTGTAAAAGTGCCTACATACTGGCAATAGCGAAGTTACTTATTATTATTATTATTTTTATGCGATTGGAGGTAAACGAAGAGACGGGTTACCTGATGGTAAGTAATCACCGTCACCCATGGACACCTGTGACATGAGAGGCATCGCAGATGCGTTGCCGGCCTATAATGTTTCTTGAAGGTTTGTGGGTTGTATAGGTCCGTAAATGCTGCCGTTGGGAGTTCATTCCAGAGGGTCGACATACGTAGGAAGAATGCACGTGAGAACCGCACAGTAGACGGCTACCAACCATCGAGATGACATTGGTGGAATTCGTTTTATGGCGAGTCATTCGGTAATGGAACTCAGCAGTAGGTATCAGTCCGAACAGCTCTTCACAACATTCTTCATGGTAGATCTTGTAAAGGACGCAAAGTGACGTAACATTCCTACAAAGCTCCAAAGTGTCGAGCCTTAAGGAAATCCCCCGGTCGTCAACAATTCGAGCCGCTCTCCTTTGGATTTGGCCAAAAGGAAGTAGATCGCATTGGGGCACTCTGGCCTAGAGATGAGAACAGTATTCCATGTGTGGACGGACTTGCGCCTTATACAGCTAAAGGTGGTGAACCGGTGTGAAATACCGTCCTGCTCTGTTAAGGGCACCTAACTTTTTTGAGGCCAGTTTTGCTCTACCTTCCAAATGATCAAGAAACTGAACGTCGTTAGATATGTCGATACCGAGGATACTAAAATTAGGCTCAGCAGCTAGGGGAACTCCTTGAAAATTAGGGATTGCGTCAAAAGGGGATTTTTTGGCGGTGAAGGCGCATATCTGTATTTATGTGGGGTTAAAATCGACTAGATTTTGTTGAGTACGCTCCAATGAGGTCTCTATCTCGAACACAAGTTTGATCCAGCACTGGTTAATGCATTCCCGAGAAACACCTGCACGACTGGTATATAGAGCATCCACAGTACTATCGTCTGCATAGCAATGAATATTACAGATGTTCAACATTTCATTGATATGCAGAAGAAATAAGGTAGGGGATAGCACACAGCCTTGCGGAACTCCAGCGTTCACGGGATTGAGATCCGAGCATGCACCGTCAACAACGACTTTTATGCTCCGCTCCGTGAGGAAATTGGAGACCCACTTGCGTAGTTTCTCGGGAAGTCCATATGAAATAATCTTCGAGAGAAGCGCTTTGTGCCAGATCCGATCAAAAACCTTAGCGATATTCAAACTAACAGCCAGGGCCTCCCCCTTTTTTACTACTGCTTCCGCCCATCTGTGAGTCAAAAAGGCTAGAAGATCACCAGCTGAGTGGCCTTGACGGAAACTTCGGAAACGGATTCGTCTTTCCTCCGCAATGTTGGAAAGGATGACTGGCAAAAATTCCCAAGGACAGTTTTGGAGAGAGACCGAAGGGAGACGAATCAATCTCTCACCAATTCTGTGAATAAAAGCTGACTTAGCCAAGGCGATTGCTCTTTTGTAAGACCTGGAGGCAAAATTGTACTCCTTCTTTAATGCGCTAGTGTTTACATCCTGTGACGGCAGAGCCTCAACCCAGGCTCGGTAGCATTTCTGCTTCCAATGGCAGGCCATTCTACAGGAGCGACCGAACCAAGGTTGAGATCTGCCTCCGACGGGCACTATGAAGCTCGGGATAAACGATCCCATCTCCTGGAATATAATGTCGGTTATGATGTTGGCGATGGCATCAGGATCATCCAGCGAGAAACAAACATGGGTAAGAAGCAAAGAAAGTTCATATCCCATCCCAGTCTGCTGATCTATAGTGTCAGACTTGGCGTCTGCTCGCAGGGCGCGAGCGAAGTGGACGTATAAGAGATATAGTTGTCCGAACCAAGCAATGATCCGACGTTCCTTGAGGAGCATTAACGTTTACCTGATAATTGTCCGGATGAGAGGTCAGCAAAAGGTCCAACTGTGAAGGCATATGGTTCTCCACATCGAGTACTCGCGTAGGCGAGGTCACTAATTGTGTGAGGGAGTATGCCAAAGCAAAGTCAACTACAAATCTCCCCGCGTAGTCGCTGGTACGTGAACCAAGCCATTCAGCGTGGTGGGCGTTGAACTCGGCAAGAACCACGATTTCTGCAGAGGGAATCTGATGGAGAATTGAGTCGGTCATCATTTGGATATGCTTCATAAGGCGATTAGTTTCTAAGTCACCGCTATGCGACCTGTACATTCATGCATAGACGCGCGGGTGATCTACGCAATCCACACGAATAATGAGAAAAGAGAGATCTTGACCTTCAAGATTGGCCAGGCGACGGACGCAAATATCCTCCCGGACAAACGCGCAAATCCCGGCTCAGGGTACGAATGCGTACTCAATGTTATAGCCAGGATATCGCAAGTATACAATGTCAGACGGAGAAGATATCTGCGTCTCAGTTAGGAACATCAAGGTCGGATTCTCCGTCTCAAGGTGGTAGTGGAGAGAATTAAAGTTCGAGTGGATTCCCCTTATGTTGCAGAAATCCACGCGTAGCGTGAGAGGGGTTTGCTGACGATTTTTCCGTTTCGTTGCCTCTGGCCGAAATAATAAGCGGACTTTTGCCCACCCCAGAATACGAAGGGCAGCCTGAGTGGGCACGCTCAAAGGGGAATTCTCCTCCACATCGAGTGTTGGCACCCCCCTGGGGTAAATCTCTTTTTAAAACCGCTATCATATTTTGGAAGAGGAGGGGGAGTGCCTTCGGCGCTCTCACTGACCGAAGGAAACGCAATAGTACAAGTACTGTTACTTTAAGCCGATTTTCTGTGAGAGGGTGGTACTACCCCGGACGAGCCGGCCCATTCATGCTGAGATCCACATAGGAATACAGCATGGCTCTACCACCTACAGAAAAAGAAGAAGAAAGAATTTTTTTGTGTAGTGATACACTACGTGTATGATACATGATTGATGATAATACAGTTTGAGATTTTTTTATGATATTTATTAACTCGCTACTGAGTAGTCTTAGGTCTTTCTTGACGGAATATCGTATTTCATGTCGCTTCACCTTTTAATTAGATTTCTGTTTTTAAAAATATCTTCAAATTTGATATCGTTGAATCATACAATTGTTTCAAGAATTGCTATATCAGAAGTCTAGACGAAAATAGTTATAATCAAAATTTTATTTAGTTTCTATCTTCATATTTTTATAAGGAATATCCAGTAGATACTTGATTTTCTTAAAATATGTAAATTATTATGAACAGTTCTTATAAGAATAAAACTATTGTTATTTAATGTTAACGTGTTTTTTTCGTTAACCGGATTTTTCATAATATGTTTTTTTTTTATAATTTTTAATTATATTTGCCTCTAATTTAATTTGTTAAGAACTAGTTTTGTTGTCAATATAAAAAGTAATCTTCCCGGGAATCCCTCGGTCAGACCTACATCATCCCGAACGATGATGTAGGTCTGACCGAGGGATACCCGGGAACATGACTTTTTATCTGGATGAACGGTGCGCTAACCCTATGTCCATTTCAACAAAATTTAATAACAATGTGTGGAGTAGTTAAGACCTGAAAATATAATGAACAAACTAACACTCGCATTTATAATATTAGTAAAGATATAAAAGGTAATGTTCTGATGGAACGGTATGGCCCAGTTCAAGGTACTAAAGAAAAAGATTTGAAATAAGAGGTACATGTCGTCTGTTAGTGTTATTTAACTTTTTTTTACAATACTGGTGCAGGTTGCTCGTGATGATATCTGGTTGAGAGACAGGGCTTTTGGCTCAGCGGCGGCTGAGACCATTGGCTGCATGTGACTGGCAGAGCCGACGACAGTGATGGAGGATGCAGAAGGTTCAGGCTTCGGCTGAGATTCGCCTTCTTTTTATTACTGGTGTCCGGAGACTCACACTTGTGAGAAAGTATTCATAAATATTAAAACACTTCCAGGAGTCATTATCGTTCACGCTATAATTTTTTTTTTTTTATATTATAGGGGGCAAACTAACAGGTGGGTCATCTGATGATAAGTGATCACCGCCGTCCATAGACACTAGCAACACCAGGGGAGTCGCAAATGCGTTGCCGGCCTTTTAAATATGTGGGCCTCCGGCGCTCTCACTGACCGAACGAAACGCAACAATGCAAGCACTGTTACTTCACGTCGGTTTTCTGTGAGAGGGTGGTACTACCCCGGGCGAGCCGACCCATTCATGCTGAAACCAGTAATAGCTTCAGCGTAGCTCTACCGCCTACAAAACATCTTTACTAATTGTTATAAACACCAGTTCTGCTGTTAAGGTATCGTATATAGTATTTTATTTCAAATCAATAATTGTTAGATAATACATATATTAAATTCACCTCATACTTATCGTAAAAAACGCAAACTTGTTTATAATAGTACATTATACGGGCACGCGGCTATTAACGAGCGAATCACAAATTGTTTTTTATAATCTTTTTTTAATGTCCGACATAGAAGATGTAGCGAGTTACTTCGTATTTCTATAATTTTCTGATTTGTAAATTATATGTTATGTTATATTACGTTTATAAACAAAAAAGTTACGTTGGGAAAATAATATAAATTAGTGGCCATCCAGTGGTCGTTAATCAACTATTTATAATAAGGAGTTCAATTTTTTTTCGTTCCACGTTTCTTTATTTGTAAATGATAAACTGTATTGAGTATTACAGAAATATTGAAAAATGACGAATAGAGACTTTTTAATGCTATTGGAGGCAAACGATTGGACGGGTTACCTGATGGTAAGTAATCACCCCCACCCATGGACATCTGCGACACAGAGCCATTACAGATGCGTTGCCAGCGTCTGAGGAAGGAGCAGGCTCATTTCATGATGGTATGTGGGTTGTATTGGTTCGGAAACGATGTTGCTGGGAGTTCATTCCAGAGGGCCGATGAAAGTACGTGTACGAGAACCGCATAATAGACGACTTCCAATAATCGAGATGACATTGATGGAATTTCATTTTATGGCGAATCATTTGGTAATGAAACTCAGCAGCGGGTATCAGTCAGAACAGCTCTTCAGAACACTCTCTGTAGTAGATCTTGTAGGACGCAAAGTGACGCAACGTTCCTACGAAGCTCCAAAGTGTTAGGCCCTAAGGAAAGTACCCGCTCTCCGTTAGATTCGGTCAAAAGGAAGTAGATAGCAATGGGGCGCTCCGGTCCAGAGATGAGAACAGTATTCCATGTGTGGACAGACTTGCGACTTATACACCTGAAGGTGGTGAACCGATGTGAAATACCGTCCTGCCTGTGTGACACGTAACTTTTTTGAGGCCAGTCTTGTTCTACCTTGTAAATGATCACCAAACTGAACGTCGGTAGATATGTCGATACCAAGGATACTAAAATTAGACTCGTCAGTGGTATGGTTAAAATTAATTTATAATTTATTTTTTATAACACTTATAGCTTGTCAATAGCTAATAAGCAAAAAAGTGAAGAAAATTGGTTAATAAAAATGGAACAAACTATTGAACTGTTTTGTATATATGCTAAACGGAGATGGCATATAATATCTCGTACAATTAACATTTACCATAATGTATGACAACATGTATCACACAGTTGTCATATCATAACTGGTATTATCAATAATCATTTTCCCTTACACTATTGGCTCGTTCAATAAGGTCAACTCTATCAAACTATCGCTCACTCTGTATCGAACACGAAGTACGTGACAGTCATTTTTATTTTTAATTATCATGCGAGCAAAGGTGATTCTTTCATACATCCTACATGTATTTTCTGAATTCAAATAGAAAAGGTTTAGGTGGACGATGCAATAGTTAATTAAATTATCTTGTAAAGGCTCGTTGGTCAATTAATTTTTACAATATCGATATTAGTTTTATGGACATTCTTCGGTGATGAACTGTTTGAAGAAAAACTTAAATATGTTAAGTGAATATTTAATAAGATCATTAGAAGTTAAGTTTATTAAGTTAATCTTTTACATTTGCAGACGCAAAATAAAAAATCATCTAGACTAACCTCTAAAATAGCTGAATCGATTGTGAAGTGATTTTTAATGCCAGAGAGGGGTCTTCAGAGAATTATCTAGGCTATATATCATTATGCTTTTCTGTAAGGTTTTAGCAGTTATGATAAATACTAACAGGGGTAACTTAAATGAGGATTATATGAATTAAGTTAATGATAAAATTTCTAAATACATAATCTAGAAAGTTTACATCCTGTATATAGAAATATACATATATAAATTCTTGTTCTTCAGAACAAAATTCCTGCAACAGGTAGTCATAAAAAATAACAAAAATGGCTGTATAAAAACGCGTGTCACTTATACCTTGTACTAGCGGTAAGAAATAAATTAGCGTTCGGTATAGTAACTGTGACCTTGTTCAGTGTCTAGGTCAATCTTGATTATAGCTGTTTTTTAGTTATTAATATGTTCATTAATGTTTATTTCTTACGAAGTGTAAGGCGTCAGTATAATTTAGTTGCCATCCTTCTAATCCTATTAATATTATAAACTAGCTGACCCGGCGCACTCTGTTCCGCCTTAGAGGCAATAAATATGCAGATTTTGGATTTTGTTAAGTTCAACTTTTTATTAGAAGTCGAGCCATACTCAAGCGACGCTCTTCACTGGCAATTTCTTTTTCTTGTTCAGTCTTTCATTCGCAATGTTTCGTATCCTTCTTGCATTACGGCTTTGTCGCCAAAGTTCGATCGTCTTGGTCGCGTCATTCAAAGAGAATACAACCTACTGATTATTGATTTCTGTCAAAATTTATAATTATCAGAATTTTTAACCATAATTAACCAAAGACAAAATTACGTTTACTTGCCATTTGCGTTTTGTTATTCCATGTCAGACGCGTTTTTGTTATATGACGTTTTATAGTGACTTGTATTCTCTTTGACGGTTTATGTCACTTTACATGGGAACGCGATCGAATGGGATAAAAAGTATCCTATGTCCGTCTCCTGGTTCTAAGCTACCTCCCCACCAATTATGAGCCGAATCGATTCAGCCATTCTTGAGTTATAAATAGTGTAACTAACACGACTTTCTTTTATATATATATAGATGAGACACTTCTGAGGTTGAATGGAACACTCTTTCACGCAACAACTACTGAAGGGATTGTGTTAAAACTTTATAGTAATAATCTAGAATAATGTATAGGCTATAGTTTATAAGGGTGTTGTATATATTTGCTAATATATAATAATAAGTGTCAAGTGATTTGGGAAAAATACGCCATGGAAGAGTGGACGGCCGCTGCATAGACCGTTAAAGTTACAAGGAGATAAAATGTGTGGTGTTATAATTTATAAAGATTCAAATGGAAACGAAGCCGCGGGCGACTGCTAATGTTTCATTAACTTCGGGTTCTGTTTATTTTAATTTTTTTTTTCGATTATTTCTTTCGCAGATTGTGAAAACCGTATATATGTCGCAATTTATCGATTGTAGATTATTTTACATTTCCCGCGTACAACATTTTATTAAAACCGGTTGTGAATTCATGAACAGTTGTATTAATTAAAATTCGATAATTTAAGTAGGTACTTCTTTCTCGAAGTTAGACTCACATAACGGAACGATTTATATCAAGTAATCAGTTGTCGATATTTTCGAGAGTAAATTTTTCAATTTTTGTGGAATTATATCTGTATCAATATTCCACATGATGTTCGTCTTGTCCGTGTTTATTTTAAGACAATCTTGTTCGGAGGCAGTACTGAGGCCATTGAGTATTTATTTTATTGAAATTCTCTATGGTCTCGACGACAGTTACTATGTCATCGACGAATCGAAGGTATATTACGAATTCGTCGTTTATACTCTAGGACATTATAACATGTATCAGCGTGGCGGTGAACAGTTTCCGAGAAATAACATCTACCTATCTGACTTCTCGCTGCAATATGAGAGGTTTTGAGCTTTATACCGTATCATAATTTTGTCAATGTTTCTTGTGAAATGGGCACTTATGCTATGAATGAAATACTTTTTAATTTGCTTTTTGTGTTAAAATGTCGTTTTAGAGAAATGGTATGGATTTTTAAAATTGTCCCTAAAGTATCGTTTGATTTCTCGTAACTGTAGTTTAGTAGTCCGCGGAAACTGTAGCGATCTTAACAGCCCAACAGTATAGTCAGTTCGAAAAAAAAAGAAAAAAACTGTGGTTTTAGTTTGTCTTCTTCCTGAATAATTTTAACTGTGAAATTGAACTCCTTAAATACAATTCATTCAAATACAAAATAATGCAACTAAATGAAACAGGAATTGCTAAGGCTATTGTTCTTACCCGTGAAAGGTTTAGCCTCACCGTACAAAGAAAACATAACGATACTTCCCTGTTCTTTTAAATACAGAATATAACCTTTAATAAGAAATGCCAAACTTACTTTTTTAAACTTCCCAATAGTTAGACATAATAGTCTAATACAAATAAAAATGAATCGATAGTCAACTGGACATTTTTTTTCGAATTGTCTGAACTGTTGACCTGGCAAGTTTCACCGGACTACACAACTGGGCACCGTTAATGAGACAAGTAGAGTTAAGGTTTCTATAAAAGTTTTTTCTTAGTCCACAAATGCTAAGTACAGAGAGATAGGGTATATTCTTCGCTCTGTATAACGGGCCGTAGCATATGCAAATGTTCTTCGATACGGTTTTTTTTCGGAAACCGGTTTTTTCGATGGGCTTCAAGTCATCAAACCTCGATTTTTCGAAATAACCTTCAAAACCTGCTTATAAATGTGACCCAGAAATTAAATGGGCTTATATTAATTTTAAGTGGGTTATTGCCTTTTTTTTAATTTAGTTCCAGGATCAATGACCCTAAATAGATGTTTCATCAAAAATATCTCCTATGAAATCGTGTTTTGCCGATAACCGTAAACTGGTTACGGCTGCCGTAACTAACTAACAATCACTCCCGTATTCGTACATGCTGATTTTTATATACAAAATTCCGGTGTGCGTGCGTTCGTAATTATTTTCTCCTTCTAAACGGCTTTACCGATTTGTTTATAAACATGAGGTCATCTGGTCAGTTCTCATCTATAGTTGAACCTGCTAAATGATGTGTGTATGTTGTATGTATATTCTGATTTAAATAAATAGTTTTACTTGATTTTATCAAATCAGTAGAGCGCATGATTGATCAGCCTTCTCGATTTGATGTCATTTGTCAAATGTCATCCGTTACTATTCATATATTATTGCAGTCACTTGTTTTTATAATTGTTGTATTTTTTCCGCCGCCACTACCCACTGTACAACGGTCACGCCGATGTCAAAGCCTCCAGCATGATGCGACTTAATTGATAAAATGCTATGTGCAGTGATAGCGCAAAGTGTCACGATTAGAATACATTGTCATTGTACTTATTTTAGAAGCGCTATAATAAAGTATTAACACCATTTTTCACAACAAAATCACTCAACTGATAGCTATAAAATTTCACATAGCGGTGGTCTGGGACCCATATTTTTTTTAAATTAATTCTTTCAATTTACCATAACTGATCATTCCTTGAAATCGTTAATTTTAATTAATATCGTATGTTTTTTCTAACGTTATTCGGTTTATTAACATTTTCATCGTATGTCGTTGTAACTCACGATATATCACGGTTCCTTTTTCGAGTGAAAATATTTATCCTCACAGCTAGATCCCAACGTATAACTTGTATGCGAATTTCCAAATATCACTAAACCGATATTACAATATGTTATCACTCGGATTTACCAATCAAGTCTTATTTACATTAAGGCGGTATTATTGACGTCAGTCTATCGACAAGTCAATATGGACTCGATGGTACCTTAACTTAACTTATAACCTTAACTAATATTATAAACACGAAAGTGAGTTTATCTGTTTGTTTGCTACGATTTCACGCTGTAACTAGTAAGCGGACCATAATTAATTTTTTTGTAAATCTTGTTAGAGATAAGAAAAGGGTTTGGGGTATAATTTATCTGAAATAAATTTACTGTTTCCGAGGGAGAAGTCAGATCTACATTAATGCGAACGAAGCCGGGAGTAAAATTTAGTTATCGTATAAATTGATTTTAGCTCAGTTTAGTATTATCACGTCAGTGCTGATTTAAATGCTCCCAGTAGATATGTTGGAAATCAGTGCGCTTCCCCCATCACTCGTGCCAGTACGAAAGCCCAGTAGACGGCTTGTCGCCAACGCTCACACGTAGAAGGGTATCGCTTCGTATTTTGATAACGAAAATGATGTGAAAATTAAAAGGCAACAAGAACTTAACATTAATATAATTATATCGCGAAAAGAAATGTTTATAGGAAATAAAAAAAAGATGACAGTATTGTGAAATAATGCGCGCAGAAAATAATCATAGAAGGCTTTGGCCTTAGCGGGGCTTAAAATAAAATAAAATGTAACCGTCACAATAAACCTATGACTTAAAGTCGGATAAAATACAAAAGGTATAGGTATAGGTGTAGGTGGTAGAGCTACGCTGAAGCTATCACTGATTACAGCATGAATGGGTCGGCTCGCCCGGGGTAGTACCACCCTCTCACAGAAAACCGACGTGAAGTAACAGTGCTTGCACTGTTGCGTTTCGTTCGGTCAGAGAGAGCGCCGGAGGCCCACATATATTAAAAGGCCGGCAACGCACTTGCGACTCCCCTGGTGTTGCTAGTGTCTATGGAAGGTGGTGATCACTTACCATCAGGTGACCCACCTGTTGTTTGCCCCCTATAATATAAAAAAAAAAGTCCTCAAGATCTGGGTGAGGTGTTTCAGTATCTCTTCTTGTGCGATATCTGTCAAGTCTTGATTTTATCTTGAATGTACATTTTCTTAATGAATAACTTACTTGTTTTTTTTTATGATTCTTTCGAGAACTCGAGATTTTTACTAATTTTACTAACGTTTCTTTACTCATTTTACTAATATAGCGTACCTTGAAGAAATAACGAGAATTACTGACGGTAGTTCAATTTCAAGGTTAGATGAAAAATTAGCTGTCATCATAATTTTATGTACATGGGTTGGCATCTTCGACAAAAAAAAATAAGGCTACGTTCACATCGTATGCAAAAATAATTTCTACTCCTTAAATACCTGCTTAAACACGGGCTTAAGTGCTGCTACTACTCGAATTCGCACTGTCCATATCAATATTATGAATCCGAACATAACTTTGTCGGTTTATTCTCCTTTCACAAATTTAAAGGTAGCCTGGGACCTTAAGTAGGACATCATAGGTTTTATTCATTCGGAATACACTGAAACGTAGAGGGAGTTGCGGGTCAAGCTAGTACAGAATAGGGGTGAATCATCGCTATTAACTTGCCTTGTATGCTTACTAAAAGCACAGCTGCTTCAAGGCTTAATATCGCCTTGGCCAACAAAATGTTGGCTTTACTTAGACATTAACAAGTTGGTCTCAATGATGCAATTAAAGAGAAAAAACTGCGTTGCCACGAATACGTGTAAAGGTAAATAATATGTAACCATGGTATTGTAAGCGAGAGGAGTTCCTGAAGAACTCACCAATATTATTAGTCTTTAGAAAAGAAAAAATCTTCAATACATACATTCTTACTATTTTAACTAATGGTTGTCAAATATACTGGTAAATATGATCGTAAGCGATCCGATTAAAGAAAGGTTGGGACTTTCAGACAAGTAATGATACATAACAAGATGACCGAAGCTCTTTTTAGGGAACATGCGATTTTGATATGAATAATATGTATTTACATTATAGGTTTAGGTAAATTCATAGACTATTTCATGAAGCATCTGCTATATCTTATATCAAGTGAAAAATAATTTTTCATACGATCATTGTGAATTTGTATCACTGCTTTTTTCATATAGTATATGTGGTATACAATTAATCGAGTTGAATAAAAAGGGTCTTTCAACCATGATTCAGTTACTGAACAAATCATTTTATACTATACAATTAGCTCCGTGTAAAAAGTCCTATTGAATAATTAACTCCCTTTTGTATAAATATAGCAAGTTTTATTTATCACCGGTGACATAACATTAAAAATAGTTTTCATTTCAATTACATTAAAATTAGCTATTCCCCGTGGTTTCACTTACGTTTGATTAATTACTTATCGCATTACTCTCAACGCAGTTAGGTTTAATTAAAACTCGACTGTTGCATAGGCACATACTATTTCAATGGTATATACACTCATAGTTAAGTCCTCGGTGACACCCGATTGTCATTGGACTCTCAACACGGTTTCGGCTCACTCGCACAGTTTCTTTGTATTCGCGTAGTCTCTGATCTATATTTTATATGTCAACTTCTCTACTTGTAAAGATAGTAACGTGTTTTTTTTTATACTAAAATAAAACTGTAAAAGCATCCCACCTGGACACTGAAAATATTTGCCAAAATTTGTTTGTGGCTGATATACAAGGTTACAGTAAGAAGACTATTTTTTTAAACTCTGTCCGTTTGAAAACATTTATCTCCGAAAGTGTCAGATGAATATTCATAGGGGTTTACATAAATAACTTCAGTGTAGTTTGGAACAATATATAAAATTTTATCAAAATCAGTTTGTGGAAAAAAAGAAAAATTGTAATTTAAAGTTTTCGAAGATTTCTACACACGTACATTTTTTTTTTTTAATTTCAAATACCTATATATATAGTTTAGTTTCAAATACTGCATACTGCCTGTTGCTGTTTGTGGTCTACACTCGACAGAGAGCCTCGTGTTGGTTAAGTTCATATTATCAATTATTGTATGTAACACATCTTTTACCAATATTCGTATCGAGTCGCAAGCAGAGTTAAGTTTTCAATAAATGCGAATATATGTTTTTAAATTTTACCAGTAGTTCCTGTGATTGAATTCGGAAAATCGACCTACTAAAAAGAGTTTGCACACAAATGATAGCTCTACGAAAACTAATTAAAATGAGAATATAAGCCACATCACTAAGAACATCACGACGTCAAGTCGTTACGTCGTTTAAATTAAGTACATCATCATAGAGGAAAAAAGCACTTCTTTGAAATGGTTATAAAATACATCCGTTAACTGTCGTGAGATGATGTCACTACTGTTTATTATGCCCTATTACATATAACATAGTACAACATATACAGGGTGGATTTTACTGCAACAGCAAGGAAGTAAACGTTCCTAGCAACATAACTTTTGAGATATTTGAGCAATACGTTCACAAATTTACGAAAAAAAAATACTGTCAGATAGAAAAAAGTCATTGAGTTCCATGATTTCTCGTAAAGTGTACGGCAAATTTTTTTTGTATAAGTTCAATATAGTGCGGTACACGGGATCGATTGGCGTCAAATAAGATTTAGTGTAAAATTTCTGCTGTACATTTTTTTCTTCAAAATATCTATTGAAATATCTTAAACAATCACAGGCATTCTCCTAAGAACGTTTTCATGTCTGGTTGCTTAAGCATAAACTACTCTAACTTACCAAAGTAAAGTTAAATTAAGTTTTAGCAAAATATCCTTTTAAAACCTGCGCTTTTCACCTCAAGTAAGTAACTTTTTAAGATTTGTCGAATGGATTATACATTTTCCTTCTTATGTTTATATTACCTGTACTTTAATTAGTGGCCATATTTTTTGAATAAAAATCTGTAGCGTATTATATATTATTTCATACAAAGTTCGGAAATTAACCAATCGCGCGACATATCATACGACAGTCGTCAAATTACTATACGCTTCTTTATAGTTCGTTATACAGTTGTTGAACCGAGAGCTTGCAAATTGGATATTGGTTTTTTTATGTGATCAACATCGTTGTCAGTTTTATTTCTTGATATTTTAAATCTATACTAGCTGTGAATCATGAATTCATTTGTGTTTTTGTTTTGAAGTTTTTCATTACTGTTAATGCAGTTTAAATCAATTCAGTATACAGCACTATATCATGTAGAGTGCCGGACATGTGAATAAGCCGTGCGGCGTGGTACCCCATTGACATAAGCATTTACAGTTCGGATCTTCTTGGTGAGGCTAGGTTTTCGTCGGGCGGTTAACTCGTTATTGGCACCTTCAACCCCGCGCCGCCGTGCTCCGCGGTACATCCGCACTATTATTTCGTAATTGCTCTGCTCCTAAGAATTGTGGCGTAGTGATATATAGCCTGTTTTACCGAGCACAATAAATTGGTAAAAAAAAATGTGAAAAGTATTTTTAACCTGACTGAACTAACGCCGTCAAACAAAGCAATATTTTCAGTTTTGTAACATTTGTATAGATATGTATATATATCTACAAATATTTTTTTTGGTATACCGTTATACGATCCATAAAAAATATACAAAATTAATTAACCTGCTACATAACCGGCTCCGCGTTTCATTATAAAATGCTATCTGGTGATTTTATAACGTAAACACAAAATTCGGCGCAACATTTTTTGTATATAATAATATATTACGACTGGCTCAGTACAAAATACGTTGTATTATGATAAAAAATTGCTAATTTAATACATAGGCGACAGACATAGTACCTACATACTGTGTGGAAGTCCATTTTCAGAGTACGTTATTAAGAAAATTAGAGACTTTTTTAAATAGTTTAACACCTGTTCAATCATTTGATACAGTTATTAAAAAAAAATAATGTCGGCTTATGGACGTATACTTATCAAAAAAATTTATATATGTGACGGTGGTGCGAACTGATAAATTAAGCTTCATCCATTTCAATTTTCTTCCTTAGTTTCGTGACTTTGACGTTACTTTTGTTTGTAGATGCAGAACTTTTCTTAATGTTATTTAGACTACATTTATACCCTTTCCATAGGGGCTAAGAAATAATGATTAAAATTTAGCAGAGGTATCATAAAATCTTTAAAGATTAAATAGACTTATAAATATTAACATTAATAACAGTATAACAAAAAATAAAACCGATCAAAAAATTTCTATATCTATTATAAAAAAATGCTTTAGGACATCCTTGACCATAAATTAGGAACTTCGCCTATGATTGTTATAAACCTACAAATATGTCGAATCACCATACATATCCAATTCGAGTTTGAAGATTTCCGTGGTGTATCATTAAAATCGAAGGTCCAATGCTAATTAAATCAAACTTGGATTCCCTTGAAAATAACCCCTTTACGATTAAAGCATTTTCCAAGTCTCTGTATAAATTACGAAATTTTAAGACAATAAATATTTAGAAAAATACAACAACCAAATTGACAACTTCGTTCTTTTTGAAGTCGGTTAAAAAAGTTGAATACACACCACAGTTAATCGTATTTAAAATACATAGTTTCCATTAAATGAAATATTAAGAAGAAGTCGCGGGCATCAGTCAAGTTTGTAATAAAATTTTCAGACGAGAAAGAGAAGACAAAGGTCACTCGAAAAATTTGTACAACGTGTGTACAGATATTATTATTTATAAAAAAAAACCGAGTATTTATAAATATATTTAGATTTAAATTTACATCAAATTAACTACATTTAAATATGTATTTAAAACATAGAGTCCCATTTCTATTAACATATACATATATGTATGTATATTTCAAGACGGTATACATTCTGATCATTACTGTCTTGTCTAGATATTGATTTATTATGAATTCCACCTTGTTATGAACTTCAAGGTTTATTGTATTTATTTAACAGCATACGTATACAAATACTGATAAGATTAGAGTTGAATATTAGGATTCTCTTTAGGTATATATTTTTTATCAGTTTTTAATCACAAACACATTGGAAATAAAAAAAACGGGAGTATAGATACTCCGCCGCGTAGACCGTAAACACGCCGTTGAGTGTCTGGAGACAGCACCTTAACATAGATGGAGAATTACTATATACTGTCATGGTTTCTGACTTGTTCGTAACAATGATATTTTTCCCCAAATAGTCGATAGACCTTCGGAAGTGTTTTAATGGTCATAATTGAATGAAGGTTTTTTTTTATCTACGTCTTAACTATTATGAATAAAATGCATCATTCAAAAACTAATATATAAATTATGTAATTTTTATTTTTTATTTTACATATTAGATATATTTTTAAACAGTAAAATTTTAAGAAACTAAGATTTTTATAAGCACTGTAAAAGACAAAAGAAATTTTATAAGAAAAATATATATTAACTTCCATTTTTTTTTGTATTTTATTCTTCTGTATATAAAGTATATTCTTAAGATAATAAACAACGAATGCGATATCGCGGGTATCATCTAGTTTTAAATAACTTCATGAAGTTACCGACACTACAATGATTAAACAATTCGTTTATAATTTCTGACTAATTTTGTATAACCAAGGTTTACGAAAATTAAAAACTACTGCACTGCACTGAACCCTGTAATAATTTCAGCAAATAATAGTTTCAAGAGGCAAACCATTGTTTCTGAAGTATTGTTGATAATTAGAATATAGCTAACTAAAAATACACTACATTATTTTACTACAAAAAAAGTTTGTGAGGACAGACAGACGTTTCATACTATTTCCCATAAAAGCCACTGAAGGAATTTTGTTGAAACTTTACAGTAACACCTCTTATATGTCAGGATAACACATACTATAATTCTTGAAGATAAGGCCTAATTTAGTAAAAATGTTACGATAAGGGTCGCAATTAAATTGGAAAAGTCCTGTTCTACGAGAGCTATCTCGACGGGCAGTACACATACCGTTAGGCCTATAAGAATATAATGTATGACGTTGTTGCTTATAAAGACGTAAAAGCAGACATAGTCGCGGGCGGCCGCAAGTATAAAATAATTTCTCGAAGGATCGTGAAGAATATACAGTTTTTTTAGCAATGATAATATTTGTAATATTTAATAGGATAAACACGGAGCGTTTAAAATAATCATGAGAAGTGTAGCGAGTAGCGACAAATATGAGAATGTATCTATCGGTTCACATTATTTCCGCCATAATAAAATTGTTATGTTAAAAATTGTGTGCTTTTCATGAGGTTTATAGAGATGATTTTATACTTTATTGTTTGTTTTAAAAACATGTTCTATTAAAAATGTCATACGACATTCTCTTTGCATTGGCATTCAATTCAAATCTTTGTGTGAAATTCCAAGTTCCTAGTTAATAAGATAATTACATTACTGTCAATTACAAAATTCCACTTAAACATACACACAAAATACTGATTTAATAAATAACATTTCTTCAGTGGATGAAATGATTTGCACATGATAATCCAGATTTCATGGACTGAATTCAGCTGAACTATTTTACCATTGTAAAATATTAAAACTCACCAGTAGTAAAAATAAACAGCACAAATAGACGAAAATCCACTGCCATGATTAAATAAAAAAAATAATTAAAAAACACCTCCGTTATTATATTTTTATCTAAGGATCGATATAGAAACCGAAACGTGTTGTCCGTCAAGCGTGATGATCGCGACAAACGAATACAACTAAACGGTTCCTTATATGCTTATGTCTTGAGGAAAGAAACGCCTTCAGAAGTTTTCTGTTATCGTACGAACGTGCGTATTATTTTATATAACACTTCTTCAGATTTCTTCGGCTATCTCGATAGTGGGCGACGTGGGTTTTTTTTTCATAGTAACTATGAACTGAATCTATAAACTGTTCTATTTTTTAATTATCTACAAAATTCAAACATGCATATAATTAATTGTATCAGGTAAGGTCGTTATTAAATCGCTCAGGTACTGTGTACAACTACATTAGTTTATATTAGATCTATCAATCTGGGCTTTTAGGAAAAGTGTTGAAGCGGTCACAAACGCGTTTGATAAATACTTGCATTAAAATGACGAACAAGTATGTCGTAAGCGTGAATCCACCGGGGAAAACGGGAAAGAAGCTATATATGACGAACAAGACTAGGGAAATTACATTTAAGTATTTAAATTATGTGGGCAAAATTTAAAAACACCTGTATATCTGGCTAAAGGGAATTTTGACTGGATTTCGACCACAACACATCTCATGTGAAATACTCGTCTTGTTGACATGCAACATCATGCATATAGTGTTGAACCCGGTCATAGTGACTCTCTTTTAATTTATCAGAATCAGCCAGTATACACAAATCAGCTAAGACTGACTTGTAAGCCAGCATGATTGTGACAACTGATGACAAACGGGACACACTTTCGTGTCTATTCAAATTTAAATAATCTAAAATGCATACCATAAATGATTAAAAAGTAATCAGAAGTAACTTGATATCATTTCTCCCAATCGATGGTGATAACCCTGAAGCAATATGCTTAATTATGTTTCCGTTAATTTTTTTTTAACATTGTTAATTAGTTGGTAATGACTATTTTCATTGTTATGAGGTTAAATGATTAATAGTACTTTTTTTCCTCCTATTAACATTAACCTATACTCTTGATCCTTTATGTATTTTCAAAAGGCTTTATTTATAGCATCACTGTTCATAGTCAGAATAAATGTATAGTATTGAACATCAAAACAGAATCCTTACGCCATAAGAATATTTTCTCGCATTAACTAGAGAGGTAATCTTTCCTGCACAAATGAAGAGCCACAGTAAATTAACGATAATGTATATATACAATTACTAATACTGGTTATTTTGTTCAATTCGTAGTAAATATTAATTAGTATTTATATGGGAAGTATGTATTTTATTAATATTATGATTAATTATATTTAGAACATTACGTCTTAATCCCAAAGAGAATTGACGTCAGGCGCGCGCGGCCGATCCTAGAAAAAAACAAATCGTATATCACAGCATGACGTAAGTAGACTTAGGTTGTTACCTCTAGGATATTATATAGGATTCTAAGTAACAAAAAAATTCGGGATATAATGTTGAGATTTGCGAGTTAGAATGTGTGGACAAAGACTGGAAAGGGAAGAGAATTAGCGGATGTTTCACAAAGAAAACGCATAAATGTGGCTTGTTTGCAAAAGACGAAATGGAAAGGGACGAAAGCATGAGAGATCGGTCTCGGATACAAATTTTATTACTGTGGGAGTAACGGTAGGAGAAATGGTATAGGAATTGTATTAGATAATGAGTTTAAGAAATGTGTGATGGATGCAAAAAGATTGAATGATAGATTTATATTGGTGAAGTTATTCATAGGACAGATAACGGTAAATATAATAAGTGTGTATGCGCCGCAAGCTGGATGTAATGAGGCTGTAAAATGTAAAAGATAAGTTTTGGGAAGATTTTGATGCGATGATGATGGATGCTTCACAAAATGAGAATATCTATATCGGAGGTGATTTTAATGGGCACGTGAGAAGAGATAGTGGAGGTTATGAGAGAAAACATGAGGGATTGGGTTTTGAAAATAGAAACAAAGAAGGTGAAAACCTCATTTAAGCTGCCGTTGCCTTCGATCTTGTAATAGCTAATGATTATTTTCCAAAAAAGAGACCAGCACCTAATCACATACAATAGTGGTAATCACAATACACAAATTGGTTACTTTCTTCTATGAAGAAATAATATTAAAATAGTGTGGGATTGCAAGCCTCTGTCTGGAGATACATTAGCTACTTAGCATTGCTTATTAGTGTTAGGTTTGATAATAAATTTATAACTGACGAGAAATCAGTCGACAGCTCCACCCAAAATTAAATGGTATGGTAGAGAAAGAAAAATATGCGACAGAATTTAGGACCAAAGTTGTTAATAAAATGATAGCAATGAAAGACTTGAAAGCGAAAACTGTGAATAAATATTGGAATGAAATGGGAACATGTATAAGGAACGTAGCAAGGGCTATCTTTGGTGAAACGAAAGGAAGAGAAAAGATAGATAAGGAGACTTGGTGGTGGAATGAAGAGGTACAAACTTTGACTTTGAAATAAAAGGAGCGGTCGCTATTGCTAAAGCTAAGGTAAAATACGATTTGTACCAATCAATAGAGAGCTCATAGATGCAAAAATATTTGTATCGATTAGAAAAAGCGAGAGAAGAGAACACAAGAGATATTACACACATTAAATGTATAAAAGTCGATGGAGGAAAAATTTTGACAAATAATAAGGATATAAGAAGTCGTTGGAAGGTATATTTTGAAAAACTGATAAATGAAGAAAACGGTCTAGTCGTTTGGACCTGAGAGTTAGGAACTGTACCGTTAAATTTAGGCGTTGTACAGGAGATAAGCGAGAAAAAATTAAGAAAAGCTGTGAATAGTATGAATAACGGAAAAGTAGTAGGGCCAGATGGTATACCTATTGATGTATCGAAGTTTGTAAAAGTAGAGGGATGAATGTCACTGACTTAATTTTTAAGATGTTTTTGTTTTATAAGATGTTGCGAGAGAAGGCGATCCCAAATGTATGATACAATAGCATAATAATACCTATTTTTATGAACAAGGGTGATGTACAGGACTGTTACAACTATCGAGGGATAAAGCTTATGTCACAAAGTATGATGCTTTTGGAAAGAGTGGTAACGAGATGAATAAGAGAAGAAACTAAAGGGACTGATTATGCCTAGATATGCGACAACCGACGCCATTTTTGCACTTCGAGGACTGTGCGAACAATACAGATGTATACATAAGAACTTGCATACGGTGTTTGTGGATCTAGAGAAGGCATACTATCGAGTACCCCGAAATGTTTTGTGGTGGATTTTGAAAATGAAAAGAGTACCTGTGAAGTACCTACAACTTATTCGTTGTATGAACTGTGAAGCCAAAACACATGTTAGGTCTTAAGCTGGAGTTACCGGTAATTTCAATGTGGCTGTAGGTTTGCATCCGAGTTCAGCTTTAAACCCTTAATTATTTCTTCTCGTTATGGATGTATTAACATCAGATATACAAGGGGAGGCACCTTGGTGTATGGTATTTGCTGATTAAAGGTTAGTAGAACAAAAAGTGAACATTTGTTTTGTAAGTTCGGTGGTCCAGCAAGTTTTTCTCATATAGCCTTAAATGGTGTATCCTTACCAGCCTGCTCCAATTTCCGGTATGTCGGTTCATTGATCTAAAACGACAGTGGTATAGACAAAAATGTGAGGAATAGTATAAATTCGTGATGGAAGAAATGGCGAAAGATGTCTGGGGTTGCTTGTCACCCACGAATGACCTTAAAACTTAAGGAGAAGGTGTATACAAATATTATAAGACCAGTCAGGCTGTATGCATCTGAGTGCTGGGCTACGAAATAGACGGATGAGAAAAAACTACATGTAGCAGGGATGCGAATATTAAAATGGATGTGTGGTATAACTAGAATCGATAAGATTAAGAATGAGTAAGAGGAAGCTTAAAAATAGCACCAGTGACAGAGAAGTTAAGGAGTAATAGGTTAGCATGGTATGGGCATGTCATAAGGAGAGATGAAAGCCAGGTAACTAGAAAAGTTTTAAGTATGAAGGTGGGTGGATATAAGAGTAGAGGAAGGCTGAAGAAGGTATGGATTGTGTGAAAAATGATGTGTATAAAAGGTGTAAATACTGAGATAACGTCTGACAGAGGAGAGTGGAAAAGGAAAACATGTTGTGTCGTCCCTACTTAGGCGGGAAAAGGGTGGGAGGATGATAGTTAGATTCGGACTCACGACACCAGTCCATGCCGAGGTTCGCCCACTTTGACACTTTTGTCCTAGTTGCGATTTCGGCTGAGTACCTTCTGTGTACTCCAGCAGCCATATAAGCTGTCAAGGCCCTTCAGGAAAATATTTTTTTACCAACCCAATTACTTGCTGTACACAGGTTCATAGCTTCACAGGGCTTAATAACGAGCGCAAGAAGCGTAACTAGTGCAAGGGTGTGAAAATGGTCAAACTTCAGCCTGGGCTGTATTCCGTGCTGTAATTCGGAGTACTTAATTCAACTAACTATATATATATAGACACATAGTACATTCAGATTCAGATCAATCACTTGTTAATCAGATAAATAATGCTGTGTGAGAAATGAACCCACAACACTCAGCGCAGCAGCATCAACGAGGCGATCGCATACATCAGTGTGCCATGTATGCAATTTATTGTAAATAAAGTCCATGACACCGAAAAATAATTTGGCTTCATAACGGTAAAAATATTTTTAGAATCGGACCAGTCGTCACTGATATCATTTAACTGTTTATAAAATAATAAAATAAAATCACATGGATGACCCAAACAAAATGAGGTATACAGGTTTTGTAATGTTTCGGTGTTTGTGGAACACAATACGACAACCTGTATTCTATCTACACGGTTTACATGTGCTATAGACATAACCCAAAGAGCCTCGCGGATTAAAGATCCGCATATAAAATTGGGGCTCAGAAAAATTTAATTCAATTGAAATCTACGTAATTTGGAAAAGTCGTTGAATGAATAATGATTTAATTCAATCGGAATATTGTTTTTTTTTTAAGTAATAAATTACCGATTTGCCAGATAGTAAATTCAAACACCATCTCAAGCAGGTTTTGATGAAACATTATGCGAACGATAGCCATATTAGACAATGACACTACTTTTTGTATATCAGCGAACAACGATTATATAAATATTATTATTTATATTAAGTATTGAACAATGATTATAGATCCAAGTAGCGTGAAATATGACAATTAGAAATTTATAAATAACTGGGTGACCCGGTGAACTTCGTATCATATACATATATTTGTCACATCCAGGTCATGAGTATGGAACGTCAACAACACACAAATGTCATAAAAGACGTATACAGAGCCTAAATTGGGTGGGATGACGTTTATAAAAAGGAGTGTTTTCCTAATCGGATCCTTATATCGTTCTGAAGACTAAGTGATTCTTGCCTACGTGCTGTACCGTGTATTTGAGTTACCTACTAAGAGTGACTGTGAGGATAACGCGTTTCCGACATCAGAAGAGGGATAAACACGCGTTCTAGACCGTTTGTCATCTAATAAAAAAAAATCACGTGATTATTGTGGGTATTTCGTGAAATTATATTTCAAACGATACATTAGTAGGAGAAAGAGGGTTGTTGAGTATTTTAGTAGATCCACTCAGTGCTGAGACGCGGTACGTACGCGCGCCCCAGTATTTCCACCACTATTTGATGGGCTTTCGACTAGGGATGGATTGTAATTCTTTAAAGTTGATGGAACGTAGAAAGGATCTGTTGCCTCGGGTTGCGAGCTAGTGAGATATTCTACAAGATTTCAATTTTACTTTAGATTGTAGAGTTCTTGGGCCATAGCCCTCCTCTTGTTCCTATTGTCAATATGTCTCGTGTTCGGAATCCAAACGGCTTGGCGAGGATCACTCGAACTGCCGAGGCGGAGACACAATAGTTAATATCTAGGCTAAGAAATGGGTGAATGGAACGAACTAGGTATGCAATAGAAAATTATTTGTTATAGTAGAAGTGTGTGGCAGGGAAAGAACTGCGACTCTTGTGTTGTTTTCCAAAGTTTTTCATCGTAATTTAGAAGTAAACGTCATAGTAATGTCGTTGCTATGTCTAGTATCGGTCACGAATATTCAGTACATAGCAAATTTTATGTTGTGCCGTGATTAACGATCACCCTTGAGAAATTTTGTTGCATGTTTTTCCCGACAATTATTTGCAAAGCCAGGTTAGGTTAGGCCGCAAGACTTTACATCGGGGTTTTGCCATAAATATGATAGCCATGGAGTTTTCGTTAAATAAAGTTCTTTGTGTAAATTTGGTGACTCATAATAGTGATAACGTAACGCGCTTCTATCTTATTTAACAGCTATCGCGACAGATGTACATAACAATGACAAATCTAGATTTTTTACACAGTTTTTTGAATTTTTTTAATACTGGTTTCCATATGACGCGACTGATAAGGTATTAACGATGACGGTATGACCCAGAGCTCCCAATGGAGCTACTCACAGAAACGAGTAATTAAAATTATGGAGTAGTCTTGTTCCTTAAGGTTATGGAGCAATCTTGTTCCATGTAAAAACTGCTGGTAAGCGTTGTGTAGTAACTTATTTCAACACTCCGGTGGGCATCCAGGTCAAGATGCTTACCACCAAGGACCATCGAGCCCTGACTTCCTTCCTTCGGGAATCGAAGTTGGCGTATTACACCTTCGGCCTTGAGGAGGAGCGTCTCCTCCGTGTTGTCCTCTATCACGTCTTGGTCGAGGAGCACAACTTCTCCATCCCAGAGGTACACCATATATACCACACCCATACTAAGGCTAAGTTCAACCTGGTGTTGGTCATTCTCTACCGCACTAAGTAGGGTAAAGCCATCTTCGACCTCAATTCGGTCTGCGATCTCACCAGAGTCTCCGTCGAGCCACTGCAGAAGCCCCACTCGCACAACTGGTAGGGCTACGGTCATTCAGTACGGAATTGTCAACTGCGTCCCAGGTGCGTGAAGGGCTTGGGAGATGACTCCACTAGGGAGTGCTTCCGTATCCCGATAACCCTTGACCCTCCCAGTTGCGTGTTTTGCGGTAACGCGGGTCATCCCGCGAATTATCGCTGCTGTCCCCGCGCACCGCGGACACAATGCCCTTATCAGGCGAGGCAAGTGCCCAGGGCGCCCTCGACCCCCACCCCTCATGTCCGTGGAGACCATCCGGCGTCCGATTCCACACCGCGTGAGTCACCCTCAGTGCCACCCGCTCCTCAGCCTAGACGGACCCAGCTTCAGGCTCCCAGGACTCAGGCTCTGAACCCGAAGAGCGCTCCCTCTCCTGCTCAGGCCAATCCCATCTTCTCTTTTCCTATATCCGGGAATGACTGGGTTACTCAGCTCTTTATCGACCATGACGTGCTGAAGTGCAGGAGATCATGGTATTTAATGCAATTCTAAACTGCAGCAACAACTTGGGCTTACTGAACGCGGTATCCCAATTCCCAAACGTGGGCGTTTCTATACAGCGCCTAGCCCGTGCTTCTTATAAAAAATAATTATAGCATTCGCGGCTATGAATAGAGTAAAACCACGCGGTCTTTCCCTTTCGTTTTTTAACGCTAGGAATCTCAAGCCTCAACGTGATTTTAGTAGCTTCTTTCTTGCGTTAACGTCAAATAGCCCTTTTCCTCGTACAGGAAACGTTATTTAAACCGAAACCGAAAGAATTATAGTATAGTTAGAAACGACTGTGTCACCCGCGGGGGTGGTACCTTAATTTATTATAAAAGATCGTTATATTGCATGCCGGTTGATCCACCCATTCTGTCCAATATGGAAGTGTCAGTGTATAGACTAGAAACTAGACCTCAACAGCGGGAACGTTATCTGGAATAGTCCGAGTACTTCTCTTATTGGGATGATACTCGATAGGATAGGTAACGTCCTCGTATTTGACGTCATAACCCCATCGTAACCCACTCACTTTCAAGATAACTGTCGTCCGCCAGTGTTAGATGTAGCTCTTTTGAAGAACGTCACGCTTCGGGTGCGACTCATACAAGTCGTACATGAACTCGACTCAGATCACCGCCCCGTGGTATTAGAGTTAGGGTCGTCTTCCGATGTCAGTCCTCAATCGGTTAGAGTGGCTGATTACACGATGCTGTGTGAATATCTCAGAGATAATTCCTCATCGGTTAGCTTAGATAGAATTCCGGACGTGTTAGTGTCTAAAGCCGACGTGGATCTTGCTATCGAATCCCTGGTCGACTACCTTTAGGCCGCCGTCAGTAGAGGTACAAACTACATGTAATGATGTAGTATGTACTATGTACTATTTTTATTTCTGAAACAGAACCTGTTTATGTTCTAATATAACAGACCAAAGAGATCGAACCTCAACTATGAAAAAGACAAATTTCTGAACGCACCTACAAATTTTTGACAACGGAATATCTTTTTTTATTTCTAAAACGCGAAAAGTCATCAAATGTTTCATAGCTAGGGACATTTTGTATTTGAAAATAATTTTTTCTTTTTAGTATTTTCCTTTAATTATTATTTTTGTTTCTCACGGTTTAAACCCTCCCTGAACCTGAAAACTCAAAAATATTTATAAAACTATAGCTCGTCGGTGGCTATTAAACAAAAAAGAAAATCGCTTCAGAAACAAAGGTGGTAGATGCTTTTATGTGTTTCCTTCTGCCTATTTACCTATAAATATTTAATCATTTAGTAGTAATTATTTTCTTTATTTATGTACATACACACACACATACACGTACATGTTCGATGTAGTTACGAAGTTAGCGACAATATTTTATTTTATTCTCTCTTCACGTAAAATGTATTCAAATTTTTAGTTGTTTACGACGGTTTAAAAAAAAAAACGTCTTCTAATACTATATACGTTAGTTCAGTCAGTTATTTCATGGTTTATTATTGTATAAACTTTTTATGTTCATTGTATGAATAAATTAGGCTAGAAAATAATAGACATTGCCAGTTTTTGGTTATGATGTTTCTAATATAATTCATTGTCACCGAGCTCCATAGCCAAGGTTAATAGATGTTATTCCACCGTTCAAAATGTATATTTTTATAATTATCTTCCTTATGTAACCATGTACTAATTCATGTGGATATATATATTATAGATATTCGGTACTATCTTCCTTATAATAACTGAATTAGTGGTTACCGAGACACGATTAGTTCCCTCATCTTGATATAAAAACTTATAACACTATATTATACTAGCTATACTACTATTACAGGCTAGACAAAAACACAATCCGAGTGGAGTTCACACCAAACGGGCGGGCGCCGCTATGCAGCTCGAAACATTACGCAGAATCTCAGTTTTCACAATATAAAGGAAGATTAGATGTCGATGTTGTTTACCCTATTAATATGGAACAGAGCAATAAAGAAGAAGAAATCAAATATAAAATAGATAAAATAAAATGGTTAAGCATCGTTTTTTATTCTCTTCTACTTTACATGTTTTATTGTTTATTTACTATAAATAAGCTTTAGTGTTAACAAAAATTATAGATTAAAAAAAAAAAACTAAAAAACACGCTTTTAGAGATAATCAAACTAAAAAGTAAAAAATAATTCTTTGCATAAGAATAAAAAGTAGATGACAAAATGAATGTCACTATTATAAAAGCGTGGTGTGCTTTATATGACATTTTTAAACTAACTTTGCGTTTCGTAACCAATAGATCTAGGTAGTTAGTTTCGTTATTTTTTTTAAACTATAATTTATTTTTAGCTTTTCAGTTTAAGTTGCTTGACTTGAGTGTGAAGTTTCATTTAAATCTGATCGCTTAAAGTGGGGAAAATCGAGGCTAAAGAGTCAGTTACAAGCATACAGGTAAAACTAATGAAAGCGTGTTAAAAGAGAAGCAATTTGGTAACAGTTCCTTTTATTCCTTACCGTTGACGAGTTTCACCTTTAAATTGTAAGCCTCTATTCATGATACTTCATGATTCCCAAGTCTATGTCTACTCTAGAATATTGATTACTGTTTAAAAACCGAAATACAGATAATAATTTTAGTGTATTAGAAAAACATTCTGTATATCGCATACTATGGTCGAATTACGACTGAAGCACTAAAGAAACTAACTCCAGATCTTTTGAAATAAATTTACTTTTTTAAAGGTTTTTATTGTAAATTTTATATCTGTAGGTATGGCTATAAATATTTTTTCATTGAAATATAATTATATCCTTTGGTGGCAAGATCTAATTATTGTCTGTATCGCATCTCTACTCGTGCGAGATTAAACGTAATTTCCCTGTATTTTATTATCCCCGCCTGCGTACAGCACACTCGTGACGAAGTGTGCGCCCGTTTAACATCTACGGCTGACTATTCCCCCGTTATGTTTTACCTTATAGGTATCCAGTATTATTATTTTACTCTCTCTAATTAATTGGCTAATATTAATGAGATTGTTTTCACGTAAAAGATGTACAATTTTGTCTCAGAAACTTCATGTTATTAAGTTTTAAGTAATTAAACTCACGGAACAAATAACTAATGAACTGCAGCTTTATCTGATTTTATTTTAGGGACTAGCTGTTGCCCGCAGCTCCGCGTGCGTTTTTTTTTGTAATTATAAATTACTTCTTATAAGATCAGCTATCTGTTAGTGAAAGTTCCGTGAAAAATGGTTCAAACGTTTTGTAGATAGTACTGCAAAGGAAGCCATGGGTAAAGGCTAGTCCAAAATAAAAAAGTTTTAATTACTTTTTATAACGTTAGCTATCTGTCAGTGAAAGTCCCATGAAAATAGGTCCAATCGTTTTGGAGATAGTACTACAGACGAAGCTACGAATGACAGCTAGTCATTCAAATTTCTGTCAAAATCGGTCCAGCCGTTTCGGAGATTACCACAGATAGACAGACAAAAATTTTTAAAATTGTGTTTTTGTTATTAGTATCGTGTATACATCCGTTCATATCCAATCAGTAAAAAGTCGTTATTTTGATATTACATACAGACACTTCATTTTTATTATATGTATAGATGAGATTCGATATTTTTCATCAAATAAAGGATTTGCTTAATAGTGTATTGTGTATACAATCGTTGCGACTTAACATGAGATAATGGAATATGAAGATTTCTAGCAATTTTTATAAATAAGAGAATAATTGAGCAAATTCTTAACCTTCTACGAAATATTGAAATCTCTAGAAATGTATACATCAAATATTTGTTTGTTGAAATAAAAAATATGTATTTAAGAACTAAAGCGATTTAGGTAAATATTGATTTCGATACAGATTTAAAGCTTTGGATAAACTGTCCTAGATAATTGTTTTACTAAATTGTGCTTTGTTTTTAGTACTGTAATCGGTTGCATTATAATTTCTGTAAAATTTACTTATTTATTATAACAATGTTCGTCTACACATTTTTTTTTAATTTCAAGCCATTAGAATAACGAACGTCGATAAAGTTGCAAAAAGTAATATCATGCTTCAATTTGCTTTAGAAATGGATTCTAATTCTAATGGAATCTAATTTATTACAGTATAAAGTTATGAACAATGATATTTAATTTCATTGTAGAATTCTATCCCTCATAAAATGTATAGAACATAATCAATATTTCATCACAGTGATTATTTTTTTTTCAAATATACATGCAAATTTGTAAATGGTTTGAACATTTATCTGTCTGACGCTCTGTTAGCAATTATATTAGTTCAACGCCTTTAAGACTAAATAAGATTCTAGCGAGCGTGTTTTGTTTGATTGTTATCTTGTTGTACCTCTACTGCTCAGTTATTGTCGAGTTAACACGCGGGTTAGATAGAATCACAGTGAAAGGATAAGAGTGACACAAATCGAGAATTCTATATTCAGCAACGACTAATGACCGATAGACTTAACCTTAGAGAGCGAGATACTCTCCGTTCACCTCTCGCACGCTTTTTTGCTATGAATTGTAATTATAACTAGCTGACCCGGCGAACTTTGTCCCGCCTAACAGTCGATTCTTTAAATATTTTTGTAATACTTATTCTGCTATTCGGGACGCTATATAATGTTAAATGGTACCGTCGTATAAATATTGACAAGTATTGACATTCATATTTTTACGATACTAACGTCACTCAATTGTTTTGCCTTCCCGGAATCTCTCCACTAACATTTAAACTTTATAGTATGGTATTAAAGTTCAAATTGATTTTTAAGTATTATTGCGAATCGTTTGTATGGGAGTATAGGAAAGTGGTGTTTTTAGAGTTTTTCGGGCAATTTTTAAAATATTTCTCTCCGTAAGATTTAGCCTCGTACTTCAAGGAATATTTAAAAAAAATTTTTTGCGAAATCGGTTCAGCTGCTCTCAAGATTTGCGCTTAGCAACACATTCAGCGATAATTTTTCATATTATAGATAGCTGTTTCTATAGTTACATTATTGTTCACTGTCTCAATAGATGCCGTTTAGTTCTAGAAATATCGGCAAATGACATCGAAAATGATTTAAATTCGTTAAATTTTTTGATCAATCAATCCGCGTTTTATTTATTCCCAATCACATTATATGACACTGGTCTACACTATACTCCACAATGTATGTACCAACTCTCTAGGTTTATAGGTTTTATAAGGGACTTATTTCTTTACAGATTTAGTAAAGAACTATCTACGAAATATATGCATATTCTTAGATATAGATATACATAGTCAGTTAGATCGAGTGGTTAAATAATGCTCAATTAGACGTGGTCCCACCCCACTTTGGCACCTTCGTGCTAGTTACCATTCGAATGCCTTCTGTTCTCGTAATTAAACGTAGTGAAGACCACGAAAACGACAGCTTAGACAGTTAAAAAAAATTGAATAGTCGTTTCTATAATTATTATTTTCGTGTTTCTGTGTCTTCATTTTGTTGATTATGTTTAGCTGTTAAAAGCTATTGATTTAATATTTTGCGATCTATATATAATTAGGCAAAGGTAAAATGGTTCAGTACCTTTATCTGCTGTACTTGTCAACCGACGTTCTCTTTTTTTTTTTTTTTTGTTTTTAATTATTAAAGAATGTTCGTATTATCAATGAAAAGTATTAAGAAATAATTTACCTTGCCAACGAGCCGAAGCCTTTATTAATAAAATCCCTATTCGTCATACATCAGTTCCTTACATGTACTAATCTATAGTGGAAAAAAAAACCTCAGTAATGTTGAAACTTAATAATTATCAATTGAGGTCGAACTTCGACAGCTGGACGACTATTAGTTGCTAAAAAAATATGCCCGTCGAATGGTTGCCGAGTTCATCGGGTTTTTGCCAAGCTAGGCCTGTTCTACAGTTTGTATCATGGCGACTCTTGTGAAGAGCTATTCAACTTTATCCCCTCGTCTGCTTTTCGTTACCGAAATAGCACTATAGCTAGTTCCTTTCCATAATCGAACGACGGGCTGAAGCTCAAGCTGTGAAGTGTCACAGTTTCACGTTATATTCAATTTGTGCACGAACTAAAAAGTTCACAACACATCGGTATCGTGAAACTGTGAAACTTTTACCGTCAGCGTGTTTTAAAAATGTTAAAATTAGTATTACGTTGGCTAATATAACATCTGATTCTTCATGAGGTGAGTGAAAATATAGGTATATTTACTCAGGCATGACTTGACTTTAGACTGACTTTTCGATTGCACTATGGTTACACACACGGTGGTACATCACTTTGTACAAATATTGTATGACATCAACTAATTTATAAAATAATTTTTATAAGGAAATTGAAATAGTTCTAAAGATTGAATATTAGCATACTGTGATACGAATTATTTGACATTTTATTGACTTTATATAGGAACGAAGATACTCGTGGATTGCAGTAGGAGTAAACGGGCAGAAATAATCACGTAGGGAAAAAGCGTTATGCTTTTTTGTTTCATTCCCTTTATGCGACTGTACCTCTAGTGCGAGTATCGAAATTCGAGCATCGTTCGCTACTAAAAATAATAAGTTTAAAAAGGTGATATTATACTTAAATTATATATATTTTTAGCTGATTTTAAATAACCTCAATACTGAGAGCGTTGAAATTTCATTAAAACTGTTAATTACAATTGTTTTAGTTTTAAATCATATGTGAGCTATATTGTCTCATTATTGCAGTATTGCATAGACTATAAGAGAAATGGAAGTTGTAGCAAGAATGCTCTTTTTTTGACGTAATTGGACAAAATTTAATCTCAAACAGGTATCTTATTATATTTACTATACGTCAATAATCACCGTGACACAAGGATTTTTATATAATTTTTTATATTAGTTGTAAATTACTATTATATGTGTAATTTGTAATAAATTAATATTTTTTCAGAAACTATTAAATTTAACTTTATGAACTGATTTCTTAGTTTATATTATTTGCGTTAAAAAATTATACAAAATAAAAATATACAGATTAGAGAATGCGAGAGAGCTGAGAGAAGAAAGAGACGTAATACTTTTTTCTTAAGTGACGAAAAGAAATAAATATAAATCATTTAAATCGTCATATCGAAATACAGTCGGATATGAAAACAAAAAATAAAGAAATTTGTTTTCCTTTTTTCTTTTTATTACCACATATTCTTGGGTATTACATATAATATTTTTATACAAGTATGCACGGATCTTTACGTCCGCCAACTTTTTCCCCGCTTATTTTTCAAGGTATTTGCCGGTAAATATAATGTTAAAATGGTTATTTTGTTTTCGCTTAGCACTAACTATTAACAGCGGGGATTTTTTACTATTATTAGATATTAACACATATATATTTAAAAGGTTTAAGGTAATATTGATTACATTAGGCACGTTACATTAGGTACGAATATTGCAAGTGAATATTGCAACTGGATTTAAAAAAAAAAAATATTCAGTTTATTTTATTTATTTTTTATTTTATAACAATATTATAACAAGTAAGCAACTTAATCTATTTTTAATTTAGTGTAACAACGTTTAAATGATTATTTTAAAAATATGAACTAATTCTTGAATATATTACCTCACAATAGCATAAAATTAACGTACGTATGTACACTTGTAATACATTCAATTACAAAAAAAACCCATATGCATATATTATAAAAAGGCTAGAGCGTCCTTTACTTTGTAAGATCGTTGTGTCCGAAGTAAATATAAAGATATCCACGTTATCTAAGACACCGACAAGATTTACTCTATGCCGCCAATCCAATATTTTGCAGTATTTTGCTGTGGGGTACAGCAGCTGAGATAGACACCATATTTTTAATACAAAAACGGAAAATTCGAGCAATTTATGATATGGAGCCTCGCGAAACATTAAAGGTTAAGTTCCAGGAGTTCGGTATCCTAACTGTGCAATCCCTATACATTCCTGAAAATGTAATGTACGCCCGCAAAAACTTAGATAATCTAGATTTCGTAAAGGACCAACATAATCGAAATACAAGAAACAATTACACATTGGTCATTCCATGTTTTAGGCTCACTAGGACCGTTAACAGTTTTTTAGGTAATAGTTTTAGGTTTTATAACGAATTCCAAAGCACATTACCGATTTGCCTTATATTAAGTTCAAGCACCATGTCAAGCAGGTTTTAATATGTAAAGGCTATTACAGGGTGGATCAATATGTGAACAATGGTGACGTCTGGAAATGACGCCCTTCTCTGTGCATCCATCAAAACCGAATGTAATTATCTATGTTTATAACTGGGTCTTAAAAATTTGAGTTATATTATGTTTGATGAAAAGATATACCAGATCGAGTTTCTCTTCTCTCTACAATTTTGTATATATTCGGAGTGGTTCAAAATTTGTGTGTGGTTCTGTACATATAATAATTATATTGAAACCACAAAAATAAAGACGTACACAAAGAGTATTTTTAAAATAAACGTGCGAAACGTTTTGTGGTTTTTATACATATTTGGAAAAAATATAATCGTGTACTAAGTAAATCGTCACCACGTTTTTATGGTTTCGTAGATCGACATTTGTACAGAAAAATTGTATGAGGCACGTTTTAGAAATAAAAAAAAAGAAAATGTAAATTATTATTAACATTTTGTACATATACAATTGTAATGAATGTAAACTAAAATATCTGGATGCGGATTGAAGCGTGACAAAATAGTTAGGATTAAAATCTAACCTGAAAGATGTGATTAACCATAGAAAAATCACCGAACTTCGGAAATGCGATCACAAATCAAAGTGTGGTCGAACAGTGAACCGAGTCGAAGCTGTTATTCGAGAAGAGTGCAAGTGAAAATCGGTATGAGAAGCGATTTTTACTCTATCGATGTGGTGCTCGTCAACTGCCGGCCGTCCGTGTATTATAATTATTACAAGTAAGTGTAAGTAATTTGATCAGTTTCCATGTTTCAGTTTTAAAATATACCACACGATAGAGTTGCTCAACATGGTTCCCCCTGGACATAGGTATACACAGATCGGCCCTTCTCGGTAGTACTCGGTTTAATCGGACGGCCCAATACCCATCCGCTTTATTACTTTGTCGTCTCTTTGTCAATTTTCTGATATAAGCTCCGCTTTCAATAGTCATATCGGAAGCCTAGAGTCACCCTCAATAAGCAGTTCATAAAATGTTTATATATAGACTGACAGTTATATAATTGAGTAATAAAAGTATAAAAAAAACAAGCTATGTATCTTTACGATACGTTACTTTTCGCACAAGTCATTCAACTTTGCTCTAAAAACTTTATAGTTTCAATGTATTTGGAAGATCTGTTTACAATGTAACATAATTATGTAATCGAAGACCTTGCAATTTATAAGTTTCAGCGCCATCTCTTATCACATTATTGTACTTTTACGATTATTATATTAAAAGTACATTACCATACGAGAATATCGAAATTTATGTAAATGAATATAAATAGAATGAAAGCAAACATCGACCAAGTATCCAAATAGACGTCTAATAGCACACGATTGGTTAACGAGATTTAAACAAGTCTCATTGGAACATCGAATCACTTTTAGCGTTGTGACTTCTATATAATAATTAAATCTTATTTTTTATTATGAAACCATAGTTATATTAATTCATAACTTCCTGCCTTATACATCACTACAGGACGACGTAAGCGGGACTATATAACAAATCAAGCAATTTAGGCGTCTATCGTAATACATTACCGTTGTATATAAGTTGTATTATATTACCGAGAACTTTAATTTTATGAAATCGTACTCGATTACATAATTGACTTTGAATTATTCTATTTATCTCAAGCAAAAAGCAAAAAATTATAAATATAACATTAATATAAACATTGCATAAAGTGGATTTAGTAAAAGCAGCGTAATTATTTAGAGTTCCATTGCCATCTTGGTATCTAGGTCAGTAGAAACGACTGTATAACGACAAAGAAACCAGATTTTTGCGCCTGGAATATGTAATTAATTTGACTGTTAAACAAATACAAAATATTAATGGCAGTAATAAATAATTAAAGGAACTAATACAGTGAATTCAGTATATTAAAATATATAATATATTAGAATGCTAGCTAATACCTACAACTTCTTTACGTTTGCTTATATATATATATATATATCGGGGGGATTACTATTGACCTGCGTCCATACTATTGACTACTATTGATTCATACAAATGACTGACTACTTTTCCGCTATTCTGAAATACTATTGGTTGGAAGTATTAATTGCTTATAAGCATATTGATTATTATTGTCTGTCTGCTTTGACTTAATAATTTAAAAAGCGACAGTCGACTAGGCCTATCCTCAACAGGCGATACCCCGGGCCGCGTCTGAAAATCTGTCTGGACTCTTACTATTTTACTCTTAACATACTATATGATCTATAATTCATGCCGTAATAGCTCTGCTACTCAGCGGCGTTACAAAATATTATTAAAAGGTATTTAAAAAAAAATATATACAAAAAAAAAAAACAAAAAAAAAATTTCTAACGGAACTGGTAGTTCCAGAGATTAGCGCATCCACACAACCGGAAATAATCTCTTGAGATTTAAAATATTAACAGCGTTTACCCGTGACTTCATTCGCGATAAATTGCAATATAAAACCTAATAACAATAAAATATAACCTAGCGCAATATAGTGCCAAGTTATAGTAAAAAGATTGGCATAAAAACATTGCACCTTCTTATACTCTCTGATCATTTTGTCCTTATAAATTTTCCTCTGTGCTTTGAAAAATCCCCTGATATTAAGGAAACCCCGTGACCTGAATATATAGTACATAAATAACTATTTGCATAACCGATTTTACAAATACAAAGAGGATATAATTGTTTGTGTACAGATGCGTTATTACAATGGCAAACTGATTCCATTATGTAGTGTAATTAAAACGCATTTTCTAAATCGCATTTTTTTTGCAATAGGCACAGGCAACTTCTCTATTTATATGATACTAACAGGACTGGCTGACGTTGTCCTGTTCTGATAATAAAAAAATATATACACTTATGTACATAAAACTCTTAAGGCGGCTTGACTTTTTTCCGATTCTATCAACAATTATCATTATATTTCAACCAATTTACAATAAAACCTTGACAAATTATATTCCTAAACCTTCCCCGTGAACCCTATATATTGGTGGAGGCCGCATTACAATCCGTTCAGTAGTTTTTGAGTTTATCGCGAACATCTACATAGACAGACAGACGCGGCGGACGACTTTGTTTATATATATATATATATGTATAATTGAACGCGTGAAAGGTATAATACTTTGTAAAACTTTATTATCGTAATAATAATGTCCATATTTAAGAAAACACTAGGATGTGTCGACGTTCCTGTTAATCAGTTGAAATTTGTTGGAGTATATCGAACCCACATATATCTACATCAATTTCTATATAGTATTACTGCGAAGAACTAGACTCTGTATGTTTCGAGATTTAATTCGTTTCTGCACAATTCCCTTGATAGAAAATTATGTTTTCTCGGTGTAACGACGTCGCAATGTTAATTTAATCTGCTCATAAACTGTCAATTCGTTTAATAAAACACGAAGGCACTTCAATGAAAATCGCTCAGTTAATGAATGCGAATAATTAATTAGCGTAAAGAAGTGTTATGGCGGCGAAATAAACCTTGATTATTCAATATTACCGATGTAAAATTAATGTTAATATTATAACATCATATGACTAGACAGTTATTGAAATTACCATTCCTTAAGGTTCTTGGTATTAAACTAGCCGATTCCTGAGACTCCGTTCTCTTGATTTTATTTGAATTAACTATGGGTTAACGTTTATATTGTAACTATAATGAAATTATTAGAATTTCACTCCTATGACTTATAACCGAACTTAAATTATCTCTATTATTATAAACGCTGTATATTATGCTGCATTTTAAAATACTCCGAAAAATTGGACACCTTTTAGTGAAAATCTAGTCAACATCGGTTCATCCGTTTCGTTGATAAGCCAGAACAAACAAAGAGATTTTAAGCTATATGTGTCGGTTCAATAGTATAACTGTGATATGTTTTTGAAATAAAATCTTGTTATCCTTTATAAACCGTTACATCGTCATAAAAAGGAGAAATTTAAAAGACCTGGATGAAAGTTCTGTTACTTATTAAAAACTACAATAAATATATAAATGAGGTAAATGTTACGATGCACTTGCCTCGGATTATTACCCGAGAAGATTTCTACTCGATATAATTGCTGTGCCCGTCCTTACGTCGACTACAAAATTTGATATTTATTTTCTGTTAATCTAAACATTGCAAGTTTTAATCTATTTATTTAAACAATCGAGTAATATTACTGTAACTCTGTATAGAGTAAGATTACATTATTAGTGAATTTATAATTTAAAAAATGAAAGTACGTACCGAGGCTGAGACCTACGTATATCAGATCGATATTTCATTTGACTAATCGTACGGTCAACACGAAATGATCTAAAAAGTAGTCTATATTAGTAGTCTTAATAGTACATGGACAAAAATTACAACATTTTCTAGGTGGTAGAGATACGCTGAAGCTCGCCCGGGGTAGTACCACCCTCTCACAGAAAGCCGACGTGAAGTAACAGTGGTTGCGGTTGCACTGTTGCGTTTCGTTCGGTCAGTGAGAGCGCCGGAGGCCCACATATTTAAAAGGCCGGCAACGCACTTGCGACTCTCCTGGTGTTGCTAGTGTCTATGGACGGCGGTGATCACTTACCATCAGGTGACCCACCTGTTCGTTTGCCCTATAATATAAAAATAAAAATCGAACACCGGCAATATATTTGGAAAAGTCCAGAATTCTTTACCAACGTCGTGTATAAATTCATGCATAAGGCATCCCTGGGACGCATCAGTAAGCTAAACCACAGCATTGAATCTTTATCACTTGAAGTGTCGTATTTCAGTTTTTGCGTTTCAAATATTAAAAGTAGCTTATTAAAAATATATAAGACAAGTTTTAGGACAAAATATAATATCTTAAAACCTGTATACTCTTCATGTGACGCTTACAGAAATTATCTTACACTTTTTAGTGCATTTAAAAACCCGTTATATATTAAATCATTTTTTATTTATTTCTTCATGCATCGAAAAAAAAAATCGAGTTCATAAAAATGTGTTCGAAAATAGAATGCCTCAAAACCTTTACGCTTTCTTTGAGTTCCCCAAGTTGAATATCTGTCACCAAGTGTCTGTCGGTGTGTTCCGGCCGCTACACTTGAGCGCCAGTGCCCTTCTAGGTTTTTCATTTTTACCTTAGACCATTAACATCAGATAAGATTGTGGTCAAACACTCAAACCTTCAGAGTATAAAAAAACTTGCTGTCTGGAAATTTCAACGTCTTATTTATGTCGAATATATAGGTGGGTCACAGGGGAACTGATATCAATCTTGGTCATCAAAGCGAATACAAGAAACATTCATCCGGAAGAAATCTGCAAGAGCGCTAATATTGAGAATAAGAACATTTGTAATACTGACTTTGTTTTAGTTATGTCTGTACGAGTATATATAATTTAATTATTTTACCGCAAACGGTATTTTAATACCCACTGGTGTAATATATAGAAATCTGTAATTCTGTCTGTACAACTTTGATTTATGGTAATATTTTTTTAAAGATGCTCTCGAATTGAAAATTTAGAATGTTTTATTTGCTTGTGTATGTGTGGATGTTGTGGATTTCAATCAAAAACGGCTTTAAGAGTCTCTATGAAATATTGTGTAAAGCCATACTTCAAACGGTCTGCTTTAAAAACAATGAATCATAAAAAAGTAAGTTTTATACAAAAAGAATTACCTAAGGAAGTTAGAGTCCATATTTCACTAGTTTAATATCCATAAAGAGTGTTTTACGCAAAGATACTTGCTTACAGTCTCAAGTGCATTATTTTATAATTTATTCTTTTAGATCCTCCTCCATTAATCTTTCCATATTTAAAATATATAAAATGCAGTGTCTCTATCTTTTTGTTCGTTTACAATTCGAGAGATACATATTCATTTTAAGTGACGGTTTTTAAAGAAACAGTTATCTGTATGCGTTTTAATATATATTTTGATACATAAGATATATTTAACGATAATAATAAATCAAACTGGAACAAACATTAATTCCAGAACGTTCTCGTGAAATACGAAGTTAAAGTTGCTAAATTTAGACAATCACATTTATTGGAAATTTTTATAAGATCCCTAAAAGTATTATTTGATAGAATTCGTCTATTTATTGTTACAAAGAAGATTAAATACTTTGAGATTGTGTTTCCGTAGACTTTTGAGGTTATTAACGATAGTTCTAAATTATGTTCATATTTGTAATTAGTGTCCGTCCCTGACCTTTTGTTTTTACACGAAATCATTATCTTCGTGTATTTCTAAGAGCTTGTAAAAATTTTCCAAACTCATTTGACACTTAGCGTTATATTTTTCAGTTTTTAAACAATACTGTGATATGTTATTTTTATTGTGTAGAAGCTGCAAAGTCACATAAAAATTCGATCATTCCTTTTTTTCGTGGAAGAATATCATGTACGTGGAAGTGGGTTAATGCTTCATAAAGCCGTGTGGACCCGCGTGAAAATGTAGTTACTGAATAAACCGTTATACAAACATTGTAAATATATGCATAATTTATTGCATAAAGTAATTTTGTTAATTCAGGAATATAACTGGTTCCGTTTAATTAATGTATCGAGTTTATAAGAGTAGTTCATAAAAAAATAATAAACGTAAGAGCACTATATCAAGATTTCTTGACACTTTATTTTTAGCTTTGTGCAATGTTAATTTATATGCGATATAAATATATATATATATTTCTTAAAATAGAACGCGCTGACTTAATATACGAGACGTAATGTAGTGTTTAATTCTAGACAAATTATTTCCTACATAATCAAGGTTGCGTACAAAAATTAATAGGCGAATTCCCTTTTAAAATCTGAATGCTGGTTTTCTTAGTAAACGAATAAAAATCTTGTATATAATAATTTGGAATATAACAATGTGTTAGCCCAATACTTCCAGAAAAACTGTAAATGCTCTAACACTTATTTTATTTAAAGAGTTGGCATCATTGCCTTTGTTTTCTCTCTTTTATGTATCAAATCTAATTTGGCATCTGCATGTAACGCTTTGCCGTTACTGGTCATGTTCACAGTTTCAAATTTGGTTTGCGACTAATAAGGTAGATGCCTGTTGTGTTAAGTAACTGAGGGCATTTTTTTAGCGATACTACAATTTAACAGTAAGAGCCTGACACTACCCACCTCTCCCCTAAGGGAATGGGTGTTCAATGCGGGATCTTTCCACCTTAAAAAAAGGAGTTGACTGGTAGGAATAGTCATGTAAATAACACGATGTGCCCTTTTAACGAGGCTTTCGTTCTTTACCCCTCTGTCTTATTTTTATATGTGTGTGTGTGTTTATTGAAATTGCGCTGCCGGTTACATAAGCTCATCACTGAACGCATGGAAATTTTATTATAACGTTTTATTGTTGTACATTATACGTTATTGTCCCAGATTTCTATATACAATTTATAATTTAATATTTTATAACTAATTAAAACTAATGAATATTTTTCTTTAAATTGTAAATTTAATATTTGTGTTTAATTCCTTATTTTACGTTATTTGTGTTAAAAAAATAGTGGTAATAAATACAGATCAGAGAGAGAAAGAGGAGGAAAATGGCGGGGCTATAACGATTTTATCTTATGTGATGAAAATATACAAATAAAATATGAATAAGATTTATCTCCATATCGTTTTACATTTAAGGTTGAAGGAAAAATGTAGAGAACTTCGTGCCTGACGAGGGTCTTCTAACCGCATGTGTAGTTTTTGTTTACCTCTGATCATCTCATATCCCAATTCTTAACATTTTATTTGTAAGCTTAGAATCTCCTATCATGAATGTACATATCATTAATCGAATGAAACAAGAACTCCTATGATAATCTATTTGAAATGATATGTTTTATAAAACTTTAATAATTTATTAGGTGTGGCAGCGGTTGCGAAAGTATTTTTTATGTAATAATTATCTTCAACTCGTTATTCATTGATTTCTAAAAACATACATGACAATATTTATAGGTATCAATTGCAGAATTACATATACTTCCCGTGTACAACATTTCATTAAAATTTGTTGAGATTAAATGTTTGTTTTTTTTATATCTAAAAGCAATATTATTGATTATTGTAACAATAATACAAATTTTTACAAATTTACAAATTACTTACAAATATTACTTACAAATTTTTGATTTTCATAAACTTTTATATATAATTTTTACTTTATGATTTCTAAATGTTTTATCTATAGACAGATTTATTATCAAATTAATTTCGAAATGAAATGAACTTCCCATGTAGAATCCTTCCTAAGATCTGTCAAGTCATTTCGAGTTAAATCTATACTTATATATTCAAAAAAATTTACGTATTTTTTGTGAGCACTCCCTTGTGTAATAGAAATCGATCTCAGAATTTGAACAAAAAAAATGTACAGCCAGAAGAATATTCATTATTATTATCAACTAATATAAATAATATTTAGCAACTCGATCTATATTCGTTTTTGCAAGCATGTAATAACATGTTATCTTTAGCAAATACTGTTTACACAGACATATAAATTAAAAAAGAAAGGATTCTCGATTTTGTAAAACTCAACTCAGTTTGTTCATAAGATATTCGCATTTGGTTGACACAATTATATAAATTATTTAAGATGTAATAGATTGACATTTAGTAATATAAAAGTTACTCACCTTCCGCCATGGCTTCCTTTCGGGTATCAGTTGCACACGAGGACCAATGCTCTACTGACTTCTATTCTTGGAAACCTTACTAATACTAATTGTGTTAACAGAATTATCTATATTGATATACCAACAGATATAAATTTTACCGTCGCATATGTTTCTGCTGCACGATTTTATGCTTTGCAAACTCGAGATAAGATTTCGAAATAAGGTGTTTGATTGTAAACAGTAACTTGAAACGTTAACGATAAAGTTAAGAATTCTGCAAATAATGGTTGTGTGTGTGCGTGTGTATTAGACGATAACTAACTTTGTATCAAGTTATGTAATACGATTAATCATTTTGTTTTCTTTATCGTAAATATTTATGAATAAAATTTAATCTAAGATAATAATAAATAGTGATCGAAGGTTATAACATTTTTTGTACTTTGCAGATCTCAAATACGTGCACCAAGACCGATTATAGTTTAATGGATGATAGGTAATCAGGTGAAAATTACAAAATGCCCTACCACTATACTATGATATCATCTAAATATTTCCCGCCATTGAAAGTTCATGCTTGTTGTAGGATTTTACCTGCGAAAATCCATCTAATTTTGGAACATGCTCCAATAAGATCATCATCATCTTACCCTTATCCCACCTAAGTAGGGTCGGCACAACATGTTTTCCTTTTCCACTCTCCTCTGTCAGATGTCATCTCAGTATTCACACTTTTTATACACACATCATTTTTCACACTCTCCATCCACACCTTTTTCGGTCTTCCTCTACTCCTATATTCATCCACTTTCAAACTTAAAACTTTTCTTGTTACATGACTTTCACCTCTTCTCATAATATGCCCGTACCATGCGAACCTATTACTCCTCAACATTTTTGTCACTGGTGCTAATTTCAAACTTCCTCTGATATACTCATTCTTAATGTTATCCATCCTTGTTACACTATACATCCATCTTAACATTCGCATTTTGTGCCACATGTAATCTTTTCTCAACCGTCTCTTTCGCAGCCCAGCACTCGAATCCATATAACACGGTTGGTCTTAATATAGTTTTATACACCTTTCCCTTAAGTTTCAACGGCATTCGTGGGTCACAAACCACCCCAGACACCTTTCGCCAATTCATCCACCTTGCATTTATCCTATTCCACACGTCCTGGTCTACTCCACAGTCATTTTAGATCAATGAGCCGAGGTACCGAAAATTGGAACAGGCTGGTAAAATTACACCGTTTAAGGTAATATGACAAAAACTGGATGGACCTCCGAAGTCACAAAACAAATGTTCAGTTTTCATCCCACTAATCTTTAAACCAACATTCTCTAGTTTCTCTCGCTATTTTTCCAGCCTACTCTGGACCTCGGCAGCATTTTCACCAACAAGAACAACATCAGCGAAAAGTATACACCAAGGTGTTTCCTCCTGTATGTCTAATGTTAGTGCATCCTTGACAAGAAGGAATAGATAAGGACTTAAAGCTGATCCCTGATGCAAAACTACAGCCACATGGAAATTGTCGGTAATTCTAGCCTCGGACCTAACATGTGTTTTACCTTGACTATACATACAACAGATAAGTTGTAAGTACTTCCCAGGCACTCTTTTCTTTTTCAACGCCCACCAGAGAACATCCCAAGGTACTCGATCATATGCCTTTTTCAGATGAACAAACACCATACGCAAGTTTTTATGTACACGTCTGTATTTGTCGCACAGCTGGCGAAATGCGAAAATGGCATCTGTTGTCGACGTCCAGGCATAAACCCGAATTGGTTCTCAGTAACTTCAGTTTCATCTCTTATTCGTCTCGCTATCACTGTTTCCCAAACTTTAGAAAAGGGTTTTTATCGTTAATTTAGAAAAGGGAATTATTTCGAAAATTTTGAATCGAAATTGTCACACTTTTGCATTTTGTGGTTTAAAACGGTGTAGGTCCGATCCCACAGAGTGGAGCCCTCGAGCACCTTGTCAGCGCGATACAGTGACACCGAAACTTTCAATCACTCGCTGGGCAACATCACAATATAGATCACCCTGACAGACGTGCACATACACACAAGTAGGTATATATAAGGTGGTAGGGTTTCACTTTTTTTTCTTGTTCGAACTAAGTTAATTTAGTTTAGCTTAGTTGTCAGAACCGAAATACATGTTTGAGTTCGTGAGGTACATATGCTTGGTACACATGTGTATATCACGAATTCCTATATGTATGAATAGTTAGCTTAGGTAGATTCGGGATACTAGGCAACAGTCCAAGCCGAGGCACACCGTGCGCCCTTGAGCTGGTTGCCAATATAAAATCGGGTGAGTGCCTTAAGCGCTCTCCTTAATATTCCGGTGAAGCTGTAAAGGTTTGAGATGCCAATAAGGATGGTAAGGTCGAAAAAAAAAATCTCTAATTCTTAATACATTCTTGTAACACTTATTAATATTAAAGAATCCAATAATTTATGAGTACCGTGAAGTACACAAACAATTTTTCTCTTTCTCATGAAATCGGAATCCTCAAGCATCACATGAAGACGATTGCCGAGACCAGTATACTGTGCTTATCATTAAGTACAACGCAGTAAAATAAGGAAAAATAGATATTTAGTGCCTCTATTTCAGTTTGTAACTCATGGATGAAGTTTAGCAAATTCTATCGCATGGAAGGCAAAATTATGGGGTAATTGATTCTTGTTATTTTACATAAACTTTTCGAAATTGTACAAAATAACGCTAATGTAATAAAAGATTATGACCTGAAATTAACAGTATATAGCACTAATAGAGATAGGAAAAATCTTTTAATTTGTTGAAATACTCGGGCGTGTTTAACATACAGTATTAGTACTCCCTATCTTTATCAGCTATTCTTTATATATTTCCGTATATCTAGTAAATGGTATCTCATATCTTCACGGTTTTTAGAATTCTGTACTTCATATGATCCATTATTTGATTGTCCATCTGAATGTCCGTGTGTCTCAAGTGTCCTTTTTCTAAAAATATGCTTTAGATATCAAATTGAAAATGTAAATTAAATATTATGCGAAGGGCCTTATGTAATAAATATTCTACTCAACGATTAGTTATCAAGTAAGCTAATTCTCGAGGATCTAATTTAGAAATTTACCAAAGATTTTATGTACATTGGTAAATATTTGGAGTATTTTAGTATTAGTTAATAAATAAATTGGCGCCAATCGTAAGGTTCTCAAGAATATCCATTATGTGAACGCTAGCGGTTACCACCCAAAATTATTTCAAGGGGTTCTTGAAAAGAAAATCAAAATACGCTGTTTACATTCAGCAAATACATTAGTGCTACCACTGGTCTTGCAGTTGTACATAGGCGATGGTGACCATTTACCATCGAATGTATAGCTTATATGTTTGCTGTCTTTAGTATAAAAAGTAATGTATTTCTAACACCACAAGTCATTATTACGCGACAAAGTTCTATTTGCAGTTAATCTCATAGAGTTGTATTGTGCAAACGTCCACAAAGTTTTACTTTTTCCGTGTTAAGCAGGTGGCGCAGTGGTGACATTGGGGAATAATATAGACACGATATTTAATATATTCGTCACGGAACTCTCAGGTCGTGAGTACAATTCGATACTTGCCACGTTCACATAAAACAATAAAATTCTTTATCATGTTATTTGTTATCATTTCCCCGCTATAACGATAAAAGTACTCGAGTAATAAAAAAATGTCTTAAATTATCACGCTTCGCTGTAGATTATGCGGCTTATATGTATAAGTGTGTAGTTAATACTGATTATAGTATGTTTATTTATGTTATATACACACTCTATAGATTCACTATACTGGCACCTTCCCGCGACTTCATTTACGTGCTTTTCTGTATATTCACGATATTTTCCAGATACGTATACACAAATGATCTTTACCACCGGTCCCGAGGCTTATTCATGAAAAGGTAAAAAATAAACGGACAGATACCCTATCACTTATGACAATATTATTGTGGATTATTTGAACACATTTATTTATTTCAATTAATTTTATTATATAACCTATTTGTATTAAAGTAATCAAAACATAAGTACTTATTTAAGAACCCGGTAGACGTTATCTTATCGGGTTATCTAAATTTTATGATATTTTAGAAAAAAAAAAGAAAACTAGAGACGCTGTTAGTGACGAAATAGAAAGTGACGAAGTTTAAAAAATTAAAAACCCTTTGAATGTGATTGTTCTCAGAACGGTTGACGTTTTAATGTTGGCATATTTTCTGTCTCTGCTAACTATGTGGAAACTTAATCAGAGTCTTATGCTCGTCATTTCAATCAATATATTTATGTATAGTTCAATAGAATATATTAAATTGTAGGTGGTAGAGCTACGCTGAAGCTATTACTGGTTTCAGCATGAAAGGGTCGGCTCGCCCGGGGTAGTACCACCCTCTCACAGAAAGCCGACGTGAAGTAACAGTGCTTGCACTGTTGCGTTTCGTTCGGTCAGTGAGAGCGCTGGAGGCCCACATATATTAAAAGGCCGGCAACGCACTTGCGACTCCCCTGGTGTTGCTAGTGTCTATGGACAGCGGTGATCACTTACCATCAGGTGACCCACCTGTTCGATTGCCCCGTATAACATAAAAAAAAAAACATAATGACCATGTATTGTAATAGGTTGTACTAAACAATTACTAGTAAGAAATATACCGCAAATATAATGAGAATGCTGTCAAAAAATAATGTATTCAGATTAATTAAACAATCATATTTAATCCGACAAACTTTATAATTTAGCGATGGAATCACAATAAATACTAATGTAATGTAATTTTCTGATCTTTATTGTTTTATTGTTGTTAGTAGTAATTACAAAGTTTATGTATGCAGCATTTGTCTGTCTGTCTCTCCGTTCGCGATAAACTGAAAAACTACTGAACGGATTGTAGTGTGGTCTTCACCAATAGATAGAGTAATACACGTGGAAGATTTAGGTATATAACTTGTCAAGGTTTTGTGTAAAGTGGTTGAAATATAACGATAATTGTTGGATGATTGGAAATGTCAAGCCGCCCGGGAGCTTTCATCGAAAACGCTGCCTATTTCTTTAGAGATAAAACAAAACAATGCATAGTGAGATATTCTTCTTTTATAGATCTATAAAAATGTCAAGAATAGCATATATCTATCTCTTAAGGATAGCTTACTATACCTATGTATCTTCTAAAAAATAGTCATGTAAAATGAGGTAATTGGAAGGCTATTTAGACGGATACAGTATTAATCAAATAAAATACATTAGTTACCATAAGCATTTCATGCATATAAGTATATATTTTTTATTATCAGGGCAGGACAAGTCCGCCGGGCCTGCTAGTACTTTATAAAGTACTTAGCAACTTGCTGTGAACTATGTAGTCGTATATACTCTGACCCGCGGCACGGTTTTGACATGCTGCACTAGAAGTCTGGTCATTTATGTAATCAACGTACATATGTAACAAAATATTTGAAAGAGTTCCCGGCATTATCTTTTTTGTAGATTGATATATATATATATTTACTTTCATATAATTTTGAAAATACACAAAAGAGGCTTAATTCAATTTATAAACTTATTCTAAATAATACATAATTTTGAAGCAATGCATTGCAGACTTAAATATCTCTGGGCCATGTTGATCTGTTTGAATGACAATATTGGAGTATATAAATTAAAAAAGGTTTTATTTGATATTTAGAAGTTCTCTTTGTTTTTACAACAAAACCTTTTTATAGATGAAATACATTTTTAAGATTTAAAAAACTATATGTATTTATAAATCACGTTTTTTGACATGGTCTTTGTAGCTTTCTGTGTTCTGTTTTAACCATATTTTGAAGAAACAATTCATAATGAAAGTGAGTATTTTAATTGAAATAAATTAAACCTGTTTTTATGCGATGGTAGCTCAAAGGTAGCTCTGATATAGTGATGCCATATATATATATACAGCTGCTTATAGTATTAAGTGAGAAGTGGTTCTGATCTTTAAAAAGTTGCAACACACTCGAATCATACATACATCATAGTATTCAGTGTAGTTCTCTAGTAAAATCTCAGCAGGATCCCAATCCTTAGAATTTATCCTAGAAAATATTCTTGACTTATTCTATGTGCATGTCTATAGCAGAAGTAGCCAGTTCTGCTCGGTTTCATCATCATATCAGCCTGTAACCCATAGATCTCTTTCCGAAGGAAGTAATGGACTCATTTCGAGGTTCAAGAAATCGACATTTCTATATTTTCCCACACACGATGGTACATTAAGCCAGTTCGGGTTCAGTTCAGGTTTCCTTACGATAATTTCCTTCACCGTCAGCCGATTGCGTTACCAATTTAAATTAGTAAATGTACCCTAATTTCGATACGAAGTATGCCAAGCGAGAAGAAGAAATAATGCAGGAGGGTTATGTGATGTAGCACGTGATATCGAGAATACCGCGAGGCACAGCTAGTTTGCACATAAAATAACGCCTCTATTTTATACTTTTCAATTTCGAACAGAATACATATCGAATACTCGCAGTAAAGACTTTGTATTATCACAACTTTGCTAGGAATAACATTTTCAAACTAAAAGTTTGGAGAGCACCATGTATAGTTGATAATGTATTCCATTCAGAGTTTTCCGGTGTTGATGGAAAAATATGAAATACATTTTGCATCGGATACAGAATTCTATTTCATGCGTCGTCACGTATGCAGAGGCGCACGACGAACGGTGGTTTTACATAGAAAATGCGAAATTTTCGTTTGAATAAATATATTTATGTTAAAATCTTTATTCGATCTCGTGTACATAAATTTAAATGTTTTATTTGTTTAGCTGACTCACTCATATCCTAAAAGTAAATACTGTTACGCCTCTGAGTTATTAAAATTCCATTTTGCGTGGAAAGAAGTGTATTTGTATTGACAAACACAAAAGTGAAATATAGTGTGTAAGATGAAGAAGGTAATCGTACTTACACTTTCTAATGCTCTTTGGTTGTCCATTTCTTACTTTTGTTTTTGTTTGTATCTTTTTTTTTAATTATTATTATAGGAGGCTAACGAACAGGTGGGTCACCTGATGGTAAGTGATCACCGCCGTCCATAGATACTAGCAACACCAGGGGAGTCGCAAGTGCGTTGCCGGCCTTTTAATTATGTGGGCCACCGGCGCTCTCACTGACCGAACGAAACGCAACAGTGCAAGCACTGTTACTTCACGTCGGTTTTCTATGAGAGGGTGGTACTACCCCGGGCGAGTCGACCCATTCATGCTGAAACCAGTAATAGCTTCAGCGTAGCTCTACCACCTTTAAAATAAAGTATCTGCTTTGACGTCCAGAATATAATTGACCTCGGTCGACATTTGGCGTGTTTATATACCTCATAAAACATAGGGTAGAAATTTCTGGAAGGTTGACACAATTTAATTCATGGAACCTATAACGCTTTAAAAAGAGAACAAATATTCAAGACATACTATTTTTAGAAGCATATTGTTTGCTTACAATAGTCTAAGTCGTAAGACTTCAGTATGTGTCTTTTGCCAAGTCACGATGAGCCAGCATATTGATTATTATCAACAACCAGTTTGCTGGAATCCTTAAATACAGTTCTGGAATATTCTAGATAATTCTTCAGTGATCGAATGTAAAGTATTTTCTTTGTACAGGTCGTAAGATTATTAACATCAAATAATTACATTGAAATTTCACCTTTTCTTTTTCTTTAAGGCGGGTAGTAATTCCTTATAAAATAATAATATTAAATATTGATAACAGATAGGGATAACACAAAAAAATCGATATTTATGTTAAGGACATGTAAATATCGATAAGCGATACATCAACCGTCCTAAATCGATATTTATAGTAGAATATAGGGTAAATAAATTGAATATCAAATATTGATATGTTGGATGATCTTTGACTGTGCAACCTAGTTACTACGGTAGGTACCATGTGGGTTGCCACGGTCTCTAACGCAAAAGGCTCGTATGGCATTGATATGGTCCGATTGGTAGATGCGTTGCAACCACTATTCAGGTGGATTTTACAATACAACATTTTACCGAAATGATTGAATTTATTTTATCATTTTAAATGTTGATATATTAGTCCTATATTTAGTATTTTCCGATGTACACGTATTAACAGATACACTTCTTTGAAAATTGTAACTCTAGTAGGCCATGACATCCACCTTCACGAATCAACAAACGATTTTTTTTTTCATACAGTCATTATTAATCAGTATCATTTAGATAACAATTATTTTATTTTATTATTAGACGTATTTCAGGTGCAACTACGACACCATAATATTTAAATGGATTTAATTCGTTAACTTTTCTAGTGTTCAAAGTCTCACCAAAGGCAACGCGCGGTCATCCGAACGGAGCCGGTCGTGAAGAATACCGTTGCCGTGGATCAGTCCATCAGTTCTCCTGAGATCTTATCGCATCGTTTGAAACAGACCAGTGCAAATACGGCTCGAGGCTCGCTATCCGTTTCTCAATCAAATTTGGTGAGTAACAAAAATATCGATACGACCATCTTGTGATACATGGACAACTACTAAGAATTGTAACTAACGTTCTTCTTTTAGTTGTTTAATGAAACTATTACAAGCTTTTAATAAGAATTCATTTTAATTGGAATCACCGCAAACATGCTGCAACACTAGTTAGCATTTTGTTTAAGCCGTGTAAGGATAATCTTCCGAGCTCCAACATTGAAAATTCACAACGTTTTTTTTTACACATGCCAATTTGTATCCATACAAAATGAACCCATTCAACATATCATTTTCGTGTCTTAAGTATTTTACAGCGAATAAATTAATAGAGATTTCAAATCACTTGCGATGACACTTTAAAGCTGGAAGAGATCGTACTTTTTCTTAAATAAAAATGTGCGTGGTTTATGCCTGTGGAAAATCACACGATACTGAAAACACGTGTATTTTTTCGATTTCTGTTTTGTAATTTCCACCTCACCTCAACGTATGCGTTGTTGAGTATAAAATACTAAAATTTGTTAAATATTAAATAGGCATATCTTTAAAGATTATGTAATAAGCTCGCTCGGTCAATTGTTTGAAGAAAAACATCGTTGCTAATGCATTGATGAAGCTGTTACTTTGCGGAAACCCATTGTACATTATTTATACTATTTAAAGATGGGATATTGGTCAGGAATAGATTACACGTGTTTTTCCCCTCCACAGAACATTCTCAAACCTATGTAGTCTCCGTCCGAAGTTACCGAGCACACTCTAGCACGCATACAGTTAGAATCAAATGTTTCTGTAGCAAGCCGTCATGACTTTTGCAATCAGAAATAACAAAGAAAGATCACCTAAATTATAGAAATAATTATTTGCCAAATTTCGGAATTTGCATACTTCAACTTATTATTTCAACGTATTTGATAATAGATACCATTAAAATAGTTGGTAATTTTCTTCTCTCTGTCAAAAAAAAGTAATCGTGTATTTCTACTTTCTGTGTATTACTTTACTTTAGCCAGCGGTAGAAGATGTCGGTAAACCCGAAGACACTTTACGCATAGAGAATATATATTCTCCTGAAGGAGATCTACAGTACGTTGCAGAAAACTCGGGAGATATGCAGGTGCATAATCCAAACAGGGAATGCTTGTCAATATTTCCATACAATGATGCAGGTACTAGGATGCAGGATTCTCTAAATAAGTGCTGCAAGCCTAATAATAATGCACCTAAGGTAATCTAAAAATATATCATATTTAAAGATTTATAGTTCACGCTAACATTTATCCCACGAATGACTCTTAGAAAACAATATAATGAAGATAATTTCTTAATGGCGTGACAAAACAATGTTATTGTAATGTTGTGTCTTACGCAAAAGTTCTTGTTTATGGTAATTTGTCAATGTAATTATTGTTTTATGTTTTTTTCTCTAAAAATTGGTAAACTCTTTTCATATCGGAGTAGAGAATGCTATTTATGATTTATTGTTCGATGAGAAATGTCCAACTAGTTTAAGTATATTGTCGCTTAAAAAAATAATGACAGTGCAATTACAAGTTCCGACCCACGTCCCTTAGGAACATACTCAAGAGTAGTAAAATATTAATAAACGTACGTGAAACTAACTAAGATTAATTCTTAAATATCGGTTTCAGCGTAGCAAAGTTAGTTTACGTACCAGTTATAATATTAAATAAAATATGGGACCTTTCCATACATTTATTATTTGTAAGAAGGTATCATATACATAGAGGTAACATTGTTATTGGTTATTTTACTAACAAATTTCTATAAGATTCCGAGTATTCGTTCGATACATTTTCCTCTTTATTTCTCAACCGATATTCTTAATTTCGTTTTATTCACTAGCTATTGACTTGCAATAGTTTTTAAGAATGAAAATATTTCGGCAATAGTTTTTTTTTTTATAGCAACGACGAATCGAAACCTTTACTTATTACTTATTATCATCATGCTTCACGATCCTTATATATACAGTATACATTATTTGTACAATTCTTATCCTTGCTAACATATAGCTATTTGAGAAATTCGTAATTAGATAGAGAATATTCAAGATAGAGATTATTTAATTTCATAGGTGGTAGAGCTACGCTGAAGCTATTACTGGTTTCAGCATGAATGGGTCGGCTCGCCCGGGGTAGTACCACCCTCTCACAGAAACCCGACGTGAAGTAACAGTGCGCCCGCACTGTTGTGTTTCGTTCGGTCAGTGAGAGCGCCGGAGGCCCACATATATTAAAAGGCCGGCAACGCACTTGCGACTCCCCTGGTGTTGCTAGTGTCTATGGACGGCGATGATCACTTACCATCAGGTGACCCACCTGTTCGGTTGCCCCCTATAACATAAAAAAAAAAAAAGAGAATCTAGGATTTTGCTTGTTATGTTTCTATGGAAATTATAAAATACTTGTAAACATCTACCTAAATGTTATTATTTTACGCTATACATTTTATCTAACTATAATATGCATTTCATTACAGAAATCCAGACCAAGTGAGTAATTTCACATAATATTACTACATATTATAAAACAAAGCCGTCCGCCGCGTCTATCTGTCTATCTGTCTGGATGGTCGCGATAAACTCAAAAACGACTGAACGGATTGTAATGCGTTTTTTTTTGAATAGATAGAGTGATTGAAGAGGAAGGTTTATATGTATAATGACATAAATTAAATAGTGGAGAAATACTGTTATTTTTGAGGTTACTCCAAATTTAACGCGCCACGGACAGAAATGAATAAATCAAAACTACTGGATTTATTTTAATCATTTTTTCAGTGAATGACATAGGCTATATATTTTATACCCGTGCGAAGTCGGAGCGGGCCGCTAGTTTGGTATATAATAAAGAATTATACTATGAGCAAGGATAAATTAATATCATGGATTCAATCTTTTCCAATTGTGAAAATAATATGCTTTTATATTATTAACTGAAGTATGCTTCCTACATATACTACGAGATTGTATTGAAATTGTACTTCAATGGTACATTCAATCGAGGGAAAATACAAGAAAAGAAAAGCGCTACAACGGGATATACAAATTTATTTATATGAAATAACTAACAATACGACTGGATCACTACCATTGTAAGGATGAACCCGTCACTGTGCGTCTCTCTTTTGTTTGATCATAATCTCATTGTATGTTGTTAAATGACGATGTGGTATAAGAAGGTATACACGTTAAACCTGGGGAAGGAGGGGATTGACTATCAGGTGCAACTGCCGGAACAAGGCATACGCGTTTGGTGACAGATTTTCAACTTCAGGCTTGGACTTGGTGATTCACAATACTTTCCTACGCTGAAATCTCCGAGTCAGTCGCAACAATTCAAACGTACGACGATCGACACAGTGTATTATTTTTTGCCGCGATTACCGCTATCAAATTTGTTTTGTGTTTATCATAAGTGTTGGGGTCGACACCGCTACCGAACGGTCACCGCCTCGGAGGGGGTGAGGTGAGGTACGGTGGGGCGGCGTTCCCCTTGGCGGGCGGGTTTATCACTCTCGAAAGATGTGAGCGAGAGCGCCGGTAACCCGCCTCGGTGACGTCAGCCGGATGCCGGTAATAGCCGATAGGGGCCGATGCAGTGCAATAATGCACGAACCGCACGAGAAAGTGACTGACACTGACTCGGGTTGTAAAATAAAACACGAAGTTGTATTTGATAACAACCCCGAGCCAACAACCTACACGATTGACAACACTCTATATTTAATCAATGTTGAATCCGTCGAAGTACTATTCACTATTTACTTGTTCAATATTTCACTGTTCACTTATTCAGTATTCAGTACTCGCCGATTCTTCCATGTGTTGCTTACTGAAGTACTGCGCGCTCGAACTGTACTTCCCTACAGCGCCGCTAGCGCTAAGGTAGATAGCGGCGTTACCATAATGAGAGCCACCCGAAAATGAGGCGGCTCTAACTCTATTTTGCTTATGTTGGCTCGGGATTTCTTCTATATTTATTTCGATATTTAATCTATATATATGTATTATATGTTATTTCATACGTAAGCACAATCCGCATAAAATGAAACCATAACCTTAATTCTAACTTAAATAATTTCTACACAAAGGCGAAAAAACCCTCAATAATTCACCGAATTCTTAGTGTTAAAATCTTATTTTAACATTTATAGGGTTTTTCTCTATTTATCTACGTCTATATTTGTATCTATTCGTTAGATCTATGTTACCTAAACCTAAATACATTCAATAATCAATAATTTTATGATCTTACAAGCTAACATGCACAATTCTTTCTATTTAATAATATCTTCTATACATTCTACCTCATATTTTATCAATACTTATTCTATAACATGCATATTAAATCTATTTAGTCTATTTTTCCTTAAAATAACACAAAATTCCATACTTATAGTGAATAATTACGCATTTCTATATTCTAAGTACTAGGCCGACGCGTCTCGTCCTCGCAACCGATCGCTCCCGGTCGTGAGTCATCGCGCGTCGCTAGCGCGCTTTGTCCTCACAACTTTCTCTTACCAGCTGCGAGCTTTGGCGCGCTCCTAGTACTACGCGTAATATTATTATGTGTTTACATGTTATTTCATTTCTATATATATATATATATTCACATGCATGCAAACTCTATATGCATGCATTCTATATGTGCATGCAATCTATACATTTCTGCAATCGATACACATGCAATCTATGTAATTCAATGTAATCTATATGCATGCAATTTGTATCGATGCAGTCTATTTCTTCATGCAGTTATTTACGCTAATGTAATCTACACATCAACGTAAATTCTATAACGTGAGTTTATATTTCTGACGTAATCTCCATCTATAATATCTATGTAACTTATAAATCTATGTATTTTATATCTATAATATGTCTTAATCTATATTATAATTTCTATGTATCTATCTAATTCTATATCTACGTTATAATTTCTATGTATTCTATGATCTTAATTCTATATTAAAATTCTATAATTAAGACACGATCTATACAAATTTGGGACTGAGGCGCTTCGTCCTCACAAGTAGTGAGCGGCGCCAGTCGCGAGCTCTCGTGCGTCGCCAACATCCTCCCCCTCGTGCGTAGCACCAACTCCATGTCCTGGCGACGCCGTTGCATCTCCAGGCTCCGGCGATGATACCGAGGACTCGTTGATGGCTCGTTGCTCGTCGCCGGCCGACGCTGGAACCAGCAGCACCGCCTTGCGGCTCGGTCTTCGTAGTAGTCCGCCCGCGGTGCGCACCTCCAGCACTCGTGTGCGACCGTCAGGTCCAGGGTAGACCTGGACTACCTCACCTCGAGGCCAGGTGTTCCGTGGTAGTGTGGAGTCCACTATGAGTACCAGGTCTCCACACTGCAGGTCTCTCGAGGTGATTTCTTTGCCGATTCGCCTGGGGAGCAGAGTGGGCAGATATTCTTTGAGCCACCTGCTCCAAAACTGGTCGGCCATTCGCTGCGCCACCTTCCACGTGCGTCGCCCGACGAGGTCTTCATTGCTGGAGCTACCTGTGTTGGGTAGCCCGCAGGATCTCCCGATGAGGAAGTGGTTGGGAGTGAGGGCCTCCTTGTCGCCATCCTGTTCTGCGGCGACGAGTGGTCTCGAGTTGACACCATGTTCGGCTTCGAGGAGAAGTGTGTGCAACGTCTCCTCGTGCGGGTGTCTCTCTTTCAATGTGACCGCAAGCGCCGTTTTGATGGAACGTACCAGGCGTTCCCATGCACCCCCCATGTTCGGTGCTCCAGGCGGAATAAACTTCTACCTCAGGTTTGTTCTGGCAGCGACCGTTTCCATATTCTTCGGCTCCATGGCTTCCCTTAGCTCCTTGTCGGCTCTGGCGAAGTTGGTGTCGTTGTCGCTGAACATGACCTTGGGCATGCCTCGCCGTGCCGCCATCCGTCGAAGAGCTAGCACCATGGAGTCTGCTGATAATGACGCTGCTAGCTCTATATGGACTGCTCTTGTAGTCAAGCGGGTGAACAGAGCGGCCCCATCTCTTCTCGTGCCGTCGGCCTACGGTAACTGTCATCTTATAGTTATCTGGCAGGACGTCATCTTCCTTCTTCCACAGAAGGCCGACTTCGAACCTGCCATCTTTTAATCTTTGACTCGTCGATTCCAGCATGCTGAGGGCCTTCGCCTCTATGTCCGATGTGGGCCGCTTCGGCGCGACTCCCATCGATTCGATGGCGAAGTGTTCTTTGATGAGGGAGTCGAGAGCCGCTTCGCTTGCCGATACATGTGCACAAGCGAAGTTAACTGGCCTCGACACATCTCCATCTACGCCGTGGAGCACCCATCCTAGCTGCGTGAAAGACGCCACAGGTTGATTCTTCCCTCCCCTGCGCGTCTTTCTGGTGATAATGAGTCCCCAGTTATCTTGACCGATCAATAATTTCGGGGACTCTTCATCATAGCATAGGTGCTCTGCTAAGTTCTTTAAATGAGCGCAGCGTTCGATAAGTGTCTTCTCCAGTCGCTGCGGAGTTAGACGTAGGTCGTCCATTGTGCGTACCCCGGCGACTGTCCATTTCTTCCGCTGGTGGAGCCCTTTGATCCTAAGGTCAAGCTTCATAGAATCGCCCTTCGTGATTGATTGTCCACCGACGGTGTCCAGCTGGAGCGCCTCCTTGGGCCCCTTGAGGCCGATTTGTTCCGCCACCGTGGATTCCAAAAGTGACACGGTGGAGCCTTCATCTAACAGGGCCAGGACTCTGGCTGACCCTGTCGGTCCATATATCTCCACCGGCACCATTTTCAGATACGCCCTCGAAGACCTCACGCAGTTCACCGGTAGCTGTACGTTGTTTGCCACCTCTGATGTCGCCACCTCTGTCTTCTCCTGATGTAGCAGGTCGTGATGCCATCGCTTGCAGGTCCAGCATGGTGGTCGTTGGCACGTCTCTTTGCGATGCTTCCCGTGCAGGCATTTATAGCACAAGCGGGATTGCTTGGCTATCTGCCATCTCTCTTGCACGGAAGCACGTCTGAATTTCGGACACTCGTGCAGGCGATGCTCTTCGCGGCAGTGCGGGCAGGCTGGCTTCTCCTTCGGAGTACTCTGAGTAGCCTGCCTCTGTGGCAAAACATCAGTCGCAGCGTGCGCGGCTTGTCTTCGTTGAAGCAGCTTTCTCGTGGTCGCTTCCTCAGGTATGGCGTGGGGTCCACAACGATCCGCCATCTTGTTGAGGAATTTCGCCATCATATTCAGGTCTGGGTCCTCTCCATCCATCTTGTCCGCGGTGTGGTCATACCACCGGAACTTCAATATGGTCGGCATCTTGTCGGTGATGCTCTTCAATATCTCAGGCGACTGCAGATACTGTGGTTTTCGTAGCCCTCTTATAGCTGCGACGGTATTGTTAATGCAGCTCGCTAGCGTGCATATATCATATGCGGAGTCGCTAATCACTGGCAGCTTCCTGATCTTGTTCAGTTCTGCCAGGACTAGGGCATCCGCTCTTCCATAGGACCGTCGCAGCGCCTCCATGATTTCCCCGGGTTTGCTCTCAGAGTACAATAAGCTACGAATTCCTTCACGTGCCTCTCCCTTCAGTGCTCTTCTCAGTCGCGCCATGTTCTGCACGTCAGAGAAGAGTGGAGCGGTGTCATCGTAGACGGCCTTGAAGGCCACCCACTCTCTGCAGTCTCCTTCGAATGATGGTAGCTGATGCACGTAGTCTGGCTGTGGCATCATTCCATGCTGCGCAGTCTTCATCGCTTCAGCTATGGCCTGGGCCAGGCTTCGATGATCATCGGTGTACTTCACAGGTTGGCCTTCAGCTTCGGTGGCGGGGGCGGAAGCGGTGTCTATATGCCGGACTTTTTCTATATGTCCGGCGCTCTTACGCTCCGTGTGTCCTGCCGAGTTCTGGACCGAGTCCCTGACCTGGTCCTCCCGATCTGCTGGCTCCTCAATGACTGAGTCGTCATCTTCATCGTCCACCTGGATGATTTCTAAGCGTAGCCTGGCTGCTACTGTTGCTGCTTGTGCTTCCCGAAGTTCCTTCTCTGCTAAGTCTGCACGGGCCTCCAGCTCCTTTCGTCTCCTTTGAGACTTCGTGGATGCAGGCCTGTGTCTCCGTAATGTGGATGCTTCGGTAGCTTTCGTTGTGCCCGTAGCTGAAGTGTCGTATGTCTCATACGATGTCGTCTCCGTAGCGCTGCTCTGTTGTGCTGCAGCCTCAGTCTCGGTTGGCTGCACCGGAGATCCCTTTTGGCTCCTCGTGACCGGCATCTTGACTGCCGTGAAAATCCGGCTCTCGAAGGACCAGCTGTTGGGGTCGACACCGCTACCGAACGGTCACCGCCTCGGAGGGGGTGAGGTGAGGTACGGTGGGGCGGCGTTCCCCTTGGCGGGCGGGTTTATCACTCTCGAAAGATGTGAGCGAGAGCGCCGGTAACCCGCCTCGGTGACGTCAGCCGGATGCCGGTAATAGCCGATAGGGGCCGATGCAGTGCAATAATGCACGAACCGCACGAGAAAGTGACTGACACTGACTCGGGTTGTAAAATAAAACACGAAGTTGTATTTGATAACAACCCCGAGCCAACAACCTACACGATTGACAACACTCTATATTTAATCAATGTTGAATCCGTCGAAGTACTATTCACTATTTACTTGTTCAATATTTCACTGTTCACTTATTCAGTATTCAGTACTCGCCGATTCTTCCATGTGTTGCTTACTGAAGTACTGCGCGCTCGAACTGTACTTCCCTACAGCGCCGCTAGCGCTAAGGTAGATAGCGGCGTTACCATAATGAGAGCCACCCGAAAATGAGGCGGCTCTAACTCTATTTTGCTTATGTTGGCTCGGGATTTCTTCTATATTTATTTCGATATTTAATCTATATATATGTATTATATGTTATTTCATACGTAAGCACAATCCGCATAAAATGAAACCATAACCTTAATTCTAACTTAAATAATTTCTACACAAAGGCGAAAAAACCCTCAATAATTCACCGAATTCTTAGTGTTAAAATCTTATTTTAACATTTATAGGGTTTTTCTCTATTTATCTACGTCTATATTTGTATCTATTCGTTAGATCTATGTTACCTAAACCTAAATACATTCAATAATCAATAATTTTATGATCTTACAAGCTAACATGCACAATTCTTTCTATTTAATAATATCTTCTATACATTCTACCTCATATTTTATCAATACTTATTCTATAACATGCATATTAAATCTATTTAGTCTATTTTTCCTTAAAATAACACAAAATTCCATACTTATAGTGAATAATTACGCATTTCTATATTCTAAGTACTAGGCCGACGCGTCTCGTCCTCGCAACCGATCGCTCCCGGTCGTGAGTCATCGCGCGTCGCTAGCGCGCTTTGTCCTCACAACTTTCTCTTACCAGCTGCGAGCTTTGGCGCGCTCCTAGTACTACGCGTAATATTATTATGTGTTTACATGTTATTTCATTTCTATATATATATATATATTCACATGCATGCAAACTCTATATGCATGCATTCTATATGTGCATGCAATCTATACATTTCTGCAATCGATACACATGCAATCTATGTAATTCAATGTAATCTATATGCATGCAATTTGTATCGATGCAGTCTATTTCTTCATGCAGTTATTTACGCTAATGTAATCTACACATCAACGTAAATTCTATAACGTGAGTTTATATTTCTGACGTAATCTCCATCTATAATATCTATGTAACTTATAAATCTATGTATTTTATATCTATAATATGTCTTAATCTATATTATAATTTCTATGTATCTATCTAATTCTATATCTACGTTATAATTTCTATGTATTCTATGATCTTAATTCTATATTAAAATTCTATAATTAAGACACGATCTATACAAATTTGGGACTGAGGCGCTTCGTCCTCACAAGTAGTGAGCGGCGCCAGTCGCGAGCTCTCGTGCGTCGCCAACAATAAGGCACAATGTACTCACTCTGTCGTGCTCAGATAAAATCGTATAGGTTTAGTGACATGTTGTATTAAATATTGAAATGTTTTGAAACAGATTCCCCACTGAATTGCGACTCTGACAATTCATTGTCAAAACGTATTCGGGAAATACATAACGGTACGCGGAAGAGCGCCAGGGTCATTCGAGATTCAAGAGCGAGATTACTAGAACTCAAGAAAGTAAATAAATGTTATACATAACAATATATAATAACTGTATTTGCTTTAAAGGACAATTGTTCATTTTTTTTATATATCTGTTTGTATATCCAAATTTTACTGAAAAGCGGCTCGGTCAAACGTTTTGAAATGTTATGTATAGAAAACTTATCCCTTAATTCGTAAAGTATGACAATTTTGAAAATAGTTTTTGAGATTGTAAAAAGAAAATCATCTGTTTTTATCCTTAATCAATTTAAATAGCATTATATTAACGGATGGTATATGTAAATAAAAGCAAAATATAAACAAATAAATTAGTAATAATGTTCTGTTACATTTTGTAAAAATATAATTATTAAAATTTGTAAACGTTTTTATTTTGATGAGATTTAGTACATGCGGTATGTGTCATCAAACAAAATAATAGCTTATTAATATTTCCGAAAATGACAACATGTCCTCATATTTCAATTACATAAAATAACACATTCAAAATAATCATTGCATAAATACGCTTGCCGAGCCGCGGGCAATTGCTAGTTTCAAATATTTACAATGTTATGACACACCCTGTAACGTTTATTTTGTTAAAATTAGAGTTTCATATTTTCGCTTACACCTTAGTTTTATAAGGTCAACATGTCCAATTTTAATATTGTGTAAGTAGCAACTTGGCATTCTATTGTTTATTTTAATCATTACTATGTGTGTGGTTTAATTATTTATTTGACACGTTCATTTAAAAACGTTAAGCTTTGCCTTTCTTTTTTTTATATATATTAAAGGTTTAGTGTGGAACGTTTGTCCACAGTCTAATCTAATTTAATATCACGATGTAGTCCAAGTTAGTAAAAATGCTAAACCTTGAGGAGGACTGGCTCTCAAGTGCCGCTGCCGGAACAGACCAACAGGTGCCTGGAGACAGATTTTCAAGTTGAAGGTGCTGGATAGTCAGGCATGGTTAGGAGAAGCACTGTCACTGTGATCATGATTTTATCACGATGTTTTTTCCCTGCACCGAAAGCTACAGCTCATTCGTAAGGATTCAAAGCCACGTCGAAGAGTGCGGTGGCCGGTCACGATAATCACTGAGACATCTTCGCTTATAATATGTATATTATTTATATCATCATCATTAGCCTGTAAGAGACGCATTGCAGGGCCTTGGACCTCTTCCCGATAGAGGATATGGGCGTAATCACCACGACAGCCTACGATGTATTGGCGATTTTAAATTCTGAGAAATTAACAGTTGTACATTTTCCTACTTACGTGGGCACTATAATAACATTTCTCAGATTCAGGTTTCTTCACGATGTTTTCCTTCACCCTTAGCCGCTAGTGCTACCAATTTAAAATAGTAATTGTACGGTAATTCCAAAAAAAATCAAAACCTGTTAAACTACTCTATCATTATTATATATTATTATATATTTATATAAATGTATAAATTATATTAATTAATATAACTTGTTGCAAATTTTGTTAACCGTTGATTTACTATTATGAGTATTTGTTTGTGATTCAAGTGCATTGCGTAGTGTAGTTATATTTTTTCTTATCTGATTTAGTAGTTTTCATAGTTGGCTAGCTTTTATAAACAACTACGCCTCACACTATCTTCACCTAATATAAAAACAACTTTAATTATTACAAAATGGAACTCAAGCACAATCGAATTAATAAGAAAGGATGTACAAACTTACGACATCGACAAATCTATACATATAATAAAAATGAAGTGTCCGTATGTAATATCAAAATAACGACTTTTTACTTATTCGATATGAACGTATACTGATAACAAAAACACAATTTTAATTTTTTTTGTCTGTCTGTCTGTCTGTTTGTTCTGGGTAATCTCCAAAACGGCTGAACCGATTTTATCAAAAAATTCACTGACATATAGTTAAAATTACAGCGGACGACATAGGTTACCTTATTTTAGACTAGTTTTCATCCGTGGCTTCGTCTGTAGTACTATCTCCAAAACGATTGGACCTATTTTCATGGAACTTTCACTGACAGATAGATGATCTTATAAGGAGAAATTTACAATTATAAAAAAACGCATGTGGAGCAGAGTCCAACAGCTAGTAGGATATAAAAAGAAATGGTATATTTGAATGAACAATAAAGAAAAATACACGACCTCACTTTCTTAACAGACGTCATCCTTGCATATTAGCTTATAAGACCCTCAGAACTAAGACAAATCTATCATCTCATAACATAAATTCGTTAAGCCGTTTGCGCAACAAAGCGTTTCGTATAAGTAGACATAATAAAATATATTATTCATTTATTTAATAGTTGTGTAAAGACTGCTTACGAAAATATAAATGAGGTGTGTTTTATTATTTCAATTTAAAAGAAATTACTATTTCAGAAAACTGCCATAACGGAATCAGATGTAAAAGAACTTTACGAAAGAAATGAATTACTTCTTCGCGAAATGGACCGGTTCGATCGGTTCACGAAGACAATACAGAAGCTAGTGGGTGCAGAGGTGCAGCAACTGAAGAAACCTAAAAATTACACTGAACGCGCCCAAGAGACTATAGATTATATACCTGGAAGCATATATGGTAATCTATACTTATAATTTTATAATAAGTATCATAAAACAAAGTCGCTTTTCGCGTCTGTCTGTATGATCTCTTAGTTATTTTAATGAATTTTGTTGCGGTTTTTAATATCGTTTAGAAAATTTCTTCCGAAAGGCGTAGATGTATATTATATTTCTATTGAGTATAGAAAAGTAAATGAAAATAATGTAAAGTCATAAGAAGAATATGTTAGCGGTTATATCAGCGACGCTGGCAAAAGCTGATGAGATGTATCAAAATAATGTACTGAGGAATTATACATCTTAAGAGTACGTACAAAAAAGTACTTGATGGTGTATGCGTATCTATTAAGGATAAGCACCGATATTAAGTTTTATCTTTAAGCAATATTTGGTAATTTTTTCATCAACATAGAATTTTAACCAATAAATTGTTTTAATTTACTAATAGTTACTAAATAAATAAAAATGTAAATCGGTTAACAATCAGAGAATAAAAAGGTAACTATATTTAGTAGGTATATTTAGGTAGGTATATTTAGTTATTACTGTTTAGCCCCTAATGAAAAGCGTAATGTGGTATAGATAATACTGTACAGATTCCTCTCTTATCCAGTATAAGTCTCGTCAAGATCTGTTCAGCCGTTACGATGTTTAGATCAAACAAGTAGACAACAGACAATACAATCTTATTTATTTCTATAGATTATAATTTATACTTCAATTTCAACGATAATATTTTGAACATGGATGTTTGTCTAATATTCGTAATGGAGTGTTGTGATCTCTGTTAGTTCATTCTATATAGGTTTTGTTTCAGAATCACCCGTATACCATGAAATGAAAATGAGCCTTCCCACTGTACTTTTAGCCGGTGGCAGGAACGACGACACTACGGTCGCGGTGACCTGCGAACCGCCTCCCAGGAGCAAATCTGTACGTGATCGTTGCCGAAAAATATATATTATATAATGTTTTAAAAATAGTAAAATATACTTTGAGTAACCGATAACGTGTTTCTTTTGAAGGAGATTGACCTGACGAGGAAATTGAGTGAAAGTTACGACATGCAGGAGAAACTCGTCGCTGATAACGCTGATTTGGAAGTGAAAAGGTCGGGGTCGTAGTTTTTCTAAACTAATATTCGCAGTGTCGTTGTTGAGAATTTAATCTTTCAATAACACTTGACGATTTCGGTTTAAAAAAGTTGAATGAGATGTGGATATATAGTTTTCTTTTATAAATGTTGTCAACTTAATCATCTTTACCCTAATTTTTGCATAAGTATAAGGGTGCCTCTTTATCTGCCCGTTTATATGCTGAAAACTCGAAAACCATTTAAACAATTTACATGAACTTTATTTTAAAACATAGATATATGATTTGGCCATGTCTTTGTATATATTTTGGTACATTTAACAGGTTCTAGAATTTGTTCTTAATTAATATACATGATAATTTATCGATTATTATGAAAATGTATGAAATAAATACTATCAGTTTTTCAAATTGGATACAAAAAAGTTTTAATCTTGTCGAATATTTCACTTTTCAAAAAAAAACGTCACGAAATTTATATAAAGAACCCGAAAGAGATTTCAAGATGGCAACGTCTAAATTTTGACATCGTAATGACAAACCCAATAAAATTCTCGAAACATGCATTTTTAATTAAAAATAAAGCAAACATGGATAAAACAAGGTGAGTCGATGTTTTTAGATATATTTTGTATAAGGAGCTGATGACGAAAGATCAGAACTTGGAGACTTGCCGAGCTCAAGTAAAACGTCTCCAGGGGGAGTTAAAGATGATGAGCAAAGAGAACTGCCTGTTGCATGAGAAGCTAGATAGAAACAATCCTCAGGTAAACAATGTCAATGCTTTGTCTTCGAATAATGCCAACAATAATGTTGGGTGTCCGTGGAGGAGAAATTGATTATGTTAATCTAATATCAACGTTTGGAAGGCTTATCTTTAGAATATACTTTGAAGATTAACCACAGTCTCAGTACAAATTTAATTACTACATGGTCTAAGATAGGAAGCACGATAAACTTAGAGGGAGACTGGTTCTCGAGTGCAGTTTAACGGTGGTAGAGCTACGCTGAAGCTATTACTGGTTTCAGCGTGAATGGGTCGGCTCGCCCGACGCGCGGGGTACTACCACCCGACACACAGAAAGCCGACGTGAAGTAACAGTGCGCCCGCACTGTTGCGTTACGTTCGGTCAGTGAGAGCGTCCTAGGCCCACATATTTAAAAGGCTGGCAACGCACTTGCGACTTCCTTGGTGTTGCTAGTGTCTATGGACGGTGGTGATCACTTACCATCAGGTGACCCACCTGTTCGTTTGCCCCCTATAATATAAAAAAAAAAAACAAAAAAAAGCTGCTGGTACACACCTATAGATACATTGTGAAAGATTCTCAATTTGAGAGTGGTAACTAGCTGGGCGGATTTAAAGAAATCCCCACTAACATGTTAAGTTTTATCACGTTGTTTTCCTACACTGGAAACCGTGGCTCATTTTTGGATTCGAACATACATCGATGGATGCGTCATCCGAACACTCTACCACTAAGCCATCTGGCTCATACTCGCTACGAATGGTTCGTGTATTATTTTTTGTTTTAGTACACATGTGGCTTGGAATTTAAGTGCTGTCACAAAATCAAAGGGTTTATTGTAGCGAGGGCTGTCCGACCACCGTTGTCGTAATATAGTTCTGTGACGTTGCCACTTAAGTGCAGAATTAACAACTCTCAAAAATTATTTACCTCTAATAAATCCGTAATCCTCCGAAAATCCCCATAAAATAAAAAAAGAATAATTGTAACACAGTAGTAAATGGACATCTAGAAATTTTATAAAAAAGAATGCAAGAAACATTTTAAAATAATTGATTTAATATTTTTTTATCACAAATATTTTTATTCATTAAATGATTCCAAAAGAATGTTAGCAATGTCTGCTAATCTTAGTTATATAAATAAAAATAAAAAAGTAGTGTGTACTTTAGAAGACGCTTTAGAAGTTATACTTCTTTGGCGTAACAAGATTATGTATTATATTTTACAATAATATTCTGTATTATAAGCTGTCTAATATATCTAATATTACTTTATATTCTTTTAGTGTCGACCTTTTAGAATATCATACATTTGCATATTAAATATACTTCAACATTTTAGTGCAAGGATGTTACGCAAGATTTGTCATTACATTGTAATGTAAATCGGACCATCGTCAAGTTTTGTAGCATATTAATATAATACCTATTTAACAACTTATTGACGAAATTATATAAAGAAAATGCGCACTCGACACGTGCGATTGTTATTGGAATGGTGAAAACAAATAAATGTATATGATTTGTTGCGTTGAGTTATTTAATGGCCTATACTTGTAAATAATAAATTCTGCAAAATATACACCCGCTCAAAATCCCATCCCGCTTGCTTACCCCCTAAATTTGGAGGAGAAACTCTTAAGTTGGGAACCCCAACGGACTAACATCATTCAACGAAGGAGTAAACGAGATAGATATACTTAGAAATCACCTTAGTAACTCTGCACTAACAACACTAATTGTTTGCTACCAAGTAAATGGATTCGTTTTCTATACAAAATCATTTTTTTTATCAGATAACCTTTTGCTCACGGCTTCAATCACGTTATTGTAATTTTTGTAAATAAAATCTACATTATGACCTCCGTGTTATGCGCGAATAATGTAGCCTTTTTATAGATGAAAGTATTTTTTAAATCAGTTACCTATTTTTTTAAGTTTTTCATGTCAAACAAAACGATCCAGTCTTTTATCTTTTTAAGTACCTAAACTTTAAATTGTAAACCTCATCTTGGGTCTTGTTATTTAACAAATAAATTAATTATTCTTTTGTTGTTAAACAGGGAGATGCGACTGAGATGAACCAATACACTCCGTGCAAATGTCGACACGATATTACTGTTTGTGAATATGTGAGTTTCTCTAAATATTGACGGAAATGCATCACAGATAATTTATTTTGTTAAAGTGTTCTTTGAAATTATGAAATCTGAGCTGGTCTATCTTCATCGATAATGGGTACTGATCAACAAATACAAAAACCTAGACGTTCTAGAATTATTTAAGGTAAAAATGGTAGTAACATATACAAAACGTCTTATTTTTGAAGTGAAAACTTCTTAATCCGCGTTGAGTGATTTTTGGTAGGGGCAAAATTCATGGATTCGCATCACCCATGACCTTGACATATTTGTGACGTATTGAGCTTGCGCTAGACTAGCGACGAGTGGTACAGCGGCTTGTGTACATGTAATATTGATATTTTTAAATTGATCTCGTGCAACCCATCATCATCATGATCATCTTACCCTTATCCCACCTAAGTAGAGTCGGCACAACATATTTTTCTTTTCCACTCTCCTCTGTCAGACGCCATCTCAATATTTATAAATTGTATACAGATATCATTTTTCACACAATCTATCTATACCTTCTTCAGCCTTCCTCTACTCTTAATTTTTTTTTTATATTATAGGGGGCAAACGAACAGGTGGGTCACCTGATGGTAAGTCATCACCGCCGTCCATAGACACTAGCAACACCAGGGGAGTCGCAAGTACGTTGCGGGCCTTTTAAATATGTGGGCCTCCGGCGCTCTCACTGACCGAACGAAACGCAACAGTGCGGGCGCACTGTTACTTCACGTCCGCTTTCTGTGAGAGGGTGGTACTACCCCGGGCGAGCCGACCCATTCATTCCGAAACCAGTAATAGTAGCTCTACCACCTAGAAAATCTATCTATCTATATCCATCCACCTTCATACTTAAAACTTTTCTAGTTACATGGCTTCCATCTCTCCTCATGAATATATCTCTCTCCTCCGACTCCTCATACTATGCTAACCTATTACTCCTCAACTACTCCGTTACTGGTGCTATTTTTAAACTTCCTCTCATATACTCATTCTTAATCTTATCGATTCTAGTTATACCACACATCCATCTTGACATTGGCATCTCTACCACGTGTAGTTTTTTCTCATCCGTCTCTTTTGTAGTCCAGCACTCAGATGCATACAGGCTGGCTGGTCTCATAATATTTTATATACCTTCCCCTTAAGTTACAAGGGCATTTGTGGGTCACAAACTACCTCAGACACCTTTCGCCATTTCTTCCACCAGACATATATCCTATTCCTCACATCCTTGTCTATGCCGCCGTCGTTTTGGATCAATGAACCGAGACACCGGAAATAGGAGCAGGCTGGTAAGGATACACCATTTAAGGCTATATGAAAAAAAAACTTGATGGACCACCGAACTCGCATAACAAATGTTCAGTTTTTGTTCTAATAATCTTCAAAGCAACATTTTTCAGTTTAAACTAGATAGCAAAATACTGACTACGACAATAAATTATTTATTAATTTTGTTACTACAGTGTAAATAATAATTTGATAATAAAACAATGTACTACAGCGCCACGCAAATTATGGTAAATTGGCTAATATAAAACCTTCTCGATAAAGTATTATTCGGTTGAACGGTACTTGGAGTTTATTAATCGCATATCGATATACAAACATACATTTATACTGATTTATGATACGATATATAACAATATAAATATGAACATTGTAAATTTTCCGGAACATACATTCTCAAGATATCGACGGACAATCAACGCTACCGTTATTTACTTGTAAACAAGTACCAACACGGATATCGAGTCAAAGCCCTTTGTGTTACATAATAATGTTGTTCGGTATTCAGTATCCCTTGTCGGTTGGGTTATAATAATAATATAGATTTACAAACTGAACCGGCGGAACTAACAGCGTTACCGAACGATAGGGCACACCCCTATCGTGACATAACGGTCGTACCGGTCACTTTTGAAAATGACATTACGCTCGTGGGTGTTCGACCGCCAACAACTAAAAGTGTCTCTCGCGCCGTGCGCTGCAATTATCCTGAAGTGCTCATCATCACGTCAATAGGCCGGACTGTGAATAGCTGGACGTTCCAGAAGAACGGTGAGTGGATTTATATTATTAATTGTAGACCTTTTGCTGGCTTGGGGTTCTCGAATACCGAATTTCAGGGGTGTAATCACTACAGTCAAGGTCCTTCGAAGGCTCGTAGCCGACCAGCGTCGGTTGGTGTCAATCACCAACATTTTTGGCCCTCGAGTCGGATTTTTAAAATCATAACGAAAACTAAATTTAGACAATTTTAGCTCTAATACGTATAAAATTAGTAAACTTCATATCAGTTAACCTATTTAAAGTGTTATTTACGTTTATTTTACATTATACAACAGTAATTAATAGTTTTTACATCATCTTTTCAAATATATAATTTTGTGGGTATTTGAAAAATAAATATGGTCGAAACAACGAACATCGCCATGCTAGAATTAAAACGTAAAACGTTGAATTTTAAACGAGAATATCTTTTTAATAAGGCTCAAAGATTTTACGACCTTTCCAGAACAGTTCAGGACGATTTAAGCAGAATGCAAAATTTTCTAGCACAATTTTCTGACTTACAAAATGTTCGAACAAATTTCGAAAATACAATAATGGAATTAAATGAGATAAATTTGCAGCTTAAACCTAATATTAAATTATCCACATCGGAATTAGATGCATTTGACGAGCTATATAATAATTGTAACTTAGTCGCTCAGCAGTTCAAAAGCAAACAAAGCGACTTACGTCACACCGTAGAACGCGGTGAGGTGGTCAGGCCTTCACTTCCAAAAATTACATTATTTGAGTTTGATGGTCATATTGAGAATTGGACGACATTTTACGATACATTTTATTCACTCGTTCATAGCCGAGACTTTGCAGAAATCGATAAGTTTCATTATTTATTGTCTTGTGTTAAAGGAACAGCGCTTAATATCGTTAAAAAATTACCGATTACTGCTGCAAACTATTCGTTAGTTTGGCAGAGTTTATTAGATAAATATCAGGATAACAGGATACTCGCCGGGAGATATATTGAAAAAATGTTAAATTTTACACCTTTACAAAAAACTACAACTAATAATCTTACTCTATTTATTGAAACATTTGATCACTCATTGAAGGCGATTCAAGCTTTAAAGATAGACAATCTTGACGATTTCTTATTTTGTCATTTAGCGTTGAGGAGTCTCGACATGTCCACCAGGAAATTGTTTGAGGAAAGTCGAGATCAAAAGAGTATACCAACCTTTAGTGAATTAATAAACTTTGTTAATAACCAAATTAAAGTATTAGAACATACATTTCCTTCCACAGTAATACCTGAAAAACCTAAGTACAAATCTAACTATATCTCTAAAGGTAACACAAAACTTTATGAACCCCGACCATCGACCTCAAAGGCAGTACTCACTACCACTACGCGTACGGGTATCTTATCATGTCCTCATTGTCAACAGAATCATATGATATATCGCTGCGATCAATTTCGTAAAATGTGCGTTGACAAGAGAATCGAGCGTGTAAAATCATTACAATTATGTGAAAATTGTTTAAAATTAAATCATGTAGCTTCGTCTTGTAAAAGTACGATAACTTGTGGTGTGTGTGCATTACCGCACCATTATTTATTACATAAAGACAACGGACGTGCGCATACGTACACAACGGCCGTGCCGACACAATACCGCGCGCAACCGTCTCAGTCTAACACGCAACAAGCTCTAGTGTCATCTCACTACGTTAGTGATTCTCGGTCGACACAAGAGGCGCGTTGTTGCGTAGATGAAAAACATTATGGCGTAGTATTAGGTACTACTTGCATGAATATTCTTGATTTTAGTGGCCAGTATCAAGACTGCCGTGCAGTTATCGATTCTGGAGCGCAAAGTTCATTTATTACGACGGAATGTGCTCAACGTTTGGGTTTACCGCGTAAAAAATGTCCTTTTTCAATCGCCGGTCTTGGCGGCGAATTTATTAAAAATCAAGGAATGATTGCATGCACTATAAAGCCACGCTTTACGGACGGTCCGATATTCCCGTTGAATATGGTCGTCGTATCAAAGGTATCTTCCGACATGCCTAATGTAAACTTTTCAGAACACGTAATTAACCAATACAAACGTTTACAATTATCCGATCCGTTTTATTACAAACGATCTCGGATAGATATTTTATTAGGTAATGATATTGTTTCTAATATAATAAAAGATAAACCGGAGATAATAAATTCAAATATACCCAGTGTAATTAATACTGTCTTCGGTAATGTAATTAGCGGAAAATTATATCCGAGTGTAACGTATTTTTCGCAGAATTTACACTTTTCTATGTCTTTAGACAAAAACCAATCTCTTGATCGAACGTTGCGGTCCTTTTGGGAAGTTGAAGAGGTGCCGTGCACACCTTCAATCAATCCTCTCGATCAGTTAGCCGAGGATATTTATGTAAAAGAACATACGCGCGACGCGAGCGGAACTTACATTGTACCGCTTCCGCTAGTCCCGAATCACCCGCCTCTCGGTGATTCACGTACTGCAGCCGAGAGAAGATTATTGTATACGGAGCGTAAACTTGCACGTACCCCGGTACTTCAAAAAGCTTACACTCATTTTATGCACGAGTATGAGACTTTAGATCATATGGAGTTATACCACGGAACGGAACCGAGTAAATATGTAATACCTCATCACAGTTTCCTACGCCCCAGTAGTTCGTCAACTCCGTTACGTGTTGTGTTCGATGCGTCTGCAAAAAGCAGTAATAATATTTCACTTAACGACATTTTATTGACGGGACCGACGTTATACCAAGATATTGGAGCAATCATTTTAAATTTTAGACTTTTTGAGTATTGTTTAGTTTGCGATATTTGTAAAATGTATCGTTGTATTAAATTGAGAAACTCGGATTGCTGTTATCAACATATTTTATACAGGACGTTTCCAAGTGATAAAATAAAATTGTACGAGTTAAAAACCGTCACTTACGGACTAAGTTGTTCGCCGTTTCTGGCTATGCGTACGTTAGTACAATTATCCCGCGACGAAGGGAAACGTTTTCCTCTCGCTGCTCAGGTGATACAGGAAGGAGTCTACATGGACGATATTCTGTACTCCTGTAATACATATGACGAAGTCCAGGCCGTCCAGGATCAACTTATAGACATTTTTAATAGTGCGAATTTTAAATTAAAAAAGTGGGCTAGTAACAGTGAGAAGTTATTAAATAGAGTACCACTTGAAAATCGAGAATGTCCGGTTACATTCATGAAGGACGGTAACGAGTGTACAATTAAAGTGTTAGGACTCACGTGGAATCCGTTATCAGATCAGTTCGCATTTTCAGTAAATAAAACCGATAACGCTTTCACTAAACGATCAGTTTTAAAATTATTAGCTTCTATTTATGATCCTGTAGGTTTTATCGCGCCATGTACCTTCATAGCAAAACAGATCATGCAGGAATTATGGAAGTTAGGCATAGGCTGGGATGAGCAGTTACCATCAGAAGTCGGTAAACACTGGGAGAACTTCAAAACCGAACTTCCACGTTTAGTCGAGATGCCCATTGAACGCCATATGCTACTACCCGGACAGACGGAATGTGAACTAGTTTGTTTTTGTGATGCGTCATTACGAGGGTATGCTGCCTGTGTTTACGCGATTTCCCGTGATGAAAGAAAAGACGTAAAGGTTCGCTTAATTATTGCAAAATCCAAGGTCGCGCCTATTAAGCCTATTACTATTCCACGTTTGGAGTTAATGAGTGCCGTTCTCTTAAGCAAACTTTTAAAATTTGTTCGCGATAATTTAAAGCGTGTAAATATCACACGAATAACAGCCCTCACAGATTCGACAATAGTTTTATCATGGCTTCAAACTGAAGCTTATAAACTGAAAACTTTTGTAAGTAACCGTGTTACACAAATAACTGAAGTCTTACCTTCTCACTCTTGGCTTCATGTCAAAAGTGAACATAATTTAGCTGACATTTGTTCGCGTGGTGTTTTTCCTGCTCAATTAATTTGTCATAGTAAGCAATGGCTACTTGGTGCCCAGTGGCTGTACGACGCTTACGAGGAGTGGCCTATATCAAATTTTATTAATAAAAACACGTCCAATACGCCTGAATTGAGAATTTGTTGTAACTTGTCTGAACAAAAACCAGAATATGAAAAGGAATTTTGTGAAAGTATATTTAACAAATTTTCTTCGTTTTCAAAATTACAAAGATGTATCGCGTGGATATTAAGATGGCGAAAGAAACGAGATAATTCTTATAAATCGTCTGTTCTATCCACATTTGAACTAAACACAGCCTTGGATAAGCTCATCCTATTAGTTCAAAGTGCTTACTTTAAAACAGAAATGAATAGTTTGGCAAAGGGAGTTAAGGTTATTCCTTCATTAAGAAAATTATCTCCTTTTCTTGACAAGTTGGGCTTTCTCAGGGTAGGGGGTCGTATTTCCCACTCTGAGCTTCCATATAACGCGAAACATCCTCGCCTTTTACCTAAAGATAGTTCCTTCACTAGATTACTTATTGTGTATTATCATTTAAAATATTTACATGTAGGGCCTCGTACGTTACAAGGCATAATTAATGAACGTTTTTGGATCTTATCGGCTCGTAGTCTTATAAGATCGGTTTTATCTAAGTGTAAAGTTTGTTTTAAATGTAATCCACCTCTTCTACAACCCGCGATGGCGCCGTTGCCACCAACTCGCTTATTGCCGAATAAAATTTTTGAGCACGTCGGTGTAGATATTGGAGGTCCATTCTTAATTAAAGAAAGTTTACGCCGTAACGCAAAAATTACTAAATCATATTTAGCTTTATTCGTCTGTTTTTCCACGAAAGCAGTACACTTGGAATTGTTATCGTCCCTGTTAGCAGATTGTTTTCTTGCTTGTTTAGATAGATTCGTAGCACGTACAGGTTTATGTAGTTTTCTTTACTCTGATTGTGGAACTAATTTTGTGGCTGCGAGTAAACATTTAACGGATGTGCAGAAATTTATGTACAATAGTCAAATTAGCGATGATATAATATCAGGTTGTGCGAAAAGACAAATCATATGGAAATTTAACGTTCCTAGTGCACCTCATATGGGTGGACTCTGGGAAGCTGGTATTAAATCTGCAAAATACCACATCCTTCGCTGTGTAGGTAATAAATCATTAACTTTTGAAGAACTTTATACGATTTTCTGTAAAGTTGAAGCCATTTTGAATTCTCGACCCTTGTGTCCCTTACCGGCTAGTGATAATCCGAACGATTTTAACGTTCTGACTGCAGGACACTTTTTAATCGGTAAAAGCTTAACAGCCGTGCCTGAATATAATATTGAAAATATACCGATGGGTAGACTGTCACGTTGGCAGTATATTCAACAAAGTTCTCAGTTGTTTTGGAAAAGGTGGAGTCGAGAGTATTTAAATACTCTTCAACAACGAGCAAAATGGTTTACGTCTAAACCTAACCTTAAAGTAGACGATTTAGTTATTATAAAAGTAGATAACGCGCCTCCTTTAAATTGGCCATTAGGAAGAATAAAAGCTCTACATCCCGGTCCCGATGGTGTTGTACGTTGTGTGACCTTACGAACTGAAAAGAGCATATTACAAAGACCAGTCAATAAACTTAGCCCGTTACCTTACATTGACTAGGATTCTCTGTTATATATATAATTAGTTTTTTTTCTTATAATTTTTTTTCCAATATCTTTTGCTTTTTATTATTATTATTATTTTGTTTATTGTAGAGCTTTCCCATATATTTTGTTTTATTTATATAGAAGGAAACCATTATAATGGTTTCGGTAGGGGGTATGTTCGGTATTCAGTATCCCTTGTCGGTTGGGTTATAATAATAATATAGATTTACAAACTGAACCGGCGGAACTAACAGCGTTACCGAACGATAGGGCACACCCCTATCGTGACATAACGGTCGTACCGGTCACTTTTGAAAATGACATTACGCTCGTGGGTGTTCGACCGCCAACAACTAAAAGTGTCTCTCGCGCCGTGCGCTGCAATTATCCTGAAGTGCTCATCATCACGTCAATAGGCCGGACTGTGAATAGCTGGACGTTCCAGAAGAACGGTGAGTGGATTTATATTATTAATTGTAGACCTTTTGCTGGCTTGGGGTTCTCGAATACCGAATTTCAGGGGTGTAATCACTACAGTCAAGGTCCTTCGAAGGCTCGTAGCCGACCAGCGTCGGTTGGTGTCAATCACCAACAAATGTACTACGCCAAACGATATGATAACAACTTCAACCTTTATCTATTATATACATGGGCGTTATATTTCTTAATGTAAAATATATATGTGAGGTATTTTTCCGAGGCTTTTCGCGGAATCAACATTTAAAGCAGAAGGTTTTTTTTAAATTTATTATAGGTTTTTGGTCTTTGAATCAAGCTCATCTGATGTTCTAAGATGGTAGACGTACTTAACGTATTATACCCTGGGTCTCGAGTACAGCTACTGGAGTAGACTCATCGGTGTTTGGTAATATTTTTCTAATTGAGGGTGGCAACTAACTAAGCAGACTTAGTAAAATCTCTGCTACCATGCCATTGTTGTATGATGATGAGGGTGTTTTTTTAATAATTGTTTTTAGAAACATTTATCTACTGCCTAATGTTAGTTAATATTGAATGCTTTAAGTAAAATATTGCAACAGAGTTATAGTAGATTTTACGTCGATTTTTATTGTAATCATCCCCGATTTTATCTGGCTTTGTCCAACATATAGATAAATTATTTGTTTTTTACTAAAAATATATATACGTAACTTGAGAAATGATTGATTTTCCATACATATTTTCATCTTTTATTTCATTCCTTTCAAGTTCTATTTTCGAAACGAGAAGTCTCCTATGTCCTTATCGAAGGTCCAGTATATGGTTACAACAAAATTTACCAAAATTAGTTTAACGTGAAAATGTAATAGATAATTACTTTTGCATTTATAATATTGTTATTCACTGGATCCTCTAAATTATTATAGAGTTGCTACATATTCATTGGTCGAGTTTCACAGTTGCATGTGGAAATTTAATGCAGTATTCACTACTGATCATTGAAATATAAAGATACAGTTCAAACAATTTACAATATCGGTTCTCGTGAAACACCAAGTTTCAGTAATTAATTATTTTAAACCTACCCTCACAATAATAATTGATGTATTTCCACAAAAACATACGTTAAGTAGATTTTGTTAAGTACTAGCGTGATTTCAACAATAGATATAATTACGGGTATAGAAAGTTCCTTTTATTAAATACTAGCTGATTCCCGCGACTTCGTCTGCGTCGTTTATTGTTTCAATTGTTTTGTTATAAACGTCTTCCTAATACCTTAATTAAACAAAGCTTTGATGTGTAAAACACTATACATTTTGAGGCGGTCTCATAGTTTTTGATCTTCGTATAGTTTTCTTTCGTCTAGTAGCGTTATTAAAGAATTATTTACCATACAACGGCCACCGAATTATGTATTTTGTATGTATGTATAATAAAATATTTAAATATTCACTCCAAAATTACAATTTCGAATTTGGTAATTCAATGCAAAAATGTAGCAAAACAACAAAATCCCTATCACTTCTTTTTGAGTAACTCTATAGAGAAGTTACACGTATTGAAATACATATCCGACTGGTGCAGGTGCTCATCGGACATCGGCTGTTTTGGTTGGTACCTGCACCAGATTGCAGGGAGCCCACCGCTGCATGCCATGAATGCGGTGCTGAGGAGGATACCGTGCAGCACACTCTGTCTGAGTGTGCTGCGTGGGAGGGACAGCGCCGCATTCTGGCTGCGGCGGTAGGACCGGACTTATCATTGCCGAGTGTGGTTTCTGCCATGCTCGGCAGCGAAGAGGCATGGCGAGTGATGGCCTCCTTCTGCCAGGACGTCATCTCGCAGAAGGAGGTGGCGGAGAGGGCCCGAGAACTGGACCCTCTTAGCGGCCCTCTCCGCGGCGGCCAACTTCCGCCGGGCTGACCACAGGGGCGACATGGTGATAGCTTTGCACATTCCCATGTCGCCCCAAGCAAAGTGGCGGTCGGTACACCGTGAGGTTTTAGTCCGTGCGAGTCGGACATAACTCACTCTCTTCCCCGAGAGGGTGGGTATTCATAAGGGATTTCCCCACGTTAATAAAAAAAAAATAGTTAATCTAAATTTGCTATTTTGAAGCGGATATTTTGCTATTGTTAGAATCATTCTGCTCCTGATAAATATGTAATTACGCTATTACTTTTGATTCTATGTATATACATAATCAAAAAGGGATCTAATAATATCTACGTTTTTATTAATACCTATCATTATTAAAATTTCTATTTGCTTTAAGTAGCAACATTGATGGAGCAGTGTATAATTATTTGCTCTTTAATAATTTGTGAATTTAACTGTAATATGAAATACTCGGGAAATGTTTCAAAACATGAAACAATTTGTGCAATTTAATTTTACAGAACGGGAAGACGTTTGATGTCGGAAAAGCTCGGGAGCTAATTGCACAACTTGAAAATTATAAAAGTTCTACAGCAGATCTCGTGAGTTTGTGTAAACATCGCTGTTTCTCTAGCTGTTGATGTCTTGTGTTTTACATGTGTTCAAGCATAAAACACTTTGTGTGCTCATTCTTTTGTTTTTATTGGGACACAACGAAGTGACTGTTATCGCAGTACAATCCAAGCTCGTCAGCGGTCACCGAGAGGTTTAGAATCAATCGGCGGCAGTCATCACTGTTATGTCGGTTTGCAAGCTTCTCGACATCTCAATATACAGCGACTAATTCCTCAACGTGACAGGCCAAAAGAGAGTCACTATAACGTGTTGATTAACACACGCTTGGTGTTCTCGACTCGGTCTGGTTTAAATCCCTACCATTGCGTCTGGTTACTGGTATACCGGCTGATCTCTAAATGCGACACGCCTATATGGATGTAGCTGTGTGTCAGGGTATCATAACTGGTATGTCATGGCGTGGTGGTCACGTCTTACCGCTTGAGATTCGTGCCACTAAATGAAATTTTAATCGGAACTTCATAGATGTTATATTATATTTTCTATATCTGAAATATTGCTAATAAATTTAAGCGCATTTCTACCAATTTTCTCGTAACAATAACTTGGTTCAATGTTAAGTTTAACATAACAAACAATCGTCATGATGTTTTACCTGATGACAAATAGCATTTATACTTTTCCAGTATCGATTTACACGAGTGGTTGTTACAGTTAAAAAATAAATGAATTATTTAAAAACCGAACGTAACAAAATCTCATCAGTTGTTAGTTGTAATTAATTATGTTGTAATTAAAAAGGAGAAGCAAGTTGGTGAATTGGAGGTGGAATTGCGTCAAGTAAAAATTGAAATGGAGGCTGTAAAGGGAAGCGCATGTCGAGGAGGTGGCGGTCAGAACACTTGCTTCGAACAGCCGGTATGGAAAATTATTTCACGCTTAAAGTAAATGCTAGAAGTACCTTAAGTTAATTACACCTATTTCTGTGTTTTACTTATTGCTATTCATTTCAGTGCGTTCATTCATAGCAAGTGAACTCTAAATTGAAAATGTTCTAGACCTAGTTTCATTCTAGATTTAATTTATTTGACTACAGAACCAATTAGAATTACTTCTGTATTTCCTTAAATTTCATCGTCTTCTTTTTATTCTTATCCCACCTAAGTAGGGCTGGTACAAGAGATTTTTCTTTTGCACTCTCCTCTATCTGCTATGAACAATTTTTTTTTTACATATTTTATGTATCTCCATATCATTCTTCACACAATCAATCCATACCTTCTTCAGCCTTCATCTAACATGTTCTATGTTATAGTAAATAGTGTATGTCGATAGTCACAAATTGTTTTTACTGTTTTACTTTTTTATTTTTATAAGTATTTCTAAGATTCCAAATGACTAATTTCTTAGTCACCTTAATTTTAATTAATTCTTTATTTTTGCCTAAACTTTATACAATTGCTACAGAATTCACTCCAAGGCATTTAATGCACTGTTAACAACTGACGTCGTATTTCAAACTCGAGGTCTTTTGCAATAGGCAATAAATGTCTTTAAATTTTAAAACACACAATTTTATTGCAACTATTTTGAGACTGAGTTAAAAATTGCAGATATGTCTAGAATACATACAATAAACTTATGAAAACAAACAAAGACAAGTTATATGAAAGTAGTTGATAATCGTAGATATTGATTACAGACTGGCAGTCCTCCAGTTCCTCCTATGTCACGAGCCGTGAGTATTAAATCCTTTGCATGATAAGTCGGTATATATATAACAATAATAAAAGTGTCAATCTTCAATTAGTGATTCTTAAATTAGCACCCTATAACAGTAACTATTTCAATTATAAAAGTGTATCTAAATATTTTTTATCGATCGAGCTCAAATATCTTTATGATGGATTCTGAAGACATTTGATATAGAAAAGTTGTAGATATAATACTTTCTAATACTTTTTCCCAAAGAAGGCGAGTAATAAAGCTAGTAAAGAACAAAAATAAATCTAATTTCAGTGCGGAGTATGTCCTCCGTGTCCAGCACCTTGCAATCCAAATGCACCACCGGTAAGAGATATATCTGTATATTATCACTTCTATTCAATTATAAACATCTCTTAAGCCAAGTTTCAAACATAAACTAACTTAGTAATACGTGGAATTTTATAGATAATGTTCCAAGATTATTTACTTTTAACTTATAATTGGACGAAAAGGATGTAATCACACCATAAACTACAATAAAGTTCACTTCAAAGAAACAAGTCCCCTTTTAATACCAACCGGAATACGAGAATCTAGTAATACGTAATTTTAGTAAAAAAATGTCTTCGTCACAAAGCTTCACTACAGCAGCAGCAATTTTTAAATTTCATTATATTTATATCTTATAGCTATTACCTGGTCGTTATAATAAAGTCAGAATGATACAAATTACTTTTAAGACCTTAGATTGAACAAAATTGTTGCTAAATTAAACGGATTTATGACGCCAATATAAATTCTTGCCTACAGACCCCGGCTGAGAGGGAGGTGCAGAAACTAACCATTCAACTACGAAAAACAGAAGAAAACTTCAAGACTAAAGTTACTGAGGTAGAAATATTATTGTGCCTTTATATAATACTATACGCTTGAATACTAAAGGGGCATATCTATAACTTTTCCATTATTGTATATAAAATATAAATTCCAGTGTGCCATGCTTAGAGCAGACCTCTTGAAAAATAAAGAAGAACTAGAGAAAGAAAGATGCCAACACCGAGAGACCCAGAATAGACTGAGAGAGTTGGAAATGAAATTTGAAGGTCTAACCACGCACACAAACATGCTGTTAGGGACTAAAGAGCAAGCGTTCGAGCAAGAAGTAAACGTTCGAGCATTGAAGCAGTGTTATCGAGAAGCCAGGGAGGAAATTGATGAACTTAGAATTTTGATGAAAGAACAGAACGATCAATTACAAAACTACAGGGTTAAGGTATTTTAGAAACTTGTTTCAATTATTTCAAAGCTGAAACTTAGTGCATATGAAGAAATTGATCTCTCTGAAATATTATTAAATAATTTCAAGTATATTGTAGTTCATTCAATTTGCAAAAACTGAGATTCTAAGAATAACATTAGATATACAAACCTTATATAATCATGGCGAAAGTTATTGATTGCTTGGGATAGAGAGTGTATCATGATTAGCTAAGTATTAAAAAACTCTTATGATTCCAGTATCTTCAAGCACAGCAGTTAGTGGAAGAGCAGCGTCGTCAAATGGACATGATGGATATGGACAACACTAGAATCAGTGAACAAATCAATCTCGAGATACAAAGAGTCAAGGTAATATACATTTTATTTTATATTACATGACTATTGCACAGTATTATTATTCTAGACGTCCAGGACTTTATTGTAGTCACGACGCGACTACTTGCTATAAATGTATTTTCACTTTTTTTTGACAGTTATATGGCGGCTGCTGTGTTGATTAATTATCTTGAAAATATAACTATTGTACAATGAGTCTGCACAATCTAAGATTAGGTAATTGCTAAAATAATTTTGGATTATTGTTTTCAAATTACAGCTAAAGTTCCAAGAGAAACTACAAGAGTTGGCCCCGATACCGGGTCTATTGAAGGCGACGCAAATGCGTCTAAAAGACGCGCAGCAGGCACAAGCCATAGCCGAGCACAATGCTGAGCAACTAGCCAGGGAACTAAACTGTGCCAGAGAGAAGGTGACTTTCTTTAAGTCGCATAATCATCATAATTGCAGATATATAGGATATAATAATATGTTACCCACCAACAGGTTCACGTGTTACTGCATAATAGCCTGAAGCCACCTGAAAAGCCTCCGGAGCGCACTGGTGAAGACAAGCAAATGGCCTTGATGAACCAGCGTGTAACCCAGCTCACCGAGACCAATATAGCTTTGAAATCCGAGATTGAAAGACTCAAGTAAGCATATGTTTAAATCGCGTCTGGATATTAAGTTACCGCAGGATAATAAAAAATTAGGTTTAGAAAGAAGTGCAGTTTATCTGATGGTAACTTTTAATATGGTATAATGGTAGTTAAATTACAGAAACGAAATAAATAATTTTATATACCGATGTTAAATATCCTCATGTTTGATGGGAAACATTGTATGTTAACAAAGTTTCATGTAACCAGCTGTTAAGCATTGGTTGAAACTGTAACGAAACAAGCAAGTCCCCGCAACGTTATTATCCTAACCTCCTTACTCCGTGTAACGTGATAGTTATTTTGATGATGATAATGAAATATTTACAAGCTTTTATTTTTCTTCCAACGTTTGTTAATTTTTTTAGTTCATATCTTTAGGTTCTCAGGTTCTTAAGTATCTTCTGGTTTAGAACCAGTTCGTTTATACCTACGACTTTGCTATTTTGCATGTTTGTTCAGTCCTGATGAATAAAACAACAACAAAATGGCTAATTTCAAAAAGGCCGTTATACACATTGAAAAAGTGTCCGATTAAGATTTTTAGCGCATTTTAATTGAAGCTTATTAAAAAAAGTTTTCCTTTATTTTATTAATTTTTTTTTTTTAATATTGACCCCATTGGAGTATAAGCGTATACGCGTGGTGAATCGGCTCCAGAAAGATATTTAAAAGGTACCTGTAAGATATGTGGGCATTGATAAAATAATAAGTTACTGAAAATTTTATAATTGCAAACTGAAGTGGTTTTCAAGAAAAACCAAAATACGTAAATAACAGACAAAAGCAATCCTTACGATTGACTGAAGCAATTGATCTAAATTTTTAATGTTTGTTTTATTTATATGTAGTAAGCTGTATTTTTTATTTTAAAAAGTATTTTTATTAATACATTATGTGCCTACATATCTACCAGCTACCGTTTAATAATCTCTTTGGGGTCGGCTTATACCCAATGGCCTTCTCAGACATTTATCACAAACGTCCTAATCTGGTAGTATTTCGTCGCTTTCAAATCTGTCTCGAGTACATTTATGCTTTCGTTCGATTTTAGAGCGAACGTGATTCGAATGGAGGAGAGCGTGTTGGCGAACGAAAAGCGTCTCCAGGAGAAGATGCACGAATGCGCACAGATCGGTGGGGAGCTGGACCGCGCCAGGGACGAAGCTGCTAGAGCACTTCAGCGAGCGAATGAGCGGGTCGATACCATACGCAAGTTCGTATAAAGCTACTCTTCCAAATTCCAATAAAACGAGAATTCTCGTGGGGGGCTACTTTTGATCGATAACCTTCCCGGTAATCAGATGCGTCTCTAAAAATAACAATCCGCAAAGGAACGATAATTACTATCTTAACTATCAAGATAGAATAAGAAAAGAGAAACATTAACGCTTACATAAAAATCTAAATAGAAATTGGCCTCCAGAAAGATAATAATATCCAAAGGAAATATCAATCAATAATACATTTTTGCCTGTTTGAATGCACTAATCTTTTGGAATTACCAGTCAAATGTAAACAATTATTTTGTATTTTAGTCTATTTATTGAGGAAGATTATTTGATGTCACCTTATTTCTCTTTGCAAAGGAGCAATTACAATATCAAGTGTAGGTCAGAAAATATGAGATAATCGTTCGAGCGGGCCGTGTCGTGCGTCTGAGTATGTTGGAGCCAAAGTCAGACATAACACGTGCAGTACAAAGTGTTTGAATGTAATTTTTTAGATGTGTAATATTTACAGTGTTTTATACCAAATGGTTTACAAAGGAAACTTTTTATGGGAAAACTTTGAAGTTCTGATCCGGACCTTTTATGTGACGAAAAGTGGTGGCAGAAAAACCTGTGTCTAGGGTAGAGTGTTGAAACACTGGTTTTCATCCGATCTCCGGAGTTAGCAAGGTCAGACGCGATCAGTACTTAGATGCGCGATCGTCTAGGAAAACCGCGTAACTTTGGCTCTTTGTTGTAATTTTTTTTGAGTGAAAATACAAATTTTTCACTTCTATCTTGTGTCTTTACAACACACTCTCTTTTTTTGTCTCGTATACTTGCTTGCTATTAAAAAGAAGGCCGAGATATTTTAGTTTTTGTCGCATTACATAATTAAGGGTTGGTTATTATAAGGTTACATTTACTATAAGAGAAATGGATTGCGAAGATTGATTCGTTAGTTCAGTTTGAACTATAATAAAGGTAACTGTTATGGTATATTAAGGAGATGACTAAAATGCTAAAGTCATTTTTGAAGAGTAAAATAAATGTGATCCAATTCAAAGATTAAAATTATAATATTTAAATTTGTTTTATTACATTATGAGCGCGTTACCTATGGATTATTTATATACACTAAGCACGAGAAATCGGTGAAAGCTAAAGAATAAAGAGTGGGAAGCCATTCTATTCAATAAGCAATCAATACTTTTTTTAGGTGCATGCAGACCACTATCGCGGAGTTGGAGCGACAACTGGCGGCTTCTAGAGCTCAGGTTAAGACTGCAGACAAGGAACGCGAAGAAGTAAGTTTCAGCACAATTTTCATCAATTTTCCACATTTATCATTATTTTATGTTATTTGATATTAGCCAGGTGACGACTTGCGTTATGATGCCTTTCTTTAATGTTACCAGATATGAACTATGATTGTATGATTGTTCTCGTCACTTTTATTGTAAACTATATAAAAAATGAATGTATTAATTTTCAACCAATATCCGGCAATATAGTTTATAATGTCGAACGTAATGATGGCTCAGTGGTTATACCCTTAAATTTGGATAAAGAAAAACATCGCGATAAAACGAAAGTAATTTGTTAGGGCTTTTCTAATGTCCGCCCAGTTAGTTACCACCCTTAAAAAATATCACCAAGCATCTAGATGTCTTCCGACAGATGCATTTGAGAGCCAATTCTCTCAAGACTTAACGTCTTGTAATTGTAATCACATCGTCATTTCATGCAATATTAATCTATAAACAATTAATAAGCATAATATAAATAATTATCAATAATGCAAAATTTATTTGATCTCAAAATTAAATACTATAAACCGACAGAGAAATTTGACGTCATTGTTCTATTTCAACATATTCCAAAAATACTTTGTTGTTATTTTTGTTGTTTTGGAACGATCGGTCCGTATTGCTGGCTATTCAAAAGTTATCCTCTTTACAAATGTACAGAGCCCTTTGATGGCTTCCAGATACTTTAACTAGGGTTGTCAAATTTACTTCATCAGCTCCAGAATCGGATGCAATGCCAAATTAAACGGTTGAACGAGAATTTCGAGCAGGCCCAACTTCGCATCCTGGGGTTGCAGAGTCAGGTCCAGACACTGAGAAGAACCGCCTCAAGCACAGGCGATGGTGAAGGCGATAGTGAACAACAAGAGTGCGCTTGCAAGACTTTCTTTGATAACCCTTGATATAGACCTTATGACGTGTAGTTATAATGTTCGTCTACAATAATGAAGTATGCTTTGTTTATTCCCAATTTAGCTTCATTTTACTGGCATAATACGTAACGAACAGTAGATGTATGATTACTTGTATTATTTGAATAGTGAAATATGTAGTATTGATTTTTGAACCCTTTACCATGCTTTCCTATACAAGTTTGATAACGTACATAACGTTAATCGCCTTACATTTAAAAATATTTCGCCTAACACGATATTTTTGATATGATTTAAAAATAACGAATAGTAGTAGGTAACGAATGAAAAGGGGATCTGATAATCCGAACTGAATGTCAGATTGACACCAAATGTAACACAGCCTCGTATTTAATTTTAAGCAGCTTAAAGAGAGTTCAGACCTTTTTATATGACTTGTTTCGTGTCGCGATACTTTCTGGGGTGTTTTATCATTTGATATCAAATAATATATATAAAATTTAAAATGTTACTTTTATAAAGCTATGTATAAATTTTAGTATAGAAACTGTCAATACACGAATAAAAACAGCGTTTAACATTGTAAATGGTTTCATTCATTGTAAACATAAAAAAAAACATTATTATACAAATAGAACACAAAACAAATGTAACAAACGGTATGTTGTATAAATTCTTTTGGGATCAGTTTATAGTGGTGTACTCTAAAAAAACAGTAATTCTTTATATGATGTTACATGAACTAAACAGTAAATCATCTATATCTCCTTTTAGCTTACACTGATAGTGTAAATGGATTACTTAAACGTTTTTACATGTACACAAAATATCCACAAATGCTTATCCCTTGAGATAAAGTTTTGTAAGCTTCAATAGGTTCAGCGTACGAATCCGGGACAGTACTTAGGACTTGTGACACAAATCTAAGTGTAAGGGGATTGTACGCCTGCAGTCTTCCCCCTGATTTGCCTAATTTTTCAAGAACTTAAGGTTACCTTGAATATTGTCTCCATAAGTGATCTTATATTTATGTTATAACCTATCTTGCAATATACTATGAACTAAAATCTCCGTAGTTAAAAATATTTTAATAGCTCGGTATTTTTTTTACCTGTCAAAATAAAAAAACAGCGAAATGGTGTAACTTAAATCATGTTTATAGTGATTTATAATAAAATATCAAAATATTGTTAATATGTAACTCATTTATATAAAAATTTAACGCAATATTAAACACTTTACTTGTGGCTAGCAACTGTGTAAACAAACCGTGTAATACAAACGTTGGCGATTACGTTAATCCACTGTCCCAATTTATTTATATGTAGACCCTGAATATGTGTCGCAAGAGACAATATTTCCACAATTAATTTTTTTTTTAATTATGTACGTTAAGATTGTGTAGTTCCCAATGATTTATAACTTCTCTTATTGTATATTCATATTTATTCGTCAATGGGTCTTCTAATTTATTTTGTAAATATATATTTTTTTAATTTTTATTAATATCGACAAAATTATTTATTGCATACATGTATATTTATAATTTGCCTTTTTTATATACTTCACAGGTTTTAGTGTTTTGTCCACAATCTCATCTGATATTAAATGACGTTGTGGTCGAAGATGACACTAAACTTAGAATGGGACCGGATCTCAAAGGCAGCTGCCAAAACACATTAACAGGTGCTCGACGACGAATATATATTTCATAATGTTATGATTTCATCATCATCATGTTTTCCTTCACCGAAAGCTCCGACTCATTCGCACTGATTTGACCCTATGTCCTTCGACACGTAATCCGAACACGCTAACCGTTGAACGATCATCTCTTCATCGTCTCTCTGTAGTTTAATACGATTTAAACGATGCACCTCTATCCCCGACATGACCTTAACATGTATGATGATAAGCCTTCTAGAAAATATGTAGCAATGTCGTCATTTTAAACATCGCGACAAAATTTTATCTAGACCTTATAAGGATTGTGCATGAAAATAGTACTGCCGCCTAGTACCTGAATTTTCAAACTACGTGAGGGATGTCATATGCCTCTGACTATTGCAGTATTCTAATTTCCAATTAACTACTGCCCGTGTTGTCGTTCTCGTGGAACTGATTTCTTTGTTTATGAAAATTCCATGATTTATCTAATTTAGTCTACGAAAAAGCGTATCGTTTTAATAAGTTTTCTATCTGCCAGTAAATGATCCATTGAGATCGTCTGAACCAGTAGCGGAATTGCCCTAAGGCCCAGGAGGCCCGGGCCTAGTGCGGCCAATCATGACAAAAAATCACTAATGATAACAAGAAATGACTCAAAGTACGAAAATATTCTAAAGGCTCGCACGCATTATGGTGGGGTAGCTGGTACTTACTACATGGCCTGGGGCCTATGGCGACCAAGATTGCAAATCAGCCACTGGTCTCAGCCGCTACAGAGATCAGTACAAATAAACATATTTATGGACTGAACTTGTTGAACTGAATTGTGTTTACCATCTCGTATAGCTTAATCAGTTATACTACTTTAATAAAAATAGTATCAGTGATTAATACTACATTATTGTGATCTCCGAATTCTACTTTGTTTAGTACATTTCCGAATTCAAACAATGTTTGTCCTGTTGCATTTTTTTCCTCCAAAAGTGGATTGTTCACAATAGGGCAAAATCCCTTTCCTTTTTTTTTTGGTTTTTCTATTTTCTATCTACCGTAGTAACATGTATATTTCATTTATTTATTATAGTATTTGCATAATATTAAATTGTTAATCAATATGAAAATAAGGAGTTCCAAAGTCACAAATGCATTACTTCTACAGGTTACAGGCGTTCCTTACTTTTTTTACCACAACTATTTTCTAAATAATCATGTTTTAATTATTTCGATGACAGACTTCACCGTACTATAACTATTAGTTCGGGAAATGGCTGTTCAAATTTTAAGATACGTTGATAGTGTCACGCGAACCTATAATACGGCGGCGAAGCTTACTAGAGGATCAGAATGTATACATATTCGATGTCCGTCAATTTCAACGAACCGAAACAAATGACAATTATACCAATGAGTGGACATACTGACTATGCCACATTGGTATTAAAATAACATTTTTAATTTAGTTTCGTCTCCTTGTCTGAATGTTCGGGTTTCACCACAGCGACGTTTCCGAAAGCTGCGTAACATGAACGAAGCGCCTCCTGTGCCAGATGAGTCTCACGATGTGGACCTCGTGCCACTTCATGGAATATGTCTATAGCGGTGCACATAACTGCGATAGCATCCGTTGGATTTTCTTTCTCCATTAACTGAGCTCCTTCCTGAAATAGGAATTTGTAGTATATGTCATATATCATTTGTGCCTTTACTATTTACAAACAATACGATATTGTGGACTCAGTCTATCACTTCTTTTGGTTCGTATGTTTATTTATTGGAGATTAACTTCAACTTATATACATTTACAAAACTACATACTTACACAGGTTCATCATCATCATCATACCCTTATCCCACCTAAGTAGGGTCGGCACAACATGTTTTCCTTTTCCACTCTCCTCTGTCAGATGTCATCTCAGTATTCACACTTTTTATACACATATCATTTTTTACACAATCCATCCACACCTTTTTCGGTCTTCCTCTACTCCTATATCCGTCCACTTTCAAACTCAAAACTTTTCTTGTTACATGACTTTCATCTCTTCTCATAATATGCCTGTACCATGCTAACCTACTACTTCTCAACTTCTCTGTCACTGGTGCTATTTTCAAACTTCCTCTGATATACTCATTCTTAATCTTATCCATCCTTGTTACACCACACATCCATCTTAACATTCGCATTTCTGCCACATGTAATCTTTTCTCATCCGTCTCTTTCGTAGCCCAGCACTCGGATCCATATAACACGGCTGGTCTTATTATAGTTTTATACACCTTCCCCTTGAGTTTCAACGGCATTCGTGGGTCACAAACCACCCCAGACACCTTTCGCCAATTCATCCACCCTGCATTTATCCTATTCCTCATGCCCTTGTCTATTCCACCGTCATTTTGGATTAATGAGCCGAGGTACCGAAAATTGGAACAGGCTGGTAAGAATACACCGTTTAAGGTAATATGACAAAAACTGGATGGACCTCCGAAGTCACAGAACAAATGTTCAGTTATCATCCCACTAATCTTTAAACCAAAATTCTCCAGTTTCTGTTGCCATTTCTCCAGCCTACTCTGGACCTCGGCAGCATTTTCACCAACAAGAACAATATCATCAGCGAATAGCATACACCAAGGTGCTTCCTCCTGTATGTCTGATGTTATTGCATCCATGACAAGAAGGAATAGATAAGGACTTAAAGCTGATCCCTGATGCAAACACACAGGTTATCCATGAGTATTAGATTGGCATGAAAAATAGTTCCAGGTAAAACATTAGAAGTGGGCATATTTATCGATGGGATAAAGAATTTATATTACTTTTTCCTTATTTACCTCATACTGTCTCATGCACCTTTCAATAGTTTCAACGTTGATCTTGGCAAGTTCTTTGTTTATCGGAGTTGAGCATATCGAACATCTATTTGGTAGCTGTAGAAGATTTGGCCGGAATTTTGCAGGGCAAGATATATTGTGACACCTGAAATATATGACTTTTGTCTTTTCTCAGCAATTATAAACTGCATCTAATAGTTTTGACTATAAAATTATTATTGTAAAAGCTGCTATAAACCTTTTCAGTTCAATTCATGATCTGCAGGCGCTTAAACTACGTATGTATGTGTATGGTTCTGACCGCTTTTTGCTATAACGATTGTTTTAGCTCCGACGCTCGTGTGCTCTCATATGGCTAATATAACTAATTTTCGTTTGAAAAGTGCGCGCACATTGTGCACAAGTGAGAACACCATTTTCGTAGGAGCCGTAATTAATAGCCGCTGGTGGTTAGGCTTACAACTGTTCGCTTCTAATATCGAGTGTAGTACGTCCATGTTCTTCATAACTTTGAACTGTAGTTGCTTAGAATTACAAAGCCCATAAACTTACAGGAAATTGATTTCTATGGATATGTTGTTATGGTCGCAAGTCCTATAAGAATAGCTACACTCAAAGAAGTAATTAGGTTTGAAAATGTGATACCAAAAGCTTGTGGATACACACTGGCCATCGGAAAAGAGTAAGTGCTTTGTTACTGTTTTCGCAATTAGTATAATGTACAGCGATCGAGTGATATTCACTTCAAGACTGATGTGTTAAACATGTACCTCAAGAATGGCAATATGTTGCTGCTCATCTGTTTCAAAGTTGGCCAGTCTTCTTTACAAGCGATGCATTCACATTTGAACCAGTACCGGCAAGCCAGAGCACGCTGCCGTTCTTTCAAACTTCGCGTCATAAAATGTGGACCGTAGTTTTCAGAGACCACTTCGCCTGGGGCAAGTGGACGCGTTGCTCGTAGAACTATATTAGATCCATCGAAATACCTGAAATTACACTTATGGATTATATTAAATTACGGTGAAGATTTAAATAAAGTAAGCGCAATGACAGCGACAATAATGTTAAACATATTTTAAAACCCACAATAAGTTTTCACACACAGAGATTATGCATGCATTGCGAAATAAAAAATAAGATGTATCATACATTTTTATGATACACAACGTTAATATGTTTACCTCGCAACAGCTGGATAACATTCATGATTGAATAGTGCTCCTGTGGAATAAATGCCCACAGCAATGTAAATTGGTTTAGAGCCACTAAACTGATGCTGACCTCGTAAAGTTTCGTATATCTCATGTGCATTAAATTGCAGAAGTTGTAGATTCCGGACAAGTAGTTCACAAATTGAGGTTTGCACTGAAAATGTGTTGATTTCACAACTTAGCTCATTTTATCGGGATATAGGTCATTTATATACTAAAGTGTTATATACATGAAAGGTCACTATTTCTTGAAAAATACCTAAAAGTCTTCTTATAGCAGAAATAAATTGTAAAGCTATAAGTAATTGCAGACTCGATATAGGGTAAAATTATATCAAGCATAATTGAAGATTAAAAGTACCTGGTAGAATAAAATGTACTAAACAAAAAGGCTAGACTCCATCCAAGCACGAGTTAAAAATATTATCATTATTTGAAATGTAATTCATAAAAATATACAGATAGACTTGAAAATAGTTGTGACATTCATTTCTATGGGTAATTGACGCGTTATAACTGTGTTTTTTGTTTTTAGTCCTTCTTATATGATAGAATATAAGCGTCATAAAATAATATAACAATATTTAAAAAATATAATAATAACCTTTTACTAGATTATCATGATTGCAATTTTTGAAAAATCCACTTTGTTTCAAGCATTCGGTAAGAAACATTCCCATAACAACTCTCTTTAGATATTCTTCACCTTTTCTTATCTCTGCATGAGTGCACAGGGAGTAAATTTGTGCAGCTTTTAATTCCAACTTCTCTTCAAAACTCATCTTGTCTTTTTTTTCTTCTACCACATTCTCCTTAATATTTTTCTCAACAAAACTTTTCTGTCCCTTTTTAGTGCGATTCAACCTTTCTTTCCTAGTTTTCATTTTAGATTTCTTGGTAACACCTTCGATATCATTAAGCACAGTTCCTTCAACCGTTTTCACTTCATTTAAAATATATTTGGAGTGAATTGATAAGCTTGTGTCGAGGCCCGCTTGTGTAATCATTCTTAATGCAATATGGCTGAGTATAGACATTCCAGATCCTGTAAATTTGTAGATATTTTACTTTTGTTTATTATTAGAATCTTATATCTATTCATATAAAACAAAGTAAGGTTTGTTTAAACAATTATAACTCAAGAACTACTGTAACGCTTTTCATTGTATTTGATTTTTTGGATTTGTCTTCACCACGAATAGCAGAATAAATATGAAAATATTAAAAAATTCATATTAAAAGATTTATGTAATTTTTATCTATTCTTCTATATATATATATATATATAAAATAGTATTTAGTTCCATCGCAGCAGAATAACTATGAAAATATCAAAATGTCATATATAACAAGGTGATTCACTGAATATAATAAACCAGATAGTGACCAATGCAGCAAAATACACAGCATCAACTAAGCATATGTCTTGTCGATACGCCATTGAAATACTTGGTTCTGTAATTTTATTAAATTTTTGTTTACATTATACATAATAAAGTAATCAACTATTTAACTTTTAGTAATTGTTTTGTAACGTTAATAAAATTATAAATTAAGTTTAGCTAAAAATTAACGTAACATTCATTAACTGTAAGGCGGTACGAAGTTCGCCGGCTCAGTTAGTGTTCTATATATATGAAGAATATAATACCAATATTTATAATCTTGCTAACGAAGAATAACAAGTGAACCAATAATTGATATACAGTAGCTCTTATCATGTCCGAGATTACTCAAGTATATATTGTGTTTTGTAAACAGCAATAAAATACAAAATTAATCACAAAATTCGAATTATTAATAATTTTCAAGTAATTTCTATTACTTTCAATTTTACTAGTAAAAAACCCAACATAGTTTTATATGATGTTTAAAGTGTCTCGAATACTTAATACTGTTTCCATTTAAAAAAGTAATTTTAATGTTCTTTTATTTTAGTAATAATTTTAATACAAATAATATGTTTACCGATAAACAAATCCAGGAATTGACATTCAAAGGAGTGGTAGGTTGAGACAGCCGTGTCTCTGCATTGTACACTACAAAATGCCACACCAGAGCATTTTGGGCACCATACTGGAGCTGAGTAACTACACTCTTCCAGCCTAAAAATAACATTTTTAATCATTTATAATTAAGAAAATTAAATATCCGTTCTTGTTAAGTTTCCAGAATGGATATGACAAGCTGTTTTATATAATATATTATTTACGAATAAAACTATTTACGCGATTCATGTACAAATACAGAAAACCTTCATAAAATAATATATATACTACAAAATAAATAATAAAAATAAGAACTTGGAAATAACATTGTATACAGAATGAAGAATATATATATAATCATAAAATATGTCTATATAAATAAATAATAAATGTATAGATCTGAGTGATGGGCTACGAAAGAGACCGTTGAGAGATCGGAATGTTAAGATGGATCAGTGATGTAACAAGAATAAAGGATATTAAAAATGAGTATATTAGAGGAAGTTAAAAAAAGCACTAGTGACAGAGAAGTTGAGATTGTAACCTACAATGATACGGGCATATTATGAGAAGATATTAAAGTCATGTAACTAGAAAAATTGTTAATATGAAGGTGTACGGATATAGGAGTAGAGAATGAACAAAAAGGGTATGCATAATCTACTCATATATACTACGTATGCTATAAGGTTTTCAGAAGAGATGGAAGTTATAGAAAGAAAAGTTTTAAGTATAAATGTGGTTGAATATGGGAGTACAGGAAGATGGAAAAAGCTATGGATAGATTGTGTGAAAAATTATATGGGTATAAAAGGTGTGAATACGGAGATAACATCTGACAGGGGAGAGTGGAAAAGGAAAATATGTTGGGGTGGCCCTACTTAGGTGGGTGGGATAAAGGTAATAAGAAGATGATGATAACAGAAATAAAAAAAATATTATACTATATCTAAAATCGATAAACTTCAACATCATTTGACCGACAATCGTTAAGCAAAAGTTAGCATGTAAAAGTTTTTTTTTTGAAGGAGGTATTCTTGTTCTATTTTATTATAATTCGTGACTTGGTGGCACTGCGGCTTAATTTCTATGCGCATAAAACGATCCTCATGTAAACAGGTTTAGGCATACACGGACAGTATTTGGACAATATCCATTTACATATAACTCAATTATTATCAAACGCGTACGAAGCAAAACAGAACAGTAGAAAACCATTTTATTATAAGCCATCAAATCGCAAAGGTTTATTTATATAAAACTTATTTCGCTTTGAATTCACTCTCCAATGGCCTATTTAATTTCAATAGCATCTCAAAAGATTTCAGGTAATCTTCTGTATCGTTTTAAATAAAATGCCTAAATTTGCAGACGTGTATTTATTAATTACGCATACGTTACCAACTAAGAGCTTACCGTTAGCAATACTAGGATATAAATGATAATTTAAGCAAACTAATCTTAACTGGCTATTTATATATCTAGTTCAGTTTATGAGAACATTTTTAATTAAAATAATGGCGATCATTGTTTGTAATGTTTATTTAATGTTGTAGGTGTTAGCGTTTCACCAAAACCTCACCTGATATTAAATAATGCTGTTGTCTAAGGTGGTGAATTTGCTACACTTAGAAAGAACTAACTTTCAAATGAAGTTGCTGAAAGATATCTATAAGTGCTTAGTGTAGCTAGTCAAGCGGGCTTAAAAAAGCTATGGATTTTGTCCTCGGTGAAAACTTCAGTTCATTGTATAGATTAGTATTCATTACCTTTTAAAACAATGCAAGCAATGTGTCCCGTAGTACGCGGGAAGTAAACAAGCCGCGTAAGGAGCATCAATTAATAACACATCACCTGTCTTTATTCCATCATTCGCTACCGCAAATCTCCCCTGGAAGCAACCAAACGTTATGAATTCTACGGTCAAGGTCCTATCGTGTCCCAGGATGAGCTACTTTATATTCAAGAAAGAAGTAGGATGGTAGAATATCAATAATCTTCTGGATTGCTACCATCATACGACTTGGTGATAAGGTCGTTACAGTCACTGTCTATTATTATGATGTATTTCGTGATCAGCCAATGTGTATCTAACTACTGAGAGGTTTGTAGCCGGTGGGACAGTGACTTCAATCAATGGCTTGTATATCTATCGGTGATTGCCGATGTTTTTAATTACACTGTGTTTATTGTAAGCTACAATGCAGTCACATTGTCCTATTACAAAAAATAAAATTGAAACCTTTGTCTCCTCTTCGACAATTTTCAGCAACTTCGACAATGAGGGCATGTTTTGTTTAGCACCTCCTGTTAGAGATATACCTGAAATTAATATTTTACTGCTGAATCACTCTTAAATCAAATTACAGTTTATAAATTTACAACTTACAAGTAAGAATTTATTTAAGAATTCCTCATCAATAGACTATACTATGAAATGTATATTAAATATTCATCTTCTGGGAATACAGTTTAGCGTAAAATGAATCAAATACCCAGTAATCTTTTTACATCGGGAACCAATCAAAGGAACGTTTCTGTTTGCAGAAGCAAAAGGGCTATATAAGATTTCTGCTTACTAAAATTTCATACTATTTCTCATCTCAAGGAAGTTACGAGATATTGTTTCAGGCTATAACTATTCAGTACTATTCCAGAGACAATTCAGTACTATTCCAGAGACAATTCAGTACTATTCCAGAGACAATTCAGTACTATTCCAGAGACAATTCAGTAATACTTCAACTATTTTCCAGGTGACTAAGCTGACGCAACGGGGAATGCTACTAGCCCTAATCACTCCTTCACAGACTTAATTTTGAAAACCGGCAAAACATGTATTTCTTTAAATGTGAAGAACATCAATGACATAAATTTTGAAATAAAATTAACAAGACAAATAAACAAGTTTTGCCACCTCTTTCAACCGTATAGGAACTGACTTTCAGTTTATTTCTTCTTTAAACGTTATCATGTAAAATTATTGTCTGTAAACCGACTTTACAGGCAGCTATTTTTTTTTTAAATATAATATTGTAATGAACATAATGTGTGCCATCTCAGATACTGAATTGCTTTATTCATAATGAGGAACTTTTAACTATAGTGAAATATTAATATGTAGATATTTGCTTACCATTCTTGTCTGGAGGACGCTTGGATTGTGCCGTAAAATCCAATACATCTATATCTTTTGTTAACTCTGCTTTAGCAGTTTCATTGTTGCCCAAGAGTCTTCCCGCCAACTCGTAAGATACCTTGGCTCTAGTCGCTTCTCCAGCACCTGCAATAAATCTACTTTAAAAGAGATCGAATTAATTTAAGGTTTTAATAACTCTTCATCAGCCAGCCGATTGAAAAATTAATTACCGCCAACATTATTATTATTTATAAAACGGCAATTATCTACGTATTTATAAATATGTAGGTACGCTTTGCAAACAAACTGGAATTCTTTAATAACGTAAAGATAGTAATTACGCAAATATATCAGTAATAAGTTTATATGCTTTTCAACAACTATCGTTGTTATTGTTCTTGTTGTTAATTATCATGCTGTTGTGTAATTTTATGGTTTTGTTGTTAGTACATATGTTGGTTGTCGTAAAAAGCTTGCTTATTCGCATGATGCGATAGCATAGGTCGATTCTTTTAATTTCCAATAAAAATAACATCATTAATCAATAGCGGAATAATAATAATTATTTGTTGTAGTCGTGACCATCATACCCATTACATTTATTGTGTAGTCTTTACTTATAAAAATATTGTGTAGGTGATTATTATCTATAATTATAATGCAATATTTTATCATTATGCAAACCGTGTTCACTTTTAAAAGCACAAATGATATATTAATTTTTAAATGTTGAATTGTGTGGTGAATTTTTGAGGCGTAATATCTGACGTGTGAATCAAATTTAGTAATTATAATAATGGGAGAGAAAGTATATGTGTTGGTATATCCTTATATAAAGAAAAACTTGCCTCTGCTATACATATTATGTGAAATACATATTAACTTCAGTAAACTATTTTTTGAATTTTATTTTCAATGAAGTGTTGTTGCTGTACGTTATTGGAACGCTTTCCTTAAAAGCGTCCTGGCGTTATACAAAAAAAACATAATATGATGTACCGTTATCATGGCTCTTTGTTATAAATTATTATTCAATAAATAACGACTTGAACAGATTTAATTACTGTTATTTATTTTAATTGAAAGACCCGACAGTTGCTTTATTTTAGCCTAATCTTCTACATATAGATAAAATAATTAAGTAGTAGTATTTCTCTGTTTCTCAACTGATTTTCTTTACTTTTTTTTCGTTTAGTAAATATTGATAAGCTTTATTTATTATTTGTTAATAAATATTAATACATTTATGTATTTATTAAGATTCTTCTGGTCGGATTTTGATGACTGCACGATCACTGGGATATTTGGATGGGAATCATACTAATTAATAATAATAAACTAATATAATAAAACATTTTTATGGGTTCCAACGTAACTTACCATAGTTCTTTCATAGCAAGAATACCATAAATTGTTTTTTTATTTGTCGTCTTTTTTTCTGATCTTCACTTTGTATTGCGATTTTTGCAAATATATTGAAAATATCTGGTTCAAAACACTAACCTCTATAGCAGTGGCCCATCCGCCAATAATACTGAGCTCTCATTTTAGCTGGTAAACGCTCTTTAAGTGCCATTTTTAAATCCTCCAGTGCTGCTTCAGGTCGATCAGCCTGTAGGAGTATTTCTGAACGTAGCCACAAAGCAAGAGCTAACGACACACCGCCATCAATTACTTCGTCTGAACCTTTATTATACACAAAAATAATTCATATAACTTGTTGTGTAGCAGATGCATTCAAATTTACATGTTTCCAAAGACATACTTTTATCTTTAATATAAATAATGTGATATTATTAAAATATATAAAGTTATTAATAATATCTTCAGTTATTAGTGGTGGATATCTTCTAAATAGTTGCTAGAAAGAAACGTTTCTAGGAGACTGGCCAGCTTGTCAGATTGAAAGGAAATGTTTATACGTTAATTATGGCACTGATTAGTTTAAAGTATCAAGCAATTGCAAAGCAAGCTGTGCTCACTCAAACTGACTACTTCAGAGCTTGCCTCTAAAGGGTAAAAGTTTATTCTTATGATACTTAAGGTCCTATGCACGGAAAAGAAATGTCAATAAGCTAATTGAACAGGGGCGGGGCTAAAATGTCGACGTACGTGGCTTCCTATACCAGGGCATGACATCCAGTTCTATTATTTACTATAACCACGCGCCAAGCAAAATTATCTTCGACATGCTAGCACATAAAAACTGGCAAAAGCCCAAAATAAATCTCACTGGGGTTGGTGTGGTATGGAATTCAACCCACAATCTTAGAGTATATTAAAGTGTGTTGCCTAAGCAAGTGAACCATGTTTACCGCAGTGACAAATGTGGACACACTTGTGCAAAAAAACGTTTTAAGTAAATATAACATTAAGCATTACTAGACTAATAGCAAAAATTTTAGAATCAGAATATATTATGGAGCAGCGCAAAGGTCATTTTTCAAATTTGCTAGATACGGAGATACGGAAACTTATAAATGGCCTTCATTCATGTCTAAATACTTAATTTAATTCTGTTGTTTAGCTGTAAGTTTTATTATGAGCTTAAAATATAATGAGATAAATTTTATTTCTATTTGAAAAACAAACCTCAGCGATCCCGTATTTTAAGGTGACGTTATATTTTCGTCTTTAATACCTTTTACAATATTATTCACAACAGACGTTTTAATTATAAACTGAGAACCTCCGTTAATTTTTTATTAAAGAGATTTGTCTTTAGTGTTTATTTCCTCTGGATGCTATTAAGAAAGGATCTCTTTGTGTTATCACGCCTTGACAATGATTCAAAGGTGATGAGGTGCGTTTTTTGTATAAAGACCATGTCTTTCCTCGTTTTATATAATGTTCTACTCTGAACAACTTGACGACACCACTTCCCAGCATTATTTTAAAGATTACTTGTACTACTATTAATCAACACAGGATATTAATTATACTATCTAAGTAAAAAATGACTTGATGAGAAAGAAACTGGTGACTTTCGAAACATGAAGGTATTAAGAATGTTGTGTATTGGAATGTATTATCAAAAACAGAGTAAATAAAGATTAAATTAATAGTAGCATTTTATAATAGTACCAACAATAACTTATTAATATCCTTATGTTTAATATAAAAAGTAAAAAACGCATAATAGCATCTCTTTTAATAGACAATTGGTAAAATATATTATAATTTCGAATCCAACAAGGGACTTTATTTATGGAAACAAACATCAACGTTATGATATATAAATACAAACGATATCCAAAGTTACAGAAGGTCCACATAAAAATAAATATGTTAATAGTTTTAAACTCTGTAAACAATATAATTCCTGTAAAAGAGTTATTAAAAATTGCACAATCTAACCTTTACCTTGAATGTTTATATTAGCTTTGTTGAATATACATTAATGAAAGCAAAGCCGCGAGTACAAAGTACAGATAAACTTATTTATTTAAAAATAACGGTTGAGTGATCACACAGCGCTTTGGAAGGAACACCGTTAAGAATTTAGTAATGAAAAATAATGTTGAAAATTAAACATTGTAACTTATTAGACATTTATATGAGATCAAGATACCAAGCGACTAGATTTTTACACCTTGATGAATGTGTTCTGTCAAATTAAATATATGTCGCTCTATGACTCTAGAATGTCATCTTTCACGCAGACTTGCTGAAACGTGTTAGTTTATTTTGTAGCAGAAATGTCAACAGGTGAAAAATCATTTTGTTACTATGAAAGGCATGTATTTATTAAAATTTAATTCAGTCTTTAATACGCACTCCGAATTTTAAAGTAATGCTTCCTGAACCAATCTAGGCTCCCACAAACAGAAAAGAACTTACATATATTTAAAATAAGTATGTTGTTTGTGAAATGTTAATAGCTATGCAATATAATGTGAATTCATCACAGTTACAGGTAAATTATCTCATTGTACTGCAGTAATCAATGAAGGTGAAAAGGACATAGTTGACACTCTTAGTCCTCAGAATGCGTTAACAATTGTAACTGTTACCAGGAAGGACGACAATTCAGTTCATAGATTTTTTTAGTACTTTATAAGTTAGCGTTTGACCAAAATCTGATCTGATGTTAAATGATGATGTAGTCTAAGATGGAAGTTGATAATTGAGATAATTGTTAAAATTGCTAATTGTAGCCATCAGTTAAAACGCATATCTGCTTCTTTGTTATATTAACTAACTCTTCAATTTTAAATGCTTCAAAAGTCTAAAAAGCATTAAAATTAATGGCTGCAAATGATTTTAATTTATTTTAATGTATTACTTTAGTCACACTAAAGAAATGTAAAGATACTTATTTGCGCTCCTATTTCATATAAGAAACCTTAATATGTTTCACACAAACCTGTCATGGGACTTCTCAAGACAGCTTGGCTGGCAAGCGCCAAGGCTTTGGTGAGATCTTTTCCTGTTAAAGCAGTTTGCGCTGCAAGTCGCCGATCTACTGAGACTTTAACATCTTTACCACGATAAAGCGGTTGGACCCTGGACAGTACCTCGGTAAGAGCTTCCATAATCTGAAATCGGAAATATAGTTAACGTGTCCTTCACAGAGAAAATAACTATTCGATGGCAGTTACGAACTTATAAATGATATACGAGTATACACAACTTTAATATTGGAAACAGTTATAAAATAGTGATTTTTAGACTTATTTCATCAATTTATTGGAAAAGCCAAGGAAAAATGGAAAAGTCAAAAGAAATTAAGACTCATCGTCGAAAAGTCGAACATACGTCGAGAAATGTACTCCTATATACAATATTTGAATGGTTTCAAAAATATTGCAAAGCCTGACTGTTTGCCACCTCTTTTCTTTTTCTGATGACTGGAGGTAAACGAACTTGCGGGTTAGCTGATGGTAAGTGATCATCGCCACCCATGGACGTCTGCGACTCGAAAGGAATCATCAGACTTTGAGAAAGTAGTAGGCTCATTTTTTGAAGATTTGTAAGTTATATTGTTTCGAAAATGCCGCCACTAAGAGTTCATACTAAAGAACCAACGTACGTGTTAGAAACTCATGCCAAAATCGGAATGGATATTTTTGATAACTAAAATGTTTTCTGAACGGTTGGTGATCTTTTTAAGTGCCTTCTAAAGGCTTAAATTGAAGAAATTATTTTTGATTTTAATAATATTGTCGTGTCCATTAAATTTTTATTATATTGTGCATGATGAAATAATTTCTGCCATACGAGCGGGTACCAAAATCTAAATCAGTCAGGTTGTTTGAGTTATTTTGTTAACTTAACCTTATTTATTATAAAGTCAATATCTCTTTCTCTGTCGGTCTCTCTGTTAGTGTACTATAACTCAATAACCATTGACGATTTTACATTAATCTTTTTTAAATGTTAGGCGTGGCCGTAAATATTATGTGAAAAGAGCCAATAAAATACATTTTCAGATATAAATTCATTTTTTATTGTTAAAAACAATCATCTTAACTATAAACTTGTAGATCACGCGAGCGGAGTCGCGGGCACAGGTGGTCTCTGGTAAAATATAGCTAAAGTTTGCCTTACTCCAACACTCAACTGAGGTAACATCACTGATTGTCAAAATAATTCAACCAAAATTATAAATGTCACAGTGTATGAAATAATACAATCTTGGAAATCCCAAGGTTTTCCTACCGGTTAACTCAATATACTCACTATCTTTGCATAAATGGATTCACGCTCGAGAGGACATCTACAGTTATGTGCAATCGTTATTTTTAATGATACTCAATGTGTGTTGTTCCCTCGAGTCGTTGTCATTTCCTTGTATGAGCGTACGATAGTGCATTTGGGTTGTGTGTACGGTACGTTTACGATTCGCCATTGATTTTATTAAAGACCGTTTACGTTAGTTAGTATAAGAATTTAAATCTGGTAAACAAGTTATCGGTACTTTTTATAAATCTAAATAATGTAACCGATTTTATCTTTAATGTAGAGCAAAAAACTGTTTTCTATTTTTTTTTTCTCATCAACGAGTCCATTTAGTGATTTTATTACACTTTCAGAATTTTACTAGCTGATACCCGCGACTTCGTCTGCGTTGTTTATTATCTTAACAATCTATTTTATGTAGAGAAGAAAAGACTTCTTCGCAAACAATTTGATTCATTAATCCTCTCTCCTGCGCACGCGCAACACACCGCTTGCCCCGTTTCATACATTTCTCAATGCATATTGCTTATAAAACTCATAGTTTCTTAAAACTGTAATAAATTTTATACTAAGATATCAGGTTTTTTTTATAATGTTGTAGATTTTAATATTTTTTTCATTATATAAAAAAGAATCCAGTGTCTGAAAATCAAACTACAAAAATTTATTATCGATATTTATCCAACAACTTTTGATTAATACGCGCACACTTGGATAGAGTAAACCGACTTTAATGAAACAAAGATGTTACTGCAGGGTATTCGTTCTAATTTTCTTGGTGACTTTTTATCACAAATATTGTACTCTAATAGTGATGCGTGCACACAACAGATATATATTTCTAATAAATATTTAAAGGTATTTAATTATTAAGTCAGTCCCAATTTTTATTACACAAAACTAAAAGTACATACACGTTTAATTTATATTCTTATTCAGATATCATTCCGTGGACGATTTACTATGGTTATGGCAGTAGAATATTCCAGGCCATTTATACTTGGGTAGATTTATTACTATTGCATATGTTAATTTGTTGAACATTTAATCGTGTTTAAAATAATTAATGTTCACCTATATTGCGCTCCTATCTTGTAAATAACCACTATAGCTGACCATAACTGTGACAATAAGGTGATCGCAGTCGCTTCGTATCCGCTACAGCAACCCGAAAAAAACTGCTTATAGGTGGTAAAGCTACGCTGAAGCTATTACTGGTTTCAGCATGAATGGGTCGGCTCGCCCGGGGTAGTACCACCCTCTCACAGAAAACCGACGTGAAGTAACAGTGCGCCCGCACTGTTGCGTTTCGTTCGGTCGTTGAGAGCGCCGGAGGCCCACATATTTAAAAGGCCGGCAACGCACTTGCAACTCCCCTGGTGTTGTTAGTGTCTATGGACGGCGGTGATCACTTACCATCAGGTGACCCACCTGTTCGTTTGCCCCCTTTAATATAAAAAAAAACTGCAAACTGACATCGGTTACAGTGAGACTTTTCAAGTCTTCAAGAGCCAACTGTATTACCACTAATTAAGTTGCAACTTACAAGTTTAAAGTATACGTCAGCATATCAATGACCCTGTGATATAAAAACAAAAATTAATTGTGTCTAAAAACGTTATACTTGATGTACTACAATAATTTAAGTCCTTATTTTAAGAGTTCACATTTGAAATTCGCACAACAATTTTTGTTGCAGGTATACGATATTTTGTTTATAAAAGGATAAAGTTTTTATGATTGAATTAAATTGAACTTTATTCCAATAGGAACAAGAACTAGTCTTGTTTCTATGGAATTGGTGGTTATTGTAACGTTTTACAGTTAGACACTAAATACGTGCTTTTCATAAGGAACGACAACGTAGTGAAAAGGTATTGCTTACTTTTTCGGTTCTTGCATGATGTCGAGTAGTTCTGGTGCTAATTATATCATTAGCGCGCCTTCTTTCAGTTCCTTAGACTACTTCCACATTTCCAAATTCTTAAAATTTTTGATGTCACATTGCTGCAGCATTGTGCTGTTATGACTTGTATGAATACTAAAGAGATAACTAGCACAATCTACAATTCTTAACGTATAAGGTACTGTGACACACCCACACGTCGAAACCTTATCTATCGCCTCGGGTATTATAAAGTAATTCTAAATATATAATACTTTGAAACTTTCTCTTTTAATAAGCGTTTTAAGAAAAAGGGGAAATTTTCAAAGTATTATATATTTAGAATTACGTATTATTATTTTTACGTAATTGGAACTTTAGGGTTTTTATGTATGTGTGTGTGTTTTGCGAATTTACGGCGTCCTATTATATCTCTGTTATGCTTCCCACTTCCAGAAATTCTAGCTTTTCCGGGTATTTCTTTAAGTGTTCTTCATATACAGATTAATATTCAGGCTACGTTTGGTAACCTAATTTTTATTGTAACTTTTATACTAACATCATTGTTCTTCATTACAGCCGTCACTCTTTTCCCATCATCTAAATTCTCTAACGCTTTTAACCAGTCCTCGCCAGCCAACGAGACGAGCTCGTCCGCCAGACTTTTGAAGAAACCTTTGTTGTTTGAGCAGAGAGTGACGTCACTGCAGGTTGCCGCATACTTCGAATCAACATCTTCATATATTCTCGACATAATATCACGATCTGTAAAAAGCATCACGATAAAAATTTACCATAACTCTTACTGGAATTCGTGTTAGAAATATATATATCGACGCCTGACCCATCATATGCATGTGGCAATTAATTTGTAAACAACATGCGCACCTCCCACCTTACAGAGCGCATAATTCGATTACCATCATTCTCGCTACTACTCATCGTTTCGGTATAAAAGGAGTAGAGCGACCGCCGTAGGGCAGGAGAGTCTCGTTCGAGCAGCGGCCGGGTGCGCACGTGCCCGCTCGCAGCTCTGACGGTCCGTTTAGTTCGGCAACTCGCGCGCAGTTGTCGGATATTTTCGTGTGTGTCCGGAAGTTTAGTGTGTTCGAGCGGCTACTGTCGATCGTACGCTCTTTTCAGAGCGACGGTGTACCTCATTAGTGCACCAATTAAACCGCACTTTTCGGTGCGAAGCCGTGCACACTGTTTGCAGTGCGTCGAGTCGTCGTGCTACGCGTCGTGCCTCGTGCTGCGCTTCGAGAGTCGTGCAGCGCGTCGTGTGCCGTGCAGAGCGTCGTTCTTCGCGCCGCGCCGTGTGCAGTTTTGAAGAGAAGATTCGCGTTCGCGTCGCGTCGCGTTTTCCCTTTGGCCCGGACACGGATTGTCCGTTAGATTTGAATTAGGCGCACCCCCCTGCCCCTCAGGCAGGGAGGTTAGTCATGTCTACCCCCGCGACCCCGCGTGCCCATCCGGCCCTTCCGGCCGTTGATGATACCGTCCACCTCGAAGAACTGTTACGCTTCCACATGTTCGTCGAAAAGGAAGATTCGCAACTCGTCACGGAATACAACAGACTCCGGAAAGTCTACGCGCGCAACCCTCCCGGTAAGATACCGCGTTATTTCTCCGCAAACCCTTTCGCGAATCTCCCGGACGACCCGTTCACGAGGCTCTCGGAATTCGATTCCGATGACGACTCGGATATGGACTACGATACAGTCCCCGTGACCGCGCCCGCGACGGAAACCACGGCCGCGACCGTGCCTGCGCCCGCGACCGTGCCTGCGCCCGCGACCACGCCCGCCGATGACGACGGTTTCACAACCGTCACGCGCCGCGGTAAACGCCCACGCGCCGCGATTCAGACCGATAGCGACTCTGCTACGGGACGTCCGACCCCAAAGCAGCCCAATATAGGTGGCGCTCGGGTGCCCCGAGCCTCTCCCACGCCCTCTGCCGCGAATTCGGCTAAAGCCTCGGCTGCGGAACCCGCGGTCGCGGCTAAGAAGCCACGCCTACCGCCTCCCGTCACCTTCCGTGACAAAGCTCGATGGGTAGAGATTTCTGAAGACCTTAAGTCGAAGGAAATCGTCTACAAGTCTGCCGTCAACACTGTTGCCGGCATTTCTATTCGTGTTTCGACCCCCGATGAGCATCGCAAGCTCACCAAATATTTCAGGGAGCGTCAGCTCCCTTTCTTCACCCACGCGCTCGAGGAAGAGCGCCGCCTCCGTGTCGTCATTCGGGGAGTTCCCTCTGAACTCACCGAATACGACATCTGCGATTGCCTGAACGGTCAGGACTTCCCAGTCCGGAGCGTGCAGCGCATGCGCCACCCCCGCACGAAGGCCCCCTTCAACCTGGTGTTGGTCACTCTGGACCGCACCTTGGAAGGCAAGGCTATTTTCAGCCTCAACTCAGTTTGCGGCCTGTCCCCTGTCTTCGTCGAGCTTCCTCGCAAGTCCCAGGTACCCTCGCAGTGTCACAACTGCCAGGTGTACGGTCATTCCGCCCGACACTGCCACCTGCGTCCCAGGTGTGTCAAGTGTCTCGGGGATCATTCCACTAAGGAGTGCCCCCGCACTCCCGAATCCGTCGAGCCTCCGAGCTGCGTCCTCTGCGAGCAAACGGGTCATACCGCGAACTATCGCGGGTGTCCCCGTGCGCCTCGCTCGACCTATCACCGTCGCGGCGGTCGTGCGACCCGGTCCAGGGCGCACGGCCCGCCGGCTCGGACGAAGCGGCCTCCGCCTCCGCCCATACAAAGCCAGAAGGCTTTCCCCGACCTGCCGGGCACCTCCAGTGCGCCGGCAGCATCCGCTCCTGCGCCGAGCGCGCTCTCCTGGCGCGTAAGGCCTTCCCCGCCAGCTCCCTCGGCTCCTAAAGCCAAGCCCCAGCCCCCAAAGGCTCTGTCCACTCCTGCGCCACCTATCGCGGTTTCAGCATCGACCTCCGGTATAGACTGGATAGCTCGCTTACTTTTGGTACACGATGTACAAGAGCTAATCGCATTTAACGCGTTAGTTAATAGTACGTCTGAGCTCGGGCTCTTAAACGCTATCTCCGCTTTCCCGGCCGTCGCGACCACGGTACAGCAATTAACCCGCGCCGCGCATAAATAAATTCGCGTAAATCAAAATATCAGATCGAACCCGCGTGTTCATACATAATAGACCGATACATTAGGATTTGTTACGTAATTATTTAGTTAAATCGGCACCGTGCCGTTGTACTTTATTTTTTAGCTCGATTCCCTCTCAAAAGATGCGTGTTTGCGCCCACGCCCGCGACTCTCTCTGCTCACGCCTCCGTGAGCGGGGGGTGAAGATTCGATCCCGCACACTCGTCGCGATTTTTCTCGTAACTGCTCGAGCCTAGGTAGTCCCTCGGTGTGGAGCCCTCGAGTATGTTACTCGCGCGAATACAGTGATTTACACATGTTCTACACTTACACGATCACCCCACACTCTTGCACATCTAGGCACTCAGTGGTGGGCTGTTTTTTTTGCCCTTTTCGGACTGAAATAGGTCACATAACACAGTAGTCAGATACCAAATACACATATACATTCGTGAAACATGCATAGTCACACATGCATTTTTCACGAATTCATATATGAGTATTGTATGGATAGATAGCTTAGCTAGCTTAGTTAGTTCGGGAATCCGGCGACAGCTCAAGCCGAGGTGCACCGAGTGCCCTTGAGATGTTTCGCCTAAAAACAACCGGGTGAGTGCCCTAAGCGCTCCCCTTAGTAGTCCGGTGGAACTGTGAAGGCCTAATAAGCCGGCAGTGTAGGTCAGTTCGAAAAAAAAAAAAAAAAAAAAAAGCCGTAGGGCAGGCTTGGCTCTGACGTGGCACAGTACACTTGTTATATTCTGCTAGTAGCTTATCCTAGACTGTGGATGATTATTTTGCGCAATCAAATCAAAAATACTTTATACAGTTTAGACCCTGAGAAGGCGCTTATGAACGTCAAAGTTACCACCGGTTCGGAAAGCAACCCAATCATTGAGAAGAACCGGCAAGAAACTCGATCTGGTTTATTTTTTCATTACAATAATACATATTTTTAAAACATAGGTACAATTACATTCGGTTTTGGTGGATGCACAGAGATGTCATTTCCGGACGTCACCATCGTTCACATATTGATCCACCCTGTAATAGCCTTTAGACAATAAAATCTTCTTGACATGATGCTTGAACTTAGTATCCGGCAAATTGATAACGTGTTTTGGAATTTTGTTATAAAACCTAACACTATTACCTAAAAAACTGTTACCGGTCCTAGTGAGCTTAAAACATGGAATAACCAATTTGTTATTATTTCATGTATTTAGATTATGTCGGTCCTTTACGAAATCTAGCTTATCTAAGTTTTTGCGGACATACATTAAATTTTCAAGTATGTATTGGGAGGGCAGATTTAGGATACCGAACTCCTGGAACTTAGTCTTTAATAATTCGCTAGACCCCATATCATCAATTGCTGGAACTGCCCGTTTTTGTGGTAAAAATATGGTGTCTACCTCAGCTGCCGTCCCCCACAGCAAAATACCGTAAGATATTAAACTATGAAAGTAAGCGACGTAGACCAACCTAGCAGTGGCAATATCTGTTTGTTTGCGAATCTTTCGAACAGCAAATGGAGCAGAACTTAATCTTCTTGCCAATTCTTTTATATGAAGACCCCATTGTAATTTAGAATCAATTGATACCCAAGGACAATTGTCCAATTGTCCACTAACCCAACTAGATTTCCTTCGATCTCTATTCTAGTATCAATGCATGAAACATTAGCTAAGGTAAACCTTATGCATTTTGTTTTGTCTTCATTTAGCAATAAATTATTTAATGCAAACCGATTTGAAATTTTATTTAAGGTATTATTTAGATGTCTAGGCTCGGAGTCTATTTGTTTTACTTTGAATATAAACGAAGAGTCATCCGCAAAAAGAACCATGTCAGCACAGTTATCAACCACTAGCGGCAGATCATTTCTTTTTCTTCTTGTTTTGGCACCGCAGAAGCACTTGCCAGTGTCAATGTTTTGTTTCAAGTAAGTGTCTTGTGATAATTATAATGTTCTAACAAGATGGTGGTCTCCTTGTTAGAACTTTCCATGGAGCTTTGGTGGCATCTCAGAATGCATGCTCCGTGGTATTTCCCATCCACTTGTAACGACCCACCCCTTCGCCATACTGAGACAGCTTAGTCGTCACTACACACCTCTCTCACTATCTGCCATATATTAGTTAACCAAAGATATAAAATCTTGGTTTAAGCGTTATATTGATATAATTATTGCCATGATCGTTTAGAAATTAGGACCCTTCTACGTTGTGAATGGAAACAAATTTATAGTAAACAAATTCTTTTAATCTGGTACTCAGAAAACATTACATAGATCAAATCTAGTATATTTAGAACTTTAGCAAACACATGACAATAAGTTATAAATGCAATTAATTCAAAATCAAATAAATAAATTAAAGATAATATCTATATGTAACACTGTATTCATAATATGTTCACTTAATTTCAATATACATCCTACTCTTAGTTATAATAAAATATAATTGTGTCTTAATTATGTGTTATGTTGGTTGTGTTAAAATGTTCCCTAATTTCCCCCGGAAGGGGGGGAGGCCCCAATACCGTCCACAGTCCCGCCTCTTAGAAGCACTATTGAATTTATAGTGACAAGTGACACCCAATAGTCAACTACCACAAGCATTGCTAGGGAGTTAAGGGCAAAAGGCAGGATATAAGGATTCTAGAACTAGCTCCTTAATTGTATAATGTAAAAATATAATGATTCAATCTAATAAGTGATTATAGCTATTCTACTATCAGACATACCATGATCCTCACCGAAGTAGCGAAAGCTCCAAGGTGACAAGGTCAACCGAGGAGAAAATAAGTAACTTGCTTCAATCCAAACCTCCCCGCACAGGAAAGAAGGCCAAAATAGACTCTGGGATAAGTAGGAGGGAGACAAAGCTCAGCTCCAATCCACTCGTCTGGCGTCTAACACTGTGTGGATCGACGGATATGGATATAGGGAAGACAAGAAACACCCTAACAAGTATTCAGATTGTTTGGAGGAATCACAGCAGCCTGCATAGAGATTTCGCTAACACACCCATCGGATTAAATTACTGCCTTTTAAATGGTAGACATAACCAGTAATGAATTATTAAAGTCACACTAGTTCCAGAAGGATAGTGGATAGGTTTTAATAGCATTATGTGCAGAGTCAAATCAGCACCAGCATTTGTATTACAAAATAATATTGTAGATATTAATTTAGATTGGTAGTTAAACATCTGATTGGTTCCAGTCACCATTAATTTATAATGTGCTAACAGAATCCCACACAGATTATTCATCTTACCAATGTTGTTATTATATAACAATAAATTAATTTAATAATGCTGTGCTAACTCTACTCAACACATATTTCAGCCGTGAATGTGGTAGTTGACTATTTAGGCATAAGGGCTATTTTGTCCCTTTAGCAAATCAACAATACAAAAAGTGTAGTGTGGTGTGGTGTATATTTACATGATTTTGTTGGAAAAATAAACTTAACACTACAATCACTTAAACATAATTCCTTTCTTAGTTATCTATGTATGTTCATATAATCTTAAAATATAGAATTTAGATTATCTTTAATTAAACTTGGCCTACATATATTCCTCATTGAAATTATAAGAATGTTACCTGAGTTTTATAGAATTCAAACTTTAATAATTATTTGATATTATATACATATATATATAATTCTATGGTAGATCTGTACAAGAGTTGAGTGTGAGGTTGTGACATTCATAAAGAGGTTTATTATAACTTTCAGTGTATTCCAGTACACATTCTTTTGTATTATAAACACAAGAGGATGTCGAATGAGTTACGTCAAGGCTAGGGCCGACTAACACCAGGCGGAAGATTCACTAGGTAGATGATGTCGGACAATGAAGGCTACCGGTTCGTACTTTGGTAAAGAAGAACTATGTTTCTAAGACCAAACCATTCCCCGGGTCAAGGCAAACGTATCGCCGACAACTACCCAGTTCGTCTTCAGGCATACAGGAACCTCTTCACTATATCCAGTAAACTAGTTTTACTTGACAGAGAGAGAGAATTCAAGAACCGCCGAAGCGTATATGCTTTAGGTGCCAACTCAATTCAACGCCTACTGGGACTTCCTATAATAAAACACTGATGAGTAAAAGCTTGTGTAGTGGAATCACCTCAGTTTAGGAAATGATGTATTAATGAATTACAATATTGTCACGAATCTACCCGAACCAATTTTACCTCATTCTGATAGTATTATCAGAACTACAAAACCTTTAGCTGATGTACAGTAATGCTATGTACTTATGTGTCTTTGTTTGAATTCTATAGATGATTGTTACTATGTACATATAAACAAAGTATAATATTAAATTACTCACACTCTTGTAGATCTAAAAATATACCTTTTTAAATGGATTGAAATATATTTAGCTTACCTTATATTATATAAAACTAATAATTTGTTGAAATTCTACTACTATGTTATAGAATTCAAACTCTAATAGATATTTGATATTTTTAGCATTAGATGTATATTTACTGAAGTTAGTTGATATGTCTGTAAAGAGTTGTGTGTGGGGTTGTGTGACATTAACAAAGAGGTTTATTATAACTTTCAGTGTATTCCAGTACACATTCTTTTGTATTATAAACACAAGAGGATGTCGAATGAGTTACGTCAAGGCTAGGGCCGACTAACACCAGGCGGAAGATTCACTAGGTAGATGATGTCGGACAATGAAGGCTACCGGTTCGTACTTTGGTAAAGAAGAACTATGTTTCTAAGACCAAACCATTCCCCGGGTCAAGGCAAACGTATCGCCGACAACTACCCAGTTCGTCTTCAGGCATACAGGAACCTCTTCGCTATCCAGCAAACTAGTTTTACTTGACAGAGAGAGAGAATTCAAGAACCGCCGAAGCGTATATGCTTTAGGTGCCAACTCAATTCAACGCCTACTGGGACTTCCTATAATAAAACACTGATGCGTAAAAGCTTGTGTAGTGGAATCACCTCAGTTTAGGGAATGATGTATTACTGAATTATAACATTGTCACGAATTTATCTGAGCCAGTTTTACCTCATTCTGATAGTATTATCAGAACTACAAAACTATGTACAGTAGTGTTATGTATGTATGTGTGTGTTTTGTTTGAATTCTATAAATAGTAGTTATAGTGTACATATGTAATAATGTATATTTTAAATTACTTACAGTCTCGTAGATTTAATAAATGTACTTTCTAAATACAATTTACCGACTACAATGCTTAACACAACAATACCTCTTCTTTTAGATATTACAATATTTCTACGACGGAAACTAACTGATATTTCGTTTTCTACAACACCTAAATTACTGTGGGATCTCCCTGACACTATTAGCGAAACTCACGCGCACTTATATGAGAATTCTATTAACACCCTAACTACTAGTAAATAGAACATTAACTTGGAAGAACATTATTTACTTTTGTTTTATACGCAAACTATCATTACGACCGATAAAGCACTCTTATTCTAAAACTCTCTAAACTGCCATTACGACCTCTAAAGCACTCTGATCCTGAAAACTGTAAACTGCCATTACGACCGCTAAAGCACCGATTCTGAAAAATCTAAACTGCCTCGATTCCCTAGTTGAAACCCCTTTTATCCATGTGCCCCTCCCCTAAATCTCGTCAAACAATCAGTCCTTTCATTCCTCGAATTTACTAATATTTTTCGGTTTTTTTCCGTTCTTAATTTACCACTTATTCCTCTTACTCCTACAATCCATCCTTTGTTTCAAGTATTAAATGTAAACAAATTTCTATAGTTCCCCCTTGTTATATGATTGTTGACCTACTTTTTTTTCATAATCTTAAACAACAGTCCATTCTTTGTTTCAAGTATCGAAAATTAAAAAAAACTTCTATAAAGCCCCTTTGTTAAATAATCGTTGACCTACTTTTCATAATCTTAAACGTAAACAATGATCCCTGATTTGATTCCCCATTGGTCATTTATTATAAACAAAATACAACCAATAGAAATTCTTCACTTTGTCTATGATTTTACAAATGTTCTATATTTACATAAAGATTTTATTCAATAATCTAATTCACAATAACTGTTAAAATATATTACATAATTTTACGAATATATTATAATATGTATTTTCCCTTTATTCCTTTTATTTAAACTGTATTATAAAAGTTTCCACAGTTGGCGCTAGTTACGTTATCGTACTATTATTATGTCTGTCAAAATTTCGATACACCAATATTGACCAAGTATGGAAAACTCTTTATAATTCTAACTAGATGGAGTTGTTCGTATAATTTTTTTTTTTTTCTATAAGGGGCCGGTATAGATCCGTTACAATCGCCCCCTTGATTATTATGAAGTTTACCGGAAGAATAATCAAAACTACAAGCGTTGTATTTAATTCAAATTTAAAAGTTCCATGCGTCCGGTATTACCCCAATCTCCTCTTTGACCAAGATTTTTTTTGACCTAGAGACAGAATTAAAGCTAACATATTTTATTTTCATTCCTTATAAGTGATAGATTATTCATTAATATGTTAACATTTAATTATCAACATTATTTATCATAATTATATATTTTTAGTTATAATAGATATAATGTATAAGAGTGTTTATATGGTATTATTACTATTTATATCAAATCTATAACTTCTGTAATTAAGCTTGCATGATTAAAGATTTATATTTTATTATGGATATTACAATCTACACCTATATTACATAGATTTTTGTTGAATAATAGATAACTAAAATATTTGAGAACTACTGTATGTAAATTCTTTACTAACAGGTAACTAATTTCATATTGCCTTGTGACTATTTATATTTATTCTGAATTTTCCTAAAATAAATTACTTTAATCATTAAGATTTCTTTTAGACTCTTATCAAATTTGCACCAGCTATTCTTAATTATTACGCCCCCTAGCTAACTATCATTTTCATTATTTAGATATTATTATTCTATTTACATCAATTGATAAATTCATACACCTAGAAATGCTTGAATTGATAAAATTCAAACTTAAATCGTAAACCCGAATTTCAATAAAGCACTTTCTTTATGACTGCGCCCCCTAAATACTGTAAAATTTTATTGTCTAAACAATGTTATACCTATAGTAATTCCTAATAACCACGCCCCCTAATTATTTTAAGGTTTTATTATTTATTATTATTATTATTTTTTTTGTAAAAAGATTCCTAATAACCAATATATTTATACATAATATAGATATGCACAATATAACAAAGTATTTGTATATACACACGACGATCATCCAACCATTCAAATTCCAAACATAGAAACATCAGATATCTCTACATAACAAATATTCAGATACATATTAGTAACAAGTATGCCTGTCACGCAAAAGTCAGTCGTGTATGTATATAATTGAATCTATGATTCATGATTCTATAATCTCTACCCAATTCTATAATCACTGAACCATAATGACTAAATATACACAAGAGTACTTAAATTTGTATGAGACTAACTATAAATCGTTAAATGTATCCTATTATGTTTTTAATTGGAAAAATAAAATTATTAAGAAATAGTATTTTATTAATTAGAAACAACCTAACAGTAATATTTCATGTTAGTGTTCCGGCAACACTGATAATAGTAACGCAATCAGAAGTAGTCGATATAGATCTAATATATTGATTGAAATCGATCGACGATATCGATTAACCGTGTATTAATTTTGTAATTTCCGTTATATGTTTATAGATTACCCTACTATAAAACAATGTTTTCTTGTATTAAATACTTTAAACAATAACTAGATTATTTTAATGAATTTATAAAAACCAGAACTTTAGCAGTAAATTAATTTATTAATTTATATCGATGTTTCAACTAAATATTGATTTTTCCTGTCAAATCGGATACCTCATTCCTATTGCAAAATTTGTAAACAAAACGGTTGTATACATCGTTATGTATTATTAGCAATAGAATATGTACATTTGTTTTGTAGTCTCGACGTTCTCATAGGTTTCGGTACATCTTTATCTTTTATTATTTACGTTATATGCAACCTATTCTCGCAATGTTTTAGTTAACTTACTACGCATTTGTTATTTTCAGACAAGATTGACTAATTCAAAGAGATATGATAATATTTGAATGACGTTTAAAATCATTTTGCTAATAGTATCTCATAAAACAAAAGATGAAGAAGATAGTATTGCTGTGTCAAAGCATGCACACAATTTCTTAACATATATGATATCGTTTCACTTACCTTAAACTGAACAATCCTATATAAAACATAAACATACACAAAACAAGGTACAGACAGGTAATAAAAGTGCACACATAAATAGAAAAACATTTTAAATTACAAGTATAAAGTCAGTGCTTGCTCAAGTTCTAACATGTTTTCTGAGTTTGAATGACCAGTATCCTGGTCACGGCACCAAATTGTAACGACCCACCCCTTCGCCATACTGAGACAGCTTAGTCGTCACTACACACCTCTCTCACTATCTGCCATATATTAGTTAACCAAAGATATAAAATCTTGGTTTAAGCGTTATATTGATATAATTATTGCCATGATCGTTTAGAAATTAGGACCCTTCTACGTTGTGAATGGAAACAAATTTATAGTAAACAAATTCTTTTAATCTGGTACTCAGAAAACATTACATAGATCAAATCTAGTATATTTAGAACTTTAGCAAACACATGACAATATGTTATAAATGCAATTAATTCAAAATCAAATAAATAAATTAAAGATAATATCTATATGTAACACTGTATTCATAATATGTTCACTTAATTTCAATATACATCCTACTCTTAGTTATAATAAAATATAATTGTGTCTTAATTATGTGTTATGTTGGTTGTGTTAAAATGTTCCCTAATTTCCCCCGGAAGGGGGGGAGGCCCCAATACCGTCCACAGTCCCGCCTCTTAGAAGCACTATTGAATTTATAGTGACAAGTGACACCCAATAGTCAACTACCACAAGCATTGCTAGGGAGTTAAGGGCAAAAGGCAGGATATAAGGATTCTAGAACTAGCTCCTTAATTGTATAATGTAAAAATATAATGATTCAATCTAATAAGTGATTATAGCTATTCTACTATCAGACATACCATGATCCTCACCGAAGTAGCGAAAGCTCCAAGGTGACAAGGTCAACCGAGGAGAAAATAAGTAACTTGCTTCAATCCAAACCTCCCCGCACAGGAAAGAAGGCCAAAATAGACTCTGGGATAAGTAGGAGGGAGACAAAGCTCAGCTCCAATCCACTCGTCTGGCGTCTAACACTGTGTGGATCGACGGATATGGATATAGGGAAGACAAGAAACACCCTAACAAGTATTCAGATTGTTTGGAGGAATCACAGCAGCCTGCATAGAGATTTCGCTAACACACCCATCGGATTAAATTACTGCCTTTTAAATGGTAGACATAACCAGTAATGAATTATTAAAGTCACACTAGTTCCAGAAGGATAGTGGATAGGTTTTAATAGCATTATGTGCAGAGTCAAATCAGCACCAGCATTTGTATTACAAAATAATATTGTAGATATTAATTTAGATTGGTAGTTAAACATCTGATTGGTTCCAGTCACCATTAATTTATAATGTGCTAACAGAATCCCACACAGATTATTCATCTTACCAATGTTGTTATTATATAACAATAAATTAATTTAATAATGCTGTGCTAACTCTACTCAACACATATTTCAGCCGTGAATGTGGTAGTTGACTATTTAGGCATAAGGGCTATTTTGTCCCTTTAGCAAATCAACAATACAAAAAGTGTAGTGTGGTGTGGTGTATATTTACATGATTTTGTTGGAAAAATAAACTTAACACTACAATCACTTAAACATAATTCCTTTCTTAGTTATCTATGTATGTTCATATAATCTTAAAATATAGAATTTAGATTATCTTTAATTAAACTTGGCCTACATATATTCCTCATTGAAATTATAAGAATGTTACCTGAGTTTTATAGAATTCAAACTTTAATAATTATTTGATATTATATACATATATATATAATTCTATGGTAGATCTGTACAAGAGTTGAGTGTGAGGTTGTGACATTCATAAAGAGGTTTATTATAACTTTCAGTGTATTCCAGTACACATTCTTTTGTATTATAAACACAAGAGGATGTCGAATGAGTTACGTCAAGGCTAGGGCCGACTAACACCAGGCGGAAGATTCACTAGGTAGATGATGTCGGACAATGAAGGCTACCGGTTCGTACTTTGGTAAAGAAGAACTATGTTTCTAAGACCAAACCATTCCCCGGGTCAAGGCAAACGTATCGCCGACAACTACCCAGTTCGTCTTCAGGCATACAGGAACCTCTTCACTATATCCAGTAAACTAGTTTTACTTGACAGAGAGAGAGAATTCAAGAACCGCCGAAGCGTATATGCTTTAGGTGCCAACTCAATTCAACGCCTACTGGGACTTCCTATAATAAAACACTGATGAGTAAAAGCTTGTGTAGTGGAATCACCTCAGTTTAGGAAATGATGTATTAATGAATTACAATATTGTCACGAATCTACCCGAACCAATTTTACCTCATTCTGATAGTATTATCAGAACTACAAAACCTTTAGCTGATGTACAGTAATGCTATGTACTTATGTGTCTTTGTTTGAATTCTATAGATGATTGTTACTATGTACATATAAACAAAGTATAATATTAAATTACTCACACTCTTGTAGATCTAAAAATATACCTTTTTAAATGGATTGAAATATATTTAGCTTACCTTATATTATATAAAACTAATAATTTGTTGAAATTCTACTACTATGTTATAGAATTCAAACTCTAATAGATATTTGATATTTTTAGCATTAGATGTATATTTACTGAAGTTAGTTGATATGTCTGTAAAGAGTTGTGTGTGGGGTTGTGTGACATTAACAAAGAGGTTTATTATAACTTTCAGTGTATTCCAGTACACATTCTTTTGTATTATAAACACAAGAGGATGTCGAATGAGTTACGTCAAGGCTAGGGCCGACTAACACCAGGCGGAAGATTCACTAGGTAGATGATGTCGGACAATGAAGGCTACCGGTTCGTACTTTGGTAAAGAAGAACTATGTTTCTAAGACCAAACCATTCCCCGGGTCAAGGCAAACGTATCGCCGACAACTACCCAGTTCGTCTTCAGGCATACAGGAACCTCTTCGCTATCCAGCAAACTAGTTTTACTTGACAGAGAGAGAGAATTCAAGAACCGCCGAAGCGTATATGCTTTAGGTGCCAACTCAATTCAACGCCTACTGGGACTTCCTATAATAAAACACTGATGCGTAAAAGCTTGTGTAGTGGAATCACCTCAGTTTAGGGAATGATGTATTACTGAATTATAACATTGTCACGAATTTATCTGAGCCAGTTTTACCTCATTCTGATAGTATTATCAGAACTACAAAACTATGTACAGTAGTGTTATGTATGTATGTGTGTGTTTTGTTTGAATTCTATAAATAGTAGTTATAGTGTACATATGTAATAATGTATATTTTAAATTACTTACAGTCTCGTAGATTTAATAAATGTACTTTCTAAATACAATTTACCGACTACAATGCTTAACACAACAATACCTCTTCTTTTAGATATTACAATATTTCTACGACGGAAACTAACTGATATTTCGTTTTCTACAACACCTAAATTACTGTGGGATCTCCCTGACACTATTAGCGAAACTCACGCGCACTTATATGAGAATTCTATTAACACCCTAACTACTAGTAAATAGAACATTAACTTGGAAGAACATTATTTACTTTTGTTTTATACGCAAACTATCATTACGACCGATAAAGCACTCTTATTCTAAAACTCTCTAAACTGCCATTACGACCTCTAAAGCACTCTGATCCTGAAAACTGTAAACTGCCATTACGACCGCTAAAGCACCGATTCTGAAAAATCTAAACTGCCTCGATTCCCTAGTTGAAACCCCTTTTATCCATGTGCCCCTCCCCTAAATCTCGTCAAACAATCAGTCCTTTCATTCCTCGAATTTACTAATATTTTTCGGTTTTTTTTCCGTTCTTAATTTACCACTTATTCCTCTTACTCCTACAATCCATCCTTTGTTTCAAGTATTAAATGTAAACAAATTTCTATAGTTCCCCCTTGTTATATGATTGTTGACCTACTTTTTTTTCATAATCTTAAACAACAGTCCATTCTTTGTTTCAAGTATCGAAAATTAAAAAAAACTTCTATAAAGCCCCTTTGTTAAATAATCGTTGACCTACTTTTCATAATCTTAAACGTAAACAATGATCCCTGATTTGATTCCCCATTGGTCATTTATTATAAACAAAATACAACCAATAGAAATTCTTCACTTTGTCTATGATTTTACAAATGTTCTATATTTACATAAAGATTTTATTCAATAATCTAATTCACAATAACTGTTAAAATATATTACATAATTTTACGAATATATTATAATATGTATTTTCCCTTTATTCCTTTTATTTAAACTGTATTATAAAAGTTTCCACAGTTGGCGCTAGTTACGTTATCGTACTATTATTATGTCTGTCAAAATTTCGATACACCAATATTGACCAAGTATGGAAAACTCTTTATAATTCTAACTAGATGGAGTTGTTCGTATAATTTTTTTTTTTTTCTATAAGGGGCCGGTATAGATCCGTTACACACTTCACTTGTGCATAATAACCAAACTATATTACGTAAAACACCACCAATATTACAAAATTTAGAGTCTAATAACACAAGATTATGAATAAAATATAAAAACCACTATATGACAGACTAAGATCCCGCCAAAAACTCTGGCAGATCAATTATATATACCAAAAAAGAAGCGGCCCTAATATGGAACCCTGTGGAACGCCAATTTGAGTCGACGATCCCGCAGACGTTACCCCGTTTATACTAACTTTGAGACAGCGATCTTTTAAATAGGAGACCAGAAGGTCGAGAGAAGCTCCAGAAATACCATAGTGTCACACCATAGTGTCAAGCTATCACAATTAATTAATTACAGCTACCCATTGTCCTAAATAGACGCAATTAATAATAATTAATCATTATTCAGTTTTACTTTACTTGAAATATAAATCGCCATATTGGTATTTCTTTATTTGACTACATCGACCCACCCATTTCTACATATATAATATACGAGTATAGACGAATTCGTTAACTATCTCGTTGTGACATAGATGTAGGATGTGAGATTCAATGGCGACACAAGGAAAAACGAATTGAATCGGGATAGTCTCGTGTTCGCACGATTACAGGGCTTATTAAGTGCCAACTTACTTTACGTCTTTGTTCTTTGTAACGGGACACATTTTTAATGACTGGACTATGTTACCAGTGGTATTCGATCTAGACTCGATTTGTTATCGTGTGAAACATAGCTAATAATATTAAATAGCATATTATAGATTGGGAGTGAGAAGCGATTATGTTTTTTAAAGAATAAATAATTATAAATATTTTACTTTATTCATATAAATGTTATCGTAAAAGGTAATTACAATTTTTATTAAATTTATAAGTTAGATGTGCAATATTACCGTTATCTGTATCTCTATTTCTACATATACATATACATACACTAGCTGTGCCCGCAACTTCGTACGCATGGAACTGAATGCAAAAATACAGTTATTAATAAAACAATCTGAATATATGTCTTGTATATTTTTAATCTGAATCGACTCTCGGCATACGGCGTGGTACTCAAAACAACAACAGTGAGCCGTAATTCAAACACCTACTTATTTTTATATGATTGAGATGCAGGTATTATTGTTCCAAAAAGTGATAAGATTCAATAAGTTATAATATTTACAACACAAAATTAAACATAAACCTTATATGGAATTGAAAAATATAAATTACATTTTGCTTATACAAAGTAACCTTTAAATTTATAGCATTGTGTAATATATGTAATTTGCAAATTTGTAGAATTTGATATTATAGTAGTAATGGGTTTGAAAATGGCTGTTGAGCACCATCTATTGGTATTCACACATATTAATTAATAAGTGCACTTTAATAAGTTGTAATATATACAACACAAAATTAAATAGAAATTTAGACATACGACTATGTCTTATGGGATCGAAAAAAAAAATTATATTTTACTTATGCAAAGTAACCTTTGAATTTATAGAAATAAGTAATGTTTGAAATTATCAAATTTTTAGATCATAAGAAAATGTCTGTTGACCGCCATCTATTAGCATTATTAATGAATAATAAATTACTGAACTTCTTATAGTATTATTTTTTTTATTTGGTGTGAAAATAAAATAATAACCGTGTTTATATCGTTCTATCTCTTAGTAATGAAATACTGTAGTAATGTTTATTTTTGTTATAAAATACCCTGGTTTTTGGATGAGAATGAAGTCCACTCACTTGTATACTTGTCTCTCGTACATAAGTCGCTTAAAATTACAATAACTTTTGATAGAGTAAACCGATTTTAATGAAACAAAAACTGAATGTTGCTCGAAAATATGCTTGATATTTTATTAGAAACCTAGTACTTTACCAGTGATGCCTATTCAAACAAACAGACAGACAGACAGACGTTTCTAAAAATTATTGAATTTAAATCTATTACTTATTGTAAGATACTAACTACAGACACGTCAGATGTACAATCTTATCATATGTATAAAAGATAAAGTCTATTTGTTTGCTTCGAGTAATCTTCTCTCCAACTGCAACTCCGATCTAAGAATCTCGAGTCGATCTCGGTCGTGAACGGATGAATCCACCGAAAGCCCGATGTTGCTTTGCAAACTGCGATCGCATCTGTGCAACACTTGTAGATATTTTCGACATTCACTTATGTTCACTGCCAACCTGTGCAACATCTGTGAATGTTTTGATATTCAGTTTTGTTAACTCATTCGCATTCCGATCGAGTTTTGATCGCAATTTTTAGTGCGACCGCCCACAGGTCTTTTTGTCCAGACACGGTTTCGTCCATTAAATTCAAAAAGGCGCACTCACCTGCTCCCCTGGCAGGAAAGTTGAATATGTCCCACCTCGCCTTACCCTCAGGCATCGCAATGATTGAAATATCAGATGCTGTAACCAAGCTCCACATGTAGGAGTATGATAAGATGAAGAACACAGTGACAGAGGGTGAGCATCAATCTGTTAGTGAGACAGGGCTTGCGTGTCCTCCAGTCTCTGCTAAGAAGGCGAAGGCCAAGTCCAATGCCAAGACGCGGAAGGTGAAGTCTCCAACTGCTCCATCCGCCTCCTCCAATACCGTAGTAGTGAATAATCTTTTGACATTCTACGTTGCCACCAAAGGGAAGTTGGTTAATATTTTTGCGAGAATCAAGAAGCAGCGCCTTCTCCAAGTCGTTATCTGTCGCGTCTCATTCAAGATATCGACTATCGATATCCGGGGCCTATATCGTAGATACCATCTCCCCACGAAAGCTTCCTACAACTTACTGTTGGTTATGGCTTCAAGAAGGGAAAGGCCATTTTCACTCCGTACTCCCTTTCACGTAACTGTCACCTGCTTTTCAGTTCCATCAAGTGCCTCGAGGATTACACGACTCAGGAATACTCCTTAGATTCCCTATGTATGCTTAAATCTTTAAAACTACGCGACGGATTTTGATGCGGTGTTTTTAAACAGATAGAGTGATTGAAGAGCAAGTTTTATATGTATAATAACATAAATTAAATAGTGGAGAAATACTGAAATTTTTGAGGTATTACTCCAAATTGAATGCGTGCGGGCCACGGGCAGTAATGAACAAATCAAAACTACTGGATGGATTTTAATCATTTTTTCAGTTAATGACTATATATTTTATACCCGTGCGAAGCAGGAGTGGGCCGCTAGTATATATATATATAAATTCCGGTGTGAGTTTGCTCTTAATATTTCTTGTTCTCAACAGCTTGAAAAATTTTGATATTTTTTGCTATTTCTACACATTCGATAACCTAGATAGTTTTAAGCTATAGTTGCACCCGATAGATGGCGTTGTTGTCGAGATGGAGATTTTAACGTTTTCTTTCATTTTTATATTCCTTATATAAAAAAAAAAAATATCCTAACCCCCTAACTTAAATAGGGTACGCCAGTTAGTTATAGAATATTTCGAGATTTTGGACCTTCATCTCCTCTGTTTATCTAATATACATGATTAATCTACAATGTTTGTACACGGTTGGGCAATATGTAAATCGAGAATAATTTTGAAAATTAAAAAATTTAAGAAGTACGATCGAATTTCGAATCAGCATTTTTAACGAATACAATTAAAGATGTAAACAAAGATAACATTTCACGAGTGAAAGTGAAGCATTATTTGGCAATAGATTTATTGAAACTGATGGTAGGATGTTTAGTCACAGTACCTGTTCAATTACTATAGAACAGTCCCGGCAATTTCCTATTGGGAATAAGAAACAGGAGATTAAAGTCTTTCCGGCTATTTATTACTGTTTCACCAATGGCTATTGTAAATCCATTTAGATATTAGCTGTCTTTGCGACTATTATTATTTACTGAACAGTAGATAAATTGATCTGCTGCAACGCCATCTAATGGTAAAGATGATAAAAATAAGAAAATGTTAATCTATGTAAACATAATTACGTATGCCAATTCAAAGACGATCGGTCAAACTGTATTTGAGATTATCTATTTCATACATACTGATCTCCATTTTTATAAATATACCTATCGCCCGCGACTACGCACGTGTTTTCTGTTGGGGTCGACACCGCTACCGAATGATCACAGCCTCGGAGGGGGTGAGGTGAGGTACGGTGAAACGGCGTTCCCCTTGGCGGGCGGGTCTATTATCTTACGTAATTTCTATATCTATATGACACTATACGAGTATCTACGTAGTTTCTATATGTCTATCTGACTCTATATCTATGTTATAATTTCTATGCATCTATATTTCTATGTAATTTCAATATCATTCTATAACCTACTTAATTCTATATTAAAATTCTATAATTAAATATTAATGTTTATACAAATTTTCGACTGACGCGCTTCGTCCTTACAAGTAGTAAGCGGCGTCAGTCGTGGGTTCTCGTGCGTCGCCAACATTTTCTGTGTAGTAACTATTTTGGACTTTTCATTTTGTATTATTAACCAACTGATACCTGCGACTTCGTTTGATGTATTTATTATCTTAATAATGTACTTTATGCACAGAGAAATAAATACAAGTATGACACCGCTTGACTCACTTCCACACGGCAAGTACTACTATTACAAGTCCAGTGGTGTTCAAAGATACTATAAGTAATTTTTTACTCATCAAAATTGTTACGGGGAAATAAAATTTTGGTGTACCAATATATATTCTACTACGCGAATATTTTCTCAAGGTTTTACATTTTTTAATAGTAGTTTCAAATGATCTTCCATACTAATACTATAGACGCGAAAGTGAGTTTGTTTGTTACATTTTCACACTTGTAATATTCAACCGATCATCTTGAAATTTTTCATGCATTTTATCAAGACTACAGATAAGGATATAGGATATCTTCTATACTGAAATCATGTACTGTTCCCGAGTTATGGATCAAATGTTCATTTATGCGTGCGAAACTGCAAGCAGACGTTTCCCACGTCCGTCGGTCCTTTGGAATGAACTCTCAGTGGCAGCGTTTCCGTTCCAATACAACCTACAAACCTTAAAGGAACAAGCCTATTCCTTCCCCAAAACCGGCAATGCATTTGATGACCTTCGTGTCACAGGTATCCATGGGGGGTGGTGATTACTTATCATAATGTAACCCATCTGTTCGTTTGTCGTGTGCATTTGTTCTTCTAAATTACTCAACGGATTTTGATACTCTTTTCACTATAGTTTAGAGAATTTCTTTCGGAAACATACATATAAGTTTCGTACAAAGTAATAATTACGTTTGAAGGAGTAAATTTATGTTCTTTATTGTCGATAATGCCGTACAGTTTGTCCTTAAATGTATCTGATTTTTGGACTCACAATTATTTTAGTATACCTATTTCTAAATGATATATATAATTTATATAATCATATACTATATATTTATTGGACTACTACTATATCTAATGGTCCCACAAACTAACATTTCCACGTTTTTACTGATAAATAGTCAGCGTCATTAGACAGAATACTTAATGGATTATTATTAGTGTGCGCTTATTTATATTTTTAATTTGAATAATATATTATTTATAGCATATATATGACTATATAGATATAGTATCGCTGGCTAAAACATCTACCACGTTCAGCAAACTCGCATCAATAATTAATACAAAAGAAGCAGCATTTAATTATATTTTGGTATAAAATAACTATTGTAACGTGTCAAAACGGCCATCATGGCGTACCGCGATCATAACATATATCAAATGTTAACTTCAGGTATAATTAACATATTTGAGTTAACCAGATTGACCTATGACCTTCAAATCAGTACATACACCGACTCGCGTTCTTATTTAAAAAGTTTATATAAGTGTAATTAGAAAATTCCATCACTTAAAAACTGAAGATTAATTTGTAGTTTTTTGTATATAATACAAAACCTTTGTAGTCATTAAATTAAGAATCATTATCAATAGATACACTCATATCATTACCGCGTAAATTAGTTAGCTGCGGGCAATACTGAAAATTAAACTACTACTGGTATTTGGTGATGATTTTGAAGTGGCAATATGTTTAAATTTTCTCTACACACACGTTTCTTAATTGTTTCCCCATATATGAAAATTTAAAAAAAATATATCAAGGCATTTCAAAAAATACCCCTACATCTCGATAAAAGCGTCGATTATCATCGGTTACAACTATAAACTAAGAAAAATCCAGCTGAATTAAGAACACACACGCTACAATCAATTAAACCGCTTGAGAAGGATTTACAACACACACACACACACCGGTATTTTATGTATAACATTCTTCTTCTTTAAAATATAATTATTTTCTTGTATTATTTAATCGGTGTTAAAATATTATTACATTAAATTTTTATCCATAAATCGCTAGCATAAGTTTAATTCGATTTCTATAACGATACCTTTAATAAATAACAAAATAATAATAACAAAAAAAAAAACATTTTGAGTTTCGTTGCCGTCAAGCGAAACGACCTCCACCATATTTTAATACAGGCCACTTTTAAGACTAATACCGTATATTATATAACCTTCTATAAAATGTCCACTTATGTAAATAAAGGGTATAACTGGAATTGGTTAATTAGTATAGTCAGTTTGCCACATAGAATTTTAATTAAAAGAAAATTATCATATTTCGTATTTAAATTATATAAATGCCGCTCCAACTATTAAGAAGAATCTAATATCGTATTAAAATGCACGAAGCCGTTTAAGAGTGTCTCAAAGAAACAAACATAAACAGACACCTTCAATAACTACAGTCCAGTCGTGGGCAAATGGGTAAATATTTAAGAAATTAATCATCACATCCACCAAAAAAATTCTCTATATTTGTAAGCAGTCGTAGAGCTACAAATATTTGTGGGTAAGATTCTGCATAAGTAATTTTTTTATAAAAGGGGCAAATAAGATATATTTCAAACATAATTTTAATATAATATTTAACTAAATGACACGTTAAGTTTTAGAATTACATATCGAGATAGTTTAAAATTCGCGGAATTTAACTCTTACGTTACGTAACACGATTTCAGTTTGTAAATATAACAATGGAAATACCTTTATTCGTGTTTCAATAGAGCAGGAATGCGGCAGACCGTTGCAGGCGCACGCTCCCTGGATATCTGTCTAAAATTACACCCGCCTATTTGCCATGTGGTACATATTCGCACCGTGATCTATTTTCGAATTCGAAATTTGAAAGTGGTCTGCGGTAACGCCATCTATATTTATATACAGGTAATATTTACTCACACTGCAATGCAAATGTTATAAAGAATTGTTTTTTTTTTTATATATAACATAGCCAATCTACATGTATAACTTATCTGATATTGATAGAGTCGAAGTAAATAGGCGGACATATAGAAGTTAAGTGCATCTAACTCCTCTATTTTTCAGCTGATTTTTTTTGTACTATTTTTTTCTTTAGCAGCGGTTGACGTAAGCGCTACTGTTACAAATCAATTTTTTTGAAAAAGTTGTTTTTTTTTCTTCTTAATACTGAAACTTAAAAAAAATAATAGTTAATATTATCACTTCGAATGATTGAATTGGAACAATTATGTTTAAAAAGCTGTCTGAAAGTACTAATGTAATGTTTTTTTGTGGAGACCGTTTAGGGGCCTCCTTCGTCATTCCTCTAACATGAGTGGTCAAAGACGTTATGTATTCTAAGGGTTCCATTTTCCTTTTTATTCGTTTATTTAATTTTCCGAAATGGTCAAGGTCTGTTTCAAAGTTTTTATAACTTCCTTTATTATGTATGTATTGTTTGTTTGTGTATTTTATGTTATATACATATATATATTTTATATAATTCTATTTCCTTATTGTTTGATATATGCATATACGGGATTATTCCATATATGTTCGAGTCGTGTCGAATTATTCCCTGTATTTTTCTTATATCATTACATACTCGTGTGATTAGATCAGTTCATGTTACCTTTTTGCGTGGTTCACGTGATTACTTTCATGTAATCTGTAAACATTTTTTTGCTTTACCTTTCTATTTTCATATCTATTATATTCTATATTCCTTCTTTGTATTTTCTTAATATTGCTCTCTGTTTTATTATTATACTTGACTATTGTATACTATGTAACATTTTCTTAGTTTATTATTTTATGTTTAATACGTATACTTCTCTGTTTTATTGACGTGTATGAGAAGTATTCTATTTAAGTTCTCCTTAATTTATTATCTGTTTGCTGTATTACTTTTAGTCTGAACTTTTTGGAAATATTTAATCTATTATTTTTCCTCTTTTATTTGTTTCTAGCTTTTGACTTACGCCAATCCTTTGTTTTTACGCAGTATCGACAACTATGGTCTTTCTATTTATTTATATTTCCGCTTCGATTATCATATTATGTTATAAGTCATGTAACATGAAAAGTTTTGAGTTTGAAAGTGGACGGATATAGGGAGTAGAGGAAGACCGAAAAAGGTGTGGATGTATTGTGTGAAAAATGATATGTGTATAAAAAGTGTGAATACTGAGATGACGTCTGACAGAGGAGAGTGGAAAAGGAAAACATGTGGTGCCGACCCTACTTAGGTGGGATAAGGGTAAGATGATGATGATCATAATATATGATTTCCTAGTATTTTGTTTGTTTTTCCTTCTTTTCCCATAGAAGATCTTCAATACACGTTTAGATCTATTCTTTATGAACAAAGTTGGTCATTACGAATGCAATTTGGTTCTACATATGCGATGCATTGCGGTAATATCCTATTTTCGATGACCTCCATTTTACTACATGATCCAACAGGCTTTCTCCCTAGTCTCTAGCACAAGCGAGTAATATCTTTTATTTGTGTCTTTACTAATCAGATGTTCTTCGAAAAAAAATATTGCAAGTGACTAAAAATAAGTAATTAAATACATTTAAATACTATTCAGAAATGTCTGTCAACCTGTCTGTTTGCTTGTTCTCACTGCTAAAGTACTAGACTTCTGATATAACGTCACAAATAAAAAAACATATCGTTGATTAACATGTCGTTTTTATTTCATTAAAATCGGTTCAATCTATCAATTCGAATGAGTTAAGTACGGGAGAAGAGAAGTTAAGTAAATGCATCACAGTGTCATAAAAAATTAGGGTATTTGATAGTATATCTGTAGAAATAAAATGATAAGTCTGTCGTTCTGTGCATATCACGCTACAACTGCTGGATAGATATAGATCGAATTCTTTTAATTTTATTTTTGGGACACATGGTTATTATCTAAAAAAAATTTCACGGTATATTAATTGAATATAAATTTATTAAAGTCTTTAAAAACTACAATTTTTGTAATCGCTACCTATTCAACGATGTATATTTTCTTGTAGTAGAGAAGTGGGGCAAGCGGGTTGGTACGCATGTGTAGGACGACGCAGACGATTTTCTAGGTAACAGCTAGTCATTTGTAAAATTACGAATTTCAATATAATGGTAATAAAGGATATACTCATATAATCTATACATATAATAAAATGCTAACGAGACGAAATCTGTACATTGAATATATTTAAGAAAACAATACTCTGGGAGAGGGTCTGAAAATCAATGACAGAACGCATTTCTATTGTTTTTTAGAATTTTTGTCTGTTTGTTTGTCTGTCCGTCCGTCGTTGGTACGCGCATCACGCAAAAATTACTAGATGGATTTTGACGAAACTGTTGTTTTACATATATATCACATTCGTATATATGTTTATCTCACCTATAAGAACACATGAAAGAGAAGTAATTTACGCAATAACTGCTGGACAGAGTTTGGCATTGCTAACTGTTGTCTTAAAAGCCACACCGTATATCGAAAATCAGAATTATACATTCACAGTATGAGCAACTAATAGACATTGTAGTGCCACACCACGCCTCGAAGAACAAAATCATTCACAAATCTTTGTGCTTAGAATTGAAATTCCAGCTTGTTCGTATATATGATACGTAATACTTCAAATTACCCGCACATTCACCGATTTATTTAAACATTAGGGTACATGGAAACATCCTCCTTTTACATTGTTGTTTGTGATCCTTTGAACAGTTGTAAAGAGTATTGTCAAAGGACTTTCAGGGATTTTATGAAGAATACAAGATACGTGAAGCTGTACTGCATGTCTGTAAACCGAGTAAGAGAACAATGATGCCATCTGATCCTTTGCAAATACGTTTTATACTGATAGAAGGAAAATATATTACGGCTTGTAAAGCTTTCTGTTACAGAATAATCCTTAATTTTAAGTATCACAATGCAGCAGAAAATTATTGAGAAATGAAATTATAATAAAAAAAATCGGCAGTTTGATAAATCTAACTTTTATATTTCAAAGAAAGTTGGCACTTTTACTTGACGAGGCAGAGTGAAAAAGTTAAGAGTGGCGTAAAAAACAATCTAAGTCGAATGGTATCATATTGTCATCATAATTAAACATATATTGGATTAATCTTTAATATTTAATCATTTATTTAAACGTAATCATTTATTAATGTTTATATACTAAATGTGATGTACAAAAATACTTCATAATAAATATTACATAACACAAGCAATGTTTAAAAAGCTCCATTTAAAGAAACACCATATCAAATTTTGTATTGTAAGCGTGAGGGGCTTCGAGCATACATAGCTAAGAGAATTAAGAATTCAGATTAAGAATATAAGTCTATACATATAAATAAAATAGGAGTGTCTCTTGTTACTGGTCGTTCCATGTTTCCGACTCAGTAAAACCAATAACAATTTCTTAGGTAATAGTGTTTTGGTTTTATAACAAAGTCCCAAAGCATATTACCGATTTGCCGGACTGTAAGTTTAAGCGCCATGTCAAGCGGGTTTTGGTGTCAAAGGGCTATTATAGAGTGGATCAATATGTGAACGATGGTGATGTCTGGAATTGACTTCTCTCTGTGCATCCATTAAAAACGATTGTAACGTGTAATTTATTTTAAATATACATCTATATATGTAAAAAAGATAAAATTATTTCGAATAAATCAATATCGTTTAAAGCTATTGGCGGCCAAATTTTGAAAGGCAATTCGCTAAAGGTATATCAACCCATTCATAATTACGTGAAAAAAATTATTTTGTTTAAAAACTAGATGTTCATAGGAATCTAGCAACTGGATCTTGTACAACTATAAAACGTTGTAGGGGTTATTTTTAAGACTCCCCAGCTCTTGGAATCAATACTTGTATCACTAGGCCTTTTACCACAAAATAGTACCAGTGTCAATTTTTATTGCATCTCCCATATTATTGTCATTTAACCACTGGGTTATTCGTTCATGATCAATGTCATCCTCATCGTTAATGATAAAGTAACAGTTGAAATAATAATCGACTGCTTACAACTAATCCAAATAAAGATGGTAGTTAGAATTGACAATACATTTTCATTTAAACTAAGTCGCTAACGCCATCTAGAAATATATATTACTAGCTTTTGAACTACCCCTTGCGAATGGTACATTTTTTTCTAATAAGAAGTACCCTATGTCTTTTTCTATAGCCCTGACAACGTGTACGTCAAATTTCATAATGATGGGTTAAGTAGTTAAGGCGTGAAAGCGTAACAAACGAACTCTCTTTCGCACTTATAATATTAGTGACGGTGGACCAAACGACTAATTAGGGTACTATTTATACTACCCGGGTAATAAGCATAGTAATGACAGCTGAGATCTGGTCGGGTAATTGATTATTTTTTCACATTCGTTTTGTAGAAATTATTTTGATTTTTAGAATGAAGTTCCTTATCACACAGCAAGGATTTGGTGGGTGGAGGTTAAGTGAAAAAAAGTGTAAGATTTTTCGGTCACGACACTTTCCGTGCGCTTATTGGTTCAAGGCAGTCAATATGTTCCCAACGGCTATGCAGGTATACTTTGAACACGGTACATGCGTCAGCTGCTTTGTAGCGTATTCTGTGTAGTTGTGTACTTATACTTATGTTTAACTGATGAAGTTTACAATGAGTTAGATGAATTGAGTGATGTAGGTACAATAAAATGTTTACTTTCATACCTCGAATGATGATATTAATTACGAAATTTTCTTCAATTTAATAGTTATTTCTGCGTTTCATTTATTTGCTCTCAGACGTTAGTAATTCATTTATTTGTATTTATTAAACAATAATATAATTACGTTTATCAATAACAAAATACGACCAAAGGAACTGTTATTTTTTTTACTTTTGCTGTTATATCTAACAATTCCAGAAACTGCAAGATGGCAGTACTTTACGTTTCATTTATTTCTGACCTGACATTAGCAGTACTAACTTAAAAAATTTCATACACAAACAAGATCACTACTAGACAAATAAAACTATGATGAGTGAAATGAAGCTTAAACAAGTATTGATTACTTAGGTCCTTTTTACATATCATTATTCATATTACCCGGGAAGTAAAAAACAATGCCCTAATTAGTTAGTTTTTCCATAACACAGGTTCTAAACTAATACATCGGTAAATTATTGCTATAAGATTGCCATCAGGAACTCGGTATCGATTCAATCTTGTGATAGGTTTTGGGTATATGGCTTAGGATATCATATCACTTAGATGTTATTCTAACCTTTAGACTTTATAATAAATATTTTTATGATCATATGTTACGCTTATGACTACCAAACTGTTATTTTTCAGCAACTTAAAGATTATTTAGTCGGCATTTTGTATTATTTCAATTATATGAGAAGTGATTGATAAATCATAATAATTATAAACTAAATTATAAACTTTTATCGCGGTTTCGCACGCATTTTTTTATTATGAAATGTAATAAATAGTTCGGAGCTATAACAAAACGGAGTTGCATAAAACCTTCTGCATTACATAATTATATTCGGACTTTATCAATGTAAGATACCGATACCGGTTTCACATAATACTATCAACCGCCTGCGACTTTGTCCATATTAAATTACAGTGTAAAATTTAACAACTACAAAATGTTACTCAGAGAGAATGTAGTTTTCTGTCAGAAAAAGATTTTTACGATTGAATCAAAGTTCTGGACTTTATCTCCTACAGACATACTAGTAGATCCAGTAGTCGTTCCACAGACCTAAGTATCTCATGAATATAAAAAAAATATTCGGAGGTAATAGATGGATAGATGGGTTTTTTTAATGAAACGAATTTAACAAAATATAAATAACTAGCTTTTGCTTGTGACTTCGCTTGCGTAAATGTAAATTTGATTTAGCTGTCGGGAACAGTACATTTTTTATAGACGAAAGGTAACCCTATGCCCTTCTATGTACACTTGACAACGTTTATGCAAAATTGCATAATGATCGATTTAGTAGTTAAGGCTTAAAAGAGTAACAAACTAACTCATTTGCCATTTATATTATTAGTAAGAATAATATAGGTGAAAAATATAAACAATCTAGCCCTTGACAACAGAGCCATCTACCTTTTTATTTATTTACGTGGGGAAATCCATCATGGACACGCCACCCTCCCGAGGGAGAGAGTGGGTAGTGTGAGACTCCTACTCACTAAAACCCCACGGTGTACCCTCTATTGCCATAGTGGAACGACACGGGCTCGTGCTAGCTATCACCATGACGCCCCGGCAGCCGGGCCAGTATAATGCTGGACCTCCCGCGCTAAGAAAGAGGCAGCCTGGTACACCCTAACTGTCTCCCAGACGGTCGAACCAGTGCAATGGAGGGACTGGCCCCCCAACCTATCTACCCTTAGTCCGGCTTAAAGGTGGACGTGAGAAGCGGACGAACCGCGTCCCCTCTTCCACCTAACGTTTACGCAACCCTTTTATGGAGGTCTGGGTCCCAAGACTATCTGCCTTTTTGTGGTAGATGGTCTGCAGTTGGTGCCACCCATGAAGTGATCGGCCGGCCTGCCGGCGTCGGCACACGCAGGACAGTGCAGTTGGATAACCGCGAACTCCAATGCTTTGTGGCCAGGCTGCCCGCATCGGAAGCATAGTTCCCCTTTATCGGTCGGTGACGTACGTAGCAGGCGAGTATATGCCACGTCCATACATTTGTAGCACCGCATAGGGCCGCGCTCCAGGACTTACACTCGCGCTGCACACAATCCTACAAGGAGACGACCCACCTCAATCAGTGCCTTACCAGCGTTAACAGGGAGCGACATGTGGGTTGCTCCACCACTTTGGCCAGAAGTGCGTATAGGTCCAAACCTCATGAGGGCTGACTCGCAAACGCCTTTAAGCGCCACGGCAGCCACAACCTCCTCGACCAATACAGAATCGTCTAGCGTTACGATTCGCACGTTGACCTTTTTAATCGGCCTAGCTACTGTGGCCACTGGCCACGTCACTGAGTGTGTCTTGAAGGCGTTGGGCTAGTTTGTCGCCTGCTCAACACTACTAGGGTCACAGATCTCGAGTTTTCTCGCCTCCGTAGCAGTGGCCCGGAGCGAGGGGTCCTCGATCCCCAGTTCCATCAAGGAGACCTGACCTCGCGCTCTTACGAGAACCGCCTTGTAGCTCACCCCTTCCGCAATCGCCTCAGGCAGCAGCGTGATGGTTACTGCATTCGAGGGTGGCGTCAAGGAGAACTTCGTCTTAGATCTGAGAGCCACCTACTTTTTTTTTTTTTGTGGGGAAATCCATCATGGACACCTCACCCTCCCCGAGGAAAGGGTGAGTAGTGTGAGACTCCTATTCACTAAAACCTCACGGTGTACATCCACCGCTTTTGTTGGGGCGATACGAGATCTCTTAAGTATTCATCGTGTCGCCCCAGCGGTTGGCCCGGCGTCTAATAGTGCCGCCGGGCCCCGTCTTTATCAGGAGATGACCGTGTACACATCTTCAGCCATCTCCTCCATTCACCGGAACTGTGTAATGGGGAGATGGGCTCCCCGGCCCATCCTCCCTGGCCCGGCTACGTGAGAGCTATCTACCTAGTTCAACTATAACTAAGAATCATCCAAAAGACAAAAAAAAACATCAAAATTGGTCAAGGCGTTGAGAGACAGAAGAATAACGATCATACGTACACCGAAATCATGTATATAAAGCTACTATATATGAAACTGTGACAATTACAATATAGATAATTTTTCAATAATAAACTTTTTTCTTTATGCATACATTGATTTCGTCAGAATACGTTGGGGGTTGGTGTTGAAACTTTTGGAAAACGCAGAAACTAATTGAATTAATGCCACTTACATGTTACAAGGTACAATATAGCCTGTGAGTGGTCGTATTCCTGTCTCTGGTGCTCGCTACCGTAGTACTCTCAGGTTACCACTTAGATTGTAATGCACTTAGATGGTGCAACTAGTCTAGGGCAGAGCTCTAAATAATTAAATATAATTTTGAAATTATTTGTAATGTAATATTTAGAAGTTTTAGTGTGGTGTGACATTGAGGCAATATGAATTTACTTATAAATCTGGACCATTCAAAACTAAAAATACTTTATTCCATTTAATCCAAGAGAAGGCGATTATGTCTCGAACGTCGTGTTAAACTTAGCGGTCTTATCACAAAAACAAAAATGAACACGCTTTTAAACCGACTTTTACTAAACAGTGTCTAAAATTTTAAATACATGTTTAAAATACTTTATTACAAAAGAATATTTAAGCGGTCTCTAGCTAAATATATGATTTTTGTTTTTTTATTGAAGCAACTCTGAATAACATTCATTCAATTCAATCTTATCGTTCAAAAAGTTCCAATTTACGAATAATATTATTGTTTATTTTTTTATATCTCCATTATGAATATTAATTTATTTTAAGTGAAATAATATATATAATTATTATGACATTTCGTTTAAATAAAATGATGTAATTATTAAAATAAGCAATCTATAAGTTTAAAATAATACTCCAAATTGCGTAAAATGGAAGAACAGTATATATAATCTTAGAATTAATTACATTGTGAAATGTCAATAATGTCATATTGTAGTAGTTGTTATTTACTTCAAAAATTGCCCAATTTATCTACATCTTCCAAATTTTACACAGACGAAATGTATAATTTTCTATGAAACGTCTTTTGCCGGCAAATAGAAATAGAATAAATCACAACAATAAATTGTGAACTTAAATAAGTGCTATACAATGTTTAACACTCTTTTGTAATCAAACTTATTTGAAACAAGTGTTCGACGCGTATTTAACTTTTTTGTAATAACACGGATGGGTTTTTAGTCTATAAATTATAAAATAACATTGTTTAAAGCTCTTTTATTCTTTAGTTTATGATGACGGGATGAAAAGAGATGTGATCACAACAAGTAAGTAGAATATTGGTTGGTTCTACAGGAAATGAAAACTAGAAGATGGCCGAAAAGTACATTTTAAAATTAAAACAATTGTTGTCAAAACAAGTATCGAGTAGAGCGTGAAATAGATAATTGCTGTTGTACCTCGTTATACACACGTAAAATAGACGGAATTATAATTTCGTATTCTCTTGTTTCTTGGTTTAAATCGGGACCGATTTTTTTTACCAATATAATATTAAAACAACTTTGGCTAGGTATATGTATATGTGTTTTTGTTTGTCGTTTATATTCGACAAATCAGTTCATTGAATATTTAAAAACGGTGATATAGTTGGAAACTTTGAATACTTTTAAGGGGCACCTAGTTTTAATTAAAATTTCTTTTAGAGAAAAAAACATGAAAACATACCGATGGTAAATATAAACTGTATGGTATTTGTTCTTATGGCATTATCGAGACAACAGAGGCTAAAGTAACGATAAATCTTGTATAGGTAAATGTCACTTGCGTTTCTGCTGAACCATAATGGTCAAACCGTAGGTTTGCCGAGCAGGCATTGTGTATAGTCGCGTTGCATCGCGTCGTGGTGATGAGCGACCGAGCGCGATGCGGCGCGGCGCGGCGCGATTCTCATATCAGAGAGCAGGTGTATCTTCGCGTAAACGATGACGCGACGCTTATCAGCGGTTATCAGAGCGCTGGCGCTCGGTCGCCGTGAGGTAGTCGAGCGTCCTCGGTCGCGACGCGCGCACCGCTCGACGCCGCGCCGCCGCGCCGCATCCGGCCGCGTCGCATCCGGCCGCGCACACGCAACCCCCCACGACACGTTCTCACCGCCCATCCAGAACACACCCGCACGTGAGTTAACCTAACACTACACAACAGACGCACATACTTTTTAACTAAACGTCCCCATACGGATCCATGTTTACTCATTACATTTTTTCATTGGTAATGATCACTCGTGACGGTCAACTTACCGATTTGGTGTCCCTTGCGCGCTTGTTTTGTATTATAATTTTTAATTTATTTTTTTTCATCATGAGTCATTATGTGAAAACGCGTCAAGGTCGACTCATCCTTATGTAAATTTGCCCCGCGGTCTTAATGTCTCAGATTGGATATTCTTATCGCGATGTTGCGAGATGATGCCTCCACTTTAGACTATGCGAAACGGATCGCCGCCTTCTTGAAAAGTACGCTGTTTCGTCATTACAAAGTAAAGGTCAACCGGTGTGACAAAATCTGTTATAATATTATACACCATAATACATATTCTCACTGAGGGGAAACAAACGCGTTGTTTAGTTCATAGCCTTCAATGTCGTATATTTCTAATTTTTAAACACTTGAAAGAATCCATTTTCACGTTGTACTACTGGTCGTATTTTTTACTATAAATAGGTCTATAGATAAATTGGTTCGATAGCAATATTAGAAATGTCGATAGAATGTGAAAGCACTAGACTGCCCATGCAAAGAGAAGCGCTCCATGTCATACATATTTAATTTAGTAACAAGGCAATTAGAGTGAGGTACGTAACGTACGTAATTATTGATTTAGGGAGGACGCATTATTCGTTTAATTTGTTCCGTTCGAAAGATCCGTTTGTGAAATTATACCAAATGTTTAGATCAATATAATAGAATAACAAGAGCTGACGAAGCGGGTTTAGAGTGTGTTCTATTTGAGTTCGTTTACGTAATAATGGGGCATTGTATCACGGTTGCCATACATTAACATACTTAACTCACTATCACGGACCGTAATTTGTGTAGAGACACACTCGAGATTGTAGTACACGTATAGTTTAAAGAAATATCAAGATTAATCTTAAAATTTTAACTTAAAAAAATAAAAAACACATTCAAAATTTACGAATCGCTTGTTTTGTCATCATGTTAACAGTGACCTCGAGAACGGTGTTACCAACATATAAATTGTAATTTAATCTAATTCTAATAAAAATATTTAAAAACATGTTTTGTATGTTTCGTATAGATAATTAATTATACACTAGTTTCTGCCCGCGGCTTCGCTTACTTTATTATAGATTCGATCTATCCCTCAGGAAAAGTACATTATTTCTGAACGAAAGGTACTCTATGTAATTTTGACAACGTACAGACAAATTTTTCATAACGACCGGTTTAGCAATTAAAGTGTAACAGACAGACAAATAAACTAACTCTCGCATTTATAATATTAGTCAAGATTAGTTTAAACTGATGAAAACTAAGGAAATTTCTTCGGTAGAATTTCAGTGATGTCTAAAAATAGTATTATTGTAATATAAGTATGAAATAGTTACGATTATTGTTTTCACGTATGGCAACATTTACTTGTGACAATTGCTTGCATAGTCAATTTACAATGTTTCTTTTTTGGTTTCGTCACTGAGTTAATCCGTCATTCTCTCGATGTTTGTGTATTATATTACAGTATATTTTGTCGTGGTTCAACGAAACTTATTGAATTTTCTTCGGGTTACGGCGACCTTGAATATTTTAGGAATGTCGTGTAACGTTATTAATTATAATTACCATTAAAATACATGTATTTATTTGTACATTATGAAACATGTTTCGAGCACTGTGGAAATATTTTAGTTTATTTTTCTTCCGATTACGATTGTCATAGTGACTACACTCGACATAATGATAAGCGATATACAATCCCATAACAACGGCTAACGATGCCTGATTAGATCTTAACTAACGTACATCAAGTGTAACACTACAAATATCATCCGTTACATTTAATAATGGCAAGAAAGAAGATAATTCGATTCGATTATATAAGCGATTTCAAACTCAGAGGAATCCACAGTTATATTCTTTCATATATAATATATATATATATTCTCCCACATACGGTGGTACGCCAAGAGTATTTCTCGGAACCAAGTTTCTTCGTGATGTTTTCCTTCACCGTCAGGCGTCAGGCGCAAATTCATTGGCGCAGGCCATGGTTCGAACCTGCTGACATGAAATTGATTTCCCAGCGGTAAAACAGCTCGACCACCACGACTTTTTTAAAATTTAATAATATGGTGGTTGTAATTCGATGAATGTGCTAGTATAAGCAAATACAATATTGATAATATACTTACATTAAAAAAAACAATTCACCGAATTTTCATTTTCAGTTATCGATTACCATACACTAAGTTCAAGACCCGCCATGCTTAGTCGTAGGAAGTCCAGGGTTCAGTTGGTGTATATTCAGTAATCAACTGGTGTGGTAAGAAGGTATCCGATACCTGATTGGGTTAATGCCACTACAGTAACTAGTTAAAAGGACAGTACAGTCACTTTGTCGCGCTCGAGTAAAAAGTCTTTATATGATAAGTGAAAGGTTATGTCTTGTACTCGAACCGTACGCAAATAATTGTTGCTTTCTTAGTTCATGTTGTTCGGAGAATGACCAAAATTTGTATTGAAGTATTCTCTGCCCGCTGGCTCGTACCCTTAACAAATTGTAATACTATATTATGTTATAAACAGAAAGAGCAAAATTTAATTGTCGTTAGCCGGCTTCAGTCTATTATGAGTTTCGTAGCTTCTCAAATAAAACAAATTTCTCGTAAAAATGAAGCCATATAACCTTATGCTACATACCTCGATACAGTGCCCGTGTGAAAATATTTCAATTTCGAAAGATAAACACCGAAAAATGTTAAACTAAGTTCATATAAAAATATAGATGTCGTATATTTACAGACAGTGTGATGTCGGAAATTGGAAAAACCTGCATTCGTCACGTACGTGCCAATGGATTCTGAAGTTTTCTCTTTGTTTTATCCCTACCTGTACGAAAAATACGAGAACGCACAGAGTTTGTTTTAATCAAATGACACGAGAAATAGTTAAAGGGCGTATATATATACCTTAGTGAAATTATCGACTAATAAAAAAAAGTAGTTTCTGTCTAAAAGACAATCGAGCGTTCAGCGAAGCGTAGCCGGCAGCGTTTTATGAAATACGTGAACTCTCAGACGCTTTACGGAGAAACAGCGATGGCCGACCACTGTAACACTATATCGTGTAGCGCCTAAGAAATCCGCTATGTATCAATTAAAATATTATTCAATTATCTTCACATTTTGTACAGTTACACAAAACTTTTCAAGTCATTAAAATTCAATTGATTTTGAAAAAATATAATGGGTTTTGCTAATACTCACATGGCTGTGTACCACCCATGAGTTGAAAATCTGTCACAAATCATTTACAGATGAGTTCCAGCAGCTGCGCTTGAGAACATTTCCTACTCTCAGTTGCTTATAAATATTATATATAATATCAAATGACGTTTTTTGTTGTTTTGTTTTGTTAATTACACTAAAACCCATAAAATATAAAAAAGTGTCTGTATGCTTATGAACACACGAAAGAAGTAAAAACTTCTTTATGAAAAGTACACCAAAAATCCAACGACACACGGTGTTCCATCCAAGTACTGACCGTGCCCGACGTTCCTTAACTTCAATGATCCGACCAGAACCGGTGTTTTCAATACTATACCCCGACACAGCCGTTATCCCCAGCATTTTTCGTCCACCAAAAAGTTATAGATTACTATCATATATTACATACTATCGCCACGACACGACAAACGCACATCTAGAGCGTACGTACACTAAAGCCATACCCTTATATTTTAATTTACAGTTTTACGGTATTCGTAAGATTCGTTCAAAAGTTGGAATCGACTATATAAACCGACATATCTGTTTGAATTATCGAAGACCGAATAATCATTATTGTCGCGGTATACCGTTTTACGATATGACAATTTTTATTACTAACGTATTTACGACTTAGCTTCCCGAGTGCACCTTTATATTATCTATATTCTTCTTGACGCTTATGATATTTATTATTTACGCTTATTATATGAGACGACGTACTTATTGCTTCCAACTTTTTATTAAGTCAATTGCATATATTTTTAAATCTATATCTATATATGTATATAAAAATGAATTGCTGTTCGTTTGTCTCACTAAAACTCGAGAATGGCTAGACCGATTTGGCTAATTTTGATCTTGAAATATTTGTGGAAGTTCAAGGAAGGCTTGAACGGTGAGAAACATAAATAATAAGTAAAGGAAAATACTAAACACATACCATTTAATTTTCTAATACAAAATGTTCCTAGTTATGAAATATTTGATGTCTTTTGTCATTTAAGAAATAAAAACATATCATTCGTTAGTTAAATATTTATAGGTGCGTTAAGAAATTTGTCTGTTTCATAGCTGTAGTATGAGGGCCGGTGGCTTTGGTCTGTTTTGTTGGAATACCAAACAGTTCTGTTTCAGAAATAAAAGTAGTACATGAGAAAGCTTTAAATTGATCAAGTGCGTAACTGTGTTGCATTTATAATGTAAATAAAATTATTGTATTCAGTTTTCACCACATTTTACTCAAATATATGTAAATGATACGAAGTTCACCGGGTCGTTTAGTTTAAAATAAAAATACAATTTAAAGTACAATTTCATACATAGCTATTTGATTCCAAACTAAACATACCCTGTTTTGTGGTAATTAAACAACTAATATAAATAAGTAAATACATAGCTGTTATATATACATACATCATCTGAATTAATCGTTCACTACCTTACTAAGCTCATAATAATATCTCTTAATTCTAAAACGATACTAAATGTGATTAGTTAATGCTTATTATATACACTTGTAATATACGCTATTCAACGGGAATCTTTACTGCATATTTCCAAGCAACAAGATGCTCTGAAGTCTTTCTTATCATAACAATCACTGAAGTTACTGGCAAAGACTGTGTCAGTAAGTATAGGTTTATTTCTAGTATTTCAACCTTACCTAAGTTATTACAAATACTGTTATATTCGACTTGCTTACTTTTTATATGGAGATTTTAACCTAAATCTTTCAAACAATTTCTTTCATATAAACATTTTTTTTTCATACAAACCTTGTCCTTACAATTGCAAACACATAAAAAAAGAATTAGGCAAGTAGAGGCGCTTATATACATTCAGAAATTGTGTTTTTCTTTGTGTAGATAGAAGACAGATGTAGATGTATCCTAGATATTTATGGACTAGCTAATATGCTTGTCGAAAAGCCGAAACTCAAGTAGAACTTATTACATCTAAACCACAAGTCCTGCCATTATTTAGAACATTTGATAAATATGATTATGCGGTGGAAATATGTGTAGATATATATTATTTAGAATATCATATATGTATATACTATAGTACCGTGCCACGAGGTATTGGTATAATAAGTACGAGATAAAAAAAAAGACTGATGGGATGTACAGACGACAGGCAATCTATCGCCGGTAGTCGATGTCTCGGCTAGTATACAAATACTCTAGGTATATAGTATTACGAGATATGTACTAAGATTTCGAAACGAGTTCGGTCATGCCAATATGTTAAATATCATACCACGACTCCTTCAGTTTCCAAAGTTTGTGGAAAACTCGATTCTGAGTGAATTAATCTATTAAATTTGGCTTCGGTAATTCCCGGTCGCTGTCTTATACTTTATCCGACTAGATTAAATCTTATCCGGGCAACGAATACGTGCAATAATTTGTTTATTGGAAACCTGGGTATAATATTAGGAGGCAAACGAACAGGTGGGTCCCCTGATGGTAAGTGATCACCGCAGTCCATAGACACTAGCAACACCAGGGGAGTCGCAAGTGCGTTGCCGGCCTTTTAAAAATGTGGGCCTCCGGCGCTCTCACTGACCGAACGAAACGCAACAGTGCAAGCACTGTTACTTCACGTCGGCTTTCTGTGAGAGGGTTGTACTACCCCGGGCGAGCCGACCCATTCATGCTGAAACCAGTAATAGCTTCAGCGTAGCTCTACCACCTACCAATTTTCGACGTAGACAATTCATCATGTATATGCAATAATAATTTGAATTTATTGATTAATACATTATCATAAGGCACTAAATCCTGTGGATACTAGCATTGAAAATAATGATTCAGTGAGAATGCCTCGACTGACATAGGTTTGAATCCTATAATGAGCCTAAGTGAAGCAGAACGCTGTTTAGTAACCAAAACATGACGCTATAAAAGGTTACGCTTTCAGAAGACTCTGCAACTATTACGCTCTGCTCGAACTATTGAATGGAGCGAGAAATAACTGTAGTTCGATTTGACTATTTATACAAAATACAAGAAATTGTTATTTCATATTCCGTATGTTTCTTCCTCAAACGTGTAATTTCTTTTTCGAGAATAACGTAACAAAAATATATCTGTATGGTTTTTTTTGGAAGTGAAACTTCTTATGGGAGGGCTTATTCTGATCCTCAACCAATTTGGGTGAGGAAAAGTGATGATGTAAATACTGTGTCGGGTTTTCATGCGATCACCGAAGCCGAAGTTAAGCAACGTAGCAAAACATCGTGGTCAATACACCAAGTATACTTAGATGGGTGACCGCTTGGGAACACCGTTTGACGTTAGCTTTTTTTGTACAATTTTATAAAGAAATTTTTCCGGTCAATACACCAAGTATACTTAGATGGGTGACCGCTTGGGAACACCGTTTGACGTTAGCTTTTTTTGTACAATTTTATAAAGAAATTTTTCCTTCATTCATATGGTTCGAAGTGCACAACAACACACATACCCTTTTTTAATATATACAAAGGGATATCTGTACATTTGAGATCAACAAACTCCCAACACTGATTAACGAATCCATATGAAATTGTCAAACTAAATGTTTTATGTACGCCGTAGGTTTTATGGTATCGATTTTACTACAAGTCACCACTAGGTAGCTCGGGCCTGTTATACATTATTAAGTATTATTTAGTCGCTTGTTTTTTATAATTGTTATAACTGTTTGCTAAGTATCTGGAATGTCGTATTGGTGTAATTAGACGATTATGGTATTTCAGGAGGCTCTTTATTATTGTAATATATAATTTACGAAACAAAAAAAAATAACATAGGGACATGACTGCGGCTTATTCAGATTGGATGGTAATATTTACATTAGTCTAAATACAATATATCGGAAAACCTTTGTATAGACCAAATACCGGCCTCGTTCTCTCAAAACAAATCCATAAGCGACTTATTTAAGCATTCTCATTCATTCAGAACCGTGACTTAGAAACAGACCTGCAAGAGTAATCCGTGTCACAGTTGCACTTAGCTACAATATGTAATACATATTTGAACTAGTTATTTACATAATTGTACAACGATAAATTTTTGTGCTGTCGGAGTCGTGTAACTAGCGTTATTTGTCACTTCTACGCGTAATATACCATAATCATTATGGTATTGACAACTATAACGAAAGTAAGAAATAAATCAGCCAAGTTACATCACGTAATGTTTTGTCTTCACAAACATAGATTTTCATTCAAGTCGGGATCCTTATCGTGAGCCCGGCTAACCATTGACCGATCCAATTTATTTCAATTTTACATTAGAGCTAAGACTAAAAATCCACCAAATATGACGGTTCTTACAATATTTGTACGACAAACCAAAAATTATAGACGTTATTAAATATCACCCTTAACATTAATCGATATTTGTATTCTTTACTAATTGATACCCGTGACTTAGTCTAAGTTGCTTATTACCTAAACAATATATTTTATGTATAGAGGAGAAAACACATTAAACAAAAAAAAAGCTATGCTTAAAAAGAAAACTGTAAACAATTTTATCTCCTTACATTTCCTTTCCTGTGCATGTTCATCATATCGCTTACCCCACTTCTTACATCGTTGAAAGTGCTTATAAAAAGAGCAATTTCTTAAAATATAATAACTTTATATTAAATGAAGCTATCATGACATTTTTAGATAAGGGCCAAGTATCCATGAAGCAATAAAAAAAGTTCAAATATATGTAGTCGTTTTTAAGTGAAACGCGGAGACCTCTATAATTTTATTTATTCTGTTGGTCATCTAATGGTGGAAATCGCCCATAACTTATTACCTTTTCATCATCATCATCATCTTACCCTTATCCCACTTAGGTAGATTCGGCACAACATGTTTTCCTTTTCCACTCTCCCCTCTCAAAAGTCATCTCAGTATTCACACCTTTTATACACATATCGTTTTCCACACAATCCATTCACACCTTTTTCGGTCTTCCTTTACGTCTATATCCATCCATTTTCAAACTCAAAACTTTTCTTGTTATATGACTTTTATCTTATTATCTTTTGAATTTTTAATATTAAGAAAAAAAATACCAACAATTTTTATTGATAACACTAAAGCTCTTCAACGTGTATTAAACAGAAAAAAAAGAAAATCAGCTGTCAGACATAGGAGGGAGATGCTCTTAACGGTTTTCCCTCTGCTTTTTTATGCAAACATCGACTAATGTGTATTTAAGCGTTTTTCATGTGGAAGGTACTAATGATATCCATTTTGTTATAATAGGACAATAGATGGCGCTGTTGTGAATTAGCTCTTTTTCTGTCTGACCAATCTTCATGACAAGTGGTGCACAGTAATTTGAACATGCGTAACATGTACACAATATAATTTTTCTTAAGTTTAATATATGTCACAATAAACATTAACATACTAGCTTTTGCACGCAGCTTCGCTTGAAAGGTTTTTTTTACCTTTCGCAAAAGTAGGATTAAAAAGCGGTAATCTTAAAAACTCTAGACATATCGTCCAAGCACATCATGAAACAATTTCAGAACAGTTCATTGACGCTTCTGATATAAATAGTACATTAGGAAGACAATAACATATTTTATTTATAACGCAATAGTAAGAGAGTCTCTACTATCGTAGTTCATTGGTTTGCATACATACAGATAGCATCGGCGACACATTTTACAACACAGGCCAGGGTTGCTACAATATATTGTGAGATGTTACTTTTTCGTCCTTCTTTATATTCCTCTACAAGATGTTTAACAATTGACTTTTCATTTCATACACGTAACACACCTGTATGTTTATGTATTGTTTACTAAATAACAAGGCTTGTCCAGCATTTTTCATTTTATTTGATTGAGGTAGCTAATTGGGCAATTCGTATAGACGGTTCTGAAATAAAGAAATACATGCCCAAATAAAAGATCGAAATGTGACAACCATAGATAAATGCGATTATAAATAATTTAAAATAGAATAATACATTCAAAAGCTATTTATAAATTTCAAGTGTTAGAGTGAATGAACCCTGTTGAATAATATACTTGAGATACTACAATAGATGACGGATACGTTGAAACTGATGATAGTCTTGTTCTTCGGAAATAACACGAATATACGATGTTAAAACAATAGAAGATTATAATGAAACGTATTGATATAGCGTTTGGCCACAGTCACAACTGATGTTAAACCTGGACTCCCTCTCAAGTTCAATTGCCAGAATACAGATAGATACGCGGTAACAGATTTTTAACTTGAGGCTGATAGCTAGCTAGATGGTCTTCTTACAAAACTCTACCAACATGCTATTGTTTCATCACGATGTTCTCTTTCATCGAAAGCTCCGATTTATTCACACGAATTCGAACCTACATCGACCGATGATGACGCTGAGCCATTATTGTTTCAAGATGCCAAGTTACGATCTAGAGCTGAGGATTTAAACAAGTTTGGCCTAATAATGGGATTGGTCCTAAAATTCGTAATACATAAGTAATTATTAAAAAAAAAAGAGGAGAACTGGTCTGTTTTTATTCGCTAGTACGCCTGTACGAAGCCAAAGCTGGTGAGTAATAATGAATAATTTAGTTCCTAAAGGTATACAAAAAAATTCAGTGAAAGATGATATACAATAAAACTACGCGTGTTAGTGCATATTCATAAGAAATGACACTTCTTTACACTATACCCAGCAATGTATTACCAATAAAAGCTATTTTATTAAGTGAGTATAAATGATATTCATTTTTTAATATTTTCTGAAATTATACTTCTTAGGCGACTTCGGAATAAAGATGCGAGTGATTTTTTACGATGGACGCGCACACCGACACCTATAAGCGACATCATGAAGATGGTTGGCAATTGTCTCTTAAGTTTTTGTGAGAACTGATAGCTATATTCTAAGTAGTTAATTCAAATATATAAGAACCTACAGCACGTGTTTTATATCAGTGGAAATAAAGAAATATAATCGTACATAAATATTCATGTGTATTTGTGAGTGATTTTAAATTATATATGGTAGTGAATAATAATTTATTATCAGTATTCCTGATAAATAAATGGTTTTTTTTTTAATATTATAAAAGTTTTAAAGTAGGTTTATAGATTTGAGGTCAACTGTCGATTTGTATTCATTATTATTATTATTTAATAAATAGTTTATTTTATTTCTTTGTGGTATCTTACTTGATTCTCTATACAGATATAAAGAAAATTAAATTGTAAGCCTTTTAATGTTAATTGTATTTTTAACACGCTTTTATGGTTTCACCTGTATGCTTGTATCTGACTCTTTAGCCTCCATTTTGTCCTACTTTGGGCGCTCAGATTTGAATGAGACCTGGTACTCATGTCAAGCAAATCGAACTAAAAAGCGAAAAATAAATTAAAGTAAAAAACACGCTTCTAGTGATAATGAAATTAAAAAGTAAAAAATAATTTTTTATCATAAGAATAAAATTACTGATGAGATAATTAATGTCACTCTACCTTTATTACTTTTATATTTTGTATACAATATCAAAAAAATTCTGTTAAACTTTATAAGAAACGAGAAATCATGACTACACACAGACACACACACCGTAATTTTATATACTAAGATATGATGTAATATGAGACGGTTGTTATTAACACCGTACTAAAATTTCCCCAACGTATCCTTATATCCTATCTTATAATAAGTTTTTCTTTATAAAAAAATACGTAAACAATTTCCGAATGTTCCGAAGCGCGCTCGTCTGCAGTATACGTCGTTCCTACTTTCCCTGAAACTTCCGGGGGAGTATTTTGATTCGCAATTCCTCTTTCCGGTACGAGGAAATTGATAACAATTTTTATAGAACTACACTGTATTGTTATTTTACTATGTAAATGAAATAACTTATACGTCTGTAGTTCAACTGATTTCAATCTTTTTGTGTAATAGGTACAAGTATTATGCAGCGTATAGGATTTTCAAATTTTGACAGATGATGTAAGAAGGTACTGCAGCTGAAATGCTTACTTCATCGTAACACTGGCTTAACGTGTAACGTTAGTTTTTTTTTATCAGATTTTATAATGACTAATGAAAAACTCCTTATATATTATAACCTACAAAAATAAAGAATCTATAAAAGAATAACCAAACAGATAAAGTGTACATTTTTAATAAAATGGAAGTATTTATTAGGGCTAATTTTCAAAACGCATGAAATGATTTTGGTGAGAGATACTGGCTTAAAAAAGAATATTAACGTATGTATACTACACATCATTGCACATTTTCATTGGGGATTAGCAGTAATGATTAAAATTAATAGAAATGACTTGAAATCGGTAAAATCCAGCCTGCAATTACCCCAGAAAAGATGTATAAACCAAAACAGAAACATAAATTCTAAAGGTTTTTCGTACTCGTAGTTCCTTAATAGCTTGTAGTTTTAGGTTAGGTCATGGCCGCTTCAGAGGTCGTCAAATGTTTCCGATCCGTGGCCGACCGCTAAGCCATAGACTTGAAGGTAACATGACGAACGAGATAGCGTTATGCATGCCGCCGTACGTGCGAACGGTGTAGATATACTCATGTTCACACTTGTTACGTAAAATGAAATCGCTCAAATCGGCAAAGCGTAATTATTTAGAAAATAGAATATAGAATTCCTTATATATTTATTATAATTATCTTTATGAAAATTCATAAAATTTATTATTAACTCATCAAAAAGTATTATTTAATATTGTTATATAAGTTTGTTTCTCATTAGTGAAGTTTGTATGAATCTGAATATATCTATGCCCCTGGCTGCGAATGTGTATATTACGCAGTCATTATTTTAGAGTCCCAATATTATTTGATAACTTTCCTAATTATTATTAATACTATTAATGATCCACTAATTACGGAAATGGTACATACTTTTATAATTACTCAACTGTTGCAGACAATTTTTATAACGTATCAAGCAAAGAATAATAAATACTTTGCGTGTACAAAATTTTATACAAGATAAACAAACTGTTTGTATTTCAATTAAAAAAAATTCGAAATATTCATAAATAACAAAAATTTAAGTATGTACCGTCAGCATTGCAGATTTATTAGATGACAAAAATAGATTTTAACAAATACATACTCCTCATGATCTGCTGAATTTATTCATAGTAGGTAAAATAAAGAAAGTATTAAATAATTCTACTATGTTTTAGGTGTTTGTTGCCCTTTAACTACAATCTCACCTGTAATGTTAAGCGACGATGTTCTCTAAGACGTAAACACGATAAGCCTCGAGAGACTGGCTCTAAAGTGCAGCTGCCGGAATACACCTAAAAGCGCTTAGCGACGGATTTTCGACTTGGAAATAGTAACTACCTAGATAAGCATTATATAATGCCCTACACTTTTGAAAGTCGATAAAATGCATAATACATTTAAAAAAAAAAAGACTATCGCCGATCGTTGTCGTTGTCGTGTTGCACCACTTCTGAACAGCTGAACCTATTTAGCCAATTCTTTTTAGGATGTATTTGTAATTATCAGAACAAGGTTTGTATGAAAGAAAATAGGTGAAAAATAGTACGGAAATGTGAATAATATTGGTTCAAATATCTCAATATAAAAAAGTGAGACAGAAGACAGTAGTGAAATCTTTAAAAATGTTAACAGAATTGGCAGATTGATGTCCAGTTGCTACTTTTTATTTGGTTTTATGCGATCGGAGGCAAACGAACAGACGGGTCACCTGATGGGGAGTATTCACCGCCGCCCATGGACTCCTGCGATACGAGGGGCATCGTAAATGCGTTGCCGGCCTTTGAGGAAGGCGTAGAGTCGTTTTTTTAAGGTTTGTAGGTTGTATTGGACCGGAAACGTTGCCGCTGGAAGTTCAGAACATCAACGTACGTGGGTAAAAACGTACGCGAACCGACCGCACAATAGACGACTTCTAACCATCTAGACGACACTGATAGAATTTTATTTTGTAGTGAGTCGCTCGGTAATGGAACTCACCAACAGATATCAATCCGAACAACTTTTGAGAACACTCTCCGTGGTAGATCTTGTAACGCAATTTCTCTACGCAGCTCCCAAAGCATCGAGCCCTAAGCCCTAAGGAAAGCACCCAATCGTCGATGATTCGAGCCGCTCTACGTTGGATTCGGTCAAAAGGAAGTAGATGGCATTTATTTTATTTCAATACATAGTACTGTATAACAAATATATGGTCTCGTTTTCTTCGCTAGTTTACCCGTGCGAGACCGGAGCGAGCAGCTAGTATTAAAATAACCATTTAATCAATATTGAACTACACCTTGTCTGTGATAAAGCGATATACGCACTAACGTTATGGCAGAATATAATTTCCAGTTTATTTTAGGACCATCCGCAACGTTTCCTTATATTTTAGAAACTAATAGGGTGGTAGCGAATGGCAATTATATTAAACTGGTTCAATACCACTTATTTTAATTTACTACGATGGTTCGCTTAGGCTTGTTACTTTCTATCATTAACCGGAATATATCCAGTAATAAAGAGTGAAGGTACGATATCTGTTGATTTCTTCTTTCATGCACTTAGCGATAAACTCATAAAATGACTCCTCTGATTTATCGCGTTTTAAAATAACCTAATATATATATATATAACTCCCCAGCGGCTTAAAGGCGGGGGTGACTGCCACAACTAATTATGTGTTGTGTAACAGTTTTCCCATGAAAAAAGAAGTGTAATGGAAAAGAACATCTTGAAAAATTGTTTGTAATAACTAACATAAGATTTTGGAAAAATATTTAGGAAGGCACTTTGAATTATTGTATTTTTGATTACCCATAAAATTTGATATAATTATAAACACTACATCTGAGTTGCGGCTTCATCACGTTTAAGCAGTTTTCTTTACACGTTTGGGTAAATATTTATAATTTTTTCAAAATATTTAACATTTGTACTCCATTAGAATTTTCCCGTAATTTCGTCTGTGTATTTCTTGAGGTATTCGAGATGAAAAGATTAAAGTTTCAAATGCTATATAGCCCTGTAGTTGTGATTTATAGCAAAATAAATAACGCAGAAGTTATTATTCTCTACTTTCTAATTTCTCCAAATGCTAATTTTCATGAGGATCGATTAAATGGCACAGAAGTTGGTGTCTTGCAGCGCCAAGTATTGGCGAGTTGTATTATAATGAAAAACCTAAGAATTTCCTTTGATTTAATGACATTAAATAAATAATGAGGCCAAAGGCTGACGACACGTTAAGCCTAAAGGGTAACAGGAGCTCAAGAGCGTCTGTGAGGAAACACCTACAAAGGCCAAAAGCCTAATTTTCCTTATTTTAACTTAAGTGCAATATGCGATACGAGCCTATACGTTATCAAACACTGTATTCATATTAGGCCTTGAATAAGCACTTACGAACGTTAAAACTACTACCGATTTTGAAAACAACCCAGTCAACGAGAAGAACCGGTAATAAATTCGATTGGTTTTATCTTTTTCGTACATATTTTTATATAATACATTTTCTTTTATAAAATTTATTATAGCTGCAATCGTTTTCAACGATTGCTTAGAGAGGGATGTTATTTCCAAACATCACTATCGTTTATTGATCCACCCTAAAATAGACTTTTCACAGATTTTATTGTAAAACCTAACGCTATCACCTAAAGCACTGTTACTGGTCTTACTAAGCATGGATGACGGGATGACAAATATGTCACTGTTTCCGACTTTTATTCGAATATGGAAATTAAAATGGATTTTGACAGGGCGTTCGAATTCTTTTCAATTTAAGGTAGTCATATACGTGTATAATTGTAAAATATTTAAAAGCGAGTTGCGTCGATCAGGACAGTGATGTGGTATACTCGCTACCAGTTACTCGTCAATTCACGCGGCGCTAATACTTATAATTTATGTTCTTGATCATCTGTGTTTACTTTCAATTATGAACGTGAGTTATGTGACTGGGTTATGTTAAACTATGTATAGCCGCTGTTTCTAAATACAATAACAGTAATATCAGCTTGTAGATATTTCAACGCCGGGTAAAGGCTTCATCTCGATGAAAAGTTCGGAATGAATTATTACGCCTAAGACGATACTGCGGGAAAAATTCTCTAATGTTCAGATTGCCTCACAGTGTATTCGTACTGTCGACGTCATAGTAATCTGTGAAATAGTTTTACAGTACATCTATTTTAGATTCATACACCAACGTGCATTTATATATATATGTATATATAGTGGTTGAAATTCAACTGTAACTTGTTATTAATTAAGTTGGAACGTTATAAGGTTTTTAATTTTTAATGTTAGTCTATTCCGTTAGCTGAGAGCGTGTACCGTCTATGCGTATGTACCATTATACGTTAATTTTCAATTTATAGAAATATATATAGTATAGTGGATGGTTTGGAAAAAAGATTAAAGAGAAACCGCATTTCTTTTATAGATTTTGTTTTTATTACTGCGGATATCGAATAACACGGCATTATGCTTAGTAGCTGTGTAGTAAATAAATGTACTAGACTCAAATATAAGTATTGTAACGAGGTGGAAGAGTATAGAAAATGACTCTCATTTTTCTTCACAAGCATCAAACCAGTAGAATTCCCAAAGAATTCAGAATACCGTCCAACCATCTAATAACAATCCTTGGATTACATTATAATAATATAATTGACGTTTTATAGTTATATTTATATATGCGTATATTTTATTATCGTTTAATATATTTTACTCATTCTTATACTTGCTTATTATAGAAGGCAATGTTTTCTATCTGTCTTTCATTTTGCTTAGAACTCGTAAATCTTTCAGCCTACTTTTATGCTGTTTTTTCAGCTCATGTAACGTGATATATGGCATTAAACAAAATATCCATAATGATTAATAAAGTTATTACAAAAAAAAAACTGTGTGTGTACTTTTATGTCACGCCTTAGAAGTTATATTTCTTTAGCGTAACAAGATAAAAATCTTTTAAAAAATTTGATGTTTCGCCTTATTCTACGTTTGGAGAAAAAACGATACTAACAATATAAAAAAGGGTATTTAATACATACATACTTTTTTTTAATTAAAATGTTGACTATAGCTAACTTCAGGGTATCGGTTTTTCGTGACGGTGTGTGCGCGCGTATTGTAAAAATTTACTCTCATTATTTTTCCCTAACGCGCCAAAAGAAGTATAACTTCAAAAATTCCATCACAGCTTTCTTTTAAATTACGTTGACTAGGTGGTAGAGTGTGAAAATTTCGTCCGACTGGATCGATTGCCATAGACGACTCATAACACTCGTCTTAGTAGTACACTCACACACGTCGTATTCCATGAGCAGGTGGTTGATATCCAGTAACCAAGAGTAGTTGCAGGATATCGGTAATCGACTGAATCGTTACCAACATACGTATGATCACGAACCCTTCAAAATGGCTTTCTCCTTCGAAGGAACGTAAAACCTTATAGACACCGTAAAAATAAAAACTATTTTATTTTGTAACTAGATTGCAATCTCGCCTTCGCGATAATGGCTTGTAGCTTTCATTAATTGTGGACTGCCCATTTTTTTTTTATTTGTACTTTGTTACTACTACTTAACATCTATAACTCTTTTTATCGACTTTAATATCTTTATTAAAATTTTATTAATACAGCCTAATCTGCGTGGGAAATGTTATTGATATGTAAATATTTCTCTATCTATCTCTATGTCTCGTACATATCGGTTCAGGTGTTCCGCGAAACAACAGATTTGTCAATTTTATATTAATATACAGATTACTAGTAGCCGTCTGCAAATTAATCGGAGTTCGTGTCTTTATAAATGGTGATACATTATCTTCGTGTAACTCTAACGATTTATACAGCGCACACCGAGATAACTAGATAGGTAATATGAATCGTTGTACGGCAAAACTTTGCCTTCAAGTAAATGACGTTAAGATCTCGCTATAACTCATGGTTATTTAATACCACCACAAAGACTGTAGTTCTATCCGATGCCAGTAGCAATTTAGTGCACTTGTTGAGTAAGCCGGAACGTCTCAGTTGCCAAGCAAGTAACGCTGTAAAACCGAGAGTATACAACGCGATCAAACCGAGCGGTTGATTGAATTCAATGATAAATGTCGAACGTTGAACACTGAAACTAATTAATTCAATATTTCATGAATATCCTCATACTGAACAGAAACAGCCCGTCACTTAGTTATACGTAATTGCCGTAACTCCAATCAATAAAAGAGAAAACAATTTTTTTTTTGGAACTGACTACTGAGAAAAGATGTACATAAGTATAACTTCTAACGCGTGTACATAAGTACACACTATCTTTTTTTTTCGAACTGACCTACTTTGTTGACCCTGGGGCCTCTACAGATTCACCGGACTACGCATGACATACGTTGTTTTGCCCTCTCTTATACTCAATAGATCAACCACAGCATCCTCTATAGGCACCAGATTTTTGACTATCTTTTTTGGTACTAAGCAATTATAATACATTGGAATTACCGTAGTTACTACTGTGCTTGGATACGGCGTTGGCTTACATACTTTCAAGTCCTTGCGAATGAGAACTTTCTGAGCAGCCAAATATTACGATAAATAAATAGAGTTTTATCGTAGTCCCACTGGGCTTACTAACACCCTCAGGTTTCTAATCTATAGACAAGCACTTATATAGGTGCGTTCTGACAGCTGCACTTGAGAACCAGCCCCATTTCTAGGTTTAGCGTGCTTAGTGTCTTAGGCCACATTGTGTGTTTGCACCAGATAAGTTTATGATCAAATATAAAAAAAAAGATTGAGAGATTTTGATCCAAGTAGTAGCTTGATCTAAAATTTCTTAATTGCGACTGCAGAGCCACCTATAAGTTATTTGTATAGTTATTAAACATTGTATCGACAAAACAAATAGATATATTAAATATAATGGTCGAGTCGTTCAATAATTATACAATCACTCAAAAGCACAATAGCTATTCACATATACAGTGTGTAAATGAACTGAAGGCAAATATTTTAAACCGTTAATTTATAGATTCGAAATATGAACGTGATACGTTACATGCATTCAAAAGAAAGTCTTCAAAATAATTACGTTATTGAATAAAATCAACATGCTGTATTGTGACAGCGATGTCCGTAGGAAATTAATTTGACAATTATAAGATTTATTTATTATGCTCATTATATTAAAAGAATTTACAAATGATAAGTTATTTTTCTTAAATGCGAGAGAAATAAATTATGTACGACTAGAGGTCGTCGAATCATGGCAATTCAAAGTTTTTTTCTTGATCTGTCAGTATATAGATAGTATCTGTATATATTATATGTATTTTTTAAAACGGTGTTGAGTATTGTACAGATATTGTAATTTGTAAACGTAAAGAGCGTGAAGTATGACGAATAGAGATTTAAAAATAAAGGTGCTATGACGTCGATGGTACGAAAAAGTTACCATTTTTTTTTTATGTCTCTAATTTTTACAATGCGGGTGCACACCGACACCATGAAGTTGGTTAGTAATTGTATGTCAAGTTTTCGTGAGAACTCATAACTATATTTCATCGTAGTTATTCAAATATATTGGAATCTACAACACGTGTTGTATTTATATACAACGGCTAAAAAATACATATCACTACATATTATAAAACAAAGTCGTCCGCCGCGTTTATCTGTCTGTCTGGATGTTCGCGATAAACTTAAAAACTACGGAATGGATTATAATGCGGATTATAAATAATACACCAATAGATAGAGTAATTCACGGGGAAAGTTCAGATATATAATTTGTCAAGATTTTTTGTAAATCGCTTGAAATATAATAATAATTGTTGACAGAATCGGAAATAGTCAAGCCGTCTGGGAGCTTTCGTCGAAAACGCTGTCTAATAATTCCTTTGAGATATAACAAAACAATGCATACTGAGATATTACTCTTTTATAGACCTACAAAAAAGTCTACCATGGCATATACCTATCTATTTAGAATAGCTTACTATACCTATTTATCTTTTACAAATGGTCACAAATAATGAGGTAATTGGAACGTGGTTTAGGCGGATACAGTATTAATCCTTATCGAATAATTAGTTACCTTAAGCATTTCATGCACATAAGTATATATTTTTTATTACCATGGGAGGACAACGTCCACCGGGCCTGCTACTTCGTAAATAAATAAACATGTGTATGTAGTTCTATGACTCGTGAATGCCATCTTTACGCAGACTGGCCGAAATGTATTATTTTATTTTGTTTGATGTATAAATCGAACAATTCATAAATTATCGATATTTTCATTTCTTCAGAAATATTGTGGAAATTTAAATTGTTTCCTACAGATATTTATACGGCGAATTATATTTACAGATTTTTATTATGTTGTAAACGAAAACCGTTCGATTTTTTCCGATTTAAATATTCCTATAAGCTTTTTGCGTTTAAAGTAAAAAAAAAGTAGAAACGTAGCATGATTTTGATATTTCAAAGGGTGTGCAAGTCAAATTTTGAAGATTTTTTTTACTTTCAAGTTTCAAATGAAAATTAAAGCGGTACAAACGAAGTACCATCAAATGGCCAATTTATGAGTTTATTAATTCCTCAAATTTAATTATCGATAAAGAGATTCCAAATTTCGGGACTCTAAAGACTCACACCATGTGTTTCGTATACTTTGGGAATTTAATTTATTTTATCAAGAAGTATGTCAGCGCAAAGGTCCCGACTACTCTCAAAAAGTATTTGTACGAACATATATATATTTTTCCGATCTGAATTACCCTGTTGAACCTGGGGCCTCTACAGATTCACCGGACTACTAAGAGGAGCGTTTATGGCACTCACCCGATTTATTTAGGCGATCAGCGCAAGGACACATGCGCTTGAACTGTCGCCGAGTTTCCTGGTCTGACTAAATTAATCTAAGCTAAGCTATTTATCTCATACATATATGAATTCATGAAAATACATGTGTAACCATGTATGTTAATGCATACGTGTATTTTGTTACTGACTACTAAGTTGTGTGACCTAATTCAGTTCGAAAAGGGTAAAAAAACAACCCAACCACTCTGTGTACCTATGTGCGCACATGTGTGGGATCTGTGTATATGTAAAACTAGCGTGAGTCACTATATTCGCGCGAGTAACATACTCGAGGGCTTCACACCGAGAGACAAACCTAGGCTTGAGTTGCTACCAGAGACAACGCGACGTGTGTGCAGGATCGTATCTACACCCCCCGCTCACGGCGGCGTGAGCAGAGAGACTTGTGGGCGTAGGCGCAAACTCGCATATTTTAAGAGGACATCGAATGAATAAAAATAGAATAAAACGACCGAGCGCTGTACTAACTATACAATAACGTAATGTCCTTTGAGATCTCGATCCAACGAGCCTTGTCACAAAGGCCGGGGGGCGTAGCGTAGCTTCGCGTAACTTCTTAGCCGCGACTGCAGGTTCCACAGCCGGAGTTTTAGCCGAAGTTGGGACAGAGGGCGTGGGTGAGACTCGAGACACCCGAGCGTTACCTACATTCGACTATTTGGGAACCTAAAGCCCCACTGCGGAGTCGCTATCTGACAGGTTCGCGGCGCGTGGGCGTTTGACGAGGCGCGTGACCGCCTGGCCGTGGTAACAGGAACGGAGTCGAGGTCCATATCGGACTCTTCGGAATAGTCGTCGGAGTCGCGATCGGAGTGAACCTCGAAGGGAATCGTGGGAACACAACGGGGTGGCTCACGGCCGCAAATATCGCACGCGAAGATTCGTTTGAGCCTGTTAAGCTCGGAGACTAGCAACGGTTTCTCCTGTCTTGCGAATATATGGAACCGAATAGGTGCACCTGTTTAAAATTTAATGGACAATCCGCGTCCAGGCCAAAGGGAGCTGTAGGCGAAGTGCATAGCCTCATAGAGATCCTACGTAGCCTAGGGGGAGGTCACTAGCACTTCGGTTTCTTCTCTCTTCGTTTCTTGCACCCGGCGCAGCACGATGTACGATGCGCTGCATGGCTGCTCAGTGTGCTCAGCTCACAGCGAAAAGTGTGGTTTAACTTAGAGGTGCACCGTCGTTCTGAAAAAAGCGCGTCGATTGCCGAACGAGCACACAATACTACTGAACACTCACGAAAATATCCGACAACTGCACGCGAGTTGTCCAACGATCGAACCGTCTGAGTTGCGAGAAAGCGCACGTGTGCATCCGACCGCGGTCCGAACGGAACTCCTTTTTCCTTTAAGAACATAAACATTCCAGTCTAGCCTTTAATACAAAACTAGCCTATAAAAGGAGAAAACAGTAGCGGGAATGTAATTCGGTGAAGCTCTCAAAGCCCTGTGGGCTAACAGCATGGGTCAGTTATAAAAAAATAAAACAAGGAATGAGGATCATTCTCGCGCGAAGCGCCGGACTGTTCGATTAATTGACAAGGAGGACAACATCCATGATTAACATCATACTTTTATAACTACCAGTCCCAATTTCAAGCCCAACATACTCGTATATATTAAACAAACGTGATACACAACTTTTTGTCAATGTTTAGTTATTGAATTTCTTCTCGTAGTGATATCACAGCTTAATAGAATAAACAGGCAATTTATTATGCTATAGTCTTATAAAACATCACTCAACTCAACAATTTGCCACGTTGGAGTTATGTATGTTTACGGGGAAATTCACTAATAATCGTAAGTGCCTATGCCTCTGCCTATTCATCGTAACCGGTATAACAAGTCATAGTGACTACACGGATACAATACTTGTTTAAGCGACCGCCTCGCTGTTGCCGCCGCACTGAATTTCGTGGGTTTGAATTACACACAGAATTTATATATTCGTGTGATCCAAAAATTATTGTTTTCAGTCTGATGTTTGTACACTACCGAGACAAGAATTAATTCTGAGCTCGAGATCGGACTTCCATAAGAAAAATGTTATAGCGTTTTTTATGTGTAGATTAATTACTTTTCTTGTTATTTGTTTATTTCGGTATACGAAATAAATTATGATATAAAAATTATATACACGAGACTTTGTTTTCGTTGTTTATTATTTTAAAATTACACTTTATGTACAGAAGAAAGAAACATTAAAAGAAATCGAAAACAAGTAAAAAATACTTTGGTTATAAAATTTTGTTTAGTCTTTTGTAGTGCTTATAAAAATCATAGCTTCTTAACACTTTAACAACTTTAAATGAAAAGGAAAATGTCGTGATAATGTTTGTTTTAGATAAGGAGTAAACTTAAAAATGATCGAAATATATAGAGTCAAGTTTGACTGATTCTATATCATTTTATTTAAATAAGATATACAAGTTTCCAAAACTATGGTCGGAATTATTTTTATTACAGTCGTATTTATTATAGTTGTGATACATTTTAATTACAGGCAGAAGTAAAATAATATTTTGTTGTTCGTAATTTTGTTCCAATGAATTTATTTTTATTTGCGAAAATAAACTCATGAACAAAATATAAGATAATCGCATTACAGCTATAACCATCGCAAGTTGATGACCGAGAGTACGTAGTCCGCTGTAATACGTACAAGATCTGACCTTCCTCTGATATATTGCGGATTTGTATATTTTTAGACGTGAAAGGGAGGCCTATAAATTTAGCGCCGATGAGAAATATTTGAAAGATGCATAACTGGGTCATCGATCATTGTGTCGAGATGAAGCAATCTTATTCGAGAATAGATAATACGGTAGATCTTAATTTGCAGACGTGGAAAACGCTGTTCGATGCGTTACTAAAATTACAACTGTCATGGACACTAAATATTTGGATTATGTTGTACTTTATATTTACATAGAAAATTTGCGTCACATGGGATTCAAAAACTTCCTGAACCAGAACCCATCTAAACTTGGTATTACGTTGAATCCTGGGGAAATATGTCTTCCCTACGAAACCATCTCAACGCGCTACTGAACTCTTCTGGGGTCACTTCAATTATATCATCGTCAAAGCAATAGATGAATATGTACGATTTGACCCTAAGGGGATTAAGAATTTCTCCAGCCGATGATTCTGCTGTGGCTATATCCTCTAGAAGAGTTTTGGTTATCACTTGTTACCCTCCGTATATTGAGATGTAGTCGGCTTCACCCTTCACCTTCGTATACCGAATATATTGACATCTTCTCGTAATACGCTTCGTGCAACTATGTAAGTTTATATTATAATACAATATTTCTATGTCACGCATGTGTAAGAATACCAATTTTTTAATTTAAAGAACTTTTAAAGATGTCTAACTACACGTCTATTGATTACTTTCTCCTAACTCTTTATGATGGCTACGTATAATTTGCTTTCGATTAACTAGAATGAAATTAACCATTAACTTTTCAAATCATGTATTTCAAAAGGTTTGAAATATCCATAGGAACTTCATTGATTTTAATAAAGAAAACTTTTTAAATATGTACTTTTTAAGATGTCATAAATAATACTTAATTATATTTTATAATAGACATTATGTCGAGAAATTTTGCTGAGTTTACTTAAAATTATAAGGATACTAAAATCGTGCAATTTAAGTAATTAAAAAGTTTAAATTCAAATTATGTTCTCTCTGAGATAATAAATTTTGTACTCAGTTTACAATTGAGTTGCTGTTTACAGTAAAGTTGTTCTGTTTGAATACTATATTTTGAGATCATTTGTTTTATTTTTTTTTGTTCATGCTACTCTGTTAAGCATAATTCTTCATCTATTTTAGGGGTATCGTGGTGCTGTGGTTAAACAGCACTTATAGGGGATCTCTAAACTAAACGTACCTCTGATGTGGAGTTCAATCTGATCGCGGTGGCGTACATACAAAATACATCATATTCATGAGTGATTTCTATCGTTTTTAGTGCGATTGATATCGGATGCGTGGTATTTTCAAATGCAGAAATACGATGTGTGATTACTGTATTTGTATGTCTATCACCGAAGGTCGAATGTCGATTATTCAGATTTAACGGTTTATTTTTAGATCGATTTTAACCATACGTTTCAGTGCGCCTGCAAACCGCACTATTCGGTGCAATCGCAGGTCAATCGAAATCCTCTCTTATGGTTGTTCACGGTACACTACAAAGTCTAGCCTTCGCTTCACTTAAACAACCTCGCGATTAATAATAATGAATATAATAAATCCGCCTGTTGTTTATGTCTGTTTTTCTCTAAATTCCGAAATATTATATCAATCCGATTATTTTATATATCTTGAAGTCTAATTACCGATTACGACTGTTCTTTATCATGAAATTATATATTTGTACAACACTGTAAATAATGGATAAAATTAAATGAAAGAGATATGTTAACAAAACTTTTGCCGTTAAATTTTCTTCCACTTGAGAAAACTATGCTCTTGCTGCATAAATTATACTAAAATCCATCGTATCGGTGCCTAATAGATCCTTTGATAGACTGAATCTAGAGCACTTACGGCTGGATTAAGTTCGGAATAAGACCAATACTTTGTTAAAACGGAAATAGTGTGACTAAGTTTTAAGTGTTTTAATGGAATTCCGTGGGATATTATTCAGAACAGTTCGATGATTGGTACAGCGCTTAAACAAAACTATTGTTTGAGATTAGTTGTTTGGAAAACAAATAATTACAAACAATGAGCAAGTGGTCAAATACAATAAGCAAATAGATTGTAAACGCATTAAAACCTAATATATTCGTTTTAAAATTATCTGTTTTACATACTCAAGTAATAATATGTTGTATTTCATAAAACTAATTTATTCTAGCAAAAAAAAAAAAAAAGTCGCATATCCAAATTAGATTCGTCTTTCAGCGTTTATATATTTTACGAAATCTAGGGGTATAGGTCGCTAGAAAGCAATGAAAATTTAAGTTATGACACTAATTTTGTCTAAAGCAAGGGTGAAGTTTTGAGCATTTAATCTTGTATGTTCATAAACCTCAAAATAAAAAAAAGTTTCAATAAGCGCGTATTTACACGCATCCATGAATCACTACGCTCTATTATCTGTTACTATAAATTTATTCGCGATGTTATACAGATATACGAAAATATCGGTATAGTGATTTTTAAACAGTTTATATAACAGTATATAAGACAGCACTCAACGCTCATATAATAAAGATGTAAGTAATTAAAGAGAGATTTCTAGAATAACATTCGGTTGCTAGACAATTAAACACATCCGCATTCATAAAAAATAATTTTACAAAAACCCAAACAAATTCGTCATTTTGGTTACGGTGTTGTATTTGCAATGAAATACTTATATAGGTACCTCTTACCTCGTACCTCTTATATTGAAGTTAAAACGGAATTAGTTGGTGTACGGTGTCCTTTTTTCTGGGTTATAATATACGTGAAAAATCCAACGAATCTCTCTTAGGTGTATGTATACAAGATTATATCAAAATATATTCGGGATATTTGGCGACAGCCCAAGCCGAGGTGCTTGTGCTAGTCGTCTATATAAAATCGGGTGAGCGCCTTAAGCGCTCCCCTTAGTAGTCCGGTGAAACTGTAGAGGTCTTGCCAGGCTAACAGTGTAGTCAGTTCGACATAAAAAAAAAACATCAAAATATTTAAGAAAACTCTTAAGACAACTCACTCTTACTCTTACTCTTAAATTTATTATACATTATTTCAGATGGTCTGTAAACAAATTTAGTTAATAGGTTTCATAACGTACTATAGTATTCTTCTTAGATATTTTTCTTATTTAATGTCAAAATGATGTTTCTTTTCTATAAAACTGCATAAAATGGTTCAGCTTAGTCTCATTTTTGTATTTTCTATTATGTATAATATTTCTATTATGAACTTCTTTGTAAGCTGTATTACCGTTTAAGAACTTCCTTTGGTTTTGTTGTCTGCCTCTATAAACTATTGCACATTTTATCGCGAGGGCGATGCAATGTAATAATAGTGAGGACCTCCTACAGATCACATTCCGTCGCCGTGCCACCGTCCCTTGAATATAAACTGTCCGAGACGCTCGGAATTTACAATTTGTGTGAAAACCGCTCTGTAGTGTTTCACAAGAAAGTGTTCCGTTAAGCTGCAATGTGGGCGGAACCGTCAGCGGGCTTTCCTTTATCGTAACGTTTTATTTATTTGAAAGTTACTTTTTCTCATAACATTGGAATAATATTACGAAATTTCTTTTTTTGTATATCATAAAGAAATTACGGCACTGAGTGTGTTGTTAAGCATAATGCAATATCAAAAGCAATATCGACCACATATTGGTCTACAATTTATCTGCGATATACTAAAAGAGAGTTATTATAAAGGTATCCAAACCATGCATAAGATCATTGGGCACAGTTCCTTGCCTCTTTTTTATAGATAACGGTCTATCCTAGTACGTGACACGTCTAGGTACGCCACTCTGGCCATTGTCCCACCAACTGCTTGGTGGCCCCAGTCCAAAATCAAAAATACTTTAATTCAGTTTAGGCCCGGAGAAGACGCGTATGAATGTCAAAGTTACCACCGGTTCGGGAAACAACCCAGTCATCGAGAAGAACCAGCAAGAAACTCGATCTAGTTTATCTTTTAACTAATTTTTTAAGAAATAAATTTATAGTTAGAGACATAGATAATTACATAAATTTTTAGTAGATGTACAGAAAGGAGTGTCATTTCCAGACGTCACCATCATTGTTCACATATTGATCCACTCTATAATAGCCTTTAGACAGTAAAACCTGCTTGTCACGGTATTTGAACTTAGTATCTAGCAAATCGGTAATGTGTTTCGGAATTTTGTCATAAAACCTAACACTATTATATAAAAAAGTGTTACCGGTCTTAGTGATCCTAAAACATGGAATGACCAATTTGTTATTGTTTCTTGTATTTGAATTAAGTTGGTCCAGTCGAGACATAATCGATACATGCTAACACCTGTCAAAATTCACCGACAATACATACGAGTTTACCGAAAACACATTTATGTACATAACATAATTATTCATAGGTATTTCTGTCTATTACGTTTTTTACATGTATATCGATCGCAATTGAAATTTGGAATAAAAATACTACCCGAAGAACATTGCCGAATTTGGCTATAACTAAAGTCGGGATAGAAAGTTATACTCATTTCTACAATATTTATCGTATCTTAGAATAATTTTAACTCTTCGATAATATATCAAATTGCAAAAAAACTGGCCTTAGCGTGTTTCGTAATATTAAATAAAATGGTATATAATCCTGATGAAAAGAACAGCGATAATCTGAAGCTGTCATAGCGTCTCTCTCTAACTCCCTCTCATCTGTTTATTATATGCTTGAAGCTACTAATGTATCATTATAGGCATTCACCTCTCATTTAAATACTTTTGATAATATAAAACAATTAGAAATTAGTGGTTTGGCTTAGTTTTCTTACACAACCTTTTTTTGCACGTCGTATAAAAATTATGTAACTGCCCGCATTTAAACAGCAAATACTCTATTAATTTACTTAAAACTCCGAACATACGAAGACATATCGGATTTAACGCAGCTATATCCGGTTTATCCAATCTTTATAACAACCTAGGAACCAGTACAGACGTCTTCGGTCAGTCTTTGTGCACTTTCAAAGAAAAGGCTGTATTGTGTTGTCGTGGAACTGGAATTCTAACTCGTAATCCATGTACTTCATTACTTTTAACACACATTCTTAATAACCAGGTTTCGTCTATGTCTTCGAGGGTGGAATTATATAATTAATTTTAATTTATCTTCTCAATGCCATAAAATATATGTTTAACATAGCTCAAATTTCGAATGGATATGCAAGAAAAGAAATAAAAAACAAATAGAAAACAATAACTATAATTAAAATACAATGCCACAGTTCTAAAACGAACCAAAAGGTGTAAAATAATTTGTTTTACACCTCACAAAGTAAATACAAATTTTTAAGAACATAGACAAGATTGTCCTTAAAATTTGTCGTTGCAAAATTAATAGCTATTAAAATGTTTGATACGACTAACGTGGGACGCATACAATACATATTTCTAAGAAGTATAGAGAGAAGCTATAAATAAGAGAACTTATTTATCCATCACATTATTTTCGGTACAATAAAATCGTTACTTGAACTATTATGCGTCAGCTGGCTGTTATACGCGCCCCATATTTTTCATTTCAAACACTACGAGTATTTTGATAGATAATAAAAGTTTCTAATAACATATTTTCATGACAATGTATAATATCTTAACAATATGTGTATTCTTCATGAGGCTTAGACTAATAATTTTATACATTTTAATCATATACGTATCATATACGCGGTATATATACTTTATCTTATTTATTTTTAGTTTCGGAGTTAATAATATTATTCTTAAATTCGTTTGTAATTTTTGCTAACCGACTCCACAGGACGAGATTCACAATTCGACTTTATTATTTACGTTCGTTACCTCAAACTTTGTAATTTTTTTAATTATTTGGGATAAATATTTTGTATTGGAAAAGGGATTCATTAGTCTCGGACGTAGGATTTCGGAGAAACCCCAGGTATAATCCCTTAAAATCGAACAGTAAATGTAAAGCGATTCAGATATTGGCAGCTTTGTGAGAATCCTAAATAGATCAAAGATGTTCTGGTGCGTTTTAATAGTAACATTTTTTGAAGACAATTTTATATTATTTGTTGTAAAAAAATACTACGTATTTCTGTACTAAATTTTTTCTAGAACTATTATTTCCTTAACTAGATGACTGCGCCCCTCTCTTGGGGCGGGTATACTAACAAAAAAAGAAAGGCCAAATCTTCCCTTTACGTACTACCGTATACTTAAAAAAGACGGCAACTTAACAGAACGTCATCTTTCAATAATTTTGAAGATTTCTCTATTGTCTCTTGTCTCATTTACATTTTTATATGGAGATATTTGAACCCATAATTTTCACTTTTCCATGCGATTTTTCAAAATCATTTCTTTCGTACAAAACTTTTCTTGACAATAGCAAACAAAAAAAAAGAATAACAAAATAGCTGCACTAGTTTTAAAGTTAGGCACTTACATACATTCGCCAATTTATTTATATAGATATATATTTTTTTCTCGTCTACATACATGTAATTGATTACCGTAAAGCGAATTTTATGAGAACGTTCAAAGCTGTTCCTTAAAGCTGTTTTATTTATTTAAAAAAATATCCATAGGGCCGTGTATTGACCGTCGGCTATCTAAAATAAACAAATAATCCTATTCAAAGGGTGCATTCAGACTCTAAATGGGAATTATGTCAAAGTTTACCCATTACCGGCATGTCAATGCATTTGATGTAAAAGGTGAACTTGTAACATGCAGGTCCGACATCGTAAGAGGCACTTTCCGCTTTCAATAGCTTTCAGCGATTGGTTCTTGGTGCAATTTCCTATCTTCGTAGAAGCTCTATTTACGTCATAAGTTTGCTGCAAGTTACACAAAATTGACTTCACTACCAGACGAGCAGAGTTATTGAACAGCTACTATGTGTAATGAATGTTGGAAACGATTTATTAAATAGAGAAACGTGTGTTTTTTGTGTATACAACCTGTTAATATACTAGAGATCTCTGGCGTGAAAATGTATTTACATTCCCTCAGAAGTCGTACGTGTTTTTTTCTAAAAAGGGTTGTTTACTCAACGCCGGACTTCAAGTTGACTGTCTGTCTGTGAAATTGAATATAAAGGTAGAGTGTCAAATAGACTACTTTATCGTTTTTCTATAAAAGTGATAAAACTGTAAATTCCATTTCAATGTTACCAACGTAATCGGGTCAAATGTCAAAAATAGAACATAGTCTAAATACGCATTTGTCTCCGAAATGGCTGATCCGCGTCTGACGAGTTTCTACTTGTAGATAGATTACTTTTCGGAAGAGTTTCTACTACGTATCGTTTCGTTTTTACATGCTCTTAGCCCAGAAATCTAATCTCTAATCCCTATCGATGTATAATGTCTAATCAGTTAATGATAAAATTACCATTTAAAAAAAACAGCACACAATTATTTTTTCATGGCTGCTTTTCTTCAAAGTACATGATATATATTTTTTTGAAACGTTATAAAAAATAAGTGTTAAGTGTTTTATCATGGTGACTGTTCTTTAATTATCCGTTTGATTTAAACTCGTCACTAGGTGGCACCACAAGACATCGTTTTCTGCACCTTTCAAACGATCGTTATGAAAATCGTTTCGTGTAGATAACTTATTTATTATAGCAAATAATAACAAAAGCATGGGAATCCGCGGTAAAAGTTAGGCTATATAGTAAATAAAGTAAGGTTTATCTCACGTATATGCGTTTTTATAAAACTTATGAGCGAACCTATTCTTGAACTTTTCTTCGTGGTCTCTATTGGTCATGTCATATTAGAGATGATATATATAATATTTTATCTATATTATAAAGAATGACAGAGACGAACATAGCTGAAATCGTGAGCATAGAGTCTTTACCACAGATAACATAATATATGCTTATACCGTACTAATAATATATACATATAATACAAGGCTAACGAGACGAAATCTGTACATTAAATATATTTAGGTAAAAATACCCTGGGAGGTCTGAGAATCAATGACAAAACGCATTTCTATTGGTTTTAGAATCGTTGTCCGTCTGTCTGTTGTTTGTACGCGCGTCACTCAAACACTACTTGACGGATTTTGACGAAATTTGGTATGGTTTTTACATATATCGTATAATCACTACATAGTATAAAACAAAGTCGCTTTCTCTGTCCCTATATCCCTATGTATGCTTAAATCTTTAAAACTACGCAACGGATTTTGATGCGGTTTTTTTTAATAGATAGAGTGATTAAAGAGGAAAGTTTATATGTATAATAATATCCATTAAATAGTGGATAAATACCGTTATGTTTGAGGTTTCTAATGTGATGTCGTAAATCATTACATTTTTTCCGCTTACATTGCAACAAACGCAGGCTGAACCCTACGAGATTTATCAAAATAATGTACTAGGTATTGTACACATTGAAAAGGTCTACAGAAAACTCCTGGATGGTATATGTCTATCTCTTATGGATATCCCACAATAACATTTTTTTGTCATTTACTTTTTACGACAAATAATGGCTAATTTCCGAAGCGATTGTAATATATGAATTGTTGTAAAAATAAAATAAATAGGTAAAAATGTAAAAAGTAAATAAGTAAAAATGTAGTGTATGAATTTAGATATTCCAAAGATAGCAGGAAATCTTCACGGTATAGGGAAAGGGAAATTGTTTTACTCCAAATTTTACGGGTGCCCGTGGCCCGGGCAGTAATGAATAAATCAAAACTACTGAATCGATTTTAATCATTTTTTCAGTGAATGACATAGGCTATATATTTTATACCCGTGCGAAGCCGGAGCGGGCCGCTAGTTAGTTGTACGTTTTTTTTTTTATATATATATTATAGGGGGCAAACAAACAGGTGGGTCACCTGATGATAAGTGATCACCGCCGTCCATAGACACTAGCAACACCAGGGGAGTCGCAAGTGTGTTGCCGGCCTTTTAATATATGTGGGCCTCCGGGGCGCTCTCACTGGCCGAACGAAACGCAACAGTGCAAGCACTGTTACTTCACGTCGGTTTTCTGTGAGAGGGTGGTACTACCCCGGGCGAGCCGATCCATTCATGCTAAAACCAATAATAGCTTCAGCGTAGCTCAGACCTACACAATACACGTTCAATAGTTTTGACGTAATTGTACCTCAAAAGACCTGTATTTTCTTTGTATATAAATAATATTGGTTACTAGTTAAATTATCTAGACCAATGCACCGTCTGGACCGAAATGTCGCAGTTTGTATCCACAAGAGCCAAATTTCGGTATCAAGAACAATATTGTTAGTTATATATCTCTGAGCTTAATTATCTACATAGTATATAAAAATATGTTTGTCTATAAACATATTTGGTACTACTATTGTACCTGCCTAACTTGGTGTAGAAACAAATGGAGGCGGTATGCATAAAATTTAGGTGTATGTATGTTCGTATTTTTTCTCCTTCTAAACAATTTGACCGTCTGTGGTGAAAGTTTTTTTACACTTTAAGGATCACGGTTTTCAGTTATAATCCGACCCAGCAGGTGGCACCGTCGTCAAGATTTGGATTTTTATTTTTGTTTCAACTTTTTCTTTGTGTTTCCCACATAAAAAACATTTAATTTCAAAATCGCACCACGTATATATATCTAAGCGAAATACACTACTGAACGACCCATCACGATATCTCTAACACTACATGCCCGATTGACTTCTAATTTACCATAGTTACTCCTTCTGTGATGTAGACGTAAACTTAGAACGGATTTTGAGTGACACCTAACTAAAGTACATTTTTCAGCTACCATTACACATTCACCCAAAGGCACCATCAGCCACTAACAATACGCAACCGTTGCTATAGTAACCATTAATATGGTAATCGTTGCCATGATAACGTTGTAAGATTATGCCAGTATCATTTTTCAAAGTTTATTTTGCTCATTGAATTGATGTGTTTCTATTAAAAAAACAATATTTTTAGATTCGTTTTTTCCACTTTTTAATTTGTAATCTTATACATACAATAATATAGAGGAGTATGTTATATGAAAATAACACATTTTTAAAAGTCCATACAATTTGTTTTATAAATTTTTGTCTATCTCTCTGTTTGTTTTGGCTAATCTTCAAAAGATTTGGATCGATTTTCACGGAACGTACACTAGCAGATAACTGCAGTTATGACTAGTAACATGAGCTATTTTATTTTAGACAAACTGTTACCCACGACTTCGTTCATGTGAAATTTAGTAACAAATTTTTGTTCAGTGTAAACGAGTCCATGAGGCTCGCGCTATACTGGACCGATGGACCGATTCGTAAGTTTATTATATCTACACAGCGCAGTGTAAGCGTGTTACATGAACATTGTTTTTTTTTTTGCTAAATTCCACTCGGACATAGTCATGGATAACAGCTGTATGAATATATACTTGCTTTTGCTCGTGTATTCGCTTGGGGTTATGTGGATTTGATTCATTACAAGTTTCTTATATAGTGTAAATAAGTGCTAAGGAAGTTACATTGTACTTACATACATCGTGGTTTCATAAAACCACACATTTTTTTTTAATAATAGTATTTACACAATAGTGACGGCAATGTATTTGGTGTTAACTACAGTACAATGAAAACACAACGGCAGCTATGATGGTCAACGTACTCGGATACTGTTTCGATCAACGTAGCTTCGAATAATTTCGAATGAGCTGGAGCTCTCGGTGAAGGAAATCATCGTAGCATGGTGGTGAAACTTTTTCTAAGTCCAATTGGCTACCTACCACCCTAAGTTAAAAATCTATCGCCAAGCACTTATAGTTGCATTTCGGAAGCTGCCAATCCCTCCAGGCTTAACGTGATTACCATATTTGACCGCATGTGATGTTATGGTCAAACGCTAATACCTATAAATAGTACAAAAAGTAACAAATGAGAGATTGACAATCCATTGCTATTTGCAAGTCTCGTTAAGATAAAAATTATTATTTGTGGGTGTATCACAGTATATACGTAATGGTAGAGCTACGCTGAAGCTATTACTAGTTTCAGAATGAATGGGTCGGCTCGCCCGGGGTAGTACCACCCTCTCGCAGAAAACCAACGTGAAGTAACAGTTGGTTGCACTGTTGCGTTTCGTTCGCCCAGTGACAGCGCCGGACGCCCACATATATTAAAAGGCCGGCAACGCACTTGCGACTCTCCTGGTGTTGCTAGGGTCTATGGACGGCGGTGATCACTTACCATCAGGTTACCCACCTGTTCGTTTGCCCCCTATATTATAAATAAAAATAAATAAAAAAAAATAATGGTCGCGATTCCCTCACATACAGATATCTTCTATTCCGGCCAACTGAACCAGAAACACGACACGCTTAAGCATCCCTATCTGGCGGTAGTTACACGTAATGTCCATACATACTAATATTAGTTGGGAAATATTCACCTTTTTCTTCTGCCTAACACTTTACCGACTTCGTGCCCGAGTCTAATTTCCGACTAAGCTTCTTCCACTTCACTCAATTTTCGGCATCTTTTTGTCTGAAATCATTTCATACCCCCTATCACAACATCTATTTGGATCTGTCTCGAGATCTTAGAGTCCTTTTTGGTAGTACTTACCAACTACGTGGGTAATTTAAAAATATTTCTATACAAATCAACATTCTTGGGTTATCGGTCTGATTGTTGAAAATTTACAATTGAATTCATACAACTGAAGTCAGCGTTATCTAGCTAGCGTGTCAGACATTCGGACGGGGTTCTGTATTTATTCAAGTGATTGTGTGGGCGCGTCTCATATAACAGTGACGTCGGTAGCTCTCTCTTTGTTCGCGTATCGGTCTAAATATACCCATACCTCTACTTAAAACGTGTGTTAATAATACATATCAGGCTTTAATTACAATACAACCTGTGCACACGCGTTTTTTATTATGTATTGCAATAAATTAGATGAGGTATAACAAAATGGGTGGCGAGAAAAACATTCTAATATGTATACTAGGGTGGGCCAAAATAAAAATGGCGAAAAATCTATCAAGTTTTGACTTTTTTTTTATTATATTTAAATTTTTAATATTAATAGGAGTCTATTTGCGATGTTTAAATAACACTGGAACAATAAATATTTTTAATTACATTTTTATTACTCAATAACAAACAAGTGTATTAGTAATACAAATATTTAGAAAATAAATTATAATTTAAAATATTTATTATAAGTAATAATACATTTTGAAAGATTGCTATAGAAACGACTACCTAGTCTTTTCTAGTAATTTGTTAAACAGCATGGAAACTACTGGGATTTTGAATTTGATTTGAATTTATGAAATATTGTTACTTTGAGTAAAATAATGTGCTATTGTGATCGGTATTATTATTGAATAAAAAAAATAATCATTCAATGTAATTGTTACTTGAAAATAAATTTACTGTAATTATTATTTTTCAAAATAGATGAAAATGAACAAATTTAAGATTTTATTGAACAATAAAAATTTGTACAGAAGATGTAAGGCGAAGTGTACAATATAGAATGAAGAAAACTATTTGACATCCGAAATGGAATTATATTTCTAACATTAAATTTAGACTTAAAAAATATTACGTAAGAATGAGTTTGGCTGAAGGGGACCTTCGTACAGGGGTGGTATATACGGTGCACCTTCCGGACTGCGAAATCCTAAGTGTTCAGGCAAACGAAGATGTCGTCGGTGGGGAGTTCAGAAGGAATATCGCAAATGACGGCACGGAGGAGGCGTTCCTCCTCGAGTGCGTAGATGAAAAAGGGAACTTTTCCCTCGCGGAAGTATTTTGTGAGTTGACTGTGCTCATCGGAGGAGGAGACTTTAACTGAAATACCGGCAATGGCATTGACGGCAGACGCTTAGTTGATTTTACGTGACTATAAGTCCGCTGACTGCAAGGATGGGTGAGAGGTCGCGGGTAAGACTTGATGCACCCGAGCGCCACCTACCTTCGACTGATTCAGGACGAAAAGTCCTGTTGCGCAGTCGCTATCTGACGGGTTCGCGATGCGTGGGCGTTTGACGCGGCGCGTTACGGTCTGAAAGCTGGCATTTTCGGTGGGAGCAAACTTGCCCGTGGGCACGGGAACGAAGTCAAGGTCCATATTGGATCCATCAAAGTCGTCATCGTCGGAGTCACGGTCCGAAAGCGGTTCGAGTGGATTGCCGGTAAAATACCGAGGCGGCGGTGGGAGGCCGGGAGTCGCGCGTGCGCAAGGACGTTTGAGCCTATGAAACCCTGAAATAGGGAGATGGTACCTATCACGGACGAACTCGTGAAATCGGATTAGATCCTGTATCTGTGCTACAGCCTCGGGGCTTGGAGGAGTGCGGACGGGGGTGGATATGATTAACCTCCCTGCTTGAACGGCAGGGAGGTGCATCTATTTAAAATCTAACGGGCAATCCGTGTCCGGGCCAAAAAGAGCTGTGGGCGAAGTGTAATACCTCACAGAGAACCTACGTAGCCTAGGCGGAGGTGCCTAGCACTTCGGTTTCTTCTCTCTTCTTTTCTTCTCTTCCATACGACGCTTTGCACATGGCGCAACACGAAGAAACGATGCGCTGTACGGCGCACGACATGCTGCATGACTCACGCGCGCTTCACGATGCACGACGCGCTGCACGGTGACTCGATGCACCGCACAAGATGTACTCGGCGTGCACCGAAAAGTGCAGTTTATTTAGTGCACTGTCGCTCTGAAATGAGCGTAACGATTGGCAACAATCCAATCGAGCACAGAATATCGAGCATTCCCGAACCATTATCATAAGGTAGTGGTACTTGCAAACAATACTAACTAACTAATTAACCCTAACCCTGTTGCAACCAACAACCTATTCACTGAGACAATCAGAATTCAGTAATATTTAAAACTAGTCTAGGATACAATGCCCATAATTTATCGTGTGGTCTTCATAGATGTCCTCGAACAATGCATTAATTAATGTCCCAGTGCATCTGTGTAGTAGGTAGGTATTCAATATAGTCTACTTTTCTGGCTCCACCATCTATTTCAAAGCGGTCGATTATCATACCTTTATGTTTCTTTTTTTATTTCAGTACATTTACGGAATATTTTTATTTGACACTAGGAATCACCTGCGACGTCGTCTGTGTTACATTATACAAGGAAATATAGCTTAGCATTATACACATTGCGTAAAATGTTCTTCGTCTGCAAATTCGTCGTTTTTTTTTTTTTTTTTTTTTTTCGAACTGACCTACACTGTTAGCCTGAGCTGTTACAGTTTCACCGGACTACTAAGGGGAGCGCTTAGGGCACTCACCCGATTGATTTTTAGGCGAAACATCTCAAGGGCACTCGGTGCACCTCGGCTTGAGCTGTCGCCGGATTCCCGACCTAACTAAGCTAGCTAAGCTATCTATCCATACAATACACATATATGAATTCGTGAAAAATGCATGTGTGACCATGCATGTTTCACGAGTGTATATGTGTATTTGGTATCTGACTACTGTGTTATGTGACCTATTTCAGTCCGAAAAGGGCAAAAAAACAGCCCACCACTGAGTGCCTAGGTGTGCAAGAGTGTGGGGTGATCGTGTAAGTGTAGAACATGTGTAAACCACTGTATTCGCGCGAGTAACATACTCGAGGGCTCCACACCGAGGGACTACCTAGGCTCGAGCTGTTACAAGAAAAATCGCGACGAGTGTGCGGGATCGAATCTTCACCCCCCGCTCACGGCGGCGTGAACAGAGAGAGTCGCGGGCGTGGGCGCAAACACGCGTCTTTTCAGAGGGGATCGAGCTAAAAAATAAAGTACAATGGCACGGTGCCGATTTAACTAAATAATTACGTAACAAATCCTGATGTATCCGTCTATTGTATATGAACACGCGGGTTCGAACTGATATTTTGATTTACGCGAATTTATTTATGCGCGGCGCGGGTTAATTGTTGTACCGTGGTCGCGACGGCCGGGAAAGCGGAGATAGCGTTTAAGAGCCCGAGCTCAGACGTACTATTAACTAACGCGTTAAATGCGATTATCTCTTGTACATCGTGTACCAAAAGAAGACGAGCTATCCAGTCTATACCGGAGGTCGATACTGAAGCCGCGATAGGTGGCGCAGGAGTGGACAGAGCCTTTTGAGGCTGGGGCTTGGCTTGAGGAGCCGAGGGAGCTGGCGGGGAAGGCCTTACGCGCCAGGAGAGCGCGCTCGGCGCAGGAGCGGATGATGCCGGCGCACTGGAGGTGCCCGGCAGGTCGGGGAAAGCCTTCTGGCTTTGTATGGGCGGAGGCGGAGGCCGCTTCGTCCGAGCCGGCGGGCCGTGCGCCCTGGACCGGGTCGCACGACCGCCGCGGCGGGGACGGGTCGAGCGAGGCGCACGGGGACACCCGCGATAATTCGCGGTATGACCCGTTTGCTCACAGAGGACGCAGCTCGGAGGCTCGATGGATTCGGGAGTGCGGGGGCACTCCCTAGTGGAGTGATCCCCGAGACACTTCACACACCTGGGACGCAGGTGGCAGTGTCGGGCGGAATGGCCGTACACCTGGCAGTTGTGACACTGCGAGGGTATCTGGGACTTGCGAGGAGGCTCGACGAAGACTGGGGACAGGCCGCAAACCGAGTTGAAGCTGAAAATAGCCTTGCCTTCCGAGGTGCGGTCCAGTGTGACCATCACCAAGTTGAAGGGGGCCTTCGTGCGGGGGTGGCGCATGCGCTGCACGCTCCGGACCGGGAAGTCCTGACCGTTCAGGCAATCGGAGATGTCGTATTCGGTGAGTTCAGAAGGAACTCCTCGAATGACGACACGGAGGAGACGCTCTTCCTCGAGAGCGTAAGTAAAGAAAGGGAGCTGACGCTCCCTGAAGTATCTCGTGAGCTTGCGATGCTCATCGGGGGTCGACACACGAATAGAAATGCCGGCAACAGTGTTGACGGCGGATTGGTAGACGATTTCTTTCGACTTAAGGTCGTTAGAAACATCTACCCAGCGGGCTTTGTCACGGAAGGTGACGGGAGGCGGTGGGCGTGGCTTCTTAGTCGCGACCGCGGGTTCCGCAGCCGGAGCTTGAGCCGAAATCGCGGCAGAGGGCGTGGGAGAGGCTCGGGGCACCCGAGCGCCACCTATATTGGGCTGCTTTGGGATCGGACGTCCCGCAGCAGAGTCGCTATCTGTCTGAATCGCGGCGCGTGGGCGTTTACCGCGGCGCGTGACGGTTGTGAAACCGTCATTATCAGCGGACGATGTCGCGGGCGCGGACGAAGCTCCATGTCGGAGTCATCGTCGGAGTCGCAGTCGGACGGCGCGAACGGGTCGTCGCGGAAACAACGCGGGACTCCGAACTCACTTTTATACCCGTTACGCGCGTAAGTGCGTCGGAGCCTATCGAATTCCGATACTAACAACGGATTTTGCTGACGCGCGAACATATGAAATCTAATGAGGTCCTCGAGTTGGACGGTATCATCTAGGGCCTTAGGGGCCTGAAGAGGCGGCGGGATCGCGGGGGTGGACATGACTAACCTCCCTGCCTGAGGGGCAGGGGGGTGCGCCTAATTCAAATCTAACGGACAATCCGTGTCCGGGCCAAAGGGAGACGCGACGCGAAATCTTCTCTCTTCGTATCTGCACACGGCGCGGCGCGAAGAACGACGCTCTGCACGGCACACGACGCGCTGCACGACTCTCGAAGCGCAGCACGAAGCACGACGCGTAGCACGGCGAAACGACGCACTGCACAGTGTGTACGGCTTCGCACCGAAAAGTGCGGTTTAAGTGGTACACTAAAGGAGGTGCACCGTCGCTCTGAAAAGAGCGTGTTGATTGACAATAGCCGAGTAAACACACTAAAGTGCGGCTTCGCAGCAGATGTTTTCTTTCTTCGAATTTCACAAGCTCGAGTACAATAGCACCGGCGATGACTCACTCGGCAACAATGCGGGTCGGGCAGCGACGAAATCGTTGGAATGCCAACATCTGGTGCGCAGGTAGCGCAGGTAGGCGAGCGCGGCGAGCCGGAAATGACCGGAGATAGGCGAGCGCGGCGAAACGAACGGACCGTCAGAGCTGCGAGCGAGCGCACGTGTGCACTCGACCGCTGCTCGAACGAGACTCCCAAATTCGTCGTTAAGATCGAACGATATATAAACTATTGCTCTACAGCGCCATCTAAATATAAGTTATAGGAAAATGGATACCGTTATAACTTTCTAAATAAAAAAGGTCTGTCAATTTTCATGGTGTTCGGTCAAATGGTATCGGAGTTGGGATAGATATTCCAGCACCCATTTTTATAGGGTTATATGTAGGATTTTCCAGTAATCCAAATGAAACTTTTCTATAAACTGTAAATCTTTGTTAAATCAGCTCAAACTAACATCCGCTCTTGAAAAGTCAATCTTAATATGTAATCCTCTTTTTATTAACATTGATTGACATTTTACTTTTCTTAAATATTTCAGTATTGCCATAAAACATAAATTTAAGTTAACGGAACTGATAAGTCCAAATTTTATTTTAAATAATCCAACTTCCATATATATGTAAAGTGTTCGACATTGTAATTGGTCAATTTTTTAAATATATTTTTATATAATTATATCCGATGAGCATTTTTTTAACCTTTTATTCGTATTGACGTTGCACAGTCATCAAAAGAAGTATCCAGTTTCTAACGTCGCCACTTTATTTACGCTAAATTAGAACTAAACAATGCGTAAAAATATCACGAATCCAGTCATTTTACATTGCTCGCTTTCCAGACCCCTTCATGTGCCTACTGAATGTACTTTTCATCTCATAACTTATTCCATACATTACATAATATACTTGTAAATCGCTTCAGTGGCTACGATTTATGACCACAACAATGGAAAAGATAAACAAAGAGACATTACTTTTTATGATATATTATGTGTTTATTTAATTATGATAAATGTACTGCAGTGAAACGTAATGAATTGTCTCTAATCCTGATTGGGAGACATAATATATTGGTCGTATTACTCTGAACTAACTACATTAAATTGGAATACTTTTGGATTTATATGACTTACCCATAAGCCACATATTTTAATATCAACTTTATCTTTTTAGTAAAAAAGTTGTTTTTTTTTTGCTTTCAAAGTATTCCGCTTCCCTTTCAACTTACCCCGTGAGACTTCTGCCTTTTCCGGAATTTGTTTAACTTTTAACCTAGCCTAACTTAACCTTTGTAACTGTAAAAACCAAGAGAACGACTTCGAAGAGTCTGTCGGTTTCTCGTATGAAAGTTTCACAGTTGAGGCATCGATAAACTTCCCATCAAATAGCAAAAATGTTTAAACGTTTAGATACATAATTGTATTGATTTTATTAACGCACCATTTTTGTAAAAAAGAAAGATTTTTCATTCAAAGCAATAATTTCAGATATGTGTATATTGGTGGAGAGAGATCTCGATTTTTGATTTATATTCTTCAACGATTATTTGCGGAGGGAAGTATAGTTTTTTTTTTAATGTTAATGATAATCTTGATGTTTTTTTTTTTGTTCAGGTGTGTTACGGTAATCCGGTGTCACACGCATGCGTGGCGCAACAGTTTGGTGGGGTGTACGATGCGCCGCGACGTCGCTCCCGACGCTGCCCGCCTCCTTGCTTACAGGCGCCTGGCATTCGCGCTCTGAGCGTCCACCCATTTGGATGTTCCCCGGGTTCTCACAAAGTTCTCCCAGTGTCAACTTCCGCGCGAATCCTGTTCTAATATTGACGTAAGTATTAACTTCGTTTTATTCATACGATACGCGCTCAATTTGTACGTCTCGGAATTGGAGAATATTTTTAAATTTTATTATATCTATTATTATTCGACTTAAAAAGTTTTGTTGTAATGTTTCACGGTTTATTTTTCTGTTTTTTTTTTAACTGTAAAAATTATGAAATTAATTTTATAACAATGTCTGTTTTTAATACATCGTTTCTTTGTTTTTTTTTTATGTTTGCGACGGACAAAACTGATAAATTTGTATGTGAAATTATGGTTATAATTTGTATGTGAAATTATGGTTATAAATCATAACATAGGTATAACTCTTTTTTTGTATTAAATATTTATGATAACATAAAAAAATATATGATCTAGATATATTTGTAAAACAATCGAAATCAATTGCAAATAATATAATAATAAAGTAAAATTAATAATAAAGAAATAGAATAACGATTAAAACAAAACTTTACACTGGAAATAGAGTGATATTTCAGTACCGTTATAATGAATTTATTTTTCATTAGAGATACGTCGCAAGTTTTAAATATTATATACTATATGACTTAAAAATGTATTGATAGCAAAGTTAACGTCTAAATTGAACAGATTATATAAAAACATAGCACTAATTGTTAAAACAGATACAGCACTTTATATCTGTGTGTTGGATTAATTTTTATATTATCTGTCGGAATACAAAAAGGTTTATTATTAGCGAATTTATATATATATATATTTGAGATGTATAAACTCTGATATCGTTCGCCATGAAACTCGTTACACCTGAATGTTTTTTTCGCGAGAAACGTTTGAATCCTATCCGTTCTACTACATCTCGCCGCAGGATAACGCTACACTATATCAATTCCTATGCTGATTAACCGATCACTATAAAAATCGAACAATGTACATATTTGTAAACGGAGAGTATTTTCGACTTATTTATTTAATTTAACTCTTTGAAAGAATAACACGTAATTGCAGTAGATATAAGACGCGTACGGAGCCGCGGGCGTGCCTGCTTGGTTGTACATATGTGTTAATAGAAAATCCCTTTCTCCTCTCGATTATAAAAAAATAAGGATTTATATTGATTTAACCTTTTCAGTTTATAATAAAAATTCTTTTCATAATTTATTCAGAATAAAATTTTGTATTCATATCGTAGGTTGTTTGTGGTGTTACTATCCCAAGGGTATAAATTAAAATTGCATAAATAACAACGTATGTATTTATTGGAAAACAGAATTACTATTTGTAGAGACACGACATGGGAGTGTACAAAGAATATACTAGAAACGTATAATTTCCATGATATAATTTATTGATGCTTATTTGGAAATGTTCTAACACCCTTGGATGTTGTATATTTTTTGTTAAAAATTAGAAGGAACAAAAAAAAAAGCAGTATTCGACAGGAACGCTCGTTGCGATATTACATCATTAGTTTTCATACATTTTAATTATAATGTACTAACAGGCATGTCCATTAAATAAGTGAGCGGAAGATGAGAGAGGTTTTCAGTAAAGTTTCAACGAATGTCTTTTAGATGAAGGGAGTAATTAAAAATCCCACGATATCATTTTAATTTTTACAAAAAATCAATGATATTAAATCTAAGCGAAAAGAACTTGGTATCTTATAGAAAAGTAATGATCTATGTAAAAATGGTGAATTAAACACTGTCTTAACCAAAATGCCATCGACAATGTTAAAGTCGCTTAATAAGCGGTAGCTGATATATGAAATATGTAAACGCAACATTTTATATTTCTCAGAATGTCGTAAAGACATTTCTATAATCATTTTGATAATTCACGATAATATAAAAAAGTGTGTGTGTACTTATGTACACGCGTTAGAAGTTATACTTCTTTGGCGTAACAAGATAAAAATCTTTCCAAAAATTTTATCTTTCGCTTTATTCTACGTTTGTAGAAAAAACGACACTAACAATAGAAAAAAGGTATTTAATACATACATATGTTTTTTTGAATAAAATGTTGACTATAACTAACTTCAGGGTGTCGGTTTTTCGTGACGGTGTGCGCGCGCTTCGAAAAAATTTACTCTCATCATTTTTCCGTAACGCGCCAAAAGAAGTACAACTTCAATATAAAAGTACAAATTATCGTGTTCAGTAAACAATATATTATTGCATAAATCTCATGTACCGGGGAAGATAATCAAAATTTAAGAAATGTTACTAAAGCAGAGAAAAATGTGACTAATAAAACATAATTTGTAATTACAGAAAGATCCGTAATTTACTCCGTATCCGTATCCGTAAGACAAAAGTTATAGTACAGATCCTATGTACCCACCCACCTAATAATTATTTTGTGATCCATATATTAATAATGAGATGTGAGATTTTCATTCTCATAATTTATTCAACCCACCTGGTATTTGAACATCGTTCGTACAATATATACAATCGTTATCGACCTATAAATAATATAATATTGATTATTTTATAACATTATTTACCTTAACGTCCATAAGTCATAATCTAAGTGACCTCGTGAACAATACTACACAATAGAGAGTCCGGACGGCGAAATTCACTTTGGGTGGAAATAGTCGAAAATAAGCGAGTAACTTATTGCCGTGACGACAAATTGCTTTTAAAAGGATAAACGTGACATTCTCAGAATTATCGAATAAAATAATCAATTTAATATTGTTATGCTTATACAATAAATATTCTTGTTAAAGTTTAGTTATTGTTGTAGAATCTAAAATAAAAATGTCGTGATTTTATTCAAATGAAATATAAAAATAATATTAATACCATATTATTAAACTTTGATATAAAAAGTAGTTAGAAGAAAATATGTATTTTATATAATTTGACAAGTTTTTAACTTAAGATCGACATCAGGCGAACAATCGAAAATATAGTTTTTAATTAGGCATGGAATCTTCGCATATTTATTTCCCTACGATCTTTTGGGCCTTACAAGACTTAAAACTTGAGTCAACCATCAAATCTTTTGATCGTGTTATATTACAAGGAATACAGTTATAAATCGAATAGTAATAAACTGATTTAGAAATTATTGAGACTTTTTTACTTGAGTCAATTTATAAATCGTCATACAAATAATCCTTATGTCAATATTCATATGTGATGAATTAACGCCAAGCGAAGTGATTCGTATGAAATCGCGCCGACGTTTCTTTCTCTCGAAATCTTGTTCATTGAAAATATACTTATGTGAAAAAAAAAACAAAATAAAAAAACTAGACATAGAACATCCCTGCGATTTCTATTTGAAATGAAAAATAATTTGTCACAAATAAATTTGTATGACTGCTATTTTTTGTATAGTGTAAATGAATTTGTGCCATAAATAGCCGCTCCGCAGAAATAAAAATTACTTTTATGTATTAGACTAGAACCGGAGTACCAAAAAAGGTCCCTCGGTTAAAAATCTCGTATGTGTCTCCTTTTTCAAATATAGCACATACTCACTTAACGAAATAACAGTGATAAAGAATAATTTCACTGTTGTGCAATCATATTAAAATTACTATAATATCTACATCGAAATAAATTAATTTTAACGCTTTCTTGTCTATTTGTACGGTACACAATCATTTTTATTTTTTTCTCTTTATTTTTGTAGAGGGTTTGTTCAAAAAGAATATGCCACCCTCATCCATACAACCAACAACAATTTAAAACAAACATATTACAAACGAAAAGAATAGCAGTAAAGAAATTACAAAAAAAAAAACAGAAATTACTTTCTTGCCCTTATAGCGACGTCTACCAAATTATAAATTAATTTGGCTTCTTCCGAATTTATAATCGGTCTTAAACTTGTACAAATAAATAGTAATGACTAGGGAGTTGCGATAGCCCACTCAACACTTCACATTATTTGCAGTTCAATAAAATTGTTCGTTCACAAAATTTCTGTATCAGTTATCAATCCTATCGTTTTATATATTCTCTATAAATTTATCGTTTTTCATCGTATTTTAAATATCGATATCCAATGGGGTGGTAAATAATATTCTACCACCATACTACCAATGTTTTCTTTCAGTGAATGTTCTAGTCTATTGTAGGATTCGAACTCGTACCGACGTAGTACAATTGTAAAGCTGTGATCATTTTAAAAGTTGCTATCAGCATATATCTTCGTGTGCGCTTAGTTCTTATAAACTGCACTACAGATTTTGATACGGTTTTCATTAATATTTAGGTAATTTATTCATGAAGGTTATTGTGTAATCCGTGCATATTATGTGTATAGGAAGTAGAGTGAAGTTAATGTATTTATTATATACATCACTAACGCTGACTAATTCTTATAAGATATAACAAAACAATACACTACGAAATGCTATATCTTAAAATAGTCAAATAGAGTCCGTGATTTTATATCCTCTATGGGTAACTCATTGTAACTAAGTATAGTATATTTCAATCACTTTTGTAGTCCAGTGTACCTGTGAAGGCCCGTCCGTTAGAAAATGAAAAACAATTAATTTCCTAAAGAATATCACAGACACTTACGCCAGCACATTGTATGCATGCGAAACCGGGACTAATTGGTGGTACAACTATAAAAGAAGAGGTTCAAAATGGAAAGCTCTTAAACTTTTATTTGGCCCAGGCGTGACTAGGCCCTGTTAATTACAGGCGCTTTAATAAGCATTGCAGTTGATTGAAGCGTAGGCGACGGAATGCCAAACGGTGCATTAAGACAGAGCATCTGTTTACAAAACAATTAGTTAGTTCAATTGGAATGCATATTAAATGCGCACAATAAAATTATTCATGTGTAAAATGTGTTCATTGGATTGGTATAAATTACTAAGATATTTTCAAAATAATGGTGGGTCGGTCGTAAACGTTTTCGGACTTCATGTCGATTAGGAAAACATGTGTAAATAATTGTGCTCATAAACCATATAAAAGAAACATATATTTATGTAAAATGAGTGTGGACATTACTTCACACATCCGCTTGTTTAATTAATGGAAGCAATTTGAAATTTGTAAGATTGTTATCTAAATGTTACAATTAAGATATTAAAAACACTCCACTGTTAATCTAAATTAATCATAAGGTAGCTAATAATAAACATTTTCTTTTTATATAATGAGGGCCAACGAACAGGTGGGTCACCTGATGGTAAGTGATCAGCGCCGTCAATAGACACTAGCAACACCAGGGGAGTCGCAAGTGCGTTGCCGGCCTTTTAAATATGTGGGCCTCCGGCGCTCTCACTGACCGAACGAAACGCAATAGTGCAAGCACTGTTACTTCACGTCGGCTTTCTGTGTGAGGGTGGTACTACCCCGGGCGAGCCGACCCATTTATGCTGAAACAAGTAATAGCTTCAGCGTAGCTCTACCACCTACAAGAATATTATATTTTTAAATGACTGAATATACATAAAATATAATAATTCTTAAGGATTTTGAAGTACCTACACAAACGAATTTCATTTTTTTTATTTGAATAGGTTGAAATATCTAAATAATCGTTCATACAAAAAGAAGACCCTGTAAAGTAATTGTATGGGAATTCATATAAATGTTTCATCGTAACTTTTTATACTAGCGCTATTATAACCTTTACTATATTTACCGGAATATAGGAGACTGCCGGTCGTCCATTAATGATTATGATAATTCGATATTGAGCTACCGTGCTACGCCCGTAACTAATTACCGTGAGAGTTTATTACTACTTTTTTTTTTTATATTCTTGACGTGAAAACTTCTTTAGCAACGTTGAGTGATTGTTTAGATGGGGGAAAATTTATGGGTTCGCGTCACCTATGACCTCGACATGCTATGACATGCTACGCTTGAATAGCGACGCGTAGTATAGTGGCTCGTGTACATGTAATATTGATATTTTGTATAGACCTTGCATAGCCCATCATATGTTAAATTAATTAATACACTGTTTATAATTATTGCTCGGAGTGCCAATAGATATGAAAACAAGACTTATTAATACTTTACAAATTGAAATCAAATTTAATAAATTCAAACTATAATTGATTTGAAAATTTAAAAAGAATACAGTCAGTCCATTGTTTTGAGTTTTCACTTCTGTCAGCAAAACAGTTGAGTATATTTTCCTTCTCTGTTTGTTACCCAATTTTTTTTATTTTTTTGTGTACTACATATTGACTTTATTTCTTTCACTGATGACAATGAAAGTTGGTAAACTTAAGTGTGTTTATCCATAGAGAGTTTTTTATTCTGTCTATTTTACCACAATGAGGAATAATTTTGGTACTTTATAGGTTTTAGCGGCTGACCACAATATCACCTGATGTCTCATGAATATATGGGTTAACATGATAACCACGGTAATTCCAAACGTTAACTGCTTTTCAAAAGCAGTTAAAAGCAGTTGTCAAAGTATATCTATATGTGCTTGACAATAGATTTTCAGCTTAAATGTGGTAAATAACTCGGTTGCATTTAGAAAAATATCAACTATCAACATTGCCATTGGTGGTAGAACGTATTTTATTTATATTAAATTTTACATTGTAATTTAACACGGACGAAGTCACCAGCGGTTACAAGTTATAGTTTAAAACTAAGGAACAATTGAAACTAGAAAATTCAATACAGAAAAAATATGCTCCTCTCAATAAAATAAAGTCAAAGATTGCTCAGTAGTATTGGCTGTGGATATCGTATCGATAGACGCTGATTCGAATCCCAGTAATGAGCCATCATTTTTCGGTAAAGTAAAACGACGTGACAAAGGCAATTGTTGTATGGTTTTCTAATGTCTGGCTAACTACCTTGGTTCAGTGGAAAATTTATCTGCACCTGTAGATACACCTACACCAAATGCACTCGAGAGCCAATTCTTTCTAGATATAACATGTTCCTATCCTAGGTTCACGTCGTATTTTAAAATCAGGTGACCTAAAACCTGCAAATCTATATATATAAAACAAAGTCAGGTTTGTTCGAACACTTATAACTCGAGAACGACTGTACCGATTTTTCATTATCGTTGATTATTTAGATTTGTCTGCACTCCGAATAGCAGAATATATATTAAGAACATTGGAAAATTGACGAAAAATAAAAGAAAAAACATTTATCCCATACAAAATGTTCAGGCGCTTCGTAACTGTTAAGCATTTAATGTTCATGCCGTCGATACGGTAAATTCTCCTATCAAACTAAAGAACGTATTTAAATAAAAGTTTCGAATCGACAAGATATATTCAAAATATTCGGATAATGACGTATTTTCTATTTTAAGAATGTATAATAATGTCAGTAATTAAAAAGTACTGATATATATATATTCTTACAATCAAGGCCTATTTTTTTACAATCAAAGAGGTTAATAGTTAAGCGACAACATGTGGGATTATTAGCCATCTAAAAAATCATTGAAAGGTTACCAACTGATTTGTTTGTTTTGTGCGAGTGTTATCAAGAAAAATTATTGTGCAAGTATAATTATTAACAATACTAAGACCAAGACAATTTAATATTTGTCAACGAAGCCGTAATGCAATTGCTTCTTCTGGAATAGAACGGCTCATTCAGCATTAATATTTCAGTTGAACCTTCAAACTAATAAAAAACGGTCATGTAACGCTTTGCAATGGCCAAAGTTTTAGTTACATCCAAAATCATCATCTGGGACAAATGCACAACGGCGCATAAATTACATGGACTATGTTCGTGTTGTATATGTTTAATAAATGTATTTTTGGATTATAAATGCAAAATTGTTATTGATTTTTTTTAAAGCTTGTTAATTAAAAATTGTCACGTAATTGACATGCAAATAATATAATAATAATAGGTCAATAGTCAATTGTACAGTTATGTATATACTTAACAACATACAGACAAAGACAATAAAATAAATATCCTTTATTATGGTTTCATCTATTTCATTATTAGTAACTTTAACCGCTATAAAAAAATAAAAACAATACATGTATAGACAGAACTACCGGCTTATTTAGATATATACAGGTACAATAAAAGCTTAGAAAAATAAAATACATTCAAGTGGGTAACACTTTTCGTTACCTATATGATACGAATTTAAGAAGCTACGTATATACAGCTAACAAATGACTTAGTATTACAATAAATACTGGTGTACATTATATTATATATATTTCTAGTAATATGAGTATATACGAGTATATAAGTATAAGTATATAATATGTAGAATATTCAAATGATATACGACATTCGATACTCGCAACCCTCCGAATTCCTCGAATTTCAAATGGCTTGGAGAGGGCACCTTTTATTGTCTTTCGAAATAAATTAGACTTCTCGAATGGTTTATGGCGAATATAAACACGACCTGTCGACTCTCCCACCATTTCGATACTCACGAATAGTTCAGGATTAGATACTTCAATAGTCCTCCTTACCTTTTCGTTTATTTACCGTAATTATAATATGCTAATCACTTTTGAGAATGTGTGACTTGTAGTAAAAGTTTCTTTGTTTGTCTCGAATTGTTTACAAATAGTGATTTTATATATTACTAGCTGAGCCGGCGAACTCCGTACCGCCTAACAATTAATGAATGTCGTGTTAATCTTAAGCAAAACTTGATTTAGGATTTTATTAACGCTATAAAACGATTACTAAAAGTTTACCCGCATTAAATAGTTTATAACAATCTGGTGTAGATTCTGATACGGATTTTACTATCGTCTAGAGATTTTTTTCGAAAAGTTTACATTTATATCATAGTATATGTATCATATTAATATACAGTGGAGAAAAGTCGATGCATGAATTCGTATGAAAGAGTTTCCTGGCGCTTACCTACATTAATAACGCTAACTAAACATTGCGAGATACATAGAAAGAATGTGCGGACATGTACACTTTAAAATATTTACAAACATGTTCGGGACGGTATATAAGTATCTCCTTGGGATATCCGACAACAATTATTTTTATATTTTACATAATACTAGCAGGCCCAGCGAATGATATCCCGTACTGATAATAAAAATAAATCCAAAATCAGACCACAGCGGCAGTCCAATTGTGAATCTAAACTGTACTTTAGTCCACCTGAACACATAACATAAAAAACTTCATCAAAAACTGTCCAACCATTTAAGAGGAGTTACGTCACACACACCTATAAAAGAATTATATATGTAACGATAAAAATTAATGGGTTATTTACGACGCTCTTTCGACTAATTTAATTTTATTCCTTATCCAATTAAATCTATTAGTTATGTTAGGAATCTAATGTACATCTAAATTAATAATAGAATATAAGATATCCACAAATTTATAATTACACGTAACAAAAAAAAAAGTTGTTTGTGTGAAAAAAATTTGCCGAACTGCATGAAATATAATAAAATCAAACTCAAAAATACTTCATTCAATTTATGCTCTAAGAAGGCGCTTATGAACGTCACAACTACCATCGGTTCGGAAAACAACGCAGTCATCGAGAAAAAATGGCAAGATACTCGATCGGATTTATCTTTTTAACATGCATACATTTGAAATACATTAACGTGACAATCGTTTCTGATGGTTGCACAGAAATTGGTGTCAATTCCAGATATAAGCATCGTTCATTTATTGATTCACCCTATAATAGACTTTTGACACCAAAACCAGCTTGACGTGGAGCTTAAATTTACAATGCGGCGAATTCGTAATATGCTTTGGTACTTTGTTTTAAAACCTAATACATTTGTAGGTGGTAGAGCTACGCTGAAGCTATTACTGGTTTCAGCATGAATGGGTCGGCTCGCGCGGGGTAGTACCACCCTCTCACAGAAAGCCGACGTGAAGTAACAGTGCTTGCACTGTTCGTTTCGTTCGGCCAGTGAGAGCGCCGGAGGCCTACATATATTAAAAGGCCGGCAACGCACTTGCGACTCCCCTGGTGTTGCTAGTGTCTATGGACGGCGGTGATCACTTACAATCAGGGGACCCACCTGTTCGTTTTCCCCCTATAATATAAAGAAAAAATCTAAAAAACTGTTACGGGTCTTATGGAGTCTGAAACATGAAATAACTAGTTTATCACAGTTTGTAGTACTTAAATCATGCCTGTCTTTTGTGAAATACAGCGTATCAAAGATTTTGCGGACATACATTAGATTATCGTATATGTATGGGAAGGGCAGAGTTTAAAATATCGAATTCTTGAAACTTAGTCTTTAATGATTCGCATGGTCTCATACATAAATATTAAAGTGACAAAAAATAGAACTAAATTATTTAGACATTCATGACGGCTTTTTAGTACAATACATCCACGCGAAGCCGATGCGGGTTGCTAGTATAAAATATAATAGAAGTTTGAAACACGTTACCACTCTTCTGTATAGTCGGTTAACAAGCTGATAAACTATATTATATGAACTTACAGACACCTAAAAAAATTCAATATATACTGTGAACAATACTTCCATTAATACAACTTAACAATACCAATAATTCCTCAGCCTTGGTGTATATATCGCATTTATTTTATTTAGCACGCATATAATGTGAAAAATCATGGAAAACGACAACTGAACGGCTCACGGTAGGTATGTAATTAATTCACAAACCCATTCCAGGACCGGCCATTTTCCCGAGCAATATAAATAAATTACTTATACATATTATTCTAACTTTGTAATGTTTGTATATAATACACATACATATATACTTTTACAGCAATATTCTTTTTTATATTATTTTCTTGGTACCAACAATATACTTAATTCTCCTTTTCCCTCAAAAATAATGATTGTACGATAGATAGAATTGTTATATATTTCAAACATTGAGATAGTTGTTATTTTTACTTATTATATAAAAAGGCAACAACTCTCCGTGTGTTTCATGTTCGTTAGTGTGCTTTTAACTCGATAACGACAGACCGAATGACGTAACACATTTTTAAAAATTATAACTTAATTTCCAGAATCAGTTACTAAGCGTTCGGTGCGGAATTTCTTTAAACACTCGTATCTCTCAAGTTCCTCGGATCCGGAAACCGATGGTGGTTAATTTATTTAATTCAATTACTCGGAGGAGCAAGTCCGGACAGCGGCGACATCTGTCGGGAAATTAAAAAGTTCTAGTAAAGTACGCGGGAAACGCGATTGTCGAGTCGGCGAATCGTCGTTGATAGCTAGATTGCTTTCCCGATTTTGTTTATTTAGAGTCGCAAACTACATTTAATACTATTTTTTTTTGTTGTAAAACTCCCCTTCGGTTCATGAGCTCTGCCTGTTTGCCTTAAGCTTCGTATTTTACCAACAGGAAATCTAATTTAAGCTATGTCCGACTGCTTAAATGATATTTACAGACTTCGTTTACCACAATATCGACTTTTTTTTTTCTTATTGGGGCACGACGTAGTACACTATCCCTGAACTATTATACCTGAAAGTAACGAACTGTGCTATTTAAACACAAATGCAGCGATCGAAAAATTTACAATTCATCACCAGTCGCCACACTATGGTAAGTTTATTATCTGTATGATGGTAGCAATCGATTTGGTAACAGAACCCTAACACCCCACTTGATTACCGGATTATACATAGGGTGGTACCAAAATAATACGGCACTCTGTCTCATATTTAAACATTTCATGGTATTGTTACATACAGACATTTACGTAAACATTATTCATAGACGTCTGCGCACATGAATGCAGAGTTAAATAAATATAAAATATGTTAGCATCACATACTGCAGTGTAGTGCAAGGTTAATATATGTAGAAAATAATAAATGACTCTTCAAGCAGTTGCGACAATCGCATTCAAGGTGACACGACGCGACGTCGCGTTTGCTTCGTACTTTTAGGTAATTTGTCCAGTTCGAAGCAATACTATCAAAATTTTATAGTATATGAATAAATACTACATATTTATTTAAAGTAATTTATTCGACTTATGCATCTTGACACGTGTGCTTTTACATACTTTTTTTTTTCCAACTCTCTACGTTGTCTTGTTAAGGTCGCCACAGTTTCACCGGACTACACGCGTTTGACATATAAATACGAGGTCTTCATAGTTTATGCATTTATATATTTGTATAGGACACTCGTATATATTTGCACTTATTGGTATAACTTTTCACCTGGTATTTTGCCAAAATCACGAACTGAAATTTAACTTTTAAAGGATCAACCATTACAACTGCTTACGACGGCAATAAAAAAAAAATACGGAGCAAGTGTGAGGTCATCACTGTTAATGTTAACAAGAGTGACATCATTATTCATAAAGGAGAACCCCATATAAATTATCGTTCATTTGTTGAAGTATACCGGAGTACCGCGTAGATGTGGATGGTCTAACAATCAGAGCGAGAATACTTCATGTTCCTTTTTTTTTTCGAACTGTCCACTCGCTGTTGGCTTGACAGGCCTTCAAAACTTCACCGTGCATTGGGGCCAGCGCTTAGCCCGTTCAGCCGATAAGCTTCTCACTCCTGGGTAGGTAATGAATACTTTTATTTTTTAGTTACTTTGATTGTTTTGAATTCGTTTAAGAAAACTTCAACGAATCGAAATATCGTTTTTTCCATATGATATCTATTACTGCTACTTCGGAGCTGTGTTGTCTATAAAGTTTCGAGAAATTGTCATATATAATAAATCCATTAGATTACCTGGGAATGGAATGCAACCGCAGTTCTAATTATTTATTAGTATTTAATTTTAGAATACAGTTATTCATAATTACATATCGTACTGCCTCAGTTTATTATTTTTATATGATTTTTGGTAAAATGAATCAAGATCTTGGGCAAATATATAAAGGGAAATTATAGAATGGTAGATAAGAATGTCCAATTAACCTTCCAATAATTTTAATCCTAACTGATATATAAATACAAGTGTGAGCTTATTTGTTACGATGTGACGCCTTAACTACACAACCGATTATCATAAGATTTTGCATACACATTGTCAAAATATTATTATTACCAAGTGATAAGTCAACATTAACTCAAGCGAAGGCTGGAACGAAAGCTAGTAATAAATAAGTTTGTGAGCGTGGATGGACGTTTATTACTCTTAGATACAAAAAGTGTCGAATGGAGTTTCACGAAACTCTACAGTAATATAACTCATGTATCAGAATAACATGTGGCTCATACAATAAGATACAAATGCAAACAAAATTAACGACGGCCGTTAGTTATTTATAATAATTAAAGTATGAGGACGACAGATATTAAAAAAATAAGAAGCAAACTATTGTAATATCCATAATAAACAAGCGTGAGAAAATTTGGTAGTAACAAAAGGCGTTCATCTGCCGATTTAATATCTCTGTAGTTAATAAGACATATAATATAATAGTATGGTTTCTAAATTCAAAAACTTTAAGCCTTAACCCTTAGTAGTCTGATTTACGAAAGTGATTTATTTTTAATATTACTGTGTTTGCTTGAGGGTCTAGATGAAGGGAAAAAAGAGCTAAAAAAATCACAATATTTTTTTTAATTTCGTTGGAAAGAATATTATGCAACAGTAAAATACGTACAGCCAACCTATAAAAAAAACTAATAGTAATGTGAACATTCGGTTTAAAAGATTGGAATCAAAATTGAAACTCTAGTTTATTAAGGGTTAAGACGTAAAATTAATATATGTGTTATGTGTCTATACATGTATGATTCAATTTGTTTAAAATCGTTCATAAAATATGTGCGGGGACACTTTTATTTTTAAAGTTAAGGAGACGTTAAATTTAATATTTACAGCTCGAGTTACAGTGCAAAATAAATTTTCTATAACTATCTTCTACACAAACTTTTAACGAGCAATGTCAAACCGGTGAGCGTACTTTTGCAAAGTAGTTAATTTCAAACAAAATCTAGAGGATAATATTTGCACTAACTTTGATTAATACATTTTAACTAGCAGTGACGTATATTGTAATGACATAACTTATTGTCACACACAAACACAGTATTTACTCATACTAAATTGTCGTTCTATGGTTTATTTGTGAAAATGTTATAACAAGGCAAGTAGTTTCTGTTGAGTGTTATTGTAATTCGTCAATAGCTTATACAAAATGTCCTGCTAAACTGCTATCGTTTATCGATCCTTTTTTATTTATATTTTATAGGCAAACGTTATCACCACAATCTCATCTCATATTAAATGATGATGTGGTCTAAGATGGTAAGTCACGCTTAACCTAGAGGGAGGCTGACTCTTAAGTGCAGCTGCCGGAACATACCAAACAGATGCTTGGCGACAGATTTTCAAACTTGAGGGTGGTAGCTAGCGGACTTAGAAAAAGCCCTACCACCATGCTATGGTTTCATCACGATGTTTTCCTTTACTGAAAGGTCCGACTCAGTTGCTTGGATTCGAGCGGTCGATGTATGTGTCCATAATTAATCTTTATTCTCTGCTATGGATATCCAATTTAAGTTCTTCACGTAGTCTGTTGAAGAAAGATCTGTATCTCGAATCCAGATAAAATTCCGCATAAACGCATGTTTAGAGTATATTATCATATCTCAAATCAACTTAGCATGGGGTAGTCCGTATAGAAGCTCACAGAAGATAACAGTCTTTCTTTCTTGACAAAATTACTGGTAATAATCATGGGTTAAGAGATAATTGTTCCAGCATCAGCCATGTTTTTAATCACCTCTGCTAATTCAGATTCTTTGACCCAAGGAATTTATCAAGGCCTTTGCTTAAATTAGACTAGTATTCCCAGTCTCTTTTCGGTGTTTCACAAGTTCCATTCTTTCATCTTTCTTGTCAGTCACATAGATATCTCCAAATAGGTCTGGTGGTGATGAATTCTCTTTATTTTTTTTTATTTTTTTTTTATGTTATAGGGGGCAACCGAACAGGTGGGTCACCTGATGGTAAGTGATCACCGCCGTCCATAGACACTAGCAACACCAGGGGAGTCGCAAGTGCGTTGCCGGCCTTTTAAATAAGTGGGCCTCCGGCGCTTTCACTGACCGAACGAAACGCAACAGTGCGAGCACTGTTACTTCACGTCGATTTTCTGTGAGAGGGTGGTACTACCCCGCGCGTCGGGCGAGCCGACCCATTCATGCTGAAACCAGTAATAGCTTCAGCGTAGCTCTACCACTACCTTTATAAAAAATAATACTTATAAAAGTTGTCCAGGTCATCTTTAATTTGTTCCTTTCCATACTTCGTCTCATTGCTATACAGACATTTCAGGTAGCCTACTTCCTCACGTCTCCCAAATATACTGTACTTCTTAGGTGAACTTTCTCCTTAATCTGGTTGATGATCTTTATTTTGGTTTTTCTTTGGCCATAACCAGTGTCTTCACATTATTCATATTCTGGTGACTACAAAGATAGCAAACAGTACATGATCTATTTGAGGAATTTCACTGTCACTTAGCTTTCAATCATAACATGACATAAAACTCTGAGTGAAAGTAACGATATGGTGAAACTATAGAATAGGTGGTAAAGATTTTTGAATGCCAACCTGGTTTGTTCAAATTGTCAATTTGTGACCAAATATACACTGTGTGTATAGCGTATTACCATATTAGACTACATCATCACTTAAAATCAAGCAAGATTGTGGTAAAACGTAATGTCTATAAAAATGACGTCACGTATCAAAAACACTTTGTTGATAGTTTTTTTTTTATGAAATGACTATACGCTGTTGGCCTTATCGGTCTTCCTAGCTTGACTGGACTAAGTGATAATAATAGTGGTGATGATAATAGTAACTTGATAGTAAAAGAAGTTCATTCCAATGGTGCAACCATCAGTGATGTTTGCAACTAACGCTGAGTAGACGTACACTTGACTACTAATTTACAATTCTAACCCCTTTGACAATTCAGCTTAAATTCATCCTCTTGGCTAATAGAAAGTCTTTACTACAAAGACGAGCGAATGATTTTTTTCTGTCTTGGACTTTTATCTCCAATGTCCTTTGATCTTATTATCTGCCCGGTGTAGACAACTGTTCATTTTACCTTTAACGCTTTTATCTTAGGTACTTGACTACCGTTGCCGGTCCACGTCGATCAGTGCTTTAGCGAATACCTACTTCTATAATTTAATTGTATTACAGTATTTGTTTCACCAAAAAACGTTCAGACGAGGCTCCACCTGGCTCGCGTTTGTACCTGTGAAGATTATATGACATCAAAGAGCAAAGTTTCCTTCGGTATCACAATTAATACCCCAACTTTGTAATAGATAGTTTGAAATATGACAAAGCGAGATACCGTATAGAAAACTTATATTGACAATCTTCTACTACGGGAAGAATACACGAAAAGCCTTATTAACAGTAAGCATTCGTTTAAACATTATATACAATATGGAAGTATATTATGGCACCAAGGGTTTAATACTTTTTAGGCTTACTACACTTTATGACTAGGAGCCCACAATTGAAAGGTTGAAAAATTATATTTTATTCTCAAGAGTTCACAGAGATTCCATGCTATATTTTTATTTTAAATCAGTGTAAGGAACAGTTGTGTACCCGCAGTTTAGAGAAATGTTCATATTCCTCTATCTTAAAAAGCAATATGCTCAATTTTTGCGATGCTAAAAATAAATGATGTACTAATGGATTATATACATATTTAAAAGTAACTTCCCGGTAGCATTAGATATTTATGTAAAGGTCTTCTGTATGTAATAACTCTCCGTAATTTCGCCTTTTTCAAACAAGATTAACTCAAACTTTCAGAAAGTTCTTGCTTTGTGAATTAATTTATCGCCATGACTTAGCGTGGTTGTACTACGACCAGAGTGAGGCTTAAATAAAATATTGATATAATATGATTATTATAAATTTGCTTCTATTTGTGGTATCGTCTGGATTGATACATTACTGATATGGGTAATGTAGAAGAATGATTATGCTTTTATTGTTGTATCTATCATCATCATCTTACCCTTATCCCACTTAAGTAAGGTCGGCGCAACATGTTTTCCTATTCCACTCTCCCCTGTCAAATGTCATCTCAGTATTCGCACCTTTTCTACAGATGTCATTTTCCAAACTATCTATCCATACCTTGTTCGATCTTTTCTACCACTATATCCATCCATTTTCAAACTCAAACCTTTTCTTGTTACATGATTTTCTTCTCTTCTCATATTATGCCCGTACCATGCTAACCTATTACTTCTCAAATTCTCTGTCACTGGTGCTATTTTCAAACTTCCTCTGATATCTTATTATATCGTATCTAATTAAAACATAAAATATGTTAAGAGCTGTTGTCCAAGAATAGTCTATATGCTGAAACTTACTACCCCATTTATAGCTCGCTCGTGCTTTAAGTTATTCAGAAAGTTACTATAGCTCCCAAGGGATACGCTGGATAGGCTCTCTTGTCATTGCGTGTTCTCAGTTGAGACTGTGTATGACCTTAAGAATACAGTCCACAACGGTTAATGAATTGAAAGTATTACCTCCTTACATTCTGTAGGTGATTCTGAACATACTGAACATAATGTTACAACTATCACTATGGATGAATCACCGACCGCAAAATCTAGAAACATAAGAACCCTAAAAATAGCGCTTCTGGAATTTTGTCAAGTCTTTCGAATAAAAATGTTATTCTTCTAGAGATTTCCACCCTCCTTTTTCTAAGGTATAAAACTGCACCACAGGATATCTGAGTTGATTATTCTAGTCCAAACATCGGAGCAAAAGGAGGAAATCTACAAGGGAACTGCGATCACACCATTATATGGTGTAAGTCCGACGATATAGTAATTGTGTAATAATGTATCTGTTGAATTATTTTCTTTACAAATACAATTTAGCTTCTCTATGTGTAAAGTACAATCTAAAAATAATGAACATAATATAAGAGAATCGATAATTTACTCATAGTTCAAAGGCTGGCAACGCATCTGTGATGCCTCTCGTGTCGCAGGTGTCCATGGGCGGCCGTGATTACTTGCCATCAGGTAACCCGTCTGTTCGTTTGCCTCCAATTACAATAAAAAATAGTTAGTAGTTAGTATAGTTGCCGATTTAATAAAAGCTTATAAATCTACTAAGACGTGCACACTTAGAAAGTTATTATAATAGGGTTCTCTACGAAGCTAGTCTGGTTTACTTATGAGACTTGCTACAGGAGCTAGCAGCGGGTCTTTATAGAAAAGAACGTAATTAAGCGTGGGCACTTTTATAACATACCTACGTCTAATGTATGTGGAATACAGAACTATAAACTATCTAGCATTTGTAAAGTTCAGTCATACGTCACCTATCGATCTGATTCCAAGTCATTGTTCCTAATTATGTTCATCAATTGGAGCCTTTCTCCGATAATTTGACATTTACAGATGTATACAAATTTTTTTTATTCTTTCTAAGATTTCGGCCTATCATAACGCCTCCATAACGGTCACTGTTATTCTGAAAGTGTAAGATCACTCAAACAATTTTCGTTTTTTTATTCGTTATTTTAAATCTGCGGTGTTTTCTAATATATTTATTGAAACGACATGCTTTAACGAGCAGTTATAAATTAAAATAAAACAGTCAAATACAATTTATATATAAAATTATATTCGGAAAAAACAATTTTTAATTACAATTTTTTACTTATTTTATGGATTTTCTTCAATAGATAGACATATACCATGATAGACTTTGGAAATGGACGCGATCTAGAATTAGAAAATAATTTTGTATTTTTGCTTAGCAATAATTCAACATGAGAGCTTATCTTAAAGTGTGACCGAAGAGGTTTCGTGTAGCACAATAATTTCGTGCGTGACCGACCGGTTCGTCCTTGACCCCAAGGGGCGCGCCGACTCAGCATAAAACACTCCGTCCTCGGTTATTACAATTTATTGAGGAAACGCGTTTAGATAGAATGGTACGTACTAGGTATTCTACCGGATTAATTTAAAGAGTTCCGGCGCCTTATTTTTTGGTTTGATCTTATAGTATCTTAAAACTTTAGCAATTTTTTGTAAAGTAGCGGATTAATTATTACTGATGAAGTTAATTTTTATATGAACTTTGTTGCTGTCTTCATGCAAATGTAAAGTAATGTAAAGCCGTCCAGACATATAGACGGACAAAAAAAGAAATGTGCTTCTCATGATCAGTAGCCCATGTATTAAACATGTATTGCAAAATTTTTAAAAAATATGTCTACCAACAAAACTATACATTTACATAAATTAAACCGGGTTTTGTGACAAAAAGATTACTCACCTTTTCACAATCTACGTCAGTAGTTAAAGTAAATACGCGCATGTAACATCATTAATACGTATCATCATCATTATCAACCTGTAAGAGACCCACTGCAGAATCATAAGCGTCTTCCCAAAGGAAGGTATAAGCATAATCACCGCGCTAGCCCACGACGTATTGACAATTTCCAATTACGAGAAATCCTCAGTTATATATTTTCTCAACTACGGTGGTACTATTCTTCTGTAGGTGGTAGAGCTAAGCTGAAGCTATTTCAAAATGAATGGGTCGGCTCGCCCGGGGTAGTACCACCCTCTCACAGAAAACCGACGTGAAGTAACAGTGCTTACATTGTTGCGTTTCGTTCGGTCAGTGAGAGCGCCGGAGGCCCACATATTTAAAAGGCCGGCAACGCACTTGCGACTCCTCTGGTGTTGCTAGTGTCTATGGATGGCGGTGATCACTTACCATCAGGTGACCCACCTGTTCGTTTGCCACCTATGATATAAAAAAAAATATATATATATTTCTCGAGATCAGCTTTCCTCATGACGTTTTCCTTTACCGTTGGCCGATAGTATGTTCGCACCTGCGGCATGGGATTGATATTCCACCGGTGCAACGACCACCACAAACCCAGAAAATTGTGGTTATATGTCGACACGGTGCAAGTCATTTCAAACCAGATAACCTATTAAAAACATAAGTAATACTAAGAGACATCATAAAAAAACAGTTATAATACAAAAAAAAACGCGTGGTAAGCCGTAGGCAGCCGTTGTAAAAATAGATATAGTTACACTATGTCACAGTAAACATATGAAAGTACGTGAATGTTCATAATGGCAACAACTAATGTGACTTTGATTACCGCTTATAGAAAAATAGTGAGGCCATTTACCTTATTGCTGTATATCATACTCATAAAATTGGGTAACATTTCAACTGAATAGTTCGTATGTAAAATATGGTTTACATTACTCTGGCAAATTTAATACTAATAAAATACAGATTAACGTCACCTAGTAGCGAGTTGTATTAAAACGTATAGCATAAAAACCTTCTCTATGAGTAAACACTGAGATGTACTGACTTTCATGAAATATTAAGTTTGTTCATCTGTTTAGAACATACGTTAAGCGCAATGAGTGATTATGTACGCGATGATGAACACTTCGAACTTAAAATATTGGCGGTTTTGACTTAATGCTTATAGTAGCACGTTATATTTTTTTTTTCTTTCGAACTGACTACACTGTTGACTTGGCAAGGCCTCTACAGTTTCACCGGACTACGCACGTTACAGTGACGACACAGTGCCTATAGTAAATGAAAAAACACAAAGAACAACGAGAGATTGGTCGTCCATCACCGGTTTTCGTTGTCACCTGGCTTGCAAGACAAGTGACAATTTGCTTACTGGACATACATTACACTTCATGTGTGGTCTATCACCCAATAAGCGTCTGAGTTAATGAGGAAAATAATAGGAAAAAGCCTCACCAACTGAACTCGCCACGAAGATTTTGCTTTCACATAAAGATCAAAATCTCATCGTAGTATTTAACACAAGTGTCTTTTAAAGCAATTTCTGAAAGTTTTGCCATCACATTATATTGGCTTCATATAAAAAGTGGTGATAACGATTCGTCTGTACCAATAAATAATTGAAACTAAATTGGAATGAAAACTTACAAGCCTGCTGTCGGAGCAACGTTTCGTTAAGTGATTTCTCTTACTTTAATTTATTTTTGACTTGCCTTTTTTCTCAGCTACTCGTATATATTTTTCAATACGTTCGGGATAAAGAATATCCTTTACGGTATGTACGTGCCCTTCAGGATACGTTCTTCTCTAAAATCTAGGTTACCTCTATTGAAGGTTTAGCCATAAAATGTTAACAAACAGATAAACAGTTATTCTCATTTATAAATTTACTAGCTATACATGTGGCTTCACCCGTGTTTCTTATTATTTGTTGTAATACATAGTTGAGTTACATTAAATTCTTAGTCCACGAAAGAAGTTCGTGGGCATGCCAATATTTCTGATGATCGGTAAAACGGTATTGTAGTTTATCAATTTTATATAATTTGTGGACCAAGTGCTTATTTAGGTACTATGTATACTGGCCGGACAATATGAATAATGACAGGTTAAATCGAGCTACACAATTAATAATTATTTAAAAGTCACTTTTCAGTCAGTTTACGGAGATTTTTTTAATGTTCTTTTTATTAATTCTAGAAGCTGTAGAATGTGTTTGGATGTGTTGTGTAGTTTGGAAAAATCAGTGTTAAGATTGTTTGGATTGATATTAAAAGATGCAGAATATTCTACGGCTCTTTCTTTGTTTTGACACATGCCGGCCATGCATTTATTTATTTATTATTAATTTACTTCAACCACAGTTATATGTAGCAATAAGTAGAAAACAAAAGTAATATATAATACTTATAACAAAAGTGATCCAAATAACTAATTAATATTATTAAGCATATTACAACAAGAATTTATTTTGACATATTTAAAATTAACAAAAACAAATTACAAAATTGTGCATTCATGCGAACGGAGTCTCATCAAGGTAGTCTACTGAGTTTTTATTATTACTGGTAATGGTATGAGTGGTTGAAATGATGTCCTTAAGAATTTGAGTTGTAGCACCCGTACTAGGCCTAGCCTGTATCACAGGTACTACCGTTTTCCCATTGTCATATTGTAAGTGTACTGTTGTACTGTAATGCCATGTTATTACTTCATTATTACGAATAAATTATAATCGCATTTCCAACCTAACCTTTCCAGTGCAGCATTAAGATCACAAATTAATAATAAGATAGTAAATATGATAAATAATTCAGTTTAGTTATCAATCACGTATCACGATTTGACTTGTTATTATTCATATTGGCCGGCCAGTATAAATATACATTTTTTTTTCATAGTTTAGAGGTCAGCGTTTGATCACAAACGCATATGATGTTAAATAATTATGGGGTCTAAGATTGTAAACACGCTAAACCTAGAGGGAAGACTGACTCTTAAGTGCAGCTATCGGTACAGACCAACAGGTGCTTGGCGACAGATTTTCAACTTGTAGGTGGTAGATAGCCAGACGGAATTGGTAAAAGCCTTACCACCATGCTATGGTTTTATCACGATGTTTTCATTCACCGATAGCCCCGATCCAGTTGCTAGGATTCGAACCTACGTCCATCGACGCTGTGTCCTAACACGCTATCAACTAGGCCATCATCGTTTCAAATATACCAACATCCATTTGTATATAGATATATAGCGGCGTAGATGTTAACCGTGTTAGTTGCTTAGAAGGGTTCTGTCATATCTTTTTATTATGTATATATGTATAATAACAAAATTCGATTTTTTTTAAACAGAATGATCGTTTTTCGTCATATAAGCTGATGAGTACCTGCAAAAAGGTTTTCATATCGGAATCTGATATTTCGTATAATTGAGTTATGTAATGGTATGGATATTGTAGAAGAACCTTTTTAAATAGATAAACTTATAATTGAATTATTCCCTGCGAAAATTCGAGACTATTCGTTAGTGGAATGACGGAATCTATTTTAGTTACTTAGATATTATGATTTATATCCCGTTGCATATTATTTCATATATATAAATAAATAATTTTAATGATTTAAATTCTACCATCACGTTTGAACCTTTTCTGGGTAAGCACATAAACGTTGACAAGGTCAATTTTAAACACTAATAGAGTACTATTAGCTCCAAGCTTTGAATGCTCAACAACTAGCGTGTTCGAGCAAGTTCGTCGACAGTTGTAGGTTCGAATCCTTACGAATGAAGAAGTACAGAAGTACATCGTGATGAAACCAAAGGATAAGGGTAGAGCTTTTTCTAAACCTGCTTAATCTAAGCCTAGCCTCTTATCTTCAAGATGTGTTGATGTCACGTCACATGAGACTGTGGTTGTTGTTACTTCGCGGTTTAAACAAATGATTGTATTTCACTCCACCCACATAAATTAGGTGACAGCGGTGATAGTGGAACTGTCGGATGGGCTAAGCAGAAGGTGGTGTGCGTGGAATGAAATAAAATCAGTTGTTGTCTGAAAAGAAGCATAAAAAAGTTCAGTCAAAGACTAATCATAAAATGTGTTGAAATTTTCAATGAAAGAGCACCTCGTTAGGGAGCTATGGGAGTGAAGTCGTATGGAATTCGTCTGTCTAGTTATTACTTTGATGTTGTTAATCTGTTGCCGTGTGCACGCACGAATATATTCTGTATTCTCAAAGTAGTAGTTACATTTATATAATTTTATTCACGTTATTAAATTTACACCACTTTTCATAAGAACAATTAACTTAAACAGCCAATGAAATGTATGTCTCTCTCTATGTCCTCTTTATGTAGTTCCGTGAATCATGTGTACATGTATGTGTACGTACGTGGAACTTTTTTTACTCATATATTTTTTGTCTTTTTCTGTTTAATGTGATCTTCAGATATCTATTTTAATGACGAGTTATTTATAAGTTATGATAATTTTATAATTTAATAATATTTTTCAATCGTCAATGTTCAGATTCATGATGTTTCGATAGGATGTGGCTTTGAGCAATTGCGCTACGTGTTATAGCGAGGCGTAGCGCTACGTGTCGGTTTATAGAAACAGCATTTCTTTATAAATCGAACAGATCGTATGTTAATTATCAAAAGTAGCCTATTTCCAATAAATATATAAGCGATTATTAGAATTTCTAGGTACCTAATAATCTGATGAAACTGTTGAATCCTAAAGTTTGCTATTTCGATTTGTGATGAAGCCAATTACTATTGTTACGGCCGCAGGTACATGTAATGTTCTTTGTAGCGGTAGTTTGTTGTACTCGTACAGACAAAAACTAGTGGACTTACTATAATACACTTATATATGAATAGAACTCTGTCGGACGTACCGTGGTATATGTCATATATCTGTCAATAAACCAGGGTGAAAAACACTGGAAGGCGAGCATCATAACACGAACGACTAGATAAAGTTCGAAATAAGCTATTTTTAGAACCATATTCTATTCCATTTCTACGGTCGATGAGTCATTATTCTATCATGTACGCACACAGGCTGTAACAATACTATTATATATAATAATCAATTGGGCCCTGAAAAATTGTCAGCGAACAACAAACCTACATAGAATATTATCAGTTATATTCCTTTCAATATTTAAAAGAAACAGAGGCCCAGTAACGGGACGAATATCGAGCCACAAGTGAAACATTTATCTGTATAACACAAATCCTCCGTAATCATTTACACTTACTAATTTATTTCTGTAATAAAAAGTAGTTGAGAGAATAAAATATGCTCAGACTTTCGCTTTGTCCGGACTATCAAATAATCTTAATCTATATACGTAAAACTGAATTACTGTTCTTTTGTCTCGCTAAAACTCGAGAATTGTTTGACCGATTTGACTAATTTTGATCTCGAAATATTTGTGGAAGTTCAGGGAAGGTTTAAACGGTGAGGAGCATAAATATAGGAAGAAAATACTAAAAAACTTTTGATGTCTTTTGTCATTATCTTATATTATAAAACAAAGTCGTCCGCCGCGTCTGTCTGTCTGTCTGGATGTTCGCGATAAACTCAAAAACTACTAAACGGATTGTAATGCGGTCTTCAGCAATAGATACAGTAATTCACGGGGAAGGTTCTGGTATATAATTTGTCAAGGTTTTGAGTAAATTGGTTGAAATCTATATAAATATAAGCGAAATACGACTGACTGACAATTACATATTCTCCTACAGACACCCACAATCCCTGACATTAGACGACCGTTGTTATAGTAACCAATAATATTATTCCCGTGGCAAAAAGTATATTTTTAGGGGTGTGCAAATAATGCTCCAATCGAACCGAATCGAATAATGATGTTAAATCGAACTATTTCTATATTTTTAAAGTAAGGTAGAATTATTACACTAATAGTTATAGGAAAAATTACAACATTTTACACTACTTTAATAATTGAAATTAAAAAAATTATAACGTTTAAAAAACTATTATTTAAACATCAAGATTGCCTTTGAAAAATAACTTTAACTTACTATGTAATTCATTTCTACAATAATAAATTTCTATTAGTGAAAATATTTATTAAAAATATACTTTCCCCCTTAAATCCAAGTAATGTTATAGCATTCCAATTTTAACAAAATTTTGATAGAAATAGCCGAAATATTTCCTTTTAAAGAAATTACAATACATTTATAATTTCATATTTTAACAGGTTTCTAGAATTTTGTGCTCTTATTATATACTACATACATAAAAAAAATGTTTTAAATTTTAGCACTCAAAATTCATTAACCACTAATAAGGTACAAACATATAGCTTTTACTGTATTGGTATATTTTGAGTGTTCATTTATAAATAAAAAAATCGATTATAGTTTATAAAGAAGATAGTCAGATGCGTTGAAAAAAAACCATTTTCATATAAAAATAAATGACATTTAATTTCTTGAATTTGTAATTTACGCTTTTTCCGCCAGTTGTATAATTCGGCTCGATTTGATATCGATTAATTCGTTAAGTCGCATATTCGCACACCCCTATTTATTTTGTGTTCATTGAATTAGTAAGTTTTAATTTAAAAATGACATTTTAAGTCAGTATTATTTCGAATTTTTGATTTGCAATCTATAGGTATAATAAAAAAAAAGTGTCTATAAATAATCATATTAAAATACCTTCTATTTACTGACTGGATATGAAAGTGTATAAACTACTTATAGTAAAAATCAAATTTTTTAATTTATTGTCAGTCTATATGTCTGTTTGTTCCGGTTAATCTCCGAAATGGCTGGACCCACTTTGACGGAAATTTTACTGACAAAGAGGTAAAATTGCAGGCTATATTTTAGACTAGCTATTATTCACAACTTTGCCTACAGTGGAATATCCGAAACGGCAAAACCAATTTTCACGTTACTTTTACAGACACATAGCTGATCTTATTAGTCAGCTATTACCCGTGGCATTGTCCATAGAGGAATACCTGAAACGGCAATACCGATTTTTTCGGGACCTTCACCGTCAGATAGCTGACCTCATAAGAAGTAATTTAGGCTATTTTATTTTAAATTAGCTGTTACTTACGCCTTTGTCCGCAGTGATATATCCAAAGCGCTTTAACCGACCTTAACGGGACTTTTACTGCCATATAACTGACTTTATAAGAACTGACTTAGGTTATTGTTTTTTATATTATAGGGGGCAAACGAACAGGTGTGTCACCTGATGGTAAGTGATCACCACCGTCCATAGATACTAGCAACACGAGGGGAGTCGCAAGTGCGTTGCCGGCCTTTTAAATATGTGGGCCTCCGGCGCTCTCACTGGCCGAACGAAACGCAACAGTGCAAGCACTGTTACTTCACGTCGGTTTTCTGTGAGAGGGTGGTACTACCTCGGGCGAGCCGACCCATTCACGCTGAAACCAGTAATAGCTTCAGCGTAGCTCTACCACCTTTAAACTAGCTATTATCTGTAACTGTGCCCACAAAGTAATCCCCAAAACAGATAGAACGATGTTTATGTGACTTTTACAGGCACGTAGTTGATCCTTATAAAGAGTAACTTAGGCTATTTTATTTTAGACCAACTGTTACTAGCGATTTTCTCCTGTCCAATGTGGACTCTCCAAAACAATTCAACTAATTTTAAGGACACTTTCACTTACATACAACTGAAGTAATGAGCACTAACTAGAGCTATTTTATTTTCAACTAGCTGTTACTCGCGATTTCATCCGTGTAGAATATCTGAAACGATTGGACCAATTTTCACATGACTTTCACTAGCAAATAATTGAAGTTATAGTAACTAACTTAGGTTATTTTATTTTAGACTAGCTGTCACCCGCGACTTCTCCCACGTGAAATTTAGCAAAAGAATGTTGTTCACTGTAAACATGTGCGTGAGGCGTGCACTATACTGGACTCCAAGAATTAATATAGTTGTAATAATTATTATATTTGTATGTTATTGGCTTAATAGTGGTCATTTTGTTTTATTTACCGCGTTCGCGTCTACATAACTCATTAACCATAGCTTCGGGAAGTTGGACCCACATCTTGCGGGTAACGATTTGAAAATTCGTAGAGGGCTTGCCCATAGATTTCCCATTTTTAATTTTTTTGCCCAGCTCTATAAAAAGCTATTAAAATTAAATTGCGTAGGCCAGCATTCAAAAAACTATCACAAAATTTATAAATATCAAGGTGGATTCTTGAAATATGTCGTTTACCCACGTTTGCCCATCTTCTACTTTTCTGACAATTCAATTTGTAGGGGGCGGCAAGTGGAGGAGGGAAAGAAAACTTGAGGGTTCGAGAATGTTAGAACGATGCATTTGAATCTATATCTTTTGGCCACGTTTGCCCATCTTTTACTTTTTCTAAGGGGTAAAAATTGGGGGAAGAGAAAAAGTGAACGGTCGAGAATTTTGTAATGATGCATTTGAATCTAATTTATTTGCCCACATTTGCCCAGATTTTACTTTTACTGTTTATATCTTTTGTCCATTTTTTAATACTTTTAAAAGTCAATTTCTAAGGGATAAAAATTGGGGGAAAAGGTTAAATTGAGGGAGAATTCATAATTTTTGTTTGATTGCCCCCTTACTTACAGAGATATTATAAGAAGAATATGACGTTCTATACTCTAGCAATAATAAATTATACTGTGCCTACCTCGCGATTAATGTTGGAAAACTGGGACTTAATAAGGGCTATTCCCATACAGAAGGTAACTAAGGGTGGGCAATCCAAGAAAAATGATGGGCACTATTTTAATTTGTAATTATAAAAAAAACTGCTTACAGATAGATATAGAGTCTTGAAATCTGAATGTATATTAATGCAAAATTTTAAGACTTCAATTGTTTCTGTATTTTTAATTAGAAAAATAATCATCAAATCTTTGTTTATAATTCAACATTATAATTAATAGGTATTGGAATATAGAAGACGTTTTTTCAATATTAGACCAGACACGTATTACCTTAACAGTTCCATTATAGAATTTCTTGTCGAATAGAGAGCAAATACTTTTTGTATGATCGCAAAATAATTAAGAAAAATGAATTGCATTAATATTAATATTTTATTATTATAAACAAGAAAGCTTGTGACTAGATCAGAGAGAGGATATTTGTTACTCTTTGACGCAAAAAGTAATGAACGAATTTTAGTGAATTTTTTACAGTACTGTGGCTTTTATATCTGAATAAAATATAGGCTATAGTTATATAGTATAGTAAATATACAGAGATAATACGTTTAAGTAAATCTTCCTTTACCGTTTTATTTTTTTTAGTAAATATTGAGGAGCTTTAGACTTATCATTTTTTGGAATAAGTTCATTTATTTACGTTGAAAACATTTTTTTTTTAAATATGGTTGTATTTTGATTACTGGATGTTCATTAGTTATTTCAATTTTGCAAAGTATAACGATAGGTATCAAATGAGCTTAAGAATATCTTGCCATTTGACAGTTATCTGGGCGTGCGATGCGTGAACCAATACACCGATATAACGTATGGTATCATTATTTATAAATATAAAATCGCAAATGAAGTCGCTGGCAGCTGCTAGTATCATTATAAACTAAAAGGGAAAAAACGAGCGAAACTGTAATTGTAATAAAAATTGGAAGAAATCCCTTGTTATAAATGAGATCCTAAATAAGTAGATACCTCAACAAACAGAGTGTGGTAATATCAAAGATGAAAATCTAATCGGGTCGCCCTTTGTTGTATAAATCAATCTATGAGAACACGGGGCCTATCTGCCGGGGATCGGTGGGCAAAGGAACCCTCATATATACCCTCGGGTAGATCCTTAACTAAAACAAGCTCTTTGTTCCTGATATGTAATATAGTTTTTGAAGACAATTCAACTTTTATGAAAGACAATTCTAGATTACAGCTCAGTCTAATGACACCCATATTGCATCGTATCGATTGTTGATACTAACCTAGTGTATGATAGTGACACGCTATGATGGCTGATTAGACACATTACATAGTGACGTGAAATGCCCATTTATTTTAGACAAACATATAATAAAATACTGCTTTGTTTTGTTGACGTAAGTTTGCCGGAGGTGGTAGTTATACCGGCCCGCAATATTATATATACTCGTATATAATCATAAATAAGATGTAAATATATACTTTTCACTTTTGAAAAATATAAATGTCGAGTTGTTTTGTAAATAAGCACACTAATAATTGTAAGTCTTCTGTCAAAGACTCAGAAAACTTTTCTTGTTACATGACTTTCATCTCTTCTCGTAATATACTCGTACCATGCTAACCTATTACCTCTCAACTTCTCTGTCGTTGGTGCTACTTTCAAGCTTCATCTGATGTACTGATTCTAGTTACACCACACATCCATTTTAACATTTGCATCTCTAGCACGTGTAATCTTCTCTCACTCGTCTTTTTCGTACCTCAGCACTTAGAACCATACAGCATAACTAGCCTTATAGTACTGAGATATAAGACTCTTAAGTTTCAAGGGCAAATAGAAAATATAATGGAATGGATAAAAATGTCATCACAAAATGTGCTACTCCATTTTCCTCAAAACACAGAGTGTAATGTTTTCCAAATGTATATATCCAAATTCATATTCACAACAGAAGGAATCGCTTTAAACACCAAACAAAAAAAATTGGGCGGCAATGATCAAATCGGCGATCTTGGCGATTGTTGCACGGAAAACAAAAATGTTGCCACATTAAAATATATATGTGTATAATATATAAGGTCATTATTTTCAAAGTTATTAGTTTTGACATACAGGAACCATTAAAACAATATTTTCCAGTTGATTTGTGGTAAAAACACCTAGATGTGCCTCGCGATTTCACTCGAGTTTGATTTTGCCACAGTTATGCCCCATAAGTACGCGCTGTTACTCCATTCTCGCAAGTGTACTTTCAGACCTATAATTTATGTAGTAATAGCTCCGTTGTTAAATGTCCTAGCATGGTGTTAGATAGCCTTTCTTCTTCCGTTATCGGTATTCCTGAAACAAAAAGTGAGTGAGTCTACTCCTAATATCTTCCAGGAACAAAAAGCTTGTCATAATAGCGTTCTATTCGTACAAAAATTAATAACAAATAGAATAGAAGAAGGGAAAGATTCATGTACATTTTAGTTAACTTCGAAGTTACTGTATATTTTTATACTATCTTATTAGATTAAAATTGTGACAAACTGGCCGTTCTATGCTTTAGACTCAGTAAAACCAGTAACAGTTTTTTAGGTAATAGTGTTTTATAACAAAGTCCCAAAGCATATTACCGATTTGCCAGACTATAAGTTTAAGTACCATGTTAAGCGGGTTTTGGTGTCAAAGGGTTATTGTAGAGTGGATCAACATGTGAACGATGGTGATGTCTGGAATTGACTCCTCTCTGTGCATCCACTAAAACGATTGTAACGTATAACGTATTTTAAATATACAATTGTATGTTAAAACGATAAACCTGATCGAGTTTCTTGCCGGTTCTTCGCGATGACTGGGATGTATTCCGAACCGGTGGTAATTTTGACGTTCGTAAGCGCCTTCTTAGGGCCTAAATTGAATAAAGTATTTTTGATTTGATTTGAAAAGAAAGAAGAAAAGAATACCTTTATGATAAGTCGCGGTGGTCCAGTGGTTTGACCGGTGAAATACCAACGCTTTCTGCCGGTTCGAACCCCGAACATACGATTCATACATTCGAACATATGTACCAACAAATTATTCGGAATTCGCCTACATTTACTAACATTGAAGAAAAACTTCGTGAGAAAACCTGAACTTGAGAAATGTTCTTATAGTACCATAGTTATGTGACAAAAGTATGAAACTGTGGGTTTCTTGGAGTCTGAAATCACCAATGATGATGATTATGCCCATACCATCCTTCGGGACTACAATAGGTCTCTTGAAAAATCTTGAAAATTAAAAAAAAGTATCAGAAATACAGTATTCGTATATAATAATTTGGTTTACTTAAGAAGTGACGGATATGCTTACTACGGCTGGACGACCGATACATCAAAAAGCATTCATAGTAAAATCCCCCATCATCATGTTCCGTGTAAAAATTCAAAACGTTGTCCGGCGCTATCGAAAAGGGCCCTAAACCTGTCTCTTTAACGGCAGTTTCTTTTTAATTTACAAATATTATATCGTATATTATGATTTTAATTAAAGTATGAATCTGAAACTAAAGACGAAATATAAGCACTTACGAAGGGTTAAGCTCGAGGAAGTGAATTTAAGTCCCTTTAAATAGGAAATTATTACGAAATGGAGTATATGGTTTTGTCACAATTTGTAATTAAGTATGACAAGGGATGGCCGGCGGACCTGCCGACCTGGATCCGAACTCGTACCAAGTTATTGTTAGTAAGCGTTTTAATAACGACGCCGGAGGCCATTTATTATTATTTCATACATGTTTCTCATCTAATCTTTATTATGCCTTATTAATTTTAAAATATAAATAATTTGAATGAACTGTACATTACGAATACTTACATTGTAAATGAACAATGTTATGTCTTTAACTAGTGGACTGTGTTGGCGGATAATTAATTTAATAAGTTATATCAATCAATCAAAAACAAGTGAGATAAGTATTGCATAGAGACAAAAAGATCTTTGTCTCAGTATAAGGCTGCCGGTCTCCAAGTGCAAGCGTTGCGGCGCTGATTTTAAGACAAGACCTGCTGTATATACCAACATATGGACGAAATTTCAAACACACTGACGAACTTACACTAACGTTTCAAATTAATATAGGTACATGCATGTTATAATATACAACCCAGTACTGTTTATCTAAAATCCATAATTTACGAAGTTACAGATGACATTTTACGAAACTGTAAAGTTAGATACCACAGAAAATAGTCAGGCCGCCGCTGGTAGGGGACAAACACTCCCAAGTCGCTTCCGGACCTCCCAAAGCTGCAGCGAGAGTGGTAGCACGCAGGCCGGCCACAATGGACAGACTTACACGGGTAGGCGACCCTGCTGGCGTGAGGCAGACTCCGGTAAGGGACTTGGCTTCGGTAGCCGGTTCATCTTCTGCGCCTGCTCAGGCTCCCAATCCAGTTTTGGCTCAGCCGGACACGGACAGCTGGATAACCGCGGTGCGTCGCAAAAAGAAAAAAAGAAGAAGGCGGCACCTGCGACGACCACGGCGGCCACCCGGGGTCCAGATCCGGTCTCGGTTGAGAACAGGCCAAGAAAGTGGCGTAGAAGGAAAGGTGCGAAGCAGAAGCTAGCCCCTCCACGCTCAGCTGCGGTGCTGGTCACGCTGCGGCCAGAGGCAGCGGACAAAGGGGTGAATTACCGCGACGCCCTCTTGAAAGCACGTCTGGAGGTATCGCTGGCCGACTGCGGCATCAGCAGCGTTAAGGTCCGTCAAAGTGCTACAGGAGCCAGGGTCATAGAGGTCCCAGGCGCTCTGGCACCGGAGCAAGCGGACAAATTGACTGTGGGCATGCGGTCAGCGCTGGCGGGGATTGCAACTGTGGTGCGGCCGGTGCGGCATGCGGACATCCGAGTCGTCGGGATCGACGACTCGGTGTCCTGGGAGGAGGCCGTGGAGGCAATTGTTAAGGTGGCTGGGTGCGAACTTACCCAAATTAGAGCGGGTGAGCTCCGCACCCGAGGGGGGACCAGCAGTTCGTTGTTTGTGTCCCTCCCTATTGACGCTGCCAAAAAATTGGTGGAAATAGGCCGCCTCCTCATTGGCTGGAGTGTGGCCCGAGTCCAGCTCCTAGATGGCAGACCACTGCGCTGCTATAGGTGCATGGGCTTGGGACACACTCGGCCGATGTGTCCGTCTACGGTGATACGGGGGGCGGCCTGTTTCCGATGTGGGGAGACAGGGCATCGTGCAAACGAGTGCACTGTGCAGAAGCCACGGTGTGCCGTCTGTACGGACGCCGGCAGGCCGGCAAGTCATATAATGGGGGGAGGCGAGTGTAGGCCTCCTCCCGTTAAGGGAAAACTTCCTCTCTTCAGAGAGGTGAAAACGGAGGTAGCTGCTATGGATCAGTAATGGACTACATCCATAGTAGCTACCTCCAGGGAAATTTGAACCACTCCGCCGCTGCGCAAGACTTACTCTTGCAGGCAGTGGCGGAGTGGAACCTTGATATTGTTGTCGTTGCGGAGCCATACTACGTCCCAGACCAGCCTCATTGGGCTGGAGATGTGGATGGCTCCGTGGCTGTATTGTCTGGGGGGGGAGTACCCCTTTCAATCAGGGAGAGGGGCACCGGGTTCGTGGCGGTCGCCTCACGGGGTTTTGCGATTCTCGGGGTATATTTTTCCCCGAACCGGCCCCTGGTGCAGTTCGAGTCCTATTTGGACTCGCTGGGGCCGGTCGTGAGGCGGCTGGCGCCGCTTCCCATCGTCCTGCTTGGCGATCTCAATGCCAAGTCGAGGGCATGGGGAGCGGTGGCCACGGACCCGAGGGGCGTGGCTGTTGAGGAGTGGGCAGCCGAACTTGGGCTCTCTCTCCTCAACCGGGGGAACGTGCACACGTGCGTGCGACACAACGGGGGTTCGGTAATTGACATATCGTTTGCCACCCCGTCGGTCGCGCGCCGTGTCCGGGTTTGGAGGGTTTTAGAGGAGGTGGAGACCTTGTCGGATCACCGATACATTAGGTTCGTAGTCTCCACCTCCCAAAATGAGCCGGTGACCAACCCCCGGAGAGGCGCGACGTTCCCCCGCTGGACGATGGGCCGCCTCAACCGAGAGCTAGCGGAAGAGGCGGCCATCGTCCAGGCCTGGGCTCTGTCTCCCCCGGACGGAGATATCGATGCGTCCGCAGCCCGCCTCCGTGATGCTCTCACAGAGGTTTGCGACGCATCGATGCCGCGGAGTGTACACCGCCCAAATAAAAGGGCGGTGTACTGGTGGTCGCAGGAGATCGCCGATCTCCGTGCGGCCTGCTCCGCGGCCCGACGGTTGTACGGGCGCAGCCGTCGGAGACAAAGTGATAGGGACCCCGAGGAGGAGGCCCGGCTGTATGGCGACTATAGGACCTGCAAGAAATCCTTGCAGGTCGCCATCAGCCGGGCGAAGGAGGAGGCCTGGGATGAAATGCTCCAAACGCTGGAGAGGGATCCATGGGGGCGCCCATATCTTGTGGCACGGAAAAAGTTCCGTGGCCAGGCGCCCCCGATAACGGAGACTCTCCAGCCGGATGTAGTTGAGAGGGTCGTGGGAACGTTGTTCCCCGACCCTCCGGAGCTTGCCCCTCCTCCCATGCCTCCTCCTTTGGCATTGACTGAGGAGGTGCTCGGCGCCCCTCCCCCGATTACGGAAGGGGAGATGGGGAGGGTGATCGAGCACCTCCGAGGAAAACGTAGAGCACCCGGCCCCGATGGGGTCCCGGGGCGAGTGCTGGCCCTCTCGTTGGACCATTTGGGAGGGTGGCTTCGGGAGCTGTTTGATCGCTGTCTTGTGGTCGGACAGTTCCCGAAGCCCTGGAAGACGGGGCGGCTTTGTCTAATGGCAAAGCCGGGTCGCCCCCCAGACTGCGCGTCTTCATACCGGCCCCTTGTATTGTTGGACGACGCCGGGAAGACACTCGAGAGGATCGTTGCTTCCCGGGTCGTCCGGCATCTTGAGGAAGTGGGGCCGGACCTGTCGGACGCGCAGTTCGGCTTCCGGTCAGGGCGATCCACTCTGGACGCCCTGACCCTCCTAAAGAGGCTCGCCACTGAGGCGACCTCCCAAGGTGAGAGACTCTTGGCGGTGTCCTTGGACATCGCCAACGCCTTCAACAGCCTGCCGCATGGTGTGATCCGGGAGGCGCTCCGCTTTTTCGGAGTGCCCCCGTACCTGCGGCGGCTGTTGGAGGTGTACCTGGAGGAAAGGGAGGTCGCCTACATCAACAGTGGCGGGCAAATGGTCCGACGAAGGACAGAGTGTGGGGTTCCACAGGGGTCGGCCTTGGGCCCACTCTTGTGGAACCTGGGCTACGACTGGGTGCTCCGCGGCGCACTCCCTTCTGGAGCGCGCCTCATCGCGTACGCGGATGACACCCTAGTCGTAGCCCGGGGAGGTGGAGAATGGGTTGACCTGGTGCGCCTGGCCACGGATGCCGTGACTCTCGTGGTCGGGCGCATCAGAAGGCTGGGCCTAGAGGTGGCCCTCGAAAAGACCGAGGCCCTAATGTTCCATGGGCCTCGGCGAGGGCCACCTCCTGGGGCCCACATTTATGTGGAGGGTGTCCGTATCAGAGTGGGGGCCCAGATGAAGTATCTGGGCCTCACTCTAGACGGACGCTGGCGGTTCGAGCCCCACTTTGAGGGGCTCGGACCGCGCATAGTTAAGGCGGCAGCGGCACTTGGACGACTCCTCCCCAATACGGGGGGGCCGGGTGCTAGCTGCCGCCGCCTCTATACGGGAGTCGTGAAATCTATGGCCGTCTACGGGGCACCGTTGTGGGTCGACGCCCTCAGCGCCACTAACATACGTGCACTACGTAATGCGCAGCGCACTGTGGCACTGAGGGCGATACGAGGGTACCGAACGGTGTCCTCAGCGGCGGCCATGGTGCTCGCCGGCTCCCTTCCCTGGGAATTGGAGGCAGAGGTGCTTGCCGCCGTATATAATTATACGGCGGACAAGAAACGGATGAAGGAGCCTCCAGCTCCCAGGGAGGTAGAGGTTATGCGCGGGAGACTCCGCAGGGAGTTATTAGATAGGTGGAGGCAGGACCTAGCGGACGCGCGCTACGGTAGATACACTATCGACGCCGTCCGCCCGGTCCTGCCAGAATGGTGTTCGAGGCGATTGGACTCCCTGTCGTTTCGTCTGGTGCAGGTGCTAACCGGGCACGGGTGCTTCGGTTGGTACCTGCACCGGATCGCACGCAGGGAGCCAACCGCCGTGTGCCACGAATGCGGCGTTGAGCCGGACACCGCGCAGCACACTCTGTCGGAGTGTGCTGCGTGGGAGGAGCAACGCCGCATTCTGGCTACGGCGGTAGGTGTGGATCTCTCGCTGCCGAGCGTGGTAAAAGCCATGCTTGGCAGCGAGCGTATGTGGAATGCAGTAGCCTCCTTCTGCGAGGAAGTCGTCTCGCAGAAGGAGGCGGCGGAGAGGGTCCGCGAGCTGGACCCTCGGAGTGGCCGTCTCCGCCAACGGAGGACCGGTGGGAGGAGGGGGCGTTTTGCTCGCCTCCTTCCACCGTCTTAGCTGGACCTGGGAGGGTGGGTCGGGGGACCCATCTTCCCATTGCACAGGTCCGGCGGACGGAGGAGACGACCGGTGTGTACATGGTCGTCTCCTGACAAGGTCGGGACCCGGTGACGCTGTCTGACACCGGGCCAACCGCTGGGGCGGCACGATGAATGCTTCAGAGATCTCGTGCCGCCCCAATCCCATAGCGGCAGATGTACACCGTGGGGTTTTAGTGAGTAGGAGTCTCACACTACCCACCCTCTCCCCCGGGAGGGTGGCGTGTCCATGAAGGATTTCCCCACGAAAAAAAAAAAAAAAAAAAAAATAAGATACCACTTTCAAAGGACTGCGCATTAGCTGAAAGATTACATTTATGGAATTAATTCGTTTAATTTATTAATTAGCTAAGTCTCATGCGACGCTTTTCATGTTAACAAGCGAGAATGACTATTAAAATATTACTTACAATTCGTTCAATGCCTCTTTGAGTTATATTGTCGCAATGAATATATAATATAATCGTTATAATGAGTGTGTTGTTTTCAATCATAACACGCGAATATGTAAATTGTTTCGAGACTAACAAAATTCACTAGAATTCCCAAAATAATATGGGCTTAGTTTATAATATTACAGAAACTCATTATCTACAAACAGTAATTTATATGAAGGTATTTTAATGGTTCTCTATTAGAATACGACACAGAGAGGGAAGAATATACTTTACCGAGTAATTGTTTATTTATTCAAAGCATTGGTGAATATTAGATTGTTTTCTGTTACGTTCAATATCACAGTAATTTCATATCATAGTAACTGTGCTTTTTGAAAATGGGTCATGGGGAGTGAGTAGAAAAAGACTAAATCGTTTATTAAACCTAGAGATAAGTTACGCTGGAGAGGAGAGAGTATCTCCACTTGAGATGTGGCTACACAGCGAGGTATCTGTATGATATCAATCAATAGTTTGATTTTAATAGCCTAATAGCCTAGCTTAGCGGCGGTGGAAAAAGCATGCCTACTTAAAGAATACCTTTAGTAGACGGTTCCCCAGGACCAGATTCATCCATCCATATCCATTTTAATGCGAACGGGCTAACTTCTGTTATTATCCATTTGTGGATAACTTGTGCGCAATAGTATTTGGGAGTGATAACAGTTTATGCTCTACTCTCTTTTATAGAAGCGTGATTACAAGTGGCTCCATTAATAAAATTGACAAGCGTGGTAGGATTTAACTAAGCTATGTTATTTGAATACTCTTAGAAGGAAAAGTTGCGAGGTAAGTATGCAAGCTAGAGATGTACTAATTATATAGTTATATGAAGCACAAATCTTCATAGCACCGTTTACTTATTTTTTCGACCACTGTTTCGTAACATAGTTTTGACATCGTTTACTAGTTAGCTACCTCCTCGCACGTCGCTGGTGGAAAAACGTTCACTAGCTCAGCCAGATAAAGCAAAACTAAATGTCTGTCCCGTGAACATAAAAAACGAAGCAATCTGAATTAATTTATTAAATTGTTAATAACTAAAATTAAATGGAGATAATTCAGATATAAAGTTAATACGTAAAGTTGAATAGTATTAAATAATAATGGAAACTATCGAAAAACTTCAATAAACTGAACCATAATTGTAGAAAGCTTTAATAACTTTACTTCAATTTAATTAATCTAATGTAATTTTAAATCTCTATAATTAAATAATAATATAATTACAAATTTGAAATGCACACATTCAAAAAGAAATATTTTGGTAAAACTCGCTGTGCTGACTTTCGAGCCAGCGGTTTTCAAGCTTATTTCGCCCCCGGGAACAAAATGGCTCGTTTGAACCGTGACGTTAAATACCGAGCTTTAAAAAAGCAGTGGCATAGGGTAACAGAGCGTGGCTCGGTGTATTAAAAAATATTTTTCAGGGATGACATCTATTGAGATTAATTTGAACAGTAAAATATTAGTGAATAACTAGATTCGAACGAACGAGCGTCAAATCAAATAGTGATTATGACAAATAATAACCGACGCATGTGGAGACGCCACCATATGAACTATTATATAAAAAATACCAATGATATAAATTGGATATTTACTACACGAATTACGAGTACTAATAGACAGACATTTTATAATAGGTAAGGTTGAAGTATTTGTAATATGTTTTCGGTCCCAAATTTTTCTAGTAGGTATTTCTAACGATAGCTTACCATGGATTAATTAAAGGTTTTAAATATTAAGTTACTTTTCTAAGCCGCTAAATATGTTAATTTTAACGACTGAATACTGAATAATACTGGAGGAAGTTCATATAGTGTTACATCACGTACTCGTATGTGTACCTGACATTGATGACTTTTTCACATCATTATTGCTCCAGGGTACTAATTTTGGAAGGCTGCCTCATCTTCCTTTTGCATTTAACTGGGAATCTCGTAAGACACAAGTTTCATAAAAAAAACCCCCCTGATGTTGAGTAATGTTGCCCGTGAAAGTTTCTTACTTAAGAAAAGAAGAATAAAATATATTAGTTAAATACAGTCCCAGTTGAATAACTTATTTATTTCCGTACAATAATCCTTCCTGCATATGAATGTATATGAATACACCATCTCTTCTATGCAAAAGTTTTTAAGTCACCCAATTTTGCTGTAATTCATCCTGTTCGTCTCCCTCAGTATTTTGTCGCTCTTGGTTACCCTAGAGCCTAAAACCTAAGTATGGACAGAAATCCTGAGTCTTGTAATTTTTTTATTTTTTTTCGAACTGACTACGCTGTTGACCCGGAGGCCGCTACAGTTTTACCGGACTACTAAGGGGAGCGCTTAAGGCACTCACCCGACTGGAGTCTTGTAACAGTGCTCCACGGTAATTATAAGAACGACGAACAGTGACCTATCACCTGACTACCGAGAAGTGACACTTGGTATATTTGCTTCATATGGAACGTGTTCGGGTATAAATTGGTTGGGGGGTAGGCAAAATTATTGTATACATCTGTATAAATCAAAATCGGTGATGATCGGTCACTTGCCAGGAACACGCCCGCACACTCAGACTCGTTAGTAACCCTATCGGCACCGGTTGGAAAGAAATACTTTCGGCATACATTTTAAAGGGGTATCTACCTCCAGCCAATTTAATATATACAGTCCACTTCCATAGATTAGGTACCCCGGCTTACGTGGGTGTGGTGGTTACCACCCCAGAGCGTTAAGTCGAAATTTTTGACAACCTGTTACACACAACAACGCAACTTCCATTCTAATTTATGTGATTGTAAAGTGAACTATATTTCCCTTTACTTTATTTCATTTATCATCTAAAGGGCATTCTGCATTCGTAATTAATTGATCCAAAGCCCTGTAGTTGTAACATATATTTTTGTTTATAAATATATGAATTTTTACGTCGCGCTTTAGTCTAAATCAACGGAAGGTCTTATTTGTAAAATTCAATTATTATTTGTTCTTTATATCCTACTTTCGTTCCTTATTTGATCACTTCGTACGTTTCAATCAGGATTAAGCTTAATACTTCTACCTCAATTGTTTTTCCTTCATTATACAAGTCAAATATATAAATTACTTGTATAATATAACAAGTTTGATAATAATTTAATTGAATCGTTTGATGTTGTTATCTAAATTTGTTATCAAATTGCCATGCTATCCTTAATCTATAGAAAGACATGGACTGCAGAAGATTTACTTATCAATATTTTATAACAATCAATGTTATTCATGGCGCGAGAAGTCAGTTGATAAAATTGTAATAATTTTTAGCTTGTAAATATATATATATATACGCCGATGGATCAAGTTCGTCCACATTAAATAATTTTAACATTACTGTTTAACTCTAATATACAATTATACGTACTCTACACTATTTAAGCGAAGCTTATGAAGCGATGATGGCTCAGTTGGTAGTGTGTTCGGATACAGCGTCGAAGGACGTAGGTTCGAATCCTAACAACCGAGTCGTAGCGTGCGGTGAAGGAACAACATCGTGATAAAACCATGGTATGGTGGTAGTGCTTTTTCTAAGTCCGCCTGGCTAGCTATCACCCTTAAGTTAAAAATCTGTCGCCAAGCATCTGTTGGTATCTTCCGGCAGCTGCACTTGAGAGCCAGTCTCCCTCTAGACTTAACGTGACTGCCATCTTAGATCACATCATAATTTAATATTAAATGAGATTTCGGTCAAACGCTAACATATAAAGTATAAAAAAAATACACAGCGCACGACGAGATAACGCACAGATTGCAGTATTTTTCAATCTTACTTGACGTTTATCGTTATAACTTGACCGACTTTAATACTGTATTTATAAATTATGTGGTATTCTGAGAAATAAACAATATCGTTGTAAAGTTTCATCAAAATCCGTTCAGTAGTTTTTGCGTGAAGGAGTAACAAACAACAATCCCTACTCACATTCTCTAATGGGATGGATTTTTTTTTTATATTATAGGGGGCAAACGAACAGGTGGGTCACCTGATGTTAAGTGATCACTGCCGTCCATAGACACTAGCAACACCAGGGGAGTCGCAAGTGCGTTGCCGACCTTTTAATATATGTGGGCCTCCGGCGCTCTCACTGACCGAACGAAACGCAACAGTGCAACCACTGTTACTTCACGTCGGTTTTCTGTGAGAGGGTGGTACTACCCCGGGCGAGCCGACCCATTCATTCTGAAACCAGTAATAGTTTCAGCGTAGCTCTACCACCTACAGGTTAATCAGGTTATAAAACAGTAATCATACACGAGATGTTAAGTGGTATTTGCAGCATAACTATGTATAAAATACCTCAATGTATCATAGATATGAGAGCAATCATAGCAGATCGTTACTTCTGCACTTCAGGATTGCTTTCGTAATCGGGACCTTGCATAAATTCTCCCACCCTTTAATATACCTTCACGATTTTATTACTCAGTAATCTAGAATATATTGATTATAAGCTAAGACCCTCTGAAGTGCTTATTCTATTAAGATAAAATACAAGAAACAACAATAATATATTGATTATAAGCTAAGACTCTCTGAAGTGCTTATTCTAATAAGGTAAAATACAAGAAACAAGAATATGCTGAATAGCATCCATGCATTGGACCGGTAAAATTGAGTCTGCTCTGGTCGGTCCATTGCATGGGTACTATAGACTTACAGACCACTGAAACACGACGAAATATTATGAGTTAAAATATAGTCAAAATCTTATCAGAATTTATGACCACGGCACCTATATAAGCAGTGAAACTATTAAGAAGAATATTAAAATAAAGGAGATTTTAACAAAGATGTAAGTGTCATGAATTATGATCCATTGACATCTATATTCTAAGGCTTCGACTAAACAGGGATAGGTATATTACTATGTAATAACTTACCGTCAAATATACTATGTTTTACTAAATACGTTAAATGTACATGAGGACGTGTCTCCCCCGTAAATTTATGCTTCATTGGAATAATGTATTTGTTCAGTGAAATTTGTAGTTAACCGTGTCGTTGTGTTCCATCATCTCCAATTAATATCGACTCCTATAAATCAAGTAGAAATACAATATTAAAACATGATATATACATTAGGTATATTGACTTTCATACGTTGATATTGAAAATCTATATTACCTTTAATTTTATAAGAACTTCTTTGTTGATACAAACTGTTTGTGCATAAAATTATGAGAAACGAGGTTAATTTTAGAGAGCGGAGATCTAGATATCTGTAGTTCAGGTAATTGTACCTTTTTCAGATTCAAATTTCACATTAATTGTTACTTTATGTTTACAATTGTATAAAATTATATGTTTCTTATTATGCATAAATATTATTGTATACAATTAAGAGGGAAAATGTGAGGTGAAATATATATTTTTTAATATGTACATATTTATATGACAATCCAGTATGCGTGTGTTATTACTACTTAGTTTGTACTCATGAGGTGGCTTGGATGGTTCTTTACTATAGCTGGGTCCGTTAGGTGGAGCGTTGTCGAGATCCAAACTTTTTTCCCCTAATATTTTTCGCATAAAAAAAGAATTTTAATTTTTTATACACGCATATAAGTTAGTACTGATTGGTGTACCAGGTACACTTGGCACCACAAACTATTGAAACGCTTGAAACAAATTAGACAATGCAGAATGTACAACGGGGATAGTTGCAAGTCATATATTACTTAGATAAACCGATTCGATAACCGATTATCGCGTCTCCTATGAATCGATACTTATCAAAGTGTTGTAAAACAACGTGTTATCGTATCGGTTATCGGTTTAACAAAATTTTATGAATAAATCACCGTTTAATCTGTTGTGGCATTAATGTCCTTTGATTTAGAGGTGAATTTTGTTAGCACACTCGACCGGTGTAATCGTGCTGTAATGTTTTTTTTTTATTATTAATTTATTACTCGGCGAACCGATGGTTCATATATCCACGACAACTGTAATTAACTGTAATTATTAAAAAAATTATATTACAAAAAGGCTCAATAATATTATATTCAGACGGGGAAATAAACCAAATGGGAAAATTCGTTTCATTATTAATGACATAAAGAGTGAAAGAAAATTGTTAAAAGTTTAGTATGTACGTACCAGTTTTATTAATTTTATATTTCTTTTTTCGTATAAGTGCTTCAATAACATACGGTATCCATGTTTCACATCCATCAGATATGCCATGATAGCTAATTTTAATATGCCATTTCATTTGTTTTTACTATTATATGTCTTTTAAAAAATAATAGCATGAGTACTAATTAACTTTCTACTCTTCGTTGTACCCAAATGTCATCGCGCGGCGTACAATACAAAATTAGGTATACGTAAGGTGTTTCCTTAAATAAACCTCTTTAACAGAACGTGTATTTATTCCAAGGTATTTTTTGTACATAATATTTATTATGTAGGCAACGAGACCAAATTAGATACTGTAAATGATTTTTATATTTAATTATAAAGACGATTTTCGTTTATATATTTAGATTGTTTTTTTTTTATGTCATATATAACATTTTTAGTTTGATAATTGTGTAATACTGATTTTTTTAATAATTTTCTATCTTCCACTGCATTAAGGATAATAATATTAAGGATTACTTGACAACAGAAAACATTGTACAACGTAACTGTATATTTCCTTGTATGAGTATAAAACACGGAATACAGAAAGAAGGTATAAAGTGTGTTTGAAAAAGTTTTCGTTCAGATGGTTTGCAGACATGCGATATAGCTAGGTGTATCTTGTACATGTCTTTAAAAATACTCTTTACAACTGTTCAAAGGATCACAAACAACAATGTAAAAAGGAGAATGTTTCGACGTACCTTAATGCTTAAATATATCTAGGACGATTGTATTTCCACGTGTTGTTCTTTGTTATCATTATTATTAAATCGAAGGTTGTAATTTTATAAATGATAATAGGGTCGTTCGAGCCCCTCCTTGCGCCGGCACATAATTCAGGGAACAAACACAGTCGCGAAGAAAATGATTGAGTTCGTGAAACTTCACGAAAGTAATTATGTTTGCGAAGCGTTTTCCTCAATTTGTGAATAGATACGAACAATCCATCATTGATCAGTGTTTGTAAAGTTTTCGACGTTCATTTTAATAATAATGATACACAATCTTGCGACGATACAACCGTTTCAAGCTAAGTTGATACGATGACTTAATACTAAATAATATATAGTAATACGAAGTATATACTACAACTAGCTGCCCGTTCCGGCTTCGCGCGGGTATAAAATATATAGCCTATGTCATTCACTGAAAAAATGATTAAATTCTATCCAGTAGTTTTGATTTATTCATTACTGCCCGTGGCCCGCACCCGTTAAATTTGGAGTAACCTCAAAAATAACAGTATTTCTCCACTATTTAATTTATGTTATTATACATATAAATCTTCCTCTTTAATCACTCTATCTATTAAAAAAAACCGCATCAAAATCCGTTGAGTAGTTTTAAAGATTTAAGCATACATAGGGATATAGGGACAGAGAGAGCGACTTTGTTTTATACTATGTAGTGATAATACACATACTTTGTACTAACAAGAAACATGTTTTTCGACTTTTTGTCTGCTTATACCAAAGAAGGTTAACATTTTTCGATTTGCAAAGTTTTCGAGTTTTTAGTGAAAGTCTTATTATTCCTGGATATGATATTCTTCTTATTAATGTCATAAATCCGAATGTAAGTTTGTTGTTTGTTACGCTTTCACGTTTTAAATACTTCGCCGATCATCATAAAATTTTAAAGTATAAATACACTGCTCTCGAAAGATAGACATTAACGCGAGCATAGTTGCGAACAAAAGTTAGCAGCTTATACAAAACTTTCGTTTGAGGTCCATAAATATAAATAAACGTTTCCTTTACAAATATACAAATAAATAATCCGTTCATAAAAAAAAAAAAAAACAACTTTTTTGAAGTCGTTTTTTTGTTATTATTCGTAGCTTTTTTCAATGTTCATAACTCGATAACTGAGTACTTTATATTTCCATTTCTCTCATTCAGACAGTGTAAAATGCCATCGCCCCTGTCGAAAAATGATAGAAAGGAGTGATTCTATATCGAAACATGGTAACATTGTCACGACAGACACGGATATGATTTGCGATAATGCGAAATGTAATGTAGCCCGGTCATAAGTACGCGATATGTACTTAATGTACGGTCGCGTTCGCGCCCTATATCAAGCTATCTCATACGTTGTAAATGCCAAAAGTATTGTTATACCGTTTGGGTTCTGTGTTTAGATTTTTTCCAATGTATTGATTTACCTTTGTTATATCTCTATTATATGAATAATATTCATCTAAAATACAGTTACGTAGTTGGATGAGTTTTAAACGGTGTGAAATACTACAAACGAATTAAATGGCGCGTTCATTTTACACCTGTAATTCGCTGTTAGTTGTCTTCTTGGACAGGATTGCTTGAAATGTATAGCTGTAATCTGAATATATAAATATAATTCAATTATCTTATGTTTATGGAACCTAGTTATCTAAACGACGACTTAACCGATTTAGACCAGACTAGCGGATTTTTAAAGTATTCTTTACTTTACCTATCAATACGCTTTTCCTTAGGCGCTAAACAATAATGATACAATTTTAGTGAATGAACTTATAATCGGGTATATGTTTTATTGATTGAGCAATGACAAAAAATAACATAGAATGTCCAGAAAGTAGAACTGTTTCCCTGGAATAGGTTAAATCTATATGAAGGGGAGGGAAATCACGGGCAAAAGCTATTAAAAAAATAAATGGCAGCCCACAACTGATCCCGTGAATAGCGTCGGAAACAGCAAAATCATTTTCATGGAACTCAAATTCACTGACTAGTTTATAGTACTAGTGTATTATTGACACTGTGTCTAGTGTATATTCAAGCCATTGTTTATATTCATTTCAGTTTACAAAAAAAATTATTCGGGACTTATTCATGAATCGGTTTAACAAATATAAAAAATGTACCAAAGCCATTGAATACAAGATGTCCAAATATTCTTGTTTACTCCTGTGCGGTGAACTATCTTGGCGCTTATCTCTGTGCATCGTTACGACTTATTAGCTATATCCATTCATACGAACGAGCCGTAAAATTGTTAACATGAGAGAGGCAAACCGATACTTATTTTACTGTCTCACACAGTCATATAGTTGCTTTTATGTCGAGTGGAAAAAGGTCTAATTTGTATTTTATTTAGAATGCGGTATATTTGTTCCGGCGAGGACTTAATAAATTTATTACAGCTAGGGCCCTCGAGTGTAATAATTGATGTTCTCACATCAGTCATACGATCTTATGTCCACATTTTTGATAGTGAAAATATAAAAATACTTACCTCGAGCAAAACTAGAGTATTATCTTGAAGTTTAGCATGTCAGTCTGTTAATAACAAATATTCACGTAATCCTTTTATTTCAATGGACTAGAAAAGTTTGATGCGGCACATTTTGGTGGACATAATCGTTACACCTGTACTCTTCTGTTCGTTCAGCGTAACTAATCTATGTAAGGCTATTTAACTGTAATGTGAATAGTAAAGGCATTGTTACATCGTTCTCTTTTACTATTTCCTGCTGATCCCAATGATTTAAAAATTAAAAACATAAGTAGAAAGTATAGTATGTGAGCCAACTTTGCCATAGTTACCAAAATTACAGTTATATGGAAGTAATTTTGAAACGAGGTTCCTTATCGCACAGTGTGGATAAGGTCTACGCGGAAAAAAGTGTAAAATTATTCCGTCACAACCCATACTGCACGCTTATTGGTTCAAGGCAGTCAATAAGTTCGCACCTAGTTTGCTATAGCTATATGGAGGTATAGCTTGTACACGGCACACACCTTCAACTCGCACACGATTTCGTAGCGTTTTGCCTGTGTTGTGTTGTGTATTTATACTTATGTTTATCTGATGAAGTTTATAATAAATTAAATGAATTGAATAATGTACAATAAAATGTTTACTTTCATAACTCGAAAAGGTATACTAATTACAAAATTTCCTATAATTCCTTTAATTCATTAATCAATCATTTAATTGTTCTCACACGTTAGTTAATTTTTTTTAATAAATAATGTATACAATACGGTTATCAATAACAATATACTTCGAAAGGAACTTCGTTCCAATCCAGTGTTCCACCAAACTCTTTTTTTTTTAGAAATGCTTTCCCGTTTTTTCCAGTCCAAAACTAGTGGTGCCAACAAAAAGTTATAGAAAACCATTTCAAACTTCGTGCTTAATTTATACTTAACTCGTTTTTCCTGCTATAAATCTTAAATTTCCTAAATATCGAGAAGGAAGAAAATAAAGATATTATGTCAATAAAAATATAATGAAGGTGGAAACACTACTGAAGTGCGAAGACTGTCAGTGACTCGTTAGCCCGTTACCCCATGCGGCTTCTTCCAATTTAGTAATTATATTATGCTGGTAACGCTAAGTTAATTTTACTCGATCTCTCGAACAGTGTTCGAGAAGTTCTTAACTCTATGAAGTTGCATAGTCAGTAGTACATAATACGGTTCCAGTTATTTGACAGTTTGACAAACACTGCTTTTCATGAAGTTTAATTTGTCCGGAGTTACCAGACGACTTTTATAAGTAATAAAGGGTAGTGAATGTAAACTAATTAAATCAGAAGCACTGATTATAGAAGGAAATGTAATTGAGACATCAAAACATCTGAACATCAGGACGAAAATGACAACCCTTAGAAAATTGGAGCGAAATTTTTATATTAACTTTCAATACATTTGAAAATCAATAAAAGTTATTATAAATATTATGTAGCAGATATAATAATATAATATTGTTAACAATACACAACAAAATAACATATAACTTGTAAAGACAAAATACAAAGAAGTTAATTAACACAACGTGGATCTTAATAGTTATCTATCCCAACAGAAAACTAAGCAGTTCAAACACAGGCATGCTGTAATCCTAATAGGATTTAACGTAATCTCCTTCTAAACCTTATTTGAACTAGCTGTACTCGCGACTTTTAACTTGTGAAATTTAACTTTGATATATAAATGCTTCTTTGACTAAATTGGAATTAACTGTCACCTATAGAGATAGGTGCACAGAGGTGCATCCACTAAAATGATTGTAACGTTAATGTATTTTAAATATATGTATGTTAAAAAGATAAACATGATCGAGTTTCTTGCCGGTTCTTCTCAATTACTGGGCTGTTTTCCGAACAGGTGGTAGTTTTGACTTTCATAAGCACCTTGTTAGGGCGTAAATTGAATAAAGTTTTTTAGAACGAAGTTCCATATCGCACGATATGGATGAGGACTAGACGAATAAAAGTGTAAGATTTTTCCGTCACGACCCTTATTGCTTCAAAAGCAGGCAATAATTTCGCACCGGCTTACACCTACGCAGTTCCAGTTTGTACACTGCATACGCGTCAGCTGTTTCGTAGCGTATTATGTTATCTGATGATGTTTATAATAAATTAGATGAATGGAATGATGTACAATAAAATATTTATTTTCACAACTCGTAAAAATTTACTAATTGCGAAATTTCCTACCGTTCCTTGAATTCACTAGTTATTTCTGCATTTAATTTAATTACTCTCAGGTGTTAGTTATTCATTTATTTCCATTTATTAATCAATAATATAATACGTTTATTTATAATCATATACTACGAAAGGACTTTCGTTCCAACCGAGAGTGCCACGACACTCACGCTTTATTTAATTTTGGTTTGTGTACAGCGTTTGTAGAAGTATGGTTAGAAACGTAAATTGTTTGTTTTACTAACAATTGAGACTACCACGGAAAGCTGGCCGTGAGAAGAGTAACCCAGACCAAGGTCCTCTCCCGTAATACAAAACGTCTTGAAATCAGCTAATGAAAGGCACTATATTCACATTTTTTAGAAACTGAAGTAAACTGACAAGACTCTTGTAAATATGAATTAACTTTTACATTCATGAGCTAATTTTGATAAATCAAAGTCTATATGGTGTATTCATTTTCGCACAAGTTACTAAAACGTAAAACACCATGAAAATCTGTTTTGTAGTTATTGAGATTAACTCTTTCAACCAGACTGACTAAATTTTAAAAAATAGTCTTCTTCTATTCTGTTCCATACTCTATGTAAGCTGCAATCAGTGTTTGTAAATATTTTCATTTTACAGACACAACAGTTCTACAGTTTACAAAAGACAGAAAGCAAATAATTCAACCAGACGTTTTAAAGGGATTCAAAAGTTCCTTTGATATATTTTAACATTAAATCAAGTTTATTTTTTTTATTTATTTTATAGCTCACACAACTGAGCTCGATCAGCAGAAATACACATGAACCCTGCTAAATATGAACACAACATGCATTATTAGGTGCGTTACGGAAGGTCATTTGTACGTACATGACAGTCAATTTCTTAAAAACGTGGGACGTGTATAGACAACATTTTATTAGATTTATCTTTCTATTATTTATTTGTCTCAGTTTGCAGTTTATTTTTACACTAAGAACCTTAAATAACATTATTCAAAGCGGGCCAAGTTAATACTTTCCATCAGTTCTTAATCAAGAAAACAATGTAAATATTCTCCAGGTTTTAACTTGTAATTATGAGTAAAAGCAGACTCTCGGTCCGTTTAAAGTTATACCGAGTGTTTCATTAATTTTATTCTCGTGAGAAATCAGAAAATTCTTCAAAAACTAATATCAGTAAGATGGACTCGGCTCTCTATGTGAAACAAGAGTATTCCATTATGGTACACCGAAGAGTTTTGGAAGTAAAACCTTGAAGTGTAATATAGATAGATCGCACATCAGGGCAGGCGGTCATTACAGAAAACTTTCCACTAGATCCGTAAATGAAAGAAGTTTGAAGATCTGGAACTAAACACATAGGTCACCTTCGGTTGGTAATTCTATTGAAAGTACCATTTTGCTGAAGAAGATTGATCTCTATAAACGGATGATTTAAATCTGACATAATACACATTCACATTTACATAAATCTAGGCCAAATATAAACTCTTCCAGGAATTCTTGCAACAAACGATTTTACGCTCATCGTATCCAACGAGTTTCTATAACTTGAAGTCTTAAGTGGATACCATTTGAGAACTCTTTAGCCCCACGATCCATATATTCTACGAGATTTGTGCCCCACTTACTGCTACTTAATTCCAGTATTGCTTAGGTCAATGTTTGGTATCTTTGATTATTGTGTTAATCTTCTGAAATCTGAATCGATCACGGAGAAAATCTACTACCATCAATCAGCCTCTATCTCTGTTTGATCTTGAGTTCTTACAATGATCATAGTTAGCGTCAACATCTTAGCATAAGTTGTCAAAGACAATAAAGACCGGTAAGACAACTTTTCATTTAGAGACAACTTATTTAGGGTATAAGTTAATAGACTTCGATTTTAAATTTATTCCATGAAAAACCAGTGATTTTTGTTTTTGATTGTAATCAGATCGGATTTGAAGATGCCATATACCAAAAATATATTGTAGTTAATATATTTTTATTTTCTACTTGAAATCGGAAAAATCTTACACTTACACGGAACATCTTACATGGAAAAATCTTACACTTTTATTCGCCTAGTCTCCATCCGTATCGTGCGATAAGGAACTACTTGTTCATTATAGCGTTTAAAGCTGTACACTAAAGTAATTAGTTATACCGTTTTTTTTATTAAATTACAAGTCTTAAACAGATAATTGCTTAATGACAGATATTCAGATACTAGAACAAACAATTAAGGTTGGAAAATGTCAAAAAAAAAACAACTTTTTGTAAAGATAAACCTGAAATTATAGCATTGTGAAGGTGATAATGGTAATAGACATGTACCACAAAATCTATAAAAAGTTACATGAAAAAAAATCAGAAGCTAATAATATCTGGTACAAACAGACGTGAGTAGTCGTTTGCCTTACATTGTATTTTTAGTGAACGTTTTGAAATACATGTACGTTTGTTTACAAAAATTCTTCGTCATACATTAATGTATTCATAATAATTTAGTCTGGTTCTAAAAAGCGTAATGGTTTTGAGTAGTTAATAGAACGAAAAGTTTTAAGGCCACGAATCTCTGTTTAGGAATGTTTACGCCGGGTTTCGGAAAGATAAGTTGGAAAATTTTATGATCACCTCCATTTTTATTTTTATTGTAATTAAGTTTTAATATTTGGTCGTAATATCAGTAAGGTCACCACAACCTTAAGCCCCAGTTAAACCTAGACTAGGATAGATTTTCAAAAGCATCTACTGAAACACATCTATAGGTGATAGCGATACATTTGCAAAATGAGAGTAGTAGCTAGCCCAGCGGGTATATTAGAAAAAGCCCTACAACCATGCGGCTTCACGTCACGATGTATTTTTTTACCAAAAGCAGCGATATTTCAATTTATATCAATCGACCAAGTGTTCGCAAATGGTATGACTGAGTAATCCTCGCATCACCGCTAATACTGTATTATTATCTGACATTTTTATATTATATCTATCTATTTATATAATTTAATATTACTATTTTAATCCACCCCGGCTTCACACGGGTGTACTAATAAAGAGAATAAGGCCAAGTCTTCCCTTTACAGTGCACCATTAGCAACTGAAAAACTGAACGTCAATCTGTCAATTCTGCCAATATATCCGAAGTTCTCCTTACTGTCTTCTGTCTCACTCACTCACTTACTTTTTATAAGGATTTTTGTTTAACCTACATTTTCCACTTTTCCGTAATATTTCACACAAACCTTGTTCTGACAATTACAAACAACAAATAAGAGTTTGCCAATTAGGTGGAGTCGCTCTGAAGTGATGCGCTTTACATACATCGCGCAGTTAATTTTTTATTTATATACATAAATTTCTTCTTTAATGAATAATAATACTAACGTGACCCAAGAATGCCGTTGAAACTCAAGGGGAGGGTGTAATAAATTATAATAAGACCAGTTGTGTATCTGGGATCCGAGTGCTGGGCTACGAAAGAAACCGAGGAGGAAAGATTACATGTGGCAGAGATGCGAATGTTAAGATGAATGTGTGGTGTAACCACAATGGATAGGATTAAAAAAGATTATATCAGAGGATGTTTGAAAATAGCATTAGTGACAGAGAAGTTGATGAGTAATAGGTTACCATAGTACGGGCGTATCATGAGAAGAGATGAAGGTCATGCAACAAGAAAAGTTTTGAGTTTAAAAGTGGACGGATATAGGGGTAGATGAAAACCAAAATAAGGTGTGAAGAATGGTATGTGTATAAGAGGTGTGAATACTGAAATGACATCTGACAAGGGAGAATGGAAAAGGAAAACATGTTGTGCCGACTCTGCTGAAGTGAGATAAGGGTAAGATTATGATGATGATGAATTTTCATTTAAAGTAATATGTATGTGTATCGTGTTTTATGACTATTTGCAGAATAGATATAAATTACAGTTATACTATAGATTACTATCGGCGACATTATTATCTATAATTTTATATTCAATAATGACCGTCTTAAGACGAATATGCGCGTTAACTAAATCCTCAAAATTTGATATATGATCTGAATGATTAAAATCCGATGCTTTTAACTTCATAATAAATAGAATAAAAGTAATGGCACCTTAACATTCGTCAAAGTGTCCTTGTTAATTGAGGCTTCCTTAAAAATTCCGTTTTTCGTAGGCTTGAAATTACTTTTATAAACGAATGAATGAGATTACCATGTAAAAGCTAAGCCGAGGCTACTTCAAGTGGTCTGTGAAACTCAACACTCGCGTTAACTTTACCGTGTCAGAATATCTAAATAATTTGTTTTAAATACTGTGTTTTTTTTTACAATTTAGTGCTGTCTACATATTTATACCGTAATAAAAATCTCACGGGTTTATATCTTTGTTCGTATCAACGCGTTTGCAAGCAATAGTTACAAGGATTCTTAAAATGGCGGGATAAAACGTAATTTATCGGGTTCACATTATTTTGTTTAAATATATAATTTTACTTAATTATTATGTTAAATTTATTGGTTAGTTTTTAGTTTAAGAGTTAATGTCGATAGATTTGAGAATTTAAAAATATTAGTGCGCGGTGTTGTTTTTGTGCCGGTTAATTTCAGAGAAAACAAATGATAGCGCGGTTGCTTTCCTTTCGTAAAAAATAAAAATAGATGGAGTAGCAATATCCTATCCTTGACTCATAATAACTGAGATGTTCAGTCTACAACTTTACTGAAATTAAAATTCGTGGAAATAACGTAGTTGAAAAGGAAACAAAAAAAAAAACAGGACGAGAAATACGTTTATGTCGGTCAAAACCGGCGTTACCATGCTGTCTAGAATACATTCACCGAATGGGCGCGGTGCCATTTAGGTCAAGGTCTTCAAGTATCGTTTGGAACAAAAACTTTGGGGGTTGTATTTTTATGAGCCTCAAATCATCACTCTTTTTTTTATACGAAAGAAAATAAACTGTTACCGAGGTTATGCATTATTTGTTTTTCCTTTGCTGTAATAATTAGTTACGTTCTACGAAAATAGATTTTGTGTAAATGTTCTCCGTATACAAATATCTTATCGTACTCATTTTCATGTAATTCCGTTGAACGGTTCAGCAGAACAGAACACGTTTATTTGCCCAATGGTTATAGGTATAGGTCACTGGCAACCGCCCTCGCTTTCGATAGCGTTAAATTATAAAACAAAACTTAATAAGAATATAATACAGTACAGCGCAGCGCAATCTGGTTTTGAGATATAGAAAGAGGAAAGCATATACCAACGTCAAAAAAGAAACATTTCAGTAAGCCACTGATGATCGAATTTTCACGAGACAATTGATGTCAGACAACCGACATGCATTTTTATGTATGTGGAAGTGAATATTAGAAGTAAAGCCTGTTCTTTATTTAAATATGCTACGTCATCCTTTTATTTTTACCTTTCCACGTTCTACACACTTTAAAAAAATAAGCGAGCCTTATAGCAGTCGCATATGATGAGTCATCTAAAATGTTATCCTACTATGAAATTTAAATGAAATATATATGAAGTCAATGGTCGAATATATTCTAAGCATGAAAATATATGTAATTCTATATTAAGGCTTGCCCTTGCTCGCGCAAGTTTAATTCTAGTCGTGGTAAATACGCAATAGCAATAACTAAGATAAAAAAAAAATGAATCCGGGTATGATTGGAAATAATTTTTATCAATGAATTATATATCTTTAATTAAAAAAAATATATATTAACACTAGGAGTAATACAATTTTTCATCAAAAATAAATATTCTAGTTCAAATTCCAATAATTCCATATTACTAGATTTTTTTAAGAATGATGATCTTTGTTAGACGTTTAAAAGTAAACATAATTATTAATCTAGATTACACATATAAATATAACCTCCGATTTTATACATAATACTATATAACTGTAAATGAGTGCACAGCTGATGAGGAGACTCCGATTCGAGCCGCGGTCGGGTGCACACGTGCGCACTCTCGCAGATCTGACGGACCGATCTTTCGATGACTCGTGCGCAGTTGTCGGATATTTTCGTGAGTGCTCGGTAGTACTGTGTGTTCGTTCGGCTATTGTCAATCGATACGCTCTTTTCAGAGCGACGGTGCACCTCTACCAGTGTACCAATTAAACCGCACTTTTCGATGCGTGCCGAACACACTGTGTGTAGTGCGTCGAGTCGCCGTGCAGCGCACTGTGCTTCATGCTGCGCTTTGTGAGTTGCGCAGCACGTCGTGTGCTGTGTAACGCGTCGTTCTTCGTGCGGCGCCGTGTGCAAGAAACAAGTCCGAAGAAAGAAGTGCTAGGGACCTCGCCCTAGGCTACGTAGGTTCTCTGTGAAGCATTGCACATCGCCCACAGCTCTCTTGGTCCGGACACGGTTGTCCGTTAAATTCAAACAGATGCGCCCCCTGCCCCTCAGGCAGGGAGGTTAGTTATGTCCCACCCCGCGCCCTTCTCCCGGTCACCGATTAGTATGGAATTAGCCGAGGCTAAGTCGATATTCGAGTGCTTGCGTCAAACCGATCCAGCCTGTTTCAGAACCGCCCTGCAGCGTTGTCCCTCAATGGCGGCCATGTGCGGCTTCTCCTCTGTAGACGAAACCCAGTCTGATAGGAGGACCAGCCGTTCGCGGTCCCCGGTCTCTGCTAAGAAGGCTAAGTCCAATCTCAAGTCACGTAAGGAGAAGCCTCCGATCGCTTCTTCCTCTAAAGGCGCCGACCATAGGCCACGCCCCCTCTGACATTTCTCAAGCCCAAGCCGCGGATTTCACAGCTTGGGCAAAGAAGCTCCGCCCATCGCCACCTGTTACGATCCAAAACAAATCATCTTGGGTTGTTATCTCTTCGAGCCTCAACTCGAGGAAGATCTCTTACACCTTCACTTTTCACACTCCCACGGGTATCCAGGTTAAGGTGCCGACCACCGACGATCATCGTCGCCTAACTTCCTTCCTTAGAGAAGCGAAGTACGGGTACTTCACCCACGCTCCCGATGTGTCCCCGTCTAGGGCGCCCGCCGCCTTCTTCCGCCCTCGACCCCCGCCTCTGACGTCAACAGAGGCCTTGCCTAGCCTGCCGGGTACTTCCCGAGAACCGTCAGCGCCCGCACCCGCACCTTATGTGCCCTCTCACACACGTGCACACATAGGTACACATAGTGGTGGGCTGTTTTTTTGCCCTTTTCGGACTGAATTAAGTCACACAACGTAGTAGTCAGATACAAAATACACATATATATTCGTGAAATATACATGGATTCACATGTATTTTTCACGAATTCATATGTGTATGAAATGGATAGATGGCTTAGCTTAGCTTAGTTAGATCGGGAAACTCGGCAACAACTCGAGCCGAGGCACACCGTGTGCCCTTGTGCTGGTTGCCTATAATAATCGGGTGAGTGCCTTAAGCGCTCCTCTTAGCAGCCCGGTGGAACTGTAATGGCCTTGCCAGGCTAACAGTGTAGATCAGTTCGAAAAAAAAAGCTGATGAGTTCTCCTTCTCTATTTCTCGTTACACACACGCATACACTATGTGGGTCGACAGTATACTGTGGTACCGATCTCACGAAAAATGGGTTAGAGATAGTGATCTCACAGCCATCTTTCCGTCACTGCGGGCGCTCATTGGTCAAATCAAATAGCGCGCGCTTTTCCGGTTTCACGTAACACATTGTTTCAGGTAACACATTTCCGTCCCTTTTTTAAAATGATTCCCACAAAAGATATCCAGCAACCGAGAGAAAAGATGTTACACATCAACAATCAGTAGATTTGATTCCACCCACGACTCCAGTATATCAAGCAAATGAACTCTCCACTTCAGACGTTTAAGAAACGTTTCTTCCGAGGTAAATGTTCGTGTAATTTGAATGCAAATCAATTCAGCGAACGTCGAATGCTTTTATACCCATTTTTGAAGGTTTTATATATCAAAAGGCTTAATGGATTAAATGTAAATAGCGGCGCTTGAAGCGCCTCATGTCGCTTAGTCGTTCGAATGGATTTTCGCCCCCCAAAATTAAATATTTCGCAGAAGTAAAACGACACCAAAAATGGTAAATATTGACTTCAAAATGACATATTCAAATTATGTACTTACCGTAATATAAATCATGTATGAAGATTGTTGTATTATACAGATCGAGACACCACTATTGTAATTTCACTAAAGCTTGATTGTTTTGGCTTGGTCGTGGCAAGCTGATTTTACCCTTTCCTCAGACAATATGTTCTTTAATAAATACTATTATATTTGAAAACGGTCTTCTCGCATTCCCCGGCTAATGTTATTTAGTGTAATAATAAAATGTGTATTCATTTGATTTCTCTCTCGATTTCATTTGAACTGAAATATACATTTTGTTCGACTTTTTGATGTTCTTTTTTCATTGTATATTTGTAAAGACTACAAAGAGATTTGTAAGAAAATTAAATTTCTCTCTGAACAGTCTGTCGGAGGTATGGAGTGGATTATGTATAGGTTTGTTTTCTTTGCAATTTTAAATATGTACGCTATTTTCTTTGAATGATTACAGGTATCTCGATATCAGACACCCATTAACCTACTTTTATTTGTCGAGTGTATGAACAAATAAATACAATTGAAGTGTCTGTCTAGAAGCCAAATTATAATATTACAAATGCGAGATTGACTGTCTGTCTGTTTGTAACTCTTTCACAACGAATTTAAGCATAGACATAGTTCATCGTTCAGAGAAGGATGCATGGTGCTTTTCATTCACAAAGTACAAAGTTAGAAAAACCGCAAACGAAGACGGGGGAAACATCTAGTTTCTGAATAAAGGATTTTTCTTAAGATCGTATAGTTTTTTTACCTGTTTCTCTGTCTATTTCCGTATCCATATTAATCTTAGCATTGCACAAATTTTGACGGAATATACATTGACAAGTAGAGATGTTATTTTAATAATGAATCTATCGTATATGCCTTTAAGTTTTCTAATAACATCTACGCAGTGATAGCAAAAATACAATTTAAAAGGTACAAGTGCTCAGTTAGTTAGTTAATAAAAGTAACCTTTCTTTAAAAAAAAAGAACATTCAGTTTAAACATTTCAGGTATTTTTATCAAATAACTTTGTCAAAACTTATCGATTCAAGTTAAGCGCTCGATATACTTGAGGGTGGTAGATAACAAAACAGCTCCTGTGATATGTTTTTATCATTAGAATTTCTTTTACTGCAAATTTAGCCTGATTGCTTACGACAAAAAAATAATGTTTGTAATATATATATATTCATATACATACATATGTATATACATCTGACGTAATATATTTACCGCGGCACCAGTCGCTGTTGTATTATTGAGCACAAACCGATGATATAAAGAGATATGACATGTCGACAGATGTCAACCTGTCGTCGCTATTTTCTCCAGAAATTATTTAATGGAGGCGGGCGAACTTTTTCCCGCACCCGATGAGAAAGTGTGCGATTCCCAGACTGCGTAATATGCTATGGCGTTCGTAAATCCACCGATTTACTGCACGCAAATACAAATTTGCGATTTACTCTCCGTTCGTGAATTTCCTTTTCACGTGATGTCATCCAACGAGTATGATATTTTCATACTAAATGTATATTGAATATGTTTCTCCGGCAATTCTTTTGTTCCGGACATGTGTTGGGAAAATGGATATGAATATTTATATAATATCTAAAGACAACCTTAATGAATTAGTTCTTTTACCAAATTATACTACATGTGCTCGAGGTTTCGCTCTCATGAGCCGAAAAGTTATTATTATTAAATATAATAATAAATCATTTTTCAAGAAATATCTTAAAATATGATTTTTTAAGGTTACATTATATTTAAATATTTCTTATAATTTTTTTTATGTAATTCTCTTTTGCATTATATTGATTGATTTTAAATGATATAGATAAAATATTGCACCAGAATTCACTAACATTCCTTTTGTAGCAACTTAATTTACTTATCACTGCATAACTTGTTCCATACCTTACGTCATGTAAGAAAATGTGTACTAACAACACCTGATCAAAAAATAAATTTATGATTTAAAACAGTTTCATGTGAATTGGTTCCGTAGTTTTTAAGTTAAAAGCACACAAACAAAGTAACAAAAAAAAAACAGTGAGAGAGAGAGTTGCCTTTAATAATAATACGTAGAATATTAAAGGAGACGTAATCTTTAGGATTCTTCATTAATTTTGACGACATTTGATGTATTCGTTCTATTTAAATTTATTGTCGTATTTCATTGGACTTATAATTATTTAATTTTTTAAACTAGCTTTAATTTTTTAACTAGCTCTCGACTGCTGCTACCGGAATATATCTATAAGTGTTTGGCGACAGATCTTCAACTTGAGGATGATAGCTAGTAAGGTGAAGTGAGGTTAGAAAATGCCCTACCGCCATGTTATTGTTTCATCACAATGTTTTTCTTCACCGAAATCTCCGGCTCGATCACACGGATGCGAACCTAAGACGATCAAGACGGTTTCCGAACATACTAACCACTGAACCATCATCGCTTAATTTCTAAATTTATCTCTGTTTAAACGAATTTACCTAATATTACAACGGTAATGATAATAAAAAAGGTGCGAGTAGAAACTTCAGCCGTTGAATGAACTGTGTACACGAAGGAAACGGAATGAAACGAAAACGTAGTAATGTTTTCCTTTAATCTTTGAGATCCGCGTGACCTCTGTCTGTAGAGGAGCCATTAACTAAATGGTTTAAATACGAAATGTTAACGATTTACGATATTTATTTAGAAAAATATTATTTTAATATACATTGTTACGGCCGTAGGTAAGTAACATGAAGAAAGCTATTTTATACTCTTACTGACAAAAAGAAATGGACCTTACTATCACACAATGACACATCTTATAATCCTTTAGTCGTAGTTCACCTGAAGATTTATTCCTATTGTTGTTCTCTGTATTTGCTCCGACGTCCAGAATAGAACTCAACTCGAGCACACTGCGGCGCGCTTTATACATTTCAAAAATCACTGTGGAAGGCTCTGGAATGCTGACGTCATTATTCGAACGATTCGACAAAGTTCAAGACGGGCTATTTTCAGTACCCCCATTATTTTAGGTATCCACAGCCGATGAGACTTTCGTTATTTATTTGTAACAACGAGCTCGAATACACATACAGCATGCGACTATTTTATGTTTATGAATAATATGTCACGAAATGTTTACTAATACGAAAGTAACTCTGTTTATTTATTACCATTTTACAACTAAACTCTCAACTGATTGCAGTGAATTTGATATAGTGGTGGCCTGTGATCTGACGAAGGAAAGATGTTGCTTTTATCCTGATTATATAGTAAAACACATAATTCTAAACTCCACATTTTTCTTTTCGAAAAATACGTATCAACAATACAATACCAAATTATGAAAACGGCGTATAAAATGTTAAATATATATTTTCTTTATAAAGCTTAGGGAAATTATTTATACGTGCTATTTCATTTTCTCTTGTTATTATTATTTTCACAAAAGAGACATAATTCAAAAGAAATGCTTTAGATATAAACGATAAGCAATATTTTAATGTTACGTGGCTTCCTTAACAATCAAATGCCATGATATTTTTTGTAAAGGGAAATAGTAAGCGCTGCAATCTTTTACAGTTGAACCTCTTTTTTTCTGTATAATTAGTAACGGAATTGTACTTTGCCATCGGAGGATTCTACGCATAACGTTCATTTCCATAGTCGATTATATGAAAAAAGAGCATGAAGATTATATAAAAAAAAAACATACATCTTTTTTATAATGATGACCTAAATTGTTATAGTTTTAATGTGAGTGTGTAGATAAAGAATTTTTTACTTTTTTATAATTATTATTAATACCTGTTACAAAAGTTCCCGTTTATATTTGTATAAAATTAGGTGAAGAAAAACAATTCAGTATCTTGTTCAACTTTGTTTATCAACTAATTTTCTTTCTTTATTTATTACCTATTGAAGAGCTTTAGTGCTATAAATAGGAAAAATTGCAAACAGTTCGTTATTTCCATACCATTGACGAGCCGAAGTCGTTATTTATAAATCTCTATTCGTCATATTCTACGATCTTTGCTTTTACTATATAATCTACAGTATTTATACAGTAATATTGAAATAAAAATTAATTATGGTCGAATTTTGATCACAGAAATACTATCAGCTACACTAATTACTCTTCCACATAAGAGAAGTTATAAAGCTATTTTTTTTACGTTTTTAAATATTTCCATTCATTCAAATGTTTGGACACAATGCCGGGATTACTAAATTAAAAGTACTTTATTCGCTTTACGCTTGAACATTGAGATAGTATTGCTGGTTCGGAAAACATCCCCGATGTCAAAAAGTGGCGGTAAAAAATAGACTGCGAGTATTTTTTTTAATCGACTTAAAAAAGGAGGAGAAAATAAAAGGACTACAAAAAGGAGGGGGTTCTCAACTCGGCTGATTTTTTAAAATATTTGTCCACTCAACACTCCTTGATTTATACACCGATATGAAAAATTATTTTTGGTTATTCGAAACAAGATATTTTCAAGGGGGTCTTATTTTCATTTCACCAGCATTGGACCTTGGAATCTGATGAAAATAATTTAATTTTAATCTGAGCTATAGTTTATCATTTAATTTACTAAGGATTTTAAGTGTTTCAAACAATAATTGCAAAAGCATCAAGAACATCGTGTCCGCCAGCGGTATAATGGTCAGCCAAGCGTTTAATAGCTACTCCTACGCTGACAGTTGCTCCCTTGCTATGGCCGGAATAAAAATTATCTTCAGTGTTCTTCAAACCTTGTCTTTTTATGTTTGCCTATAATGTATAAAGTGAACATTACTGTTATTATATTAACATTATAAAGGACAACAAAAATTGAATTTGAATATTTATTTTGTTCTAGTTTCTTTACGACATCAAATTAGGACAAACTTGCGTTGTATTATTTTTTTCCCCAAAAGAGCTATTCAGTTTTTACTATATCAAAACTAGATATTCCTAAAATTTAACTCATTTTATCATGCTTCCAGACGTAAGTGGAACAAAAGTTAGATATAAAAAAGAAATCCAATAATATCATTTTTTTTTAAACATAAACCTTTAATCCTTATCTTCTTTTCAATAATGCAAATATTTATAGCTCTGTGGACGTTTGACAGTGATTTTAAATCATATTGAATTTTTTTATTGTACAACACTTTGTAGCGGTAGGTGGCGCAGTAAGACTTATGACAGTGATATGTAAGGACTATCTCCCAGTCAGATATTTCAAATAATATATTATTACAAAAAAAATCGTAGAAAACTTAATAGATTTTGTAAGCTATTATAATGATCACCCTTTATAAGAGATTTAAAAAATTCTTTCAAGAAGACAAGTCATTGGCGATAGCAACAATTTTATATAACCTTTGCATTACCTTCGAACATGATGGTACTAAAAAACAACGTCATCTGTCACAAATTAATTTGTGGTTATAATTCGTTTTTTTTTTTTTGTTTCAGATTTACGTACTCTCCGTGAGTGATTTAGTGTTAAGTGGATTTGTTAGTCTGTGTAAGTTATAAGTTAAATTATAAGTTAGTGGTAGATAGTGATTATAAACTTAGTGCGTAAACTGGTGTGTATCATGTGCCAACGGGCATTCAGCCCCTATACTTAGGTCAGACTGGGGGTAAACTGCCCTAAACCGGTGACAGTATGTCGCAACCGATTAAACGTTCCCTGAGTTCGGAGGGTGGTGCTACACCACGACAGGACTGGAAGAAGAGGCTAAGCTTGCGGAGCCGGCGGGGCCATAGTGTCGTAAGTAACTTTACATTTTTTTTGTACATAACCTATATAAATATGATTAAAAAAAAGTAGTTTTATGAGTCTTTCTGTCTGTTTGTCTTCATTCTTCTGAACTACGTGATGGATATTTGTACAGATTTGTCTATCGTTTAAATAATTTCTTCCGGAAAGTAATTGTAATGTAAACATAAATATTACATCTGCATACAGTAGATAAAAGTTGATGTATTCTAACGGAATCATAAGAAGGAGTTTTCAGTCTCTTATATGATATATCAAAGTGACGAATGAAGAAATTGTGCATCAAAATACTAAAATAAAGTCTGTCGCATCTATCCATTAAAAACAATCTCCAGTAATCATTTTTATCTTATGCATATTCTTAAAAGTTATTGATTATTTGTGATGCAATTTTAATCAGCACAACATTAATGTTAATTAATACTCAATTACTTAAATAATATTGTACATTTAAACAAAATTCCCCTCACAACATACCATTGCAACGAACATCTTAAAAGATATAGCATTTTTAAAGAAGAGTAGTCATCAAAAAAATCAATTCGGTGGGAAAATGCATGTAAAGTTTGACCATGTTTACACGTTCGACTTCCATTTATCTTATAAATAAAAGAAATTGCTTTAAGTCGATTCTAAAAATTAGGATAACTTATGTAATTATATTGCTATTTGATCGTTGTAGAAAATATGTTACAGAAAGATGTTTAAATAAGCTTTCAAAAAAAAAAATAGGTAGTTAATTCAATTTTTTTGGAAAATATGTTATAAAATAATTTTAGTGCAAACGGAGTAATAGCATAATGAACTATACGATAATTAACATAAAACTGAATTAAGTAGCGATGTCACCGAAAATACTAGGTTTTTTTGTATGCACATAGCATACCTTCCTTCGGGAAGAGGTCTATGAGCCTGCAGTGGGTCTCGTCCAGGCTGACGAGGATGACTGTAAAGTTTCATGAAAATTTGTTTTGTAATTTTTACGTGAAAGTGTAACCAATATACACTTTCGTATTTACAATATTAATACAAAGCCGTACAAGTAGCCACCTGTTAAAGTATTAAAATTTGACACATCAATAAACTCGTTTTAAATTAGTACTTTTGTACTTACTACAGTATCCTGGGGCGTCCTTAATTAATAGCTATTCTTCGATATAGAACCACCGTCGTTTCAGAAATATAAATATATACATCAGCGTAAATTTTCTTAACATTGTTTATGCAATTATCAAATATATTTTTGTTTATAATACCTGTCCATATTCACAAAACACTCAATGTTTCAACACACACTTAATTCTTTCCCGGAAAGCGTTACGTATGTAATCTGTTTTCAGTGTCCCATTCTAATAAGTCCGGCTGGCTAGTTTCCGCTGTCAAGTTGAAAATGTGTCGCCAAACACCTGTTGATATGTCTCGGCAGCTGCACTTGACAGCCAGTTTCCCTCTAGTTTCAGTATGTTTTCCATTTTTAAAACACGTCGTGATTTAACATCAGATGAGGTTGTGGTCAAACGCTAAAACTTGTAAAGTTTATAAATAATTAAAAATACTAATAAGGAAAAAGAAAGTAACAGGGACGAAATTTGCTTTTGGTCTTCGATTTACAATAGTAGGTATTGGATACAACCCTCACAGTCAAATTCGTACATCTGGACAACTGACAAGCAGGACTACGTTGATTTAAATCAAAGTTAAAAATAAATGAAATAAACTTGGTGATCACCACAATGCATTGTGATGCAGTCGAACTAGTCGAATCCAGCCATGAAGTCTCCTGTTTTGATTCACACTAGCATGAAAATAACTCGAGATGGCCATCATTAAGCAAATTTTTTGCTTAAGAAGCATGCAAGCATAAAACAGAACCAGTTATTAATACTGATTTATGTGAGTATGCTTCCTAAGCAGAGATTTGGTCACCTGAACACCTTATCAGAAGCAGGGGCATATTTGGAAGATGATTGACCGCGCTTATATAAAAAAAAAACAATATAAACTATAGCATAGACAAAGAAGTAAGGATTAAGCATATTAAATGACTCAGACAAATGCTTCGTTGCTACGATATGAGAACTATAAAAATTGGTGAATGAATTGTTTCGTTTGAAGTCAGCGCCCGTATACGTTCACCGATAAGGTGTGTATTTTTTTCTGTATACAATACAGTAAATTAGCAATGGCTCGCATTCGAACGCTGAAATGAGAACACGGAGAATTGTACCAGCAAACTTGCATAATTTTTTGAAACTCTACATGTGCCTGGTAATATACATGTATATTTTTTACAAAAAAATATATAATCTATTACTTTATGATTACAAGCGCACCTGGTATTAATTGACGATTTAACCGAAGATGTCGATGAATACAATGATGAATGATCCTATAAAGAATGTGGCTGTCAGGGATGAACGTGTTCATTGTAGAAGACTCTCAAAGTATGTTTTTATATATAACGGTCCACCAACATGATACGATCTCAACACTAAGATTGCTATTATATTTCTAAAATGTTAGGATTGTGAAATGAATTTAATGGCGTGGTCATTATGTATATATTCGTGAATATTAAAAATTGAATACTTTTTGGAAACGGGAAATACAATGTAATATAATTTTGTATTGAACTCTATCACTGTGCAGGTAAAAAACTAAGAGGAAAACTGGGCAACCTCGGGGTCCTTAATATTTTTATCAAATTATAGTATTACGATTTTGGAAATACATGCGATTTTGTTTTCTATGTTCTCGTATATTTTAGAATTTGACCGCAATCTCACCGCAATCTCACATTAAGTGACGATGTGGTCCAAAGTGGAAAACACGCTGCTAAACCTAAAGGATAATTAGTTCTCAAGTGCAGTTGTTGGACAACATCTATATATGTTTGGCGACAGACTTGCTACTTGAGGATGGTAGTTCGCCGTGCGGTCTTAGAAAAACCCCTACCATCATATTATGGTTTCATCACGATCTTTTCCGCTGAACTGCGGCGTCGTGTCCAAACCCGCTAACCACTGAGCCGTTCTGATTCTGCTAACATTGCCAACATCGATGTCGTATAATAAATTAGTTAATATTAAATTATTATAAGATATAACTTTTATATACATTGGAATGTTTGACTTGAAATGACTTTTGACACGTAGCGGCTTTTCTTTTAACTCTATATTGGCGGCATCTTGCGGTAATAAAAGTTGGTTATTGTGCCCAAGTAAAATTTATAGGAAACATTAACAATAGTTATTAAAGGTCAGACCAGCTTCCCAGAAAGTTTTTACAAGAAGACCATAATCTTATAACAACACTGAAGCCATCACATAATAATACTTTGTTAAAGGGAATGCTTATCCACTTAATAATTATATTATTAATCTTTAATAGTAGGCCTTGGTTGTCAAAGTAGGAGGAAAAAAACCTTGTCTAAGAAGAAAGGTATCCTTAGAAAAGATGGATCGACTAAGGTTGTGTGCCAACATGGCACTATTACGACGAAATGTTCATGTTTACCTAGTTAATACACTTGTACTCCTGTAACTAAGATACACATTAGGTGAACCCGAAACATGAGTCACTAAAGCAAACCACGAACTTAATCTGTCGAGATAGAAATTATTATCTAGTCATATACAGTCTGATTAGTTGTAGCTGCAATTCAATCGCTTGCCTCCGGTACCACATACGCCCGACGATTACAAGCAAATTTCACGGGTGCGAACTTTGAGTCTTGTCTGAGTCGCAATAAAGCACATAATTTAGTACGAGTTAGACAGTAACTAGAAACAGTTGCTATCGAACTCCCCATAAATCAAATCACCGGCAGTTTACCTTTACACTTTGATTACACGCACATTCATCTATAAACATGCATGTACCATTCGCAGTTTTGTGTTCAGATTGATGACTAAGACACTTAGTAATTGTGCTAGATATCTGTGTATCGCTCCTTTAATAAAAAAAAGATTTACAACAATCTGAATTTTCAAGGTTTCACCAGAAAGTAAATTAACGTTGCGACCACTATACGTCCAAGTCAAAGGTCACTTCAATACGATAAAATCTACACAAATAGATGATTGTTGTCCTCTTTTTTATTTAAACATGTGAAAAACTTAGTTTCCGAAGATAGTTAATAAAGTGAAGTAAAATGAAATAAATCGATGTTTTACAAAAAGAATTAATTATCTTATTTACTTTAATTCATTTAAAAAAATACATGGCTTCAGTTTATGTCATTTTATTTTTTTAAATATACGTAGGTTTTTCGGTAACATTATAAGTTCATTTAATTTTATGCTGACTATCGTAGTAAATTGTGCTGTTATTCCATCTGTATATAAATTACTTTATAACAGATATTATTTAAAAAATAAAATATTAACATGTTTGTGGTACAAATTGTGATATATTCTACAAAGACTAAATAGCCATATCATTAATTACACTACTTATCTCTACATTTAGAACTGACTTAAAATGCATTCTTTTATTTTTAAAATAAAATTAAGTTGATCGTGTAAACGCATTTTCTCAAATAATTGAATTTTTGAGTTACTTTCTTTTTTTGACTAAAGGTGCGATGTCCAGTCCCTATGAAGTAGTATTTGTTACTTTTTCGCGCTAAAACAATTGAAGGGATTATGTTGAAACTTAGCTTATACATCAGAATAATACCAGTACATAGGCTATAGTTTCTAAAGGTATTGTTAAAATTCGACAACATCTTGTTTAATGTCGTTCTAAATAAATACAGGCGTTATTTTTGTTAACTATAATAGACAAAATAGCGTATAAAGTAATAATGTAATATATTTGTATGAAGTTTTCAATTGTTTTATTTAAGTTGTTAATTCTATATTTATTTTGTTTTTAGCTATAAGATCACCTTTAATCTGAAAATCAAATAATAACACAAGACCTCAAAAAACAATACAAGACTGACCTCAAAAAGGCTTGTTTTCCTTAATAGAACAGGATGGAATATCACACGGGATCATCGCCTTCGGTTATACTCGTATAACACACAAGAATGCCCACACATGGAATATTGTTTTTTTCTCGTAGTCGGAACTCCTCCATGCTATTTCCAGTCGTCAGCACTTTTTGCGTCCTTTACATAATCTACCACTAAGAGTGTTCCGAAAAGATTTTCGGATTGATACCTGCTGCTGAGTTCCACTAGCGAACGACTCGCCACAAACTGAAATTCCGTCCATGTCGTCTAGATAGTTGGAGGCCGTCTAGTGTGCGGTTTTCACAAGTGTTTCCCTCCTTTCCCTCCTTGGTCCGGCTTGGCAGTCAAGGGGATACCCGCTCTAACCACCACCCCGCCATTGAGTTTTGACGAGGTATTCTCCTCACCATCTGTAACTTTTTAGCGTGGTTTTCTCCCACGGTGACTTTTTAATGCGGTTGACACAAAACTAACCAAACGTAAACCAGTCTTCACTTTCTGTGAAAAATATTATGTGAATGGATAATAGTAGATAATAATCGAATTTTGTTTACAACCTCAATATTTACCAACAAGCTTTGCTTTCACAGTGGTTGGAACTCAATCTCCCGATTTTGTCCCTTGCGTGTTAGAGGAAATTTACTATATTTTGAAGCAATGCACCCGTGAAAGTGGTTTTAGGAAGCATAACCAAGAAACTGCAATTTATGTAATGTTAGTACCTGTAACAATTTACTTAATCCTCCAATGGGCGATGATGTTTTTACAATATTTAAAGTTAGTGATAATGGGATTAACATTTTCAAGGCCAAGATATTAAAACAGACACATAAAAAGCATACACAAAAAAAATATGTTCAGTGACGCAACGATCTTGCGAAATCAAATCATGCTGCGAAATTTTACACTAGACTTTACGGCTTGTTTACTTATGATTTATGAGGCTATGACGTTTAGCAGATTTTGTTGTTTTGCCTCTGAGTGGAATTACTCATTTCATGCTTATATATCATCTTACTACGATCTATAATTTAGGATGTTTTAATAAAATAGTTGACTTGGACCATTGTTCCTTAAACTAGAACTATGTCCAACAGTGGATATTTATTGGTCGAAAGGATAAATAGATATGGAAAAAAATACTTGGCAAGTATGTTGGAGCTGGATAAATCGGAATCATACTCAATACACTGTATGTGCGCCTAATAATAAACCCAGTAGGAAGAATGAAATTGGAGAGAGAGATCATATGGAAGTTTAAGAAACCGCATGAAAGACTTCATGGTATTCATAGTTTTTTTTTTTTATATCTAATCAATACAATCTGTAAATCTCGGAATTAAAGTAGGTAACTGTGGACGAGAATATTATAAGGATTATTAGCATATATATACCATCAGAAAGTGGACGTATATACTGAGAGTTTTAAGCTTAATGTTTTGTTGGTATTTAATTTCGATAAATATAGGATAGTCGGTGCCTACATTTTTTAACATCCAACCACAATTTCACCTGATGTTTAATGAAGATATGATATAAGATGGAAACTTTATTAACGTAAAGAGGAACTAATTCATTAATTGAAGCTACCGGACCACACCTATAAGAGCTTGGAGACAGATGTTTAACTCGAGAGTGGTACCTAGCCAGATAAGCCCTCTATTACCATGCTATAATTTCAAGACGAATTTCTTTTATTAAGTCCTTAGTTAACGTCGTGTTTCAAACGATACTCATCAAGAATCGAAAGTAACATCTAATTGAAGTCGGGACCTACCTCTTAAAGGAATTTCAGCCAGTATCATGCGGGGAATTACATTTAATTGACATAACTGTTAGTCTATTCTTGGCATATCTCTGTTTATTTGCACACGCATCAATCTTCCTAATCATTGGCGCCAGTTTCGAGTGGTATTATCTTATCGCCTCCAAGTACTTAGTAACATCACAGTATCCACCGACATTATATTTCTTTTGATGCGTTTTTCATTAAATAATTTATTTTAGCTGCAGAAAATATCTTTGGTATGTTAATAGATGATTTAAGTTATTACATTATGTATACCTTATATTTGGTTAAGATAATGTCAAGGCGTGCCCCCTTTTCCCCTTTGGTTATGGTATTATAAATATTATAAAAAAATTACTTCAGCGATGGTATGAAAATAAAAAATATGGATAACATTAATGCTCATCAACAGCTACTAAATATAATAAGAAACCATTGAAATAGATAGAAGAAAATGGTATCAAATATATTTATCTGAGCCTATTCAGATACTGCAATTATACACCTGTGTCACTGATATTCAAACCAAAACCAGTAAGCACGTAACCTTAATTTAACATTACTCGGATCACATGTCTCATATAACCTATTCTATCACTATATGTATGTAGCTGTGATAGATCAAGAGTATCGCAATAAGTAATAGCTACAATGACCCTTAACTTACGATAAAGTTGGACATTGTGATGAGAATATTGCGCGGTTGTAGGGCTTTTAAACCTGTCACTAAATACATGAAGATGAAGTTCGATAGCTGTACCTGAGAACTGGTTCTCTCTGGGTTTAGTGTATTACCGTTTTTAGTCCGTAGAAACTGTGAAGGCCCATCAGGTCAACGGCATATAGTCAGTTCGAAAAGAAAATGATCACACCGTCTTGGACCATCGTCACTTAAGGCGACACGGGCTCAGTTAAATTTAGTATAACATTTAATCAATTCACTTTAACATAACATTTGTATTATTATTATAATGAACTAAAAAAAAATATTTTCTCATTATTTATTCTTTATTTATTAGTAAAATATATTTTTTTCGCTGTAAGCATATTATTCTAAAAAAAAAACTGTTATTTTTGGAATTACAATAACTGAATTATTAGTCTCGTATTTTAAATCAAATTTATTGAAATACGAGTAGTGGTAAACTTAATGTGTTAAAGCGATATTTCATATCTGTCGCGTATATTTTCCTATTTACCTTTAACTTGCCTTTTCGTATTGGGCTCTGTTGTGCTTACCATATGTATGAATAAATATATTCATTTCTTAGAAACCTACATACAGACTCAATTATCATTAATTTTGTCATTGTCAACTAAAAGATATTGCTGTGTCGATTGCCGTCAAGTCCCGGTATCCCGTTGTTAGTTGTAACATATGAATAAATAAATAAAATATAGGTTATAAAAAATAATGCTAAATCGCTTGAACACATATATTTGTATACTCAAAATTATTCGGATAAGGGTTCTATTATTCGTTTCAACGCTTTATCCTTACTATTTATACAAATAAATCATTTTTACTCAAATGGAAGCATATTTCTAGAAAGTGTATATCACATGTATTAAATACCAGTATGTGATACAAATTACATTCAATATTCTGCAGCACTAATCTAGATTACTATTTGTTATAATCCATAATTGAGTTACAGTTGTCTTAAATTATTTACGCTTTCAACTTTTCATGAAGAGCGTTTGAATAGTACAGAAATAGCTATGCTACAACGCCACCTAGAGGAGAATTATATTAAAATAGATAACTCAAAAATGTTCGCAATGAAATATCTATGTACACTAACTTTCATGGTGCTCAGTCGAACGGTACTAGAATGTACTACTCTTAGTCATTTATCTATGAATATGAACTTATAAAATATAAATCAGGTATGCTAGTACTGGATATTAGTGTATATAAAAAAATATGACATTATTACAAAAGTGTAAAGACACCACGACTGCTATTATAAGGCACTAAGAATAATATGGATACAAATGACCAATTTAAAAAGAGAATATATAACATAATAAAATTAAAAGAAATAGCATCATAGAGCGCGAGTTTTAGTGTTAATTTTATTCCCAATGATGTACTTAATCTAGGTTTTGCAATAATACGTATTGCAATAAAAGACACTTTGAAATCTTTATTAGTAAGATTATTATCGCCCGCCTGAACCCCAGCACTTACGTAGCCAGAGAACATCTACGCTGAGCTCACAACATAACAAACGGTTTTAAACCACATTACAGTTGATCCAATGGTTAAAGCATACATTGTATTTAAGCTCAATACAACGCTGAATCCACTGATCCACTGATAGGCATCAAGTCTGAATCAGAGTTTATGGTATCATTGAAAGAGAGCATCACTACATAGTATAAAAAAAAGTCGCTTTCTCTGTCCCTATATCCCTATGTATGCTTAAATCTTTAAAACTACGCAACGGATTTTGATGTGGTTTTTTTTAACACATAGAGTGATTAAAGAGGAAAGTTTATATGTATAATAACATAAATTAAATATTGGAGAAATACTGTTATTTTTGAGGTTACTCAAAAATTAACGCGTGCGGGACACGGGCAATAATGAATAAATCAAAACTACTGGATCGGTTTTAACCAATTTTTCAGTGAATGATATAGGCTATATATTTTATACCCGTGCGAAGCCGGAGCGGGCCACTAGTTACCTTATAAGAGTGAACTAACCAACGTAAATACAGCATTATAAATACCGTATAGCATAATACAAATATAGGTGCCCGAAACTCTTTATATTGTTAGTGGCGATCACCACATCCACACAAGCTTATCTATCCTAGGCAGTGAACTGTATTTTTTAAAATGCCTGGAAATAGCATCCCAACAAAATGAATGCAAAATGTATTCGTTTATAATCGAGTTAAAGGCTCACTTACCTTAGAGTCCTCATCGCCGCCATTGTGAGTGTTTACAAAGTACACAAGTTTCCAATATTAAAAACCACTATTAATTCTAAGACCGATTTTGAGGAGGCAAGACAGGTTTTGAGGAAGCATCGATTATCATACCGCGTTGCTATCCGTACAATCTGAATGTGCAAGTGCAAGTAACCAGCCACTTCCAATTTTGGCACGTATATATAATGTTTCCAAGATAATTCTTCTTCTTCTTCTTGTTTTGGCACTGCAGAAGCATTTGCCAGTGTCAATGTTTTATTTCAAGTAAGTGTCTTGTGATAATTATAATGTTCTAACAAGATGGTGGTTTCCTTGTTAGAACTTTCCATGGAGTTTTGGTGGCATCTCAGAATGCATGCTCCGTGGTATTATTTCCCATCCACTTCACTTGTGCATAATAACCGAACTATATTACGTAAAACACCACCAATATTACAAAATATAGAGTCTAATAACACAAGATTATGAATAAAATATAAAAGCCACTACATGACGGACCAAGATCCCGCCAAAAAACCAAGATAATTGAGACTCCCTTCCAGGCAAATTATGCCCGAACAGATAGATATGTCTGGATGTATATTTAAAATCTAAATGTCCAGTGTATAATTTTCAAGCGTCAGTAACAAGAATTAACAATAACATAATATGAGATTGTAGCGGGACTGAACGACCACGAGGTCTCCTCGTATAAATTTCCCATCTGTCAACGTTGTTTTATTTATCTAAATAATGCATTTATTCCGTGCGCTCAAACACAAGGACACATTATGAATTCTCGAACGATAAAAAAAAAATCTCGAACGAGTACATAATATTCATATCATTTTACTTGTAGATGATACCGGATTTGCGTCATTACTTTACACTAAATACAACATTATACTTGTGTTATTTGTTATCATAATTTCGTTGTTGTTATATTCTCCATGTTAATCGGTTCAGATATGCATATGCTGTAGCGCCATCTACTGGTTAGTAAAAGGTAGTAAAAGAGGTTGTAGAATCTCCTCGGTGAAAAACAGTTTTGCCAACTATCATGGTGTATTTAACAAACAAATAACATTAGAATGATTCCACTTTAATGTATATTTTCACTTTTTTACAACGATAATATAAATATTATAAAGTTCTTAACTTAGCATGATTTAAATTTCTATAGAACACATCTACACTCTTTTTATGCAAAGATTAATTTCAAAGATCTCTCTCCATTTAAAATTAAAGGTGAACTCTTTACCGCGTCACAACAAAATAATATTAAATTCATTTTAAGAGATTTTCTACAAATGAAGGATGTTATTACACCAGATTTAAATAAGGAAATAATGACACATATACATAAATTGGTACGAAATTGGCATATCCTCCTTATCTAAACATTACGTAGTAAAATAACGATTTATAAAAAGGTTATCGCATGAGTTATTAAGATACCCTAATCCTGAGTGTTTCATATATTTAATAATATGTTAGATCATGAACACTTTACCTGAACAGTTTTGACATAGAACTTCTACCGGAACAGAAAACAACGAATTTATGAAGTCTACGTTACTTTTAAGAAGTTTTTAATTTCATATACTTAAATTAATTTTGTGTTTATCGTTTCTTGATTATCTTATAGTGGTACGTTATGAATACGAATTTAGTTCGCTAACTGAGAGAACGCTTGCCGCAGCGGCCAATGAATGAAGAAAGATAATGTACGCAACTACATTCTTACCTAATACACAAATTGCAACGTAATAGAAATTATGTAGATTTATTTAAATAAATATAAATTTGTCTATTTATTTAAGCACCAACGAGATATAGGCTAAGAACTGACGAAGCGTTTTTGTCCCGTGCCCGCCGCGATGTTGAAACTCACGAGACTGGTTATTTGTGCGGTTACGTAGCCGTCACTCTTGAGACAGAAACGAGGCGGGCGATGATCTCAAGACGTGTGGTTAAACGATCAGTTGTTGAGGTCCAGACCGTCATGGGAAACTGCCAATCGAACGCAGAGCGCGCGGCCGAGCTTCCCCGATTTTACTAATTTCCCGCCGGTGCAGCGGGATCTGCAAACACCCGCGCACGTCCCGGGCATAAAACGCGCCGTGAGATGTGTTTTAAATGTTTTATATAATTATCTACATTCTACATAAGCCACGGGCCCGCAACCGCGGCAGGCACGGGACAAAATTTCTCCGTCAGTTCTTAACCTTAAACTCGATATAAATTTTATGTATTTGCGACAAATCGTAAACTGTTTGGAATTGAAAAGCTTAGAATAGAAAGCCAGAGATTATTACTATTTTGTAGGGGTGCTAAAACTAAATACAACAGATCTACAAATCTAAATAAAACTTAAAAAGTGCGAGTGAAGTCGCGGGCATCTCTAATGCATAGGATACATTTCTAAAAGTACGACGTCATCACAGATGACGTAATTTTGATTAGGTATTTCAATATCTCTGTAAACTAAGAACAATTGAAAATGATATTAAAAATACAATTCTGACAATGGTTACGAAATATCTGTCAATCAAAATAAAAGTACCCAGTCGTCAGTTACATTTAAAGGTCTGTCTACAATAGACAGCCAATAGTAAAGAAGTATTATTAGGCTAGGCTATCTACAACGAACCAATAGTAATTTAGTACGAGTCAATACTAGCTAAGTTATAGTAAGTAAGTTATAGTAAGTCACTCGTACAAACAATAACTTATTAGTTAAATAGTTAAATACTTATTGTCTCGTTAATAGAATTATAACAATAATCACGTAGAAATATCATTGTTTTCAATGAAAAGGTAATACATAGGTGCCATAATTAAAACACAAGTGCTGTCAATGCATGACGTTTTGATTGGAATTAACACGAGTTATTGTTTGTTTTGTGGGCGATACTTCTGTGTTGCGTACGTCGAATCCGCTTTTATTTCTAAAATCGATACTTTGTTTGCACACAATTTTTGTAAATTCACTTGAATTAATAATACATTTTGGCATGGCGACCAAATACTGGGACAAACAAATCTTGACACTTATAACGTTGAATAGATTTTTTGTACCAAGTTTTTTCACTATAAAAATTCTTACCGCAACGCAGCCATCGTCTTCTCGGTTACCATTAGTATAGATCAGTAATTTATCCTTGTGTCATTAATTAAATAAAACAAAAATAAACCGTATTCAAAACAAAATTATAATTCACATGAATCGAGTACTTACACTCAGTTCATTAATTTTCATGAGAACGATCCCAAGTCGATATCATTTGAATTAATTTGAGTTCAATATTTAATGTTTGTAAGCTCGTATGCACTACTAAGGGCGAATTCGTATTCTTAAATTAACCTTTCGCGCGAGTACAATATGACGTATGATTTTATTTATTCATTTATGTTATATAAATCATGTATTATTTATGTGCACTCTTTCAGTTTTTCAATAATAATATTACAAAGTGCAAAAGACCGTTTACTTTTTGTTTGTTTTATCAAAAGTACTTGTCAGATTTATAAAAATATTTTTGCATATTATATAATCTATTGTTGTAAAAGATTAAATTTTGTCTTGTATCACACTATGAGCCTTAAGAGTGAAGATATTACCATAAAATATATAACCAGAAAGTACGCAAAGCTTTAGTAAAGTAAACGAGCGCGTCGGCCGTCTGCGTGGCACGGTGCATCTGAGGTCTATGGTGAAGGAAATCATACGCGACATCAACCGCAGGGCAGCGCTAGCTTTTTATACATTCCCAACATAGTCATTCTGTAAATATGACACTATGATGTATATTACAGGACGCCCTCCGTGGACGACGTTGTGCCTCACTACGAGCGGCGCTGAATCCAATCCGGGGCATCGAAGAATCCGGTCGCAGCACACCCAGTGGTGCCGCCCGCGCTTCGCCGTCCCCCGCGGAAACACCAGCACCCAAAAAATCGAACTGGGAAGTCATCGAACATTTTAAGTCAACCAGAACTGCCAAAAGTCCCACAGCGGTAAGAACGTTTTTTATCTATATTATTTTTACGCGGTCATGGAAAGATTAATTTTCCATGATACTTCACTGCATTTGATGCTTCGTATTCTGAGATTGGTCAGCGTGTATGTAATACTTTTTTATGGGACCGCCAATGTATGTTCCAAACTACACCTTCCAGACCAGAACACAACTCGAGCGCTACTGATTTGCAGGAGAAATAACTGTGGTCTTATGTTCATGTAGTTGGACCAACCTTACTAACTTATAATTTGTGGACGAACGTGTTACATAAACATTTTTAGCTCCTTACTAAATTTTTACATAGCGATAGACAGTGTACACCGAACAAAGCACCTTTTCAGAATAAATCTATCCTAACATTTAAAAATGTTTATTAGCATATCTATGGTTAATACAGAATACTTCCAATGAACAAATTGAAACTGAATATCGCACAAGTTGAATGTCCTCTGATGACTAACTGTGCAATACGAAACTATAGTTGGCAAACTATTAATAGGATCAACCGGACCGCAAAAGCGGTTAGTTATTTACCAAAATATATTGAGGTATTGTCAGCTCGTAATTGGTTATTCAATCTGTGTGTACAAGTTGGCTCTTTCGATCTGTCTGTTGTCTATGCCGATAGATCAATATTAGATTTTAATAGCATACTTATTAATAATATTAAGGATATATTATATAAGAATATAGTATTAAGGAATATATGTGATCGCTAAACTGCCAATGCCATTTAACAGTTTATCCTGAACGTTGTTACAATTATGCTTTATAAAATGTAGGATGGTAATTTTGACAGCTGACACTAGGGACGGAGTAATGTATAATCGAAAATTAATCTATTCGATTATCGACTAGTATCCTCATAGAACTTGGAATTGATAGTTGCATTATTTTTTAGCCCCTAATAGCCGTTTTGAAGGCATTTACATTTTTGTCATAAGACCTCCGACTGGTAGATAAGCGGTTGATATAGACAATAAGAATTACGAACAAGAGAAGACTGGAAGTAATAGTTTTTTTATGAATATTTTCACGATAAATAATTGCAAAAATAATTCTAGTATTAACGAGTAATAAAACATAGTTTATACGTGGCCCCACACTACGATAAATGGGCGGTAGCAAACAATCAAATACTACAACATTATTTTAGTTTAAAAGACTTCATAGGCAGCCTGAGCTGTCAAAAGGGTCATTGTAAATTTGATAAGGTATCATAATAAGCATTAAAAATTCTTCATATTATAATACCCAGTTTACTATAAATCCTTACTAAATGGCGTCACATCACATCAACTTTTATACTATTCAATTAATCGCTATAAAAATGTATATATATATATATATAGTTTGAATATACCAAATATCTATTTTACTATAAATTGATTATTTATTACCAGAAATAGTAATTAAAATAATAAAGCTAAACGCGAGTGAAGCGACGTGGATTGTTAATATTTATATAAAATATTGTATTTAGTTAAAATATTGTATTTGTAGTTATATTTTATGTTCCTTTTTTCCTGTCTACCACAGTACGTACACGGTATAATAATTTATAGTTGGATGTTTAACAAATAGTAATTGCTTCTTACCTTAGAATTAATGCAAATGGTTAGGACAGATTTTTAACGGTCGTATTACTCAGAAGTTTAGCTTGGGTTATTATAAAAGCGTCCGAATTCATTCAGTTGTAATCACATTTATGAAGACATATAATACCTGTGAGAAGAATAGGCCGTAAGTTGCTATCGCAGTAAATCCTTGATATATAGATATATTCAGACACAGACGAATATATACGAAATGGTACACAATTTATACCTTTACATAATACAGTAAAATTTCATGAATAATTGTTTCTAACAAAATAACACAGACAGTTAATATTCAACTAAATTCAAATTTCCTAAAGCTATGTAAGGGGTTACTGACAAATTTTACTAGCAAAGTAACGCGACGCTGCCAACCAATGAGATTCAATATTTTTCTTGTAGGCGCGTTGCCCTATTTCAGATTTTCAAAAGCAGTCTTGATCGTGTGTAATGCGAAAGAGATTCGTGTGTCTGTCTGGTAAATATTTTTTACGCAAAACGCGGATCTTCATTCCTTTGATAAAAACAAACCCTTTCTTCTACATACCTTGATAATTCTCAATCTACGAGAATATTACAGGAATAAACAACAGCGTAACAAGTCTTAGAGGGGCCTGAGTTAGAAAGTTTCTATGGTTTGGGTGTACTTAGTTTTCTTATAGATTAAATTATATCTTACTCTCCGCAACAGGTGACTCAGTAGTCATTTCACCATAAATGAATTACGAGTGCGTTATTAATAAGAATTTAAGGCTGTGGGTAACAATTTATAATTTTTTTCTTATTTACCTTGGGGCCTTTGTAACCCATATCATTGATATTACTGAAACAAAGGTAGTTACGTCCCTGAAGATAAAATTGAAGCCATCGAACAAGAAAGCAGTACTCTCTTATGGGAAATTTAAATACTTCCACATTCGCAATGAATTAATCTCTTTTGCTTTTGTATGTTGTTTATAATAGATATTAATCACAAAACGTAAATAGGTTAATAAATTTATTTTTATTCAAATTTTTTTAAGGTAACTGACTACGAATGTGATATAAAAAAAAAGTGCTTGTCTGTCTATATTTGTATTTCCGATGTAACTCGAAAGTAGATTGACTAATTTTGATGAAATTTCATACACGAGAGGGTTATATTTTTTATCAATTGATTAAGTATTGGAATTATGAAAAAAACTTAGAAAGCAAAGTATTTTTTTTTCTATCGATTTCGATGTCAAATCAGTCATGCTGTATGGATGCTGGGCTATGAAAGTGACGAATGAGAGAAGGTAACATGTGACAGACATACGGAAGTTAAGATGGATGTGTAGTGTAACTAAAATTGATAAGACTGGGAATGAGTATATCAGAGGACGTTTGAAATTAGCACCAGTGCCAGAAACAAATCGAAGAGTAATCAATTAGCATGATACGGGCATGTAACGGCGAGAGACGAAAGTCATGTAAATAGAATAGGTGGTAGAGCTACGCTGAAGCTATTTATTACTGGTTTCAGCATGAATGGGTCGGCTCGCCCGGGGTAGTACCACCCTCTCACAGAAAGCCGACGTGAAGTAACAGTGGTTGCACTGTTGCGTTTCGTTCGGTCAGTGAGAGCGCCGGAGGCCCAAATATTTAAAAGGCCGGCAACGCACTTGCGACTCCCCTGGTGTTGCTAGTGTTTATGGACGGTGGTGATCACTTACCATCATGTGACCCACCTGTTCGTTTGCCCCCTATAATATAAAAAAAAAAGATGAAGATATGTATGAGTAAGGACAGGCCAAAACAAGTATGGATAGATTGTATGAAAAATAATATGAGTGTAAAAGCTCTCAATACTGAGATAACATCTGATAGGGGAGAGTGATAGAGGAAAACTTGTTGTGCCAACCCTACTTAGGTGGGACAAGGGTAAGAAGATGATGGTGATGAAATTTTCTATACGAGAGGTAGATGTAATAAAGTCTCCATCGCTTTATTATAAACAATTTTTATTAAACTTTAATTTATATTATTTAAATTTTTAAGAAGTCAATTAAAAAACGCTTGCGATCAGTTAGTGAAGTATTACTTTTACGGCTTTTATAATACAGAAGTCGAATATTCATACCCTTATATTTTAAAACTCGGTCCTCATCCGGAGCTAATAAATCATCTGATCTTACATAACAACAGTTAGAAATATTTGATTAATATTCGTTGTACACCTACGTACTAAATATACGTATATAACATTTGTTTGAAGTTCTGTAATACGGAGCGAACTACGACGGCCGCTTTTATTTTCGGGCACAATGAAATGTTCAAAATAGGGGATGTCTGATTAATTGGTTCTGTAGACAAAGAACTCTCCTCGTGTTTGAAATGAAAAACAAAATTTAGTTCCAAAAGTTACGTGTAGTCAACATACTTGTAATTGCTTTCAGCGATTGGTTTTTTATTATTTGTACAGTTACAAAAATATGGTAATCCGCCTGATTCTTCTGGATGAGACCTTTGCCCAGCTGTGGGATCTTGATGTAGTTTAATTATTCTTTTGTATACTTTTAAGTTTTGTCGTTTATCTAAAGCGGTGATATACTGGTAAATCTCGAAGATGGCTGCCTCTAAGCGCAGCTGCCGGAACACATCTGTGGGTGGGTGGCCACATATTATCAATACAGGGTTGGTAGATAGAAACATGGACCTTAGAAAAAACCTTACCACCGTACTGAGGTTTCATCTTGATGTTTTTCTTCACCGAAAGTTCCGGATAATTCACAATGTCCTTTCGAACCTACTTCGATTAATACGCTAACTGACTAACTCAGACTCAGAATAAATGACTCAGTGTCATCACTGCTTCGTGTTTGTCACAAGTTACTTTTAAACTCATAACTTACACCGTATATTGCCTATTGTATCAAAACATATACTTTATGTTGGTCAGAGAATATACTAATGAATCAAGAAAGAAAAAAAAACAGAAATCGATTCAGTGATTTTAGAGTTACAAGCACACTGTTGAAAAAACAGACAGACGAAGCGTTTCATGATATGTAAAGGTTTTAAAGATTAAATGTATATGTACTGAATGGTTAAGAAAGTATATAATTTTTTTTTAATTATCAGTCTTTCTGTTTGTACCAGCTAAACTCTTAAAAGGTTGGAACGAATGTTACCGGAATTACACAACAAGATAGCTGATATTATAACGAGTAACTTAGGCTACTCTTATTCTTGAAAAAGAAAAATAGGTTTCCAAATATAATAGACAAAGAAGCAGTGTCCAGAACCACGCGAACCTTTTCTTTGAACAGTTTTTTTTGCTAAATCGCACGCGGTGTAAGCCGCGGGTAAGAGCTAGTAGTAAATAAAGGTTACCCGCGAAATATCTTATTAGAATACTTCGTTCATTGACCAATTGATATTAGATTTGCAGTTATTAAAGTGCTTAGAAAGTTAAATGAAACAGTGCGATTTTATTACTAAGTTGACTGGTAGAACATTAATATTATGTTCGATTAGAATACAACCACCACACACCGAGTGTCATAACACTTAGCATAGTGAGACGCTTAAGATTGCCTAGGTACTAAAAAAGTAGACCTTTCTTATCTCCATTTAATACAAATGAGTCAGCAATTCAGAAATAAAATACGATTATGAAAACGAAAGCACCAAAATAATTGTTCATTTAACCCATTTCACTTTATAGGAACAATTTTATTATTACTGTAAAAGATAAACAAAGACAAGTCAAACGTATCCAACCTTATCACTGATAATTCTAATAGCCCATTAAGTTTTTTATTTTATTAAATTTTAAAATAAATATTTTTTTAACCACTGGACTGTCTACAACCATAAAGATATAAGTTCCATAAAAACGAATGTAGACCTCATGAGGCACGGGTCAACAGACTGTTGGCAGCATAATTTGATTTGAAAAGTTACAAATTATGTATTCTAAAATTATTTTTTCATTTATACAAAGTTTATTTTTACTAAACCATAAAATGTATAATGTACGAAGTCGTATTTTTTTTAAATTAATAACATAATCCGCTATTTTAAGATCTAAGTCTTAAAAGTCAACCAAGAGGGCTAAAACAGTTTTAACATTTCTGAAATAAAATTTTGGTAGTTCTAATACCCTATCAATTAACCAAGGATGCCAAATAATTTATTAGGTAATTCCGAACACAACAACAGACAGACACGCTAAATAAAATTTGTCGTTACATGATCACCGGCTTTTGTAATAAGTACATACCACAACATTTCAGAAAGAAGTAGATCTACCGACTTGTTAAACAATGGTTATGTCGGTCAATTACGATGTCTCCACAACGTACGAGTCCCTAAATAAATAATAGAAATAACAAAACCTGTCCAGCCTCTACCTACTATAAATACTCTCTGTTCGTTCTATAAACAACTGCAGGCGACGCGACGGACAAATACAGCGTATTATTTCTATATCAATAATGTATTGAGGCTAGAGGTAGAGGTACAAATCTATATCAGCTATCCTTTTCCACTTACAGGGCACAATATGTTATTTAAGTCTCTGGTATAAAATTTATTTTTATATTTATCATGACAAGTTTCCAAAACTAAGAATTCAGACTATGTATGTGGAATTAGAACTTTGGTCATGTACGTTATTCCTTACTGGTGTATTTAATTATTCATTTTATATGAAAAGAAACTCCGTGCGCTTCGTCGAATTCATTGCTGCCAAAAATATAACGAAACCTTTACCATATAGAGTGATTTCTTTGAAACACATTTCTGTATAGCGTTCCCGTGACCTTCGCTGACGTCGGTCCTCTTCACACAAAGAGATTCAAACTTCATTAAAAAACAACACTTTGGTCCAGTCCTCCAGAGTTTATGAAGCACAGTTTCAAACAAACTGAAGTCGAGCAACATGGCGCGCACAGAGTAATGTAGTGGTCCGGGCCTGGCGGTAACTACTGATATTGATAGCCAAAGGCCTCTTCGTAATCGTTCATAAGTTAACTTCTACACCTCTTACTTCTTTAAGACTCTTCTTTAGGTTCACACTTGATACCTTACGATTTCGCAACGTCTGACTCACCAAAAAGCTGTCATGTCGTGGTTCTGTGCATCGTTTCCTTCCCGAACCTGATCATCTTTTGACCGAACCGATCTCTCAACGCCGTCGTCAACTCCTATGATCAGTTGAATTGTAGTAATTAGCAAAAACCAGTTTCCACCCCTCATAACTTTAGTAATTTTACAATAATCATAATTTTCCTTTTGCTTAATTACAAATTTAAATTTGGAATATAAGAAATCATGCTCGAATGCTTCAAATAAGAAACCAATACATCCTCAAATGAATAAAACCTCTTTCTTGTAATTACTATTGAAGTAGAGGAAAAAATGTAAAGTGCCCGTTTATTTGCAAAACAATTTGTACTGGTGTCATCAAGAACGGTGTTATATTAATTATTATTAGCTTAGTGAATTATATTACAACTAGCTGATACCTGCAGCTTTGCACGCGTTTTTTAAATTGTATTAAAACAATATAAAATAGCGAGAAGACGTAGAATTACAGAAATGCTCTTTTAAAAATATTTGTAGGTACGACACGCACTTCATCTACTTGAATATATCACGTACATTTTGTAAATACTAACTTATTATAGAATCCCCTCAGTGCTCACTTACACTGTGTAAAAAAGTAATGAAATTTTCAAGTTCTTCAATTTCTCTTAAAGATGTTATATATGTAATATTAACATAATTAAGTTTTTGCGATCTTACAAAAAGTAAATTACTCCTCTATTCGGCAAGAAATTTTATAATGGAACTGTTAATCTTCTATATTCAAATACCTATTAATTATAATGTTGAATTATAAACAAAGAGTAGATGATTCTTTTTCTAACTAAAAATACAGAAAGAATTAAAGTCTTAAAATTTTGCATTAACATACATACAACCAGATTTCAAGACTCTATATCTATCTGTAAGCAGTTTTTTTATAATTGCAAATTAAAATAGTGCCCATCATTTTTTTTGATTGCCCACCCTTAGTTACTTATAATGTCCTTCTGTATGGGACTGACCCTTATTAAGTCCCAGTTTTCCAAAATTAATCGTGAGATAGGCATAATATAATTTATTATTGCTAGAGTATAGAACGTCATATTCTTCTTATAATATCTCTGTAAGTAAGGGGGCAATCAAAGAAAAATTATGAATTCTCTCTCAATTTTACTTTTTCCCCAATTTTTATCCCTTAGAAATTGACTTTTAAAAGTAGTAGAAAATGGGCAAAATATGTAGAAATATGTAGAAATATGTAACAATCTATGGGCAAACTCTACGAATTTTCAAATCGTTACGCGAAATATGGAGGTCCGACTTCCCGAAGCTATGGTTAATGAGTTATGTAGACGCGAACGCGGTAAATAAAACAAAATGACCACCATTAAGCCATTTACATACAAATATATTAATTCTTGAAGTCCAGTACAGTGCACGCATCACGCACATGTTTACAGTGAACAACATTCTTTTGCTAAATTTCATGCGGGAGAAGTCGTGAGTGACAGCTAGTCTAAAATAAAATAACCTAAGTTAGTTCTTATAACTTCAATTATCTGCTAATGAAAGTCATGTGAAAATTGGTCCAATCGTTTCAGATATTCTACACCGATGAAATCGCGAGTAACAGCTAGTTGAAAATAAAATATCTCTAGTTAGTGCAAATTACTTTAGTTGTATGTAAGTGAAAGTGTCCTTAAAATTGGTTGAATTGTTTTGGAGAGTCCACATTGGACAGGAGAAAATCGCAAGTAACAGTTAGTCTAAAATAAAATAGCCTAAGTTACTCTTTATAAGATCAACTACGTGCCTGTAAAAGTCACATAAACATCGTTCTATCTGTTTTGGGGATTACTTTGTGGGCACAGTTACAGATAACAGCTAGTTTAAAGGTGGTAGAGCTACGCTGAAGCTATTACTGGTTTCAGCGTGAATGGGTCGGCTCACCCGGGGTAGTACCAACCTCTCACAGAAAACCAACGTGAAGTAACAGTGCTTGTACTGTTGCGTTTCGTTCGGCCAGTGAGTGCGCCGGAGGCCCACATATTTAAAAGGCTGGCAACGCACTTCCGACTCCCCTCGTGTTGCTAGTGTCTATGGACGGTGGTGATCACTTACCATCAGGTGACCCACATGTTCGTTTGCCCCCTATAATATAAAAAAAAATTAACCTAAGTCAGTTCTTATAAAGTCAGTTATATGCCAGTAAAAGTCCCGTTAAGGTCGGTTAAAGCGCTTTGGATATATCACTGCGGACAAAGGCGTAAGTAACAGCTACTTTAAAATAAAATAGCCTAAATTACTTCTTATGGGGTCAGCTATCTGACGGTGAAGGTCCCGAAAAAATCGGTATTGCCGTTTCAGGTATTCCTCTATGGACAATGCCACGGGTAACAGCTAACTGATAAGATCAGCTATGTGTCTGTAAAAATCACGTGAAAATTGGTTTTGCCATTTCGGATATTCCACTGTAGGCAAAGTTGTGAATAATAGCTAGTCTAAAATATAGCCTGCAATTTTAGCTCTTTGTCAGTAAAATTTCCGTTAAAGTGGGTCCAGCCATATCGGAGATTAACCGGAACAAACAGACATATAGACTGACAATAAATTAAAAAAATTGATTTTTACTATAAGTAGCTTATAGACTTTCATATCCGGTCAGTAAAAAGTAGGTATTTTAATATTATTATTTATAGACACTTTTTTTTATTATATTTATACATTGCAAATCAAAAATTCGAAATAATACTGACTTAAAATGTCATTTTTAAATTAAAACTTACTAATTCAATGAACACAAAATAAATAGGGGTGTGCGAATATGCGAGTTAACGAATTAATCGATATCAAATCGGGCCAAATTATACGATTCGAAATCCGAATTGAACACACGTGTAATTCGAAGTCTTCGGATTATTCAAATAATTTATACGTTAAATAAGCATTAACTATAGAATGTTACGAACTAACCAGCAACACCATTATAGTCTACACCAGCCATGGAATGCATTAAAAATTACTGTATCTCTATTTCTAGCCAAAAACTGGCGGAAAAAGCGAAAATTACAAATTCAAGAAATGAAATGTCATTTATTTTTATATGAAAATACTTTTTTTTCAACGCATCTGACTATCTTCTTTATAAACTATAATCGATTTTTTTATTTATAAATGACCACTCAAAATATACCAATATAGTAAAAGCTATATGTTTGTACCTTATTAGTTGTTAATGAAATTTGAGTGCTAAAATTTAAAACATTTTTTTATGTATGTAGTATCAAATAAAAGTACAAAATTCTAGAAACCTGTTAAAATATGAAATTATCAAAATATTGTAATTTCTTTCAAAGGAAATATTGCGGCTATTTCTATCAAAATTTTGTTAAAATTGAAATGCTATAAAATTACTTCGATTTAAGGGAGAAAGTACATTTTTAATAAATATTTTCACTAATAGAAATGTATTATTGTAGAAATTAATTACATAGTAAATTTAAGTTATTTTTCAAAGGCAATCCTGATGTTTAAATAATAGTTTTTTAAACGTTATAATTTTTTTAATTTTAAATTATTAAAGTAGTGTAAAATGTTGTAATTCTTCCTATAACTATTAGTGTAATAATTCTACCTTACTTTAAAAATATAGGAATAGTTCGAAATTTAACATCATTATTCGATTCGGTTCGATTGGAGCATTATTTGCGCAGCGCACCCCTAAAAATATACTTATTGCCACGGGAATAATATTATTGGTTACTATAACAACGGTCGCCTAATGTCAGGGATTGTCGGTGTCTGTAGGAGAATATGTAATTGTCAGTCAGCCGTATTTCGCTTATATTTATATCGATTTCAACCAATTTACTCAAAACCTTGACAAATTATATACCAGAACCTTCCCCGTGAATTACTCTATCTATTGGTGAAGACCGCATTACAATTCGTTTAGTAGTTTTTGAGTTTATCGCGAACATCCAGACAGACAGACAGACGCGGCGGACGACTTTGTTTTATAATATAAGAAGATATCATATAGATGTGAATGGTCCAATGATTCAAGCAAGTGTGTACTCCGCTCCTTTTTATCGAACTAACTATTGCTGTTATCATGAAGAGCTTTGACAGCTTCACCAGGCGTTTCGGGCGAGCGCTTAAGACACTTCGCAGAATGACAACAAGCTCAAGGTGCCAAAGTGGTCTTACCTTAACTTGGACTACTGCTTTCAATATAAATACATATTAAAATTATACAGCTACATTGACATATGCATATGCGTCCCTACACATTGCTGTATTCGTACATATCTTTTGAATCTGACAATTTTGGCTAGGGCTTATTAACGAAAAAAAGGAAAAAAAGTTCCTTACAGAAACTATATATCTACTGTGTGTGTGGGTGTGTGTGTATATGTAGGGGGAACAGTGTTGTGTAGCGTTGTTCGCTGGTAAACAAGGTGTCACTGTATTGCGCAAGCGGCGTGCTCGAAGCTTCCATTCCGGAGGATCGAACCTAAACTCTCCGCTCCTTATGCTCTATGTTTTTTATATCTTTTCATTATGTCGGGGTTAGAGGGTAGAGATAATTTATTTTTGATCAGTATCTGTTGTTTGTACCAGCTGATCTCCGCAACGGCTGAACTGATCTTGATGAAAGTTTCATAGGTAGTTAGACGACTTTTGTCTGAATTATCTTGGCTACACATTCTTAAATTTTCCATATCAAAATTAACAAAGATAATTTCAAATCGGTCAACAGGTTACAGGGGTTAAATAGTAATAAAATAAGAACTACAATAAAAAGACAGCCCACAATTGATCCAGATAAACAATAACTTTCTTCACGAGAACAAAGACGCGAGCACTAGGTTGATTAAATTTTTTATTATAAAAAAAAAACGCGTATTTTACTACACCGTTAATTATTGTACAAGTTTTCTCATCGACAGTTACGCCCTACTTTCTGTTATCTATTGTTCTCCTTACGTTTTCGTCATTTTATATTTATAGATAGTAGAGAACATTCTAATGTTATTCAAATCATGCCGTAAAAATATTTTTCTGGTGCTTACACTGCTAAAACTGGCTAAATCTTATGAGGGTACATCATTTTTTGTACTATATGTATTATATACTTAATTATGTACTTTAAAAACCCTACAGAATAGTTCGCAATAGTACGCATTTATCTTCCAAATATGACGGACAATGACCATTATTATTTTATACATTATTTTAAAACATAATGAATGTTGTGTGAAGCTGAGTTAACCGATACAGGTCATTTGATCAATAATATTCGTTCAATTAAATATATTAATTACATCGCGTATTTGTTATAAGTCTAATTGACCCTACATATCATATTATTTCGATAAGTTATTTGAATAGTTTTTAGGTTGTAATCTTTGACCTTAATCTCACCTGATGTCAATTGACGATGTGAACTAACACGGTAAATAAGATAAACCTAGACCAGTGAATCCCAGAGTAGTCCAGGTAGACCCCCAGGGATCCACGAGAGACTCAATGGGGGTATACATTAGCGTGACAAAGAAATGGAGGCAATTAGTAAACGGGGCTCTATGAAAATTGGTCTATTTTCAATAGTGTGAAGAACTAACAATGTTGGCTTGACTTCATATGGTAGTATTGAACCTGCAGCGGGGCCCACCGGAACTTGTACAATTTTGAAAGGGGTCTATGGGAAAAAAGTTTGGGAACCTGTGACCTAGACGGACTGCCTGTCAAGTACAACCAGAACGCACTTACATGTGCTTGGCGACAGTTATTCAACTTGAGTGTGGTAACTAACCAGACGGGCTTAGAAAAAGACTTCCCACCAGTCTATGGTTTCATCACGATGTCCAACTTCACCGAAAGCTCCGACTCAGTTGCTGGGATTCGAAGCCATGTCCATCGGTGCGGAGTCCGAACACGGTATCAACTAAGCCATGATCGCTTCAAATCTAATCTATCTCTATAATATAATAGATTTATATCTCATTATTTTTTCTGACTGACGTACATACGACAGATAGGTGCAAATAAATATAATATGTTCTATTTATATATTTATGTTCGACCACAATCATACCAGGTAACAATTTTAACACATAAACTAAGCGGTCAATGGACGCTTTTATAATATCGTATGTGTCACTTGGTACCGCCTCTAGCATCAAAACTAATCAAAGATACGGAAAATTAGACGATTCAAATTACAACTAGTTTCTTTGATATTAAAAATAGTAACATATGTACGATAGAACAAAAATATTATATTCTGGTTAATAATAGAATAGAACTGATAATTTTGTCACGATGTTTAATGCTTACAGAGCAGCTAAACCATCTTTATAATCAAAAGGTGCCAACTAATTTATTCTGTTGGAATGATTACCTCGATATCGTATGCTTATAAATTTCAATTTAAACTTTCGATTTTCCCCATTGAACCATTTCCTCATCCTTCTCATTAAAAAAAAAATAGAATATCTAAAGTATTTATTATATCAATGGAATATTAAGATCACTCATAATAGTGTCTACCCCTCAATACTGGTCCAACCGATCCACTCAATATTACCAAGAATTACCTTGAAAGAACAACGCTGCAGCAAAAGAATATATTTTTTTATATTATAGGGGGCAAACGAACAGGTGGGTCACCTGATGATATGTGATCACCGCCGTCCATAGACACTAGCAACACCAGGGGAGTCGCAAGTGCGTTGCCGGCCTTTTAATATATGTGGGCCTCCGGCGCTCTCACTGACCGAACGAAACGCAACAGTGCAAGCACTGTTACTTCACGTCGGCTTTCTGTGAGAAGGTGGTACTACCCCGGACGAACCGACCTATTCATGCTGAAACCAGTAATAGCTTCAGCGTAGCTCTACCACCTATTCTATTTACGTGACTTTCGTCTCTCGCCGTTACATGCCCGTATCATGCTAATTGATTACTCTTCGATTTGTTTCTGTCACTGGTGCTAATTTCAAACGTCCTCTGATATACTCATTCCCAGTCTTATCAATTTTAGTTACACTACACATACATCTTAACTTCCGTATGTCTGTCACATGTTACCTTCTCTCATTCGACACTTTCATAGCCCAGCATCCATACAGCATGACTGATTTGACATCGAAATCGATAGAAAAAAAAAATATACTTTGCTTTCTAAGTTTTTTTCATAATTCCAATACTTATGCCCGGTTTCTGAAGCCGTCAGTTAAACTATCAATAGCTATTGATTCAATAACGTTATCCATAAGACAAGCGGCGTTTAACTGTCAATGTTTCTGAATACAGAATGAGACGTAGACTGACATTTCTCGTGTCATTTTGTATTCAGAAACCCAATTTGACAAGTTATCGAACTGATAGCGCTATTAAACAGATAAACTACAGTTAAAAATGCTTCAGAAACCGGGCATTAATCAATTGATAAAAAATATAACCCTCTCGTGTATGAAATTTCATCAAAATTAGTCAATCTACTTTCGAGTTACATCGGAAATACAAATACAGACAGACAAGTATTTTTTTTTTTTATATCACATTCGTAGTCAGTTACCTATAAAAAATTCGTGCTGAAATCCAAATGGGAAAATAAATGTGTGACAGCTGTTCCAAAGTCGACCTTTGCCCGAATTTATATCTCTGTTATATTGAACATTTAATAGACTATTCAGTACGATATAATGTGTGAATTGACACAACAAACAATTACCATCGCAAATGTAGTACAAAGTAAACATTTGAACATCAAACAATTCTCGGCGTCTACGTGAGAAGGAATTACCCCAGGTTCGTAACTAAGTCACGTAGGTCTATCACGCGACCCGTTTGAACCGAGCTTTGTAAATACAAACACAAATTGATCAGGATTTCTCTACACGTTAAAACTAACTCTTTTCTGTGAAACCGATAATGCTTACTTATATATGCATGTTACAAATATTAATTACATTTATATACATATTTTTGTTTTAAAATGTATTGTAATAATAAATATTTATCAACTAAATAAAAAAATACTCAAACAACTATCAACGAATGCCATTCGAATCATCTTCAGAAGGTAACATAGAACTTAAGACTAGATGAATTACAAAATTTTACAGTAATGCTTATTTACTGAATAAAATGTTGCCGAGCTCTTTGATTATGATAAGCGTTGAACATTCTACGAAAGTAGTTTCTAGAAAAGGCTGCTTGCATTCTGACTAAATAGTCCAGGGTTTCGACTCCAAAAGGCCCCAATATGTAACCCCTACAAAGAGCAACATGCACTGCTAAAGGTGCTTCAGTGAGGCAACATGAAGTAAGTCGAAGATAAGGCGGTATGACAATCCATGCCAAGAATCGACACATCGTATAGTGGATAATTGGCTTACTATCAGGTTGCTTACCATTATACACACTAAATAAATTGATTAAGAACTTCCTGGTATATATCTAGTGTCGGGTCATAAATTCTGGCAAAACCTTTTAATGTAATTAATTATACTCTTTTTCATATTGTTTAAAAATTATATATGAAAGGTAATTACATATACAATAACATTTTATTTACCTTATTCAAAATGCTTTTCCTTATTTTCAATACATGTCCTTAATCGAAGCAGGCAGTCATCAATCGAAGCACGTATTATATTAATATCTATTTCTGCCACTACTTTATTCAGAGATGCTCAAAGAGTCTTCAAATTCTGATGAAGTAGAAAATTCACAGAAAAACAACTAATTGAAGCCTGAATATGAGACTCCGAGCCAAATCATGAATGACAAAGGATAATGCCCTCGCTGAACCCTCGGAGTACGCGCACTCACTTCTTTACTACTATAGGCATTTACACCTTATTATTTTGTTTGCTATAACTTTCTTTGATATCCAAATTTTTTTGGCATACCGCCGTAATGAAGCTTGAGATCTTTCCAACACAATTTTTTAAAAACCTCATTCAAATAAAGTCCATTAATCCAATAAAGTAATAAAAAATAAGTACCATCTAATTGCCCTTTGTGCCACAATGCGCTGCGCAACGCGCAGCTCCCGCATATTAGTGCCACCGAGGGCAACGGTCCACGCCGGAGCGCCGTAGATGGCTATAGCTCGCACGACTCCCATATAGAGTCGGTGGCACCCGGCACTCGGCAACGTTGGGGAGCAACCGACCGAGCGCCGCCGCCGGCCCTGTTATCCGCGGTCCGACGGGTCAACGACTTTTTTTTTATGTAGGAAGAAAGCCTACATTGAACACCCACAGACCTGGAGAGCTGTGGGGTGTCAGACTCTTACTGACTAAAAAAACCCACGAGATACCGTCTGTTGCGCTATGGAGTAGGACTGGATTGAACACGCAAGCACGATGACACCCCGGCGACAAGGGCCAGCGCGAACGCCCTGACCGCAATGACAGCCCGATCAAGCTACCTACCCGTCTATCGAACCAATGTGCAATGGAAGGTCAGGTTCTCAGCGCCTTCCCTCCTTGTTCCGGCGTGGCAGTCAAGGGGTCACCCCCTCCAACCACCACCACCTGTAACTTTTTAACATGATTTTCTACCAGGGATACCCAACCACTATGTATACCTACATGTGCGTATGTGCACGTATGTGGGGTGATCGATGTTGTGTTGTAAAAACTAGTATTTGAAAATTTATTCAGTGTTACTGTAATATAAATTAAAAATAATAAAGTTGCCACAGAACTTCTGAGTCGACTAGGTAGATGCCGGCAAAACATAGACGTAATATGTCACTAAGATTAGTCTAGTACGGAAACCGACACTCACTTTTACAGCATACTAGACCGCAAGGCACTTATGAATAATTCCATGGGACTTGTAACGCACGAATACCGACAGCCTGATAGTAAAATTATCAAATTTTGACCCAACATTTGGAGACGGTAGTACCCTTAATTAGAGATGATCATTATTACAACAACTACTAGGTCTACGTGGCTCTCTCTTAGTTAGTGACGCAAGAAGCTCATCGTTTATTTCAGCGATTATAATACTTCAAACGTTTTACACAAATAAATATATGAAGTCGCGAGTATAACTACTTTATAATACCTTACAATAGACCAAATTACCCGATAGCAGAATAATAAATAACCAATAGTTTAGAATAACTGTTATTGAAAATTAATAAAACAATATAATTAATTATGAACATATAGCCGTTTATTGTACGTCATTGTGTCGATGTTTGAACAAAAGTGACAAAATTAATAACGGGTAATAAAAATCACTTTGGAACCACCACTAAACATATTTTTATTCTTATATTTGCCTTTATCGCATTTAAGATGTGTCATGATTAGACTAGTATATTTTATTAATTCTTTGAATGAAGATTAAACAAAACAAAGTGCGTCGTACATTATTCAAATTCTATAAATTATCATATATTCTTTTGTCATGTGTTCTTGCGCTTTGGTTTTTATTCTGGATACGATTTTCTTTCCTGGATACGACTCGAATTCAAATAGAGGCTAAATACGAGTACTATTGTACGTCTCTTTCTGCTGTACCCTCTTTTAAGGCTATTTTAATTTAGGATTTTTAACCTCATCCATCCGACCAATTTCCCGATCGTGTTTATATGTAACACTAAAAGGCATCGAGCACCTGGAATTGCGTTAAGTCAGGCAGTGAGAAACAAAAGGGCATCAATCAAAGCCCCTTCAAGGTGTTTCATCATTACAGGAAATAAAAAAAAATGGACTCTATCGCTAACTTAATACGGTATACTTTCAAATAATTTTAGTAAAACCATGGCCTTTATCGTGAGAGAATTAAATCAATATAAATAAACAAATGGAGCAAACGAGTACATTGTATTATATTATATAAAAATAAACCCATATTCGAGAAAATGTATTTAAAATATCAAATATTCTTTACAAAACTAATTAGGGCGTAACTTGAAGTATACGTGTAGGGATTTTACGGCTTATTTGAAACGGAATCACCTACATAATACTATCGCTTTTATATGTTGTACAAAATCGGGGATAATGAACCGACGGTATCGTTCACTCGCTCATCTATAGCTCTATGATACGGTATTTACATACCTTATACTACGTTAATAAAGATTTATGATCTCCGCGCTGCCATATTGCGATGCGCGGTATGCAATTTTACAAAAATACTCCTAAAATTTTATACTCTTGTGTTCAAATCTTGGATTAGATGCTTGTGATCAGTCGACTGGTACGCAGAAGTCACGAGGCGAGGAGTCCCGGCGGGGAGAGGGCAATTACACCGTTATAGACTCAGATTGTTTTATGCCTTACGCTCGAGTTACGGTTTAGTATTCACTGCTTAAGAGGAGCGAGATACAATGATTGAGAGAGAGAAAGAGAAAGATTTTTTCCATTTCTACGTTACCTATACATATATATATTTACAAATTGATCTATATATATAACAATAAATATTAGTATATAAGCCTATTTGATTTAGTACCTTAGATATTTGTCATGGAGAAATTCTATATACCATATTTTTTTTATAACTCGATACTAGATAACGCAGTGCATCAACTGTATCGTTGGTGTTGGTTTAGTACAAACTTAAGCGTGGGGGAGACATTTTTTGTCTCTTCCCGTGAGGAGGGTCCCTACTTACCATCTTGTGGGCAACCCAAGGGCGTGGCCAGGGTTAGTGGAGTATGCTCGTCGTGAACCCGCAACCCTGGTTCACATACGCGCTAAGCGGCACAGGGGCTTTTAGTCAGTAGGAGTCTGACATAACCCTCATGCTGTCCCCCGGGAGTGTGAGGATATCCGCTGTAGAATTTTCCCCTGTATAAAAAAACAGAAAAAAGAATGGTATAGTACAAACTTAATATGCGTAGATATACGAAGAGTATTTACATAATACTCGTTGTGCTATATAGCTGAAGTATTTTATAAGTAAATAAATAATTATAGTAACATTTTTTTTTCGAACTGACTACGTTATGGGCTTGACGGACCTTCACAGCTTCACCGGTCTACCGTTTTATTAACAAAAAAGAAGGAATTGCGTGAGTGACCGCGGATATAGCAAATAGATATATAAATACAGTATTTACTTATAATATAGTGACAATCGTCAATACGAATATATTCGAGATGTTGCTCTTTGTAAATTTATCTCTTACGCTTGAAGGGCTCAATGTCACTGCAGATGACAGGAAAATGACTAACTATACCCAAAGCTAGGTAAAACATAGAATATATAATAGCACTCCACGTGTATTTTTCAATTATTAATTAGGTTTAAACCATATTGATAATGTATGTCAAGGCGGAATCTTGTATTGGTCTGTTGAATCATCTAAAATACATAGACTCATTCGGTAAAAGTACCAGAGGCATATTATGCGGTTATATTTAGAATAATTAAAGAATGTCGTTTTAAAAATCGCACTGCATCAATTTATGTAGGCAATTTCTCGTATAATTTACTCCTAATGTGAAAACACAATTAGTCAAGTTTTTGCATCGCGTTGTTCTAAAAGAAATGATTTATATTTCAATTTTTATATGTTTTAGGATATCTAAAGTACAAAATAATTTTTACTCATACTCTTATTTCACCTTAGTAGGTTCTGTATAACATATTTTCTTTTCCCACTCTTTCTAAATCAGATGGCGAAATAATAATTAATTTTTCATATATTTATTAAGACGTTTGTCGGTTTTCTTCTACTTCGATATTCGTCTATATTCATACTTTATACTCTTCTAACTTCTTTCATTCCTTCTCAGACATTGCCATACCACTTTAACCTATTACGCGACAAGTGACCTGTTACTGGTGCTATTTTCAAGCTACTTCTGGTATACCCATTACCAATCATATCCATTCACCACATAGTTACCAACAGATTCAACATCATAACATTGTTATTAGAATTCGTGTACAGTTCAACGTTTTTCCCACCTAATCATCTTATCGTCACCTAATCTCGTCGTTTACTACCAGATATTTTCTCTTAACCAAACAGGAATACGAAACGGTCCCAAAGATTAAAACCTAATAGTAAAATTTAAGAAAAATCTGTTCGTGACACGATTATTCGAAATAATAGCAAAGTAAAATCAATTTAAACATTAACCGATATTTCACAGAGAACTTAAGAATAACAGTCTAGTTATTTTATTGTGAATTTTAAGGTTCATTCAAACCGTAACAAGAATAATAGAAAACTTGTTGAGAGTATTAATGTTTATAGGTTATAATAATTTTATGCAAAATATTAGATACATTCTCTATAATTTAACAACTGTAAAGGTAACAGACTAAGCCGCATAATGAATAGGTAATCCAGTTAATTACCTTAATTTAAAAGTACAAGTAACGCTGTCAGAAAAACTATCGTAGTCAAATTCGTGAAACTATAAAATCAAAATAAATTAGACAAACATATAGTTATCTTATATAGCACATATAGTGGAAACTAGCAGATCTTGGCAGACGTTGTCCTGCCCTGATAATAAAAAATTTGATAAAGATTAATACTGTATCCGTCTAAGTAGCCTTCCAATTGCCTCATTGTATGTGACCATGTTTATAGAAGATAGATGGGTATAGTAATCTATCCTTGAAAGATAGGTATACGCCAGTATTTTTGTAGATCTATAAAAGAGGAATATCTCACTATGCATTGTTTTGTAATATCACAAAAGAATTAGGCAGCGTTTTTGATGAAAGCTCCAAAGCAGCTTGACTTTTTCGAACACTTGCAACAATTATCGTTATATTTCAACCAACTTTACACAGACAAATTATATATCTTCCTGGTGTATTGGTAAAGACCGCATTATAATCTTAGTTCAGTTCTGTAGTTTTTGAGTTTATCGTGGAGATAAAGACAGACAGAGGCAACGGACCACTTTGTTTTATAATATGTAGTGATATTGTCTATGTTTCTCTTTTAATGGTTCTGAATATTTTTTTTTAAATAACACCGTTAGCTCCATCTATGAATTATAAAAGTACTTATATGTTTGAATAACAGACACACAATGTGTCCATATGTACTTAATAATTTAACAATTGTAAAAATGATTGTTAACAGCCATATAATTAATAAATATTTGTTTGCATTTCTATGCATGAGTTAATCTCATTTTTTTATTATAATCTTTATATTATTTATTTGCATTAACTACAGTATTTTTTACCTTAAGAATACTGCTGGGTAGCAGGAAGAAAATGTCGTAAAGTATTCGTTCATTCATCGTCAATTTTTGAAGTGAAACTTCTTTAGAATCGTTGTGATTTCAAACCGGATGCAACGGAAAAACGACAGGTAAGAGACACAAATACAAAAAAAATGTAGGATAAAGCCGGCAAAGAATGAGATATAAATATACATACTATTTTTGAAATTAAATAGTGAGCCAGAGCGAGAGAGAAAATGTCGGTGTGTATGTATATTGCACACTGTTTAATACTTGCTTGTATTCGATCATTTAACGTATGTTAGTATATGTGAAAAGTATGTGTACTATTGAACACTGTAATCGGCTGAAACTGAAAATATGGAACTTGAGCAATAAATTATGTAACATATGTTAAATAAAATATAGAATATGTTTTAAAATTAATCAAAATACTTTCATTTTTAAACAAATAAACTTTGTAATTATCCTACCCTTGTGATTTGTCGATTTACTGAAGTTCACTTCTGTCATGTGTGAATCGCACACACACCTTTTTTTTTTGTCGAATTGACTACACTGTTGGCTTGTTAAGGCTGCTACAGTTTCACCGGACTACATTCATCGTCAACGGAAAAAATTATTGAGAGATTAGTATTAAAACAAATTATAATTCCAAATAAACCTAATAATATACTACTATATACTACTACTAATAAATACTATACAAATAATTTCATTATTTTATTATTATTTTCATTACCATTTATCATATTTCATTATAGAAACTCTCGTAAATACTGTTTTAATATTGAAACCTTCCCTAAATCGCTATATCGTAGTTCGTGTGTCCGCATCCGAAACGGGATGTCGTCATAAAGTCGCTCACAAAATAATTAAAACACATTAATAATACAACACCGAGACTGAATTTATTTAGCGTTTTAAGGAACCGGCTACTGTCGAGCATATCTTTCTGAAAATCACTTTCATTAGAAAAATTCTTGTAAATCACTATATTCTTTTTTTTTAATCAATCATAAATTTCATACACGCGAAATATGTAAAGCTTGATTCCTATGACAACCTTTTGTATATGACCGTATTCAAGAATATGTATGAGAAGGGTAATTTCTCTAAGGTGTCCCCTTTTTAAAAGAAAAATATTATAATGTAAATAACAATACTTTGGTACGGTTGAAAAAATAAAACAAAACAAAACAATTGTCCTTTATTTTACTTCAATTCGCCACTAGGTGGCGGTAACCCAAATTTCGCTGTCATTGGGTTGTTTGTTGCCATTTAAGGCGAGTGATTTTTCGGGCGATCGCTAATTGAGTATGTAATGAAAGAATTATGCCACACACTCGATTAATAATCATCCATAAACTGCATCACACGTTAAGGGCAGGGTAGAGGTCAATAAAGTATGACGACATCGTTTGAGAAACGGGGACCATTCATAAGCTTCTTGACGGCACATATAGAATTCTATGGTATTAATTATTTTGAAATGTAAACTCTATTCGCTTAATCACCAGGCTTAAATTTGTTTGCATCACTTGTAAGCATGTAGCGGCCACACGATTTCACGCTAGTTGTATGTACAATAATGGCGCGTCGGACGCTTTTGACATACGCCGATAGACGAATACTGCCTTTGAAGCTTTGAGTAGATTCAAAGTCCATAGATACAAGGTGCTTAAAATGGTATATTGCTCATTTAATTTGTTATGTTTAGTAATTTCTCTAAAACGTTTCATACATTAATCGACTACAAAAAAAGGAGGATCTGTATTCGACCCGTATGTATGTATATTTTTTAATAGCACAATTTTCTCAAAAACTACTGATCCGAATTGAATGGAGTTTTTGTTGTTGGACGTTTATTTTTTCCAGGGAATGTTTGAGTATATAACACATGAGAATCTAATGAACATCTTTTTTTTTGTTTTTTTTTTTTTTATTATAGTGGGCAAACGAACAGGGTCACCTGATGGTAAGTGATCACCGCCGTCCATAGATACTAGCAACACCAGGGGAGTTGCAAGTGCGTTGCTAGCCTTTTAATATATGTGGGCCTCCGGTCGAGATCAGTAATAAAACTTTACAATAATTAACAGGAAATGAATCACGATTGCTGTAACACGTTTGTCTATGAATTGTTTTCACCACTTCATAACATAACACCACACTTATATGGTTTTAGGGATACACAAATATGTATAGTATATATTGAATTATTTGATAATTTTTTTAAGTTATATTTTAATAACATTTAGAAATATTAAATTCTTTAATTCAATTGTAGGGTCACATAGTATAAGTCATGTTATGTCACTTAAAATTGAAAAATTAGAAAATATAAATACAATAAAACATAATATTCTTACTGTTATAACAGTTAAAAAGAGTTGATACAGCATGATTTCCTTTTCCAATCTCCCCATGTCAGATATCAACTCAAAATCCACATCTAATTTTGCACACAATTCACCCATACCTTTGTCGGTCTTCCTCTACTCATATACACCTTCATACTCATAACTTTGCTTATTACATGAGTTTTATCCCTTCTTATAATATGCTAACCAGCCTATTACTTCTCAACTTTTCTGTCGCTGACGCTGTCTTATCCACTCTGATTACACCACACATCTATCTTGACATTCGCATCTCTGCCACATATGATCTTTTCTCAACCGTCTCTTTCGTAGCCCAGCTCTCGGATCCATATAACACGGCTGGTCTTATTATAGTTTTATACACCTTCTTCTTGAGTTTCAACGGCATTCGTGGGTCACAAACTGCCCCAAACATATTTCGCCATTTCATCCACCTTGCATTTATTCTATTCCTCACATCCTCATCCATGCCACCAGCGTTTTGAAGGAATGAACCGAGGTACCTTTTGTATATTTTCGTTACAATGAATAAAAAACAAATAATAAAAATATACATATGAACATAAAGTCAACAGGCTAACGAAGGAAACGATTAAAAAAAATAAATGAAAAAAATAAAATAACTAAATTATAAATAATATATATGAAAAAGGAATAATATTAACTTACTTATATTTAATCAGACTATGTTTTTTTAAAGAAAAAGGAACCTCCATCAGAAAAGTACGAACTCAAAAGTGTAAAATAATTTGTTATTCGCTCTCCATTTTACATAATATTTTATCTTACTTTTAAAAAATAATTCAAATTCCAATTACAATATTCAAATATAGCCTATTATATATTTATTTTGAAATTTCATGTATCAAGTATTATTTGAAACAAAGAGAATAAAATATTATTGTACAGTTATGAGTTCGTGTTTTTTGAAGACGGTTCGTTTTTTATTTGAAAAAAAAAACAATTCAATTGTTTTCTGCTATGATAAAATATGACGAAAAAATTAGTTTGCAAGTGTTGACTTAATATAGTGATATCAAAAATATGTAACGTCATACCAGTAGAGAGAGGATTACACAAACATGACCGTTCACGAGAAGGACGGAAAGGGCCTCAAAAAATCATGAATTTCATGGGAAATAAGTTACGGTAGCCCCTTATTCGTTTTAATTGAGATAAACCATTCGAATGACGTTAACAATCAAATACTGTATGATAATATACATGTATGTAGGTATGCACAAATAACCTCCTGATCCCACCAATTATTATATGATTTATGATGATTCTGAATAATTAATATAGAATGTGAACTGATTGAATGTAAATCATAACAAATTATTAAGCTAATACATATGTATTTGTTTACACTGATACTTTAATAAAATCTCTTTCTCTTGCGTGTCAGTTTGTGGCTTGGCCAGTCTGAAAGTTTCATTTGCTTGGCTGTTGTAAAAACAACGGAATTATGTATGGATCTTAGTTCATTTGTGCCATACAGAAGACGCAAATTTTGATGTATTCGTGTATCTCCTACTATCGCAAAATTATTCCCGAGGTATCTTGCTTGTTGGAGTCATCTGTTTATGTTACGCTGTTTATGTATGTCGTATCGTATTAGAACAACGCGTCGATCGATGTAGGTTTGCATTGCACCGTAAGTTTGAGCTTCTAATAAAGTAGTGTGAGAACGGTGATTGCTCAGTGGTTAACAACTGCTAGTTGGACACCGCGTTGTTCGACGTAACTTCTACTACCTGCGAATGAGCAGGAACTTTCAGTTAAAGAAAATATCGTAATGAAACTATAACATTGTGTTAAGCTTTTTCCTACGTTCACCTGGCTTTTCCCCTACTGATCTGATGCTACTTGTGAGCCCGTCTCTCTCCATAAATAGCATGTTACCATTGATACCTGCTTTTGTATAACCATTGATTTGATTTTATTTGTCACTTTGTCAGAACCTTCCGGTTTTGACCATTCAATCTATAGACACTATCGTGAAGCATATTGTATTAAACCTCAAGGCGGTTAACAGTAATTAAAATTATATTTCTGTGACCTTTTTAATTGATATACTAGATTGTATGTACCCTTATCTTTATCGTTTCAATGATTTCTATTCATTGGTTTCTTTCAATTTTAAAGTTTATTTCTTTTAGCGTTTATTCAACATTAACATTTTATTGTTTCATTTTTATATTTGAGCAACATAACTAATTAAAGGGAAATTATTATGAATTATCAAATCACTGGTAGGTCTGTTTCGCTGCATAGTCTTTGCAACTTTAGTATAATACTACAATAATAAATGACTAAAACAAACATTCACCGCTTTAGATTTCATCGTCACCAAACGAGATTTTTTTTAACTTTATAGACGTCGGATTACGATCTCACCTGATATGAAATGACGATGCAGTCTCACACTCACTCTGCCTCACTTTCACTCTAAAACTAACGAAGGACTGAATGTTAAGTGCTGCTGCCGGAACACAGCTACATGGTGCTTGGAGACGAATTTTGAATTTGTCCAATGTATTTAATATATATTTGAATATGGTTTTATTTTAAAGAGTGCATACGTCTCATTATTATAAATATACATCACACATAATAAAATATAATTTAAAAGCTTTAAAATTATTAGTACGAAGTTCCTTATCACGCGTTACACTCTCTGAGCGGATGGGAACGACACCGCAAAAAGTGTAATAAGACATTTTTCCGACACTTATTACTATAGTTACAGTCGTGTATGGGGCCGGATAGCAAACATCTACTGAAAAGCGAAATTAACTTCGTTCTGACCGGAGGTCCATAGAGCACACATTATTATTAGTTATAAGCTATTATTATATTATTTTATTGACCATATTTAAGGTTTTATGTTGAAATTTTTTTTTATATATCTTTCCTTTACAGAACTACCATGTAATGATATAAAATGGCAACTGAACATCAATTAGTCAATTCTGTGAATATTTTTAAAGATCTCCTTACTCTCTTCTATCTCGTTCTCATTTTGTATGGATATTTTTAACCCAAATGTTTCACTTTTCCATACAATTGTTCAAATATTTTCTTTCATACAAATCTTGTCCTGACATTTACAGAACAGACAACAAAGAAAGAATTATCCAAATATACGAAGCCATTCTGAAGTGATGCGCTTACATACTTTCAGCAATTGATTTCATTTGTATAGATAAATAAAAAAATGTCAACAACAATAGTATTTTAATTGTCATGACAATAAATATATCTAATTTTAACGCAGTGTAAAGTTATCTTTGGTTAACTAAGAAAGATGTTCAAACATAATGTTTGCGGAGGTACTAAATTGAAACAAAAACCTTGCGGGTCTGTAGACACATGAATATTATAATCGGGAGCTCGCTTAACATAATGCGTTTCTGCTGCGAAATGTGAAATAAATCAAACACCTTCAGGTCGGACGCGGAACTTAAAGTGGAGAATATTTCGATACTTTACATGTTTCAACTTGGTGTACGAAAGCTGAGCTGATGTGCTGAGCATTCGGAACCTCCGAATTAAGAAACTCTATGGAACGAAACAGACCACGAAACTTGACTATTCTGTCTATTGAAAATTCTATGACCCGATGTCTAAACTTTTCTGATGTTATTGTTACTTTTGCGGGACCGAGTATTCTGGAAGAAATAGTTTTATTAATAAATGTCCTGTTAAGATTAAATTGTTAATAGTTATACCTATGTTTTTGAAAATGAAATTTATTAGATATGAAACTAAAATGCATACAATATTAATAATAGTGTTGAACAACTACTTCAGTGATTTACTAAAGTTAAATTGCAATGTAATGATTTTTACAGGGGGCCTCATCAAATGATTGTGTCGCAGGCCTCTCGTGGTATAGTTACTTTTGACACCAATAATCATGGTGGTGATAAAAAAACACTTATATTAAAAAGGATTTTATAAAATATGAAATAGAAGCATAGAGAATGACTGCCGTTATACCGGCCTACAGGTCCTTTGGCATCTAGATATAAAATTTCAAAATGCGACAATGTAGAAGATATCCTCTCAAGTAAGAGAATACCCTACCACGCCCTATAATTACTACGACTGCAGTGGGGGTGTTACATCCGATGTAGGGATATCGCAACACAATTGCCATAACGTGTCACCCGGTATCTATTTGACCAGCACAATTGAAGTTAAGCGCAAATTTACTCCTCAAGAGTACTTTTATGGTGCTGACGTGATGTTTAGTTAATAATTGTACATTTGGTTTTTAGGGTCCTTTCACCGATTCAGATTTAGCAGTACTGCAGTCATGTATAGGGTCCATGATACATGACTATGATTTGCTGTATCAAATTCATAAGGAAACATGATCAATTATGTATGAAACGAGAAACAAAAATATGAGAAAAAAAATTACTTACTTATAAACATTGAGAATTTTTACTATTCCGTATTGCTTTACAATTTCTTACACAAGACGGTTGAAGAATTAAATGAAAAGTATCTATGTTAATTCTCCACCGTTAACGCGGTCGAAATCAAGAAGATAGTTGAATCATTAATTAACATCAAGTGAGTTATACACTTATTAATTAAAATTGAATTGGAACGCTTCACACGCGACGGATTGCACCGAAGCGAACGTTCAGTGGATGTTATTACTTGATTTATAAATCTATCAGATTTTGTCAAAGCGAGACACATCTCGACTAGAAAATTTTAATAACGTTTCAAACAGCATACAATTTAATTTAAGCAGCTTAAATAATCTCTCTAATTTATAAATAATTATACGCACAAATTAAATTGGATTGTCCGTAGTTATTCTGAGCTAATCTGCGAAATGGCGAAATCGATTTTGATTAGGATATTACTGGTAGATAGAGAATGTTTCGACTCACTTTAAAAAAAAGCGAAACAAAAGATTGCTACTTTGTTTTGGGATCATAGTTGTAAACCTGTGTTTCATCACTAGTCACTAGATCCCATACCAAATTTGTCGTTCATTTCTTGAATCTGATAAGTATGGTATTGCACCTTTTTACTCACTCCTGTTTTTTCGTCAGTTAAATTGTGACGGTTCGGGAACACGGTTCTTTAACACCCAAATAAATTACTGTATCTAAATCATGCTTGTGGATTATAGAATTTCTTGATAGGTCAATGCCTGTCTGTTTCTATAATACGGCGTATAGCATCGTTTTTGGTTTCAAAGCGATCGGTAGAGGTACCGATCACGAAATTCGTCACTGAGATTAACATGACCACGTTGGAATTCTACAAATTTTTTTTTATACTTTATAGGTAAACATTTTGACCACAATCTCATCTGATATTAAATGATGATGTGTTCTAAGATGGTAAGTCACGCTTAATCTAGTGGGAGACTGGTTTTCAAGTGCAGCTGCCGGAACACACGAACAGGTGCTTGGCGACAGATTTTCAACTTGAGGGTGGTAGCTAGCCAGACGGACTTAGAAAAAGCCCTACCACCATGATGTGGTTTCATCACGATATTTTCCTTCACTGAAAGCTCCAACTCAGTTGCTTGGATTCGAACCTACGTCCTTCGACGCTGTGTCCGAACACACTACCGACTGAGCCATCATCGTTTTAAACTAATTATAAACTAACAACTTGTCTGATGCTTTATGGCAAAAAACGGTAGTTTGAAGGCGAGTAACATAATGCTAAGACTACACATAAAATCGTAAATCATATTATGAAAGATTTCACCAGTTAAATCCATGGTAACGTACGTACTCGGTGTTTGAAATGACATTAGAATGTAAAAATTATTGACAAATTGATGAATCAAACGGCATTTTAAGCCCAAATACTTCTATTTTTAACATTTGTAATTATTTTTGAAATATCCTTTTATATATAAGTGTCAAATAAGTTTGAAAAAATCCTACCGTACTTTAACCGCTACATTTATACAAAGATAATGTATGATATCATAATTTTATAAAAATACAAACAAAGGCAAAGGTGCAGGCAACTGCTATTGTTGAACACAATTGTATATGATGGTACTCTATTGCCTGAACAAGTAAGTGTGTCTTGAGTTTTATAAGCCGAAGGAGATTGAACGAAAACGTGCTGCGAAACGTATATCTTAGTTATGACGATTCATTCTTATATACTTAATCGTTAGGTAACTATAAGAGTAACACATCGATCTTCTGTCCGTGGATCTTATAAGAGCAAAAGCGATAACAGACATGCCTAAATATCGCTTTGAAAATGGTGAATTACCAACTTTTTGCTCGCTACTTGACTCGTCTTAAGGTAAAATTCGATAATAGAATACAGCTCATGTTACTCGATGATAAGCAGCTTTCTATAGATAAATTATTTTTTTTTTAATCATTAATTATTTTCTATCATTATACAACGTAAACAAAAAATCAAAAATTTTTTTTTATGGTGGTATATATATATTTAGAACTGAACGTTAGCAATACGACGATGGTTCTTTGTTACTGCTATTCACAGGTTTTAGCGTTTGTCCACAAACCCACCTTTTTTTTTTTAACTTGGGGAAAATCCGTAACGGGTACCCACCCCGTCGGGGCCAGCAGGGGGTGGCTTATGTCCGATTCCCACGGACTAAAAACCCCATGGTGCCTTCTCACACCTATTTGGCCTGGGAGCAGGAACTGCCAATGGCACTACTTCCACAAACCCACCTAGCGTTAAGTCAAACTCTTCTTCTAATTCTATATAGAGGAGGCATTATGTGATTTATATGATAATTTGCCCGGACTCTCCTGGCTCACAGAGATCCTTATCTATCATGATCTGCAGGAGATCATCGCTTTTAACGCCGTAGTGAACTCCAACCAGGATTTGGGCTTGCTGAACGCGATCACTCAATTTCCTAACGTGGCTGCTACTGTACAGCGCCTAGCCCGTGCTTCTCACGGAAAATAGATATAGCATTCGCTGCTATGAATAGAATAAAACCACGCGGTCTATCCCTTTCGTTCTTTAATGCTAGGAATCTCTTACCTCAGCGCGACTTAGTAGCTTCTTTCTTACGCGAACGGCAGATAGACGTTCTCCTCGTACAGGAAACGCTATTAAAACCTAAAGCGCGTAGTCCCGCGATCGCGAATTACTGTATAGTCAGGAACGACAGGGTCACCCGCGGGGGTGGCAACCTGATTTATTATAAAAGATCGCTTTATTGCATGCCGGTCGATCCTCCCGCTCTGTCCAACATGGAAGTGTCAGTGTGTAGACTAGGGATGACCGGTCATCCATCGATTATTTTAGTTTCCGCGTATCTTCCGCCGTCAAAAGAGCTTTTGGGGTCCGACCTCCAAGCTTTGTTCAATTTAGGAGAATCGGTCATAGTAGCCGGGGACCTCAACAGCGGGAACGTTATCTGGAATAGTCCGAGTACTTCTCGTAACGGGATGAGACTCGATAGGCTAGGTGACGTTCTCGATTTTGACGTCATAGCCCCGCCGGAACCCACTCACTTTCAGGATAACTGTCGTCCGACAGTGCTAGATGTAGCTCTACTTAAGAATGTCAGGCTTCAGGTACGACTCATACAAGTCGTACACGAACTTGACTCAGATCACCGCCCGGTGGTGCTGCAATTAGGTTCGCCTTCCGATACCAGTCCTCTATCGGTTAGAGTGGCTGATTATCCTTCGCTTCACGTCCATCTTAGTGAGAATCTCTCATCGGCTAGTTTAGATAGGATTCCGGACGTGTTGGTGTCTAAAGCCGACGCGGATCTGGCTATCGATTCCCTGGTCGACTACCTTCAGACCGCCGTAAGGGAGACCTCGAAAGAGGTACAAGCAGCGAACGATCGCCGTTTTATACTCCCGGACGACGTGAGGGCGTTGATCACGGAAAAGAACGCCGCGACTCGTGCCCACGACGCTTACCCGACCGAGGCAAACCGCGTTCGTTTACGGTCGTTACGGAGACTCGTAAGATCTCGAATACAGGAGATCCGGAGCGACAGGTGGGACAGGCTTTTGGAGGATATCTCCCCGTCCCACGTGGCGTACTGGAATATAGCGCGAAAATTAAAGTCAGATATTAGTATTCCTATGCCCCCCCTTGACAGAGGTCCTGGGTTGCCTCCCGCGTTCGATAGTGTAGATAAAGCCGAATGTCTCGCAAATAGTTTAGAGAAACAGTGTTCGCCTAACACTGATAACACTGACCCTATCCATATTGGATCGATCGAATCCTCGGTGGAACATGCACTCACGTCCCCGCCCGCGGATACCCTAACCCCGGTCACTTTTGATGAAGTGTCGGCCGCCATCAAGCGTCTTAAAAATAGAAAGTCCCCAGGTCCATTTTCTATCAGATAGGACTTTCCGCTTTAGAGTGGAAGGTGAACTGTCCCCACCCCACCCGATACGCTCAGGTGTACCCCAGGGGTCCATACTCGCGCCCTCACTCTTCAACCTGTTCATCAGTGACCTACCTCGGTCCCCGGGGATCGAGTTAGGTTGTTATGCTGACGACATAGTGATCTACGCTTCCGGCTGGCGGCTGACTGTACTTAGGAATCGCTTGACGAATCGCTAGGAATGGCGAATAGAAGTCAATCCCGATAAGAGTGCCGCTGTCTTTTCGATCCCATCCAGCGGCCGTGTAAACTCAAGCCCCTTAAACTTTATAAGGTAGCGATTCCCTGGGCCTCCGAGGTCAAGTATCTCGGAGTTTCCCTTGATAGGCGTCTCACTTTTAGATCCCACGTTAAGAGAGTGCGAAACAAGGCCGCCATGGTCTTGGGCCGCTTACATCCCTTAGTTTGTTCCAAGAGCAAGATGTCCCTCAGACACAAGCTCACGCTGTACAAAATGTGTATCCGACCCATTCTGACATATAGCTGTCCCGTTTTCGCACACATGTCAGAAAATCTCTTCAAGAGATTGCAAATACTGCAGAACCGATTTCTTCGTAGGGCGGTCGGTGCCCCTTGATACGTCCGGGGAGTCGACCTCCACAAGGACCTGGAAATGCCGTCTGTCTGGGCGTACGTTAAGACCCTCACTAGTAATTATTTTGAGAATGCAAAGAATCATCCCAGTCCGTTAGTGGTATCCGCGGTAACTTACGATGCCGTACCGAACGCGCCGCGTTATAAAAGACGTCCGCGACATATTTTTTCCGATCCTCCCGATAAAATAACGGTAGCTAACGCAGATTACACTTCCGTTCCTCGAAATAAAGCGTGTGCGCGCCCACGCCCGCGTAATCACAGATCACGCCGCCGCGGTTTGGCTGTGAATTTTGCTCCAGCACACATACTTAGGCCCCCCTCGGCAGCTGCTCAAGCCGAGGTACGATCCTCCGGAAAGGTGCCCTCGAGCATGCTGCTCGCGCGGACACAGTGACACTGTTAATCAAACACTCGACTTTACAACACAACACCGATCATCCCACACACGTGCACACACACACTCGTAGGTACACATAGTGGTGGGCTGTTTTTGTTTGTTTTTTTTGCCCTTTCGAACTGAAATAGTTTAGAACACAGATAGTCAGATACAAAATACATGTACGGGATCGTGAAACATACATGCTTGGTAACCATGTATATTTCACGAACTCATACAGGTATGATACGGATAGGTTTAGCTTAGTTTAGCTTAGCTAGTCAGATTCGGCTATTCGACGACAGCCCAAGCCGAGGTGTGCCGTGCGCCCTTGTGCTAGTCGTCCATACAAATCGGGTGAGTGCCTTAAGCGCTCCCCTTAGTAGTCCGGTAAAACTGTAGCGGCCTCCGGGTCAACAGCGTAGTCAGTTCGAAAAAAAAAAAAAAAAAGATTTATATGATCCTTATTGACTTAAGGAAAGAACATGATAAAGGAAATAAAGTCAACATTAGAGACCACACGGAAAATACAATGTGATCACTGTTTGATATAAAAATAATTATAATTGTATTCACGACCGTATTGGTTCATGTTTGCCAGTGAAATTTTACCACTGAAAGTTACCAAAGCCCTTTGAGCTGTAAACAAAGGACGACGTTTTGTTTATAATAAGGTTAGCGGTTCAGCGGTGACGGGGCGAGCGCCGGGAATGTCCCACGCCCTTGTCTTTTGCTGACGTCACGGAGCCCGGAACCGATCCCGTAAAAACCATTCCGTCCGAAAAGCATTACGCTACCTCAACATTTAATACCCATTTTATTTGTCAATGGTTGAATTAATAACCAATTTAGTTTCGAACGCGAACGGTTCCGTTCGATCTGCGCGCAATAGCTCGTAAGAGAGGAAAAATGCTTCGTAAAATTCTCAATTAATTTCTATTAGGAATAAGAGATCCTCTTTTATGAGACGCTTATTTAAATTGTAATTGATCGGATCGTTTTATTGAATTACAATTATCTTATTGAAAATTTCCTAACGAAAATAAGCTCATCACGAGGCGAATAAAGAATTTATAAAAGAAAGATACTAATAAAAATAACCTTTTAATTTCAACAAATTTATAGGTATTGCGAATTTAATTATAGTAGCGTTATCTTCTAAATATATCAAATTAGATGTTACTGTATAATTATACCTGAAATCGATATTCTTTGACACGAGTTGAGACTGATCATTATAGAAGTTGGGACACAAAGTGTTTTGTTAATGAAAATTTGTTTTCTATTAAATTGGCTATAATTCAACTATCTATTACAATAAATAATAAAAGGGTGTGAAACTGGGGGTTCTATTAGTATACAAATATGTAGAGATAAATATAGTTGGAGAAATATCGACTTTATTACATTGCTAACATAATATTAAACAGTTCTCAGTTGACAACCGTCAACCCTCATCATGGCACGTGATATCGCTGTCACCGCAGCGCACAAGTCCACCGGCTCACCTGTCGCCTGCATTTTAATAACTCAAAACACAATTTTTGCCAGTTTAATCATGGCATCAAAAATTCTACATGAATTACGGAGCTCTCAAGCAACAAGCTAACCAACTAAGTATGTAGTTGTATTTAAATACAGTATTATGACAGCTACACTTTAATATACTAATTGATTACAAGGTTTAACCCGTTGTCAGAGCATTTCGTCATTAGAAATTTGGGAGACTTTGGCATTAATAAAACTTTTACAACATAATTCTGCAAACGAGACTCAACAAGAAATGAATGACTCAGGGTGATCTAAGAATAGCTTCAGATATGAGTTGATGGGAGTTATTGGAAATTATAACAAAAACATCAATTATTTATAGATTTTTTTTTATGTTATAGGGGACAAACGAACAGGTGGGTCACCTGATGGTAAGTGATCACCGCCGTCCATAGACACTAGCAACACCAGGGGAGTCGCAAGTGCGTTGCCGGCCTTTTAAATATGTGGGCCTCCGGCGCTCTCACTGACCGAACGAAACGCAACAGTGCAAGCACTGTTACTTCACGTCGGTTTTCTATGAGAGGGTAGTACTAACCCAGGCGAGCCGACCCATTCATGCTGAAACCAGTAATAGTTTCAGCGTAGCTCTACCACCTACGAAAGATTATTAAATTTGAATGTTAAGGCATATTAATTAAGTTGCTAAGAAGTTTATAGTGTAGTCATAGTGTGGGGATACATCAAGGTTAATAACTAAGTAATTTTGACTCATCGCCTATGTTCGATAATAGAACACGAAACTGGGTAAGCGTTCACATCAAAATTAATTAAAAACCGATACGGCGGTAACCCATTTAAGGAGGATTACTGCGAGCGAACCACTGAATGATCTTATTTGTTTCGCTCCCTTTTCCCCTTGTCTCTCGCAAGCGAAGTTTCTTGTTTCTTGTCAACCCTTTTATAGCTTTAAACTACTTCATTTTTTTTTACTTATATTCTTAAATAACACTGTGTGTAAAATTATTTCATTTGTAGGCTCATCGTAGCTATCGTTTCCAATGTCATTGTTAATAATCACAAAAAAAATGTGGTCGTAAAATACGTGTACGTATTTAGGTTTTCTTCTTATACGATTGGAGACAAACGATCAGACGGGTCACTTGATGGCAAGTAATCACCGACGCCCATGGACACCTGCGACACGAGAGGCAGCACAGATACGTTGCCGGAAAAGGTTCGGTTTTCTCTTAACTTTGGTATAAATATGATGGAAATAATAATCTATAAATAAATAAATCCGAAACTGGAGTAAATCGACATCGACTTATCCAATATATGAAATCTCGTACTGCCTCGAATATAGATCTCAAATAACACTATTTTATTCTACCTAATTTATCATATGAAATGTGAGAGCAGCTGAAAGAGATTCATTGTCGAATGAATTGTGAATACCCGTTCCTCATAAAGGATTTCTGGACAGAGATATTTGACAATGGAATATATTCTATATGTGTGACTTCTAATTGACGTGTATGAGAAAGTATCTTGTTACATTCTATTATAGAAGTTTTTTTTTTCTGAACAAATATTTACTTTTCGTGTCAAATTTTTGTTTAGTTAGCCACATTGTACAAAAGCTGCAATGACGATTCAAGTACCTGCTCTTTCTTCAGTGCTCTTATAGTCATGATTTGAAGTTACAGGGTATTCGAGTTTTAAGGAGAAAACATATTTAAAAAACGTGAGACATTAATAAAAGGCTATATATACCACGACACACCAACGATCTCCACAGCCACCTTACTGATAAGAGTGGAAATATGATCAACTAACTTTTGCTCGCGGTCTCGCTCGCTGTAATATAAATTTGATCTATTCCCCGGGAACGGTATTTTTTTTCTAAACTAAATATATCATATATCCTTTTTTGTACCCCTGACAACGAGTATACAAAATTCCCTGAGGATTGTTCAATCGTTAAAGCGTGTTGTTACAAAAACAAACAATCGCACTATCTCATTTATAATTAGTTAGGGTACAAAAAAGGGTTACACTGAAGAATTTCAAGAAGATTCAATGCAAATTCTGGTATACATTCTGTTCGTAAACAATAAAAAAATGCATGTAACTATATAGTGCAAGAACCGTCAATAAAAAAATATTAATAAAAACTAAATTATTAAAATTCCATATATTGTTTCTTATTGTATATTGTCTGTATACTATTATAAACTAAGGCCATATAAACCATGATATGAATTAATAGTTCTTCTTAAATAAAAAAGGGAAACATGACAAAAATGCACTAAACAAAGGATAACTTTCGAATTAATGATGCCTTGTGTCCGGTATTGCCTAGAATCATGTTGCTTCCAATACGTCTAATGTTTTGAAGGTAATCGCATGTTTGCCTGGTTTGGTGGTATCGGGTGGTGTATGCGAGCATGGCGTTGCGTCGGGTATTTATAATTTAATTTTGGTAATGCGAATTAACAAAATTTGATTCGACTCAACAATTGCCACATAGCATTGGGTGGCGTACCGTATTAAAAGTATTCTGGCTTTAATCGGATAACGTAAATTACAAAAAAAGTATTAAAACATTCGTACGGCCGAGTTTCGTCTTTACATATCAACCGGCGTTGTAGCCGACGACGTAACCATATTACATTACCTGGATTTATCAACGTAATTTGTATTGGTGTTTTGTGAACATAGTTCGACTGAAATTCGACTCTAATACGCAGACCTAGGGGCTATTTTCCTGTGTGACGTAGTAACCCTGTTAATGGTACTGTTTACATAAGTTTTTATTTACTTAACAGTTGTAAGTTGTTAGCTAACGTTTGGTGTTTTTTTTTTGTTTTTGTCAAGCTACATTAATATTATTTTAAATTGATAGAAGTTCATCTCTCAACTCTTACTGTTGTACTTCTATAATATTTGCCTTACAAGTAATCGCATATGTATTCGTGCACAATCTACTTATTTACGTTTTCTCCTCGTGTTATGTTCTGGAAGGTTGTTTTTTCTTAATAGTCATATCGTACTTGCGTCGCAATTTATTGCTGAGAAATTATTTATCTCAGTCTCTCTTAATACATTTTATTATCATCGTGAAAAAAAGTCACGAAACAAGTTACATACACGTTAATAATTAAATACATTACCTGAAATAAAATAATTTATTTATTCATAATATATATTATAACAAATATCGTCACATAAATGATCTAAAAATAAAAGTGTTATGGTTTTAAATGGCTTTCAATTGTCTTTGCCATAGTCGGTTTTTATATTTATGAATATTAGAATAATTAGCAATACAATCACCGGTAATCGCTTCAGCCAATTAGTATTTCATGACCTCTGGCTGCCCAATATTCTGTTCATATATTCCTAATACAATTGTACAAATAATTACACGTATTATTCATCAGTTATCACCCATCACTTACTTGTTCAGACAAAGTGTATATATATATATTAATTAGAGGCATGTACTACTACATTAAAGTGGACATGAAATATTTCACGCGTCACTGTTATTTTCATTTGATTGAAAATAATTTGTCATATGACGTCAAATGCTACTTACATATCACATGGAGCGCGTTAGTTAACTTCATTAAACTATTATTTCTCAGTCATATATTTTTATCGTAAAGCTTTGAAAATAACATTAGCTGTTGAAATGTCGTTCATAGATTTTTCCTTTATCGCCAGTGAAATAACAGTGACAAAAATTAATTTCCCTGTGATTAAAATAAGAAATAGATATCTATAATTTCGATATTTACATTATAATTTGTCTGAGTTGGATCCATTGAAACCACTTTAACTAGTACAAGTAATTAAGTAATTTAATATGTTTTTCTAGGATATTAAATTTAGTAAGAACAACTTTGCCGGCGATACTCACACATCTATAATTTGTACACCTCTGTTATTATTAATAATGTATAAGATTCACACGAATACTCATTGTCTCACACCATACACAGTACAGCACTTCACCCCTGCATATCCACACATAAGTTCTGTTAAGAACTTTTTTTTTGTCTAATTAGATTAGGTGTATAAAACCAATGACGATGATGATGATGAAAGGTATATAAGAGCAATTGTGTTATATGGATCCGAGTGCTAGGCTACGAAAGAGATGGATGAGAAAAATTACATGTGGTAAAGATGCGAATGTTAAGATGGATGTGTGGTGTAACCAGAATGGGTTATATTAAGAATGAGTATATCAGAGGAAGTTTGAAAATAGCACCAGTGACTGAGAAGTTGAAGAGTAATAGGATAGCATGATACAGGCATATTATTAGAAGAGATGAAAGTTTATTTAATTAAGTTAATTTAATAAGAAAAGTTTTGAATCTGAAAATGGATATACGAGTAGAGGAAGTCCGAAAAAGGTGTTTAATGGATTGTGTGAAAAATGATATGTGTATAAAAGGTGTGAATATTGAGATAGCATCTGACAGGGCAGAAGGAAAACATGTTGTGCCGACCCTACTTAGGTGGGATAAGAGTAGGGATGAGGATGATGTCTAATTATATTCAGGGAAGATTTACCGACCAAACAGTTGCATACGAGTATATAATATACCTATAATACCGTTAGATCAAATACAGTAAATTCCTGGAATTGCATCCACAGCAATAGCTCAAGCCGAGTGTCCACGACTTTGATACTCTTCTCTTGTTACAATTTCAACTAAGTACTTCTGCAGTCTCCACAGCCTGATGATGCTGTCAATGAGCTTCAGAAAAATGTTATTAGTCAGTTTAAAAAAAATGTTGTTCAAAGATGAGCATAAACTTTTCCCCCGTTGAGGAGTACTATGACATCGCGACCTCGTACACTTCAGAACTTTGTTGTTCGAAAGGCAAAGTTTCGTTAAAAAGTGAAGCAATTATGGTAATGTTTCAATCCTTCCACAGGAGTGAACTCAAATAAAAGTTTTGGGCTTTGTAATGAATCTATGAAAGTGATATCGGCATGTTTCCGGGGATCGCTGCGTGAGTGGGATTATTCCTACTTGGGGACAGATTTTTCAATTGAATAGCTAACTATTTAGTTTTTTATGTAACATGTTCCATAATAAGGTTGTAAAGCAAATTTTTACTGGCCCCATAGTAAGTTTAGTTGCCTTGTAAAGCTGGTCCTTACTATTTAAACCAACTGGAATGTTTTCGAACCGATGGTGTCGTGTTTGCATAATTGAATAAAGTGTTTCAATTTTGGGTTTTCATTACTTTTTGTTCAATTTGCACCATATATATTAAAAAGAGCATCACTTCATATTAACCTTTATAGTTGGACAGCTGCTTCTAAGAACTAGTACATTGAAATTGCAGCTAGATAGCTCATTCGAAATCCATTATGTCTTATTTCCATTTACAGTACAGTATTCATCGGACTAGTATTGTCATCTATTGTGCTTTCGCCTCTCGGCCGTCTCCACGGTCGGTTGGACGATTAAATGCTTGCGTTAATTGGTCTGTCATTCCCAGGTTTCTTGTATTCCTCCGCATTCGTAAATACGTGTTAGTCGAGTGCTTTAATATATAAGTCTTAGATAAAAAATTTGAGTCGTTTCTTTTATCGTGTAATATTTCAAATATTGTAAAATTTAGTTTTAAGCTAAACTTGTTTAAACAAAATGTATATATTATAAAGCTATTTAGCATACTTCAAATTCATATGAATTTATAAAGATAAGATTTTTATAATATGTTTAAAAAATATATTAAATGGAATCGGATCGGATCGGGTCTGTTTGAATCGGACTGGATTGAATTTTAGGTTGCTATATGTTTATACAGAATATCATCAGACCCATAAAAGCCAAACTGATATTTATTTTACTCTATGATCTAACTGGCCGCTCTGACTTGCGATTGTCGCTAAAGAAGATATACATCTTCATACAAGATACATATCCGATAAATTCAAAATAAATGCGTGGTGGCATATTCGTAAACATTGGCAGCTTTAAAATAGAACAAAATAAACAAAAGAGATACGAAATGATTATAGAGGGTCACTTTTTAATAAACGAACGATAACAACTTAGAGACTTTACGAGAATAAATTACGATCGAATTTCGAATACTAGTCATAAGGAAACCATAAAATATTATAATAGAAATAAAACAAAAATATATCTAATTTAACAATTACGAAAGAATTAACAAAACGCTACCTTCATTCAAGCTTACTAAGAGTTAAATGCGGTCTGCGAGAAATTTACAGAATAGGTATTAACAAGAGTTTATTGCCATCGCACTCTGCCCGAACAATTAAATAGCAATAGAGAGAGACAACTGCAGCACCTAAGGATTTTACAGTTATATAAAATAAACGAAATCATTTTGTATTCTTGAGTAATTTAACATCGGGGTGATCGGACGACAATCGGTGTTTTCAACACTCAACCCGACACCACTTTCCGTCACACAAAAAGGTTGCGGATCAGAATTTCAAAGCCGTCCCGTATGAAGTTTCACTTCAAAACATAGTAACATAACTCTCAAAGTTATAGGTGATATAGTATAAAAATATTTATTAAGGTTCCATTATTCAGTGATGAAACAGAGGAATACGTTTGCATGGAATAAACGCTATGCGTGTTTTTATGTAGAGAGAGCTCATGTCAAATTAAAATTGTTGAATTATAGCCATAGGCGAGAATCTTCTAATGATAACTTACAACGGACACCTAACTACTCCGTAGCATTTTTTTTTTGTTGGTAACAACTTAGACCGAGACCAAGATTCAATTTCCAGACGGACTTTAGATACGTGAATGTCAAATCAATATAAATACGTTTTACAGAAGTGAAAAATTCCTACCGATTGCAACAAAGCACAAGTAAATATTTTTAGAACTAAATAAATATATCAGAAAGGACAGTAGTGGTTCTGCTAATTTGATTCTATTAAATATATACCAATATAGTTCTTGATTTATAATAATAATAATAATCTATATTTGTAAATCCATTACATTGGTACACATAAAATGGGTCCCCGCCTCCTACGTTAGTGTAGACTGTGTTGTAGGAGACGGTTACAAATATTGGGAAACAAGTTTAGATTTACATACAGAACAATAAACGTAGCCATAAATTAAATACTAAAGCTATTAATTAATAAAACAGCTAAAGCTATTAATTAAAACTCAAAATTAATTAAAAATCAAAAACTAAAGCTATTAATTAACAAAACAAAACACAACATTGAGAACTTATTCTGCATATTTTACCATTCGATTTTTAAGTTGTGTCCGTGTATCTAAAAAAATTAAATGATTTATAGGAAAGGAAAGAGCGTGTGCGTGTTATAACATTATAAAGTTTAAAGCATTAGAATGACGTTAGTATGTGTGCTGTTAAGTTTCTATGTGTGAGAATAAATTTATATATTTCGTATTTGTTTATTTACTTCATTGCTTAAATGTTTTTTTTTTGTTTAAAATTATTTTTCTTCAAATATTGATATCAATTTCGTTTGTTTGGTTGCATTAATCTATGATAGTACTAGTTTTTATATTAAACTATCTATACCTATACAAAGGAATAAAATCCAAGTGTCTATTTGTATTGTAAAAAACTTTATACCTCTAAATGATTATGAAAATATATACGGTAGTTATAATAAGAAAAACAATTTTTACAATTTTTGTCTGTATGATTGCTCCGACTGATCTCCGAAACGGCTGGTCCGATTCTGATAGGACTTACAATGGTAGATAACTCATTTTGCAAGGAGTATTTTAGACTACATTTATTTCATCCACGCATATATAATACACAAAAAAAAACAATGTTAAATAACGCGCGCGCTCCACACACACGTTTTCACTAAAAAGGTTTGTTTTTGCTAAATTCCACGAGGTCGGTAACAGCCGGTTTATAATAAAAATGTGAATATTCCGCTCTACTACACACATAAAATAAAAACGTACGCTCCAATTTAAATTAAATTAAAGGAAAGGATTTAAGATATATATATCATAACATTCCTCTATAAAAAGCGAGTAATAATAACATTTAGAAAAGACGTTCCATTTTTAATAACAGCAGAAGTACTTTCTCGCATACGTGTGGTCATATATCAAGTGTAACACCAGGTATAGTGACACGCGTAGTCGTATCTCATTTCGGAATCAACAGGTATATTTCCAGTATTCAAGCAGCGTTTGAATGAATGTAAACTGGTGAACTTAATGCTGTAAACCATTTTCTTCCAGCTAACTAGTAGTATTGCTATCAGTAATAAAAGTTACTGTAGGTAGTGCATATATAAAAGTAGCGAAAAAAAGGATAGACAAAAAATAATAATAATAAAATGTATACATGCCCAATATAAATATACACATGTACATAGACGCGTATATATAAAAATATATAAATATAATTATAAAAGTCTATACACACAACAAAAGTTAATTATAATCACGAATTGTTAAAACCGCGGACACTTTATCTCCTTTTTGTCAAAGAAATATCGATTTAGTTCGATTCTAAAGTTATTGATAATTTCAACATATTGAAGGTGACGTAATCACGCATTTAATAATCGTATGGCAGTTATTCTGAAGGAGTTCACATATCATGTACATCGGTTCTGGAGGATCACAAGAGTTTTGCTGTACACTGAACGAAAATGACAATCTCGAGCCGTTAGGCATATAAATCGTTCCTGAGGATATTGTGGAAATCGAGGGTCAAATAACGAAAATATAATATGTGTACATTCCGATGAAAAAGGACACCAAGCCAGTTTAGTTGCGAACGAAATTGAGCACGAAAATGTAACGAATACTTAAGCGTGTAATAGAATATCTGTACTCGACAGGATAGTTACTATAGTTAGGATAGTAAATAGGAAAAGATAAAAAAGTTTAGTATAATGTTCACTTCTGTTTGTCAGCAGAAGTTTTTTAGGCTGAGTTGCACCAGTTAATGTTAAAGTTAAAAATTCGGTTAAAGTTATTATTAGGCAAAAAATAGGTTGCACCAAATGACAATGGTTAAAATGACGTCACGATTTAACGTTAACTATTACTGCTCCATGTTGGCCGGTTAACGTTATTGTTAATGTCAATGTTTAAATCGGTTGTCAAGTTCTCTAGTTCACTTCATTTTAGCTGAAGATAATGCTTCTTTCTCTATAACACACACAGAATTAGAAAATGCCCACAGGATGACAGAAGCTAACGTTTCGTCGTTACAGGATCGAATGCTTGTATAACACTTTTATTATATAGTGCATACAAATACATTTTATATGAAATTTTCAAATATTATTGTAGATTTTAATAAATTGAATACTTCTTACTTTATACTGTTCTCGAATATGGTAACCAATGTGGTGTTAATTTTCTCGGATTTAGTCATTGATAATAATATATTGATAAAAAATATCCCATATACAACTTCACAGAAAATGACAGAGTAAATAACAGAGCAAAATAATTGTAACAAGTTGACATTTGCGTGCTGGTGACAGTCACAGAATAACAATAGTGACAATTATAACTAAGTCCTGCCAAGTAAAAAATGTTAACCTTTTCGATTTTAGGGACTAATTGGTTTGTTGAAGTGGCAACCCTAATAACTTTAACAATTACAAAATGTTTGATGGTGCAACTCGTTTTGGCGAATGTAACTGTTAGCAACTCTTGTAATTGTTAAAGTTAACTTTAACAATTACAATAACCACGATTTTGGTGCAACTCAGCCTAAGTATCTATTGACAAGCTTTTGTGTTGTCAATACAAATAATGCAGATAATTCGTTTGCTTTTGGATACCATCAACGAGTCAAGTCTTTATTTATAAACCTCTGTTCGCTATATTTCACGCTCCTTATATGTACAGGATCAAAGAAATAAAAAGAAATACAAATAACAATATCAATATATTAACGCGTTAAGGAAAAACTTTGTACCTCTTATTATAATCGAACTTCGACCACTCGACTACCACAAGTATATATAAATATATATGTTACCGAGTGTATTAGCTGAGATGTACTTTTGAACAATATTATTTACTCTACCGTTAGGATTAGTTGATTAGTTCAGAATTATATAACAGTACAATATATTTTACAGAACTGGCTGGCAATTCGAAGTAGTTTTCTAGTTTTATAATACCAACCTGTAAGATGTCGACTGTTGGGTTTTGAACATTGTACACAATAATAACTAGGACATCAGCCCACGACGAATTGGATATTTCAAACGCCGATATATGTACATTTTTATATTTCCAAATATATAGCGAGACTACAAGAATAGTTTCTTACATTCAGGAATCGTCACGATGTTACCCTTCACCGTCAGTTGATATTGTTACTAATATGGATTAGTTAAGGTACGCCAATTGCGAAAAGTCATTGGTGCACGCTGGGGTTTGAGCCTGCGAATAGCTAATCAATATTCGGCCAATAAAACACTCGATCACCACGGATTACTGTAATTATCTAGCGCTATTTTAATACGACTGATTATCCGCCAGTTTTGTGAGAAATCAAAACGGTAAAGGCTCCTGTTATGTCCTGTTCTAAGATACAATCCGCTACTACAAGAATAATTTTAAAAACCATCCGACCGTTTAAGGATGGTTCAAGAAGAAATATTTATATAAGCAAACAGTCCGTCCGGGTTAAGTTATACGGTAAAAGGTAATACAATAACATGTACAATTACTAAAATAACATACGAGACGAAAATAAACACTGCGTAGGAAAAACACGCGGGCACCATTTGAAATTATATACAGAAGTATATAAGCAGGGATTTATTTATTAATTTGATTATGCGTCTTTACAGGCGGATTTGGAGGGAGGCGTGCCATCACCTTCTGCCTCGCTGCCACTCTGCCCTGCCGGCAAACCAGATGTCGATGACCAACCACTTCTCAACGACGGTAAGCTAGTTCTTGTTCTCTTCTATGTTTAATGACCCTTCGACTCGTAAGCCGTGTTTATACGATACCAATTTTCCTAATACCAATCTTCATTAAGGCCAGCTGAACGGTACAGAAGCTAATGTCCTGCAATACCCCCTATTGCCATATTATATCAAAATTGATATCATAGAAATCGTCTCCACAAAAATAATACCTCCATGTGCCGACATCATGGGTCTCAAGCATATTGACATCGGTCCATAATAAATTTGTGTAAGAGTATCTAGAGAGTCCTGCGATGTATACTCGATTGAAAGTGGTGTTAAATCGAAGTCCATACAATTATTTAGAAGCAGCGCTATAATATTTATTTACTTCAATATTAAGTTGTATTAGGGATAAAATCCCACTGTAGATAGGGTTATAAATCATATTTTGCATAATCATGTACACACGCATGTATACTATTGAATGACTCACACGCAACATATAACGGCTCATTCATTTGTAAGTGTGGCAATGTGTTATTTATATCCATTATGTATTTGGACGACTTAATGAGATGGGAGTTTATCGATACAAACGCTGTACGAAGCTACGCGTTACCATAACATCTATAAGCACGAGAACGCGCGTGGCGTCACGTGTACCCTCCGCTCCGCTCACGTGGTTTATTGCCGTACCTGAAGCAATATTTTGTTATAATATATTTTGCCCTTCTTAATTTGGATATATTAAATATTTCCATAAAATATTCATAAAACTAGAACAAGTGGCTGTAGCTATTTTCAAAATTGTTGAATGAAATTTTCCTTTGTATATTTTATCATTTGGTCACGATCTCGCCTGATGGTAAATGACGATGTGGTCTAAGATGGTAAAGACGCTATACCTACAGCTGCTGTAGGTGTTTGGCGACAGGTTACCAACTTAAGAGTGGTAACTAAACTTAAAAACCCTAACCACCCCACAACCTACATTTACCGAGAACTCAGTGTCGTGATAGAGAATCAAACATGTCGATGGATGCGTTATCCGAAGACGTTATACCTTAGTTATCATCGCTTCAATTATTTTTTTATATTCTTAATTCCCTATAAATCGCTCCATATTATCTTCCATCGTTAACAAAAAAGATATATAAACTTCGTGTACAGATATCCAATCCATATTCTTTTAATCGATCAATGCTAACTACAATAATTCAAAATAATGAACATTATAAGACATAATAATATCGTTGAGATAAAAAAATACTTTGGATTAACGAAAAGCAGACGCGTCTCCGGGGATCATAAGACGGATTGCGTATCGGAGTGAGGGTCCCTCGGCGAATGTTCCCTGTCTACATAACCAGATTAATACGAGTATATACAAGTTCTAGCACCTCGCTCTTCGATTTAGCGATACAATAAGCCCATTACACTATAAAGTGATGGATAGGCTTTGTTACGAAAATTATGCAATCTATTTTGCAAAATTAATACAATGCTAGTTTTGTAATGATCTAGCACTAATCTAATGTTTTACACCTTTATTAATCCCGTACACAATGTTAACATTATATGAAACAAATATTACTTTGCTAATGTATTTTTTTAAGTATTCAAGCTGCACTAGATTTTTAAATTATTTATATTTAAAACTATTTCAATAAAAAAGCGGCACACAAAGATGTCTGCAGAAAATAAAACTAATAAAAAAAACATGGGGAAGTACCATGAAACGTTCTGACCACCACTATAACCACACTGGACTCGTTAACTTATTCACTTACTTACAGCCATTTATAGAGTAGATCATCAAGAAGTAATTGATTAATTCTAAATGTATTCATATATATGTAGAGTTGAGTCCACACAAATTAGATATACGCGTAAACAGGTACAGGCGTAACATTTTTCAACCTCGTATGCATATAAATTTGATACAAGGCAACAAAGAATTGCAGAATGAATTTCACAATTACGTGTATTCTATGAAGACGCTACTTGTTAACCGCTATTCAAAACGTGTAACCCTGTCGTGGGTACTGAGCTTTAAGTAATGGGAGCGCGTTGCTCGGATCTCGCGTGCACGTTAAAATAGGGTAATTTCGACGTGTGTACATTCACCACACTCCTTCACATTCATACGAATATTCGAATCTACAAGTGTCAAATGGCATTCGCATTTTTTTAAGTTATAGAACGACAATGTTAATTTATACTATACTGAATGTTAAGCATAGCCTAATTTATAAACAACAGTGAACCATTTTTTAATCCATCGTTTAGTTATCATTTTTCTTTTGACCATATACATACACTGGCTTATTCAGACACTCAGTAACCGTAAGCGACCAAATCAGGTGAAGATTCCTACTACTTTGCTTAATCACTGGAAATGCACCGACTGACCTAAGAAAGCGATACTCCTAAGCATGTTGATAAAACGTCTTTGACACTTCATCTATGGTGGTTGTAATCCAGTTAAAAACGACTGCTGTATTCTACCACTTGCACATTCTTTTACGATCAGGTGTAATCGATGACACCAATTTCGACTGCATTACAGAATATTATATCCATCAAATTGTTCAGATCAGTTGTTGTCTATGTGTTCAATTGATTCCATGAAGTTCTATGTTTTTGGGATTGCATAAAAAACATACATATATCCGTCCAAGTCGTTTATTCTGATGCGTAGTAATGGAGCCGTTCTCCAACTTTTCAAGTCAATGTGGTTGGTGCCTGTACCAAACACTGATTTACCAATAATAATATTCGCGGTCTTGAGGAAAACTGCCGAAAAGCTACTGCTTTTTCTCGCAAGCAAAAACAGAAATGGTTGAAAATAGCTTTTATTCTTCAATGTTTTCTAACAATTATATCTAAAGCAGGTTTAGAGAAACCTTCAGGAAGTAAGAAAAGCGGAAAATAAAACACTTTTTTTCCATTCACATTTTAACAGAGATTCAATTCCACGTACCGGTGTAGTGGTATTGTTATCAGATTTACAAACTTTGAGAATTTGAGCACGGCTTAGGAAGAGTTAATAGCTCTCCTTGTAAAATCATCCATGGTGTACGGGACAACGAGATCGCGTGGTAAATTATTATGGCCCATACGCGTGTCACTATTAGAATATGGCCCATTACTAAAAGGGAGCTGAAAACAAAAGCAAAGCATGTGAGGTTTACTCTGAAGTTGGTGGTTATGCTTGAATTAGATCCATTATTACTAATACACACACTTTTATTTGATTTATTTTATGACACGGGTGCATTATTTCATATATCATCTAAGCTTATTCACCAATATTAAATCCCATTTTTTCATTTATTTTTTCATTTCATTCAGCAACGTTGGAATGTATACTTTGTTTTCCTTCCTTTGCATTTTAATTTGCCATAACTTCTATATGGTAATTATAATAAGTGATAAGTACAATAAATATAATCTTGCTTACCAATTTAGATGACGGCGGCTACAAAATTTAATTTCTTTCAAATATTGCCGTAACATGACTGGCGAAACCAAACTTATTTTTGAACATTCTATCATATATTGGTCTATACTGTTGACCATTGAAATTATACTGATAAGTGTAAAAAGACTGTAGTATATCTTTTAGCATTTTTTTTGCGTCTAGTATGTGCAATCAATTTCCTTCAAACGTTGCTAAACTTTTAGCAATGACTTTCGCCATGACAAATGGCTTAAAATGAGCAAACTTGGAATATGTATAGTCAGCACTGCAAGCTCCATTAAGCTCAATAGACAATAAAGGTTTTTTGAGTCTTTAATTCTAGCTATAATCAGTCAATATACTGATTTTCGCTATCATTCTTTCTGCGCAACTATAGCGTCAGCATTTTTTTTAAAGCATATCCTGCATAGATTCTACTCGAATTAATGAAGTACGTGCTAAATTCATACATTTTATCAACACTATTTACATCTTTTTCGTGCATCTCTAGCAAAATAATAGAGAATACTTTTCAGCATTCAATTTTCGAATGCAACAAGTCTACATATTTATGTTATTCACATATACGTGTTAAATAAATTACTCGTGAAACGGGAACATATAAAGTACCTTATAATAATTGTAACGGAAAATAAATATAATATTATATTTCACAAAAGCTGAAGGGCGTTCCCGGGTTTCTCGAATTTTCTTTTTATTTCTATTTGCGGTAACGTCTATCATCGGCAGGGTTCGATGCCATGTTAATTAAGATTACAATGTTACAGTGTTAGAGTTCATTTTTCTATACCAGGATCTCAAACATACAACACAGCGGCAGCTTTACAAGCTGTCATTAACTATTTAATAGTCCATAAAAATGAGCCAATTGATGGTTTATCATACAGAAAATGTAACAACTTGTTTAGCTCCAACCAACCTGCCAGTTTATACGTTCGCCGTTTATTTCCTTTAATAATAAACTTTTGTTTCTGGAACACGAACTTAATGAAAACACACGATGTTAATACGTCTGCTATTTGATAAATTCGAATCAAGAAAATATTTTTTTTGTTTTTCGTAGAAATATAAAACGTTTTCGTTAAGCGTATTTTAGTGCTTTAGTGTATCCGGGTGTTAAATAATATAAGTCGCTGTGAATTTAATTAAAACAAAAAACGTTTTTAAGACCAAAAATATGAAAGAACATTTCTTGAAAACTGAAAATGTATTTCAGTTCATAATTAAACGTTCGTTATGTTATTTATTTTCTGTTTTAACAACAACACGGTTCAAAGATTTCATCTTGATTTAGAGATAAAAATTATACGACGATTATATTTTAAAAGGTATAAAGGAGCTCTTTCAGACCGTAATGTATCCCGTCGTAAGAGGCGCCTCGGCACGAATCAAATGCTGGCTGGAAATTAGCAATTCAAATATTTCCCTTGCGTTCTTGTTTCTGAATCCGTTTCATCAACGCACAGTTTAATACGTTCCTCCAATATACATTACACTTTTAAATTTCATTAATCCTCCATTAAGCTACTAGACCACAATATGCCTACTAATGATTAGCATGAACTATTTTGTAATTTGACTTACAATTAATTTATTATTTATGTAATATATGATAAGAATCATAATTATATGCCTGTCATACCTTGGCATAATGATGTTATACATATATATATAGGGGTTTGAGAATATTAGAACTAATACCCGATATTTTCGATTCGACTAGTATTCGACTTGAAAAAAAAGTATATATTATTGTAATATTCGAATGGTTGGTATTCAAATATACAGAGCAATTTAAAAAAAAACGAACTATAGTAGTAATAGTACATAGCAAGCGATTTCGGCTCATTACGTTACTTCTGACGATGAGTCAAGCCAGCTGTTCCCATCATAAGAAGGATCTGGTTCGATTGGACCAGAAATGGTTAATCCCATGCGACAGGGAATCGATCTGTGAGGCAAATATGCGAATGCTAAAATTCAGCGAGATTAGGAAAACAAATGCTATGATCACTCATAGTTATTATGGTCTCTTACGATGCACATTCCAGATATAGTCCGCAATAAAGGTGTCGATGGGATAAAGTGATATAGATGTAGGCGTGACGGTGAATCGGAGAAAGACGACAGCGAACGAACTGGCCGACGCGAGCGCCGGTGATCACAAAACAAATGTATCCCTTACTCTCGCTAGTGCTATATTTTACTGCGTATATGATACATTTCACGCGGTCGCAACACTTTGTATATAAATAGGCAAAAAAAAGAACAGTTCAATACCTTTTTCTCCTGTTTGTTAGCCGATTTTCTTTTTTTTTTATTACCTACTAGTTTATCTCTCGGGAGCAGTACTTTTTTCATAGATAAGTTAGATGAAAAGTACCGTATATCCTTCTCTGTATCCGTGACAACGTGTATGCAAAATTTTATGATGGTCGCTGCAATAGTTAAAGTGTGAAAGCGTAACTAACAAACTCACATTCACATTTGTAATATTAGAAAGAGCTAACAAGCTTCAAATCAAATTCAAGCTTCAATAAAAAATATGTTGAAATAGTTTTGTTTTTTTTTTCTATACCAATGAAGCCTTTATTTATAAGTCTCGTCATGTGTCACGCTTCTTACGTCTACAATATTTGTATACTACTCTCAATAAAGATTTTACTGTTTAGAAAAGAAAATGAAAAAGGTATAAATGCAATAAAATCTATATAATAAACACGTGAAGCAAGAACGTTGTACTCTTTATTACAGCCGAAGTTCAGCCACTAATGAATTCGAAATTCGAACTATTTCAACTATTTTAACTGTTTAAATGATTGGACTATTCGAATGATTTAAATAATTCACATAATTTAAAGATTCCGACTATTTAAAAAAAGAAAATACCACATCATCACTTAACATCAGATGAGAATGTGGTCAAATGTTAATACATATAAAACATCATATTTCGTTAAAGAATAATTAAAATTATTGGAATAATCCATTTGAAATTCGAATCGAATACCGTTATTTGATTCGCTTCAAAAACTATTCACACACTTTTAAGGTTAACATATAAATATTTACGAAAACTCTGTGTTTGCAGAAATACCATTATTGTTTGTGGTCTGCAAAATTCACAATTTACGTCATGTATTCGATTCCTAAGATGAACGTGATGTTGCACAAAACATCGTGTAGACACATATTATCGTGTATGAACTGGAAGCAGCACCCTGTCTTATACCTGCTTAGGTAGTTGCCACCCTAATACCGAAATTTTGAAGACGAACACGTACAGGTACGTTTCAGGAGCTGCATTGGAGAGCACGTCTCTCTAGGCTTAGCGTACCACGTCCTCATGTCACGTGAGATTATATTCAAATGCCAAAACATTAAGATGCATGTCTTGTCATTCAATTTTCATGACTAAAATTTCATAGAAATCTGTTTGGAAATAAAAATATATTTTTTTATTTATTTGACTTTTCTAGGAAACTAGCAATTGAGGAACGAGATAAGCGTTCCGCGTACAAAATATCACCAAAAATGGTAAATTTGTTTCCGAGTTAAATCCAGATATACAAAAAGAGAAACAGAGACATAAACAAAAAAATATATATAACGTCATATTCGTAATCAGTAGCATTTATAATTGATACTTATCATAGAAAAAAACTGTGTAGTTTTATGAAACAACGTTGCAAGTGGAACTTTTTTTCGGATTGTAGGCATTTAAATGAATTTAATTATTTCTTTTAGCGTATTAAAATCACGTTTTAAATCTTATCTTCATAATTGGAAAAAGGAAATCAATAGTAGACCAGATATCCAATTATACATTTTAATTTCAATCTGCGTGTTGGAGTACGGAATACACAATAAATACAGTGATTCAGATTATAGATGCATTTTAAAAACTGAATACACAATATTTATTTAAATCATTTTCAATTGAGCCATGGGCGCCGCCATATTGGCTTTGCCTACTTTGCCGAGCACCTTTCACTTTACCCCAACTCCGCGGCCGGCTGTAAAGGTGACATGCGATAGATGGACGAAAAAATTTGAGGCGATATAAGAAAGTTTTAAATGTTGAAAGACGATAGTTTTGCTAGAAGAATCCGCGGAACCTAGACATCGAGCTATATCGCGTTCCAAATCAAACATCTATTAAGTCAAACGGAATTACTAACATGCACACTATAATACCAAAGGTTCTGGTAACATCAGCTCATGCGTCACCAATGCTTTACACTTGGTTAAATATGTCTCTAGAAACTCCGATAGCGGTTTATCTTCGCCGAGCGGTTTTCATATCATATGTTTCTGAAATTACTATGTGATGAATAATTATTACCATTAATACATCTGATATTTGGTAAACATTCATCGAACCTCTCTATTGTATTTTATAGTTTAGTATATGTTTGTAATTCTTCTCCGCATAAACGGTATGCCTTATTTTAATGGATTTTCTTTGTATTTACGGGTTTGTCTTGATTATTATTAGTTATATTTGCACACGGTAGATGGAGCCATATTTCTTCTGTTTAGCGCTTTCCAGGCTTGGTGCCAGGTTCAGCTTTTTTACTTCTTCCATTTTGCTTTTTGGCCCGGTATTCGGCATCCTTTTTTATGAGATCGTTCTACTTCATATCCACTACCATTATGTCCAACTAACGTTTTTTGGGCCTGCGGTGAACTCTAAGTCCTTGTACAGTGATGTTGAGACATCTATTTCTGACGTAGTCTTAGTACTTGCGAATTTTGTGACCATACCAGCAGACACTAATTTCCTGCAGCTTATCCGCGACATCACGGACTCCAAAGCTGCCGTAGATGTATTCGTTTCGAATTCAAACTAGTCTCGTAATGATACACATCCAATACAGCATCTTTATCTCACGGACGCGTAACTGCTGGGCATGTCTATGTAGGATTGGTCACGTTTCGCTGCCATACAACAAGACCGGTCGGATGCTATTGTACACCAGGCTTTTTAAATTCACCGATATCCTGTGATAGCATAGAACGCTGATGACCTCTCGCCATTTTGTTCATACAGTACTTATTCGGGTTTGCGCGACGTAAGCGATTAAACCGGACTCGTATATAACAGACCCCAGGTATTTGAATCTGCTGGTTTTCGCAATCCTTTTCTTATCTACTTTTAAGGGTTCGCGGTCTATACAACCACATGCCACGTACTCGGTCTTCGCAACGTTGAGTGTTATTAGATTATTAGATCACAGTTCTCATGTTCTCCATTCCAATGGCTTACTTTTTGCTCTAGTTTATGCTTATTCTCATTCGTTACGACGATAAATGGGGCTATTGGTGAGATATATTTATAAATGTATAGTCAAATCATTATATTATAAATCATGAACTTATGACCTCATATCAGAAAGTAAACAAAATATAAAATAAGCTATTCCGTTCTCGTTTAGTAATTAACACGAGTTTGAATTCGATCGATCCTTCTCGGTATCTTTACAGTAAGGGACTTCTATCGATTAAAACCTTTCTTGTGTAAATATTTACATGATTTATCCGAATCCCTGATCCCTGAGACCGACATCATGCTAACTCTTAATTAAACGTTTATTTCTGATAATTCGTTAAGTCGTGCCAACTTTATAGTACTTGCTATACTTTATGGTCGAGTTTCAACAATTCAGATGACATTTCAGCAGTTTTATAGTCAGGTGATCATCTCGGGGTGATTGTTCATTCGCCTGTGAAGAAAAAAACGGGTAAGGCTACACAAGATGAAAAGGAAAATGATTCCTTTGTTGAACTAAAACAAAAGAATTAGTAGGGGTTGTCAGCGAGTAATGAATAGGCAGCACCACAGCCTACAGATTGAATCCTCTGTATACCGAGGCCATGCTAAGGTCGAGTTACAATTAATAATATTAATGGGATATTTAGAGAAAATATTTATTCTCTATAATTAGTACCTACTAAATTTATTTTGATTCCTCTGCTATAGACGACAACTTTAATCGTCAAACTAGTGACAGAATTTAGTTTAGTTCTTATAGACATAAAGAGATACATCTGTTGTCAAAAGGGCCCTACAAATATATAACGTACTATAATATATGAATCAAAGTGTTGAGCTACGAAAGAAATGGGTAACAAATGATTACACATCAAAGACACGAATGTTAAGATGAATGTGTGGTGTACTAAATATGGATTACATTACGGATGAGTATATGAAAATAGCTTTAGTGATTAAGAACGAAAGATGGCAGTCATGCAACTAGAAGAGTGTAAGTATGAAGAAAGTGATCGGATAGAATAGAAGAGTAACGCAAAATAAAATAAAATCTAAGTAGATTTTAAAGCTGATAGAGGATAGTTAAAAATAAACATATTGCGTCATCCTTACTTAGGCGGGATGAGGGTAAGATGATATTGTTAATGATTTCAGAAAAGTGTATGTACAGACTCTCGTCGGTAGCCAGTTTCTTTTTTGTCTTTTAAATTGTTTCAGTTACATGATACGTTTCTATAATGGACAAATTAAATTAATATGATCTCGTTGTGAAACGGGATATCATTTCGCTAAAAATCTATGCATCATCTGCTATAATACAGTTTACTCGGATCTAATGGTCGGTTACAATTTACTTTAACCTTGAAATATATATTTTTTTATATTATAGGCGGCAAACGAACAGGTGGGTCACCTGATAGTAAGTGATCACCGCCGTCCATAGACACTAGTAACACCAGGGGAGTCGCAAGTGCGTTGCCGACCTTTTAATATAGGTGGGCCTCCGGCGCTCTCACTGACCGAACGAAACGCAACAGTGCAACCACTGTTACTTCCCGTCGGTTTTTTGTGAGAGGGTGGTACTACCCCGGGCGAGCCGACCCATTCATGCTGAAACTAGTAATAGCTTCAGCGTAGCTCTACCAGGTGGTAGTAGGTACAAAACCTTGTACTAGTAGGTTTATAGGTACAACACCTTGAAATTCTGCAGCTAAAGTAAATAAGTCAAGACTATAGTCTCTACTAGCAATCCATTAACTCAACAAAGTAATTCACTCTTTAACGGAAAATGCTCTGTTTGAGAAAAATAATAAAACGAAACCTTTTGTATAACAATGAGTGTAAGGATGGTTCGCTGAGCTAAACATAATATCGTGGAAAAAAACAAACGCAGTCATTTATAAGTGTATGTGATTGTTTGAAACCTACATGTATTTATGATAGACTACAACGTTTATTTTGTTTATGAATGTAAGTTTATATCTTCAATATTTTTACAACACAGTACAGATAATAATATCTATACGTGAAGAAAAAGATTTCTACTCCTTAATAGGGTCGAATTTTGTCAACCCGACGACCGTTACTGAAATTAATTTTAGGGGAATTCCACGTGAAGCCGATAGGTAAAATATATCGATGTTACCTATTTTCCTAATATTCGATTATCTTATTAGCTATATAAGTAAGTATATTCAACTGTTTTTTTTTTTATTTTATATGGGATTCGGAGTAAAGCAACAGTACGTCCCGTTGGTAAAAAATTTAAAACCTAATTCATTAACCAGTCTATATACGGTAAAAATATTTTGTATCTTGATCGAGGGCATATATAAGTATAACATAATCAAATATTGCTAAAATATGAAACATCAACATTTTAATCCGCCCGCTTCAAGAGGAATGCCTCTTTGACTACCTATATTACAGTAAACTTCTTTCTGACGAGTATACTAGTACGCCGTGTTCCCCATGATTTATCCGAATATTTCTGTACATGTATAGTATATGTACGAGAAACATACGTTAACCTATCCGCTCGTACTGTTACGTCACTATCTCATATCTTGCGCAGCATACTTTAATACGGTTCGCATAACTGTTATAACATGCCACAATATCGTCTCGTGGATTGTGTTTTTAGACATTTGCATCTAATGTGGTCACCTTGTGATTGATGGTCAGTACAACGTCTATCTCCATGGTTAGCTTAAAATTTAAATAAATTAATTGTAACCAATCACCATTTATACCAGAAAAGTGAAGTGAACACATTAAAAAACCTAATTTAAACTTGATACATTAGTACAAATATAATATTCGATTTCTCTATCTCATACTATTTTTTTTTATACTTTATTATAAGCTTTAGCCTCTGATCACTAATTAAATGACGATGTAATCTAAGATAATAAAATCAAAATCAAAAATACTTTATTCAATTTAGGCCCTGAGAAGGCGCTTATGAATGTCAAAACTACCACCGGTTCGGAATACATACCAGTCATCGAGAAGAACCGGCAAGAAACTCGATCGGGTTTATCTTTTTAACATATACTAAACGCACATAAATACGCTAAATACACCAAAACGTATTTGGTGACAGATTTTCACCTTTAGACGAGCTCAGAAAAAGCCCTACCACCATGGTTTTTTTTAACCGAAAGCTCCGGCTTATTAACAAAAATTCGAACGTACCTCCATAGCCGTGATGTCCGAATGCACTAAATACTGGGCCATAATCTTGCCAGCTTACTTATGTTTCTATCTATTATTTCTTAATGCTTTACTTTTGGATATATATAAACTTGTAGTTATGTCTGTTTATACATAAAATTCATTTTAAACATTTTTCATAATAATCATTTGTCAATGTAGAAAGTTGACGTTAAAAAATATAAATTCTCACTTTGTTTACAAATTTGTGCATTTGGATATAAATCAAAAACTGGTTTGAACAAGTTGTATTAAATTGTGTAAGCGGGATATATACGTTATTCCTCGAATGATAATGTTGACAAGAAATATCAATAATTCGTCTCGACAAGACGAAAATATATAGTGTCTAAAAACGTATGTTTATACCCGTTTTTAATTTACGAAGTTGGTACATAAAGTGTTAATTTTAATCCTTCGCCGGTAAAATTCTTTACTGTGGAAGAACAGGCCTTGATAAACGATATTGCCACCGGACAGAAACGCTCGGAGGTCCGCCTTTATTTAATTATGCTCTCGAGGAATCGGCTTCTCCTGGCGCAAACTATGCTACGCTTCAGAAGTTTCTTTTTAATAATTTATGTACGTAGCTTAGCACTGATCGTGTCCAATTAAAAGCACTGAGATCGCAAATTAAAGTTTATAAAGTCTATAGATCAATAAAACTATAGAACAAGCCCAACTATTAAAATAAATGAACGTTCTGATTAAAATTTGTTTAATAATTAATGAAAATGTTGAATTATGGATGCTGACGTTATCTGAGGTAGATTAAACTCTAAAGTTGATTCATATAATACAATAAAAGTCTGCTGGCGTATTTTTAACTACCTTCTAGCAACAATTATACTTTAAGCCAACAGTAAGTTACATACAGGTGTAGTACAACTTCTATTATTACCAAATATATATTACAACAAATCGAAATTACGAAAACTAATAACACATGTGTGCGGATCCGCGAGTACTATTAGTTTGTCTATCAATTACTTATACAACTACAAGCAATATTTAAGTGTTGCCATTATATTTAAGCTGTTATTGTATGAAATGTTCTTTAATAAATGTCTAATAAATCTCGTAACGATGAGATTCAACCTCAATTTCAACTCAGGATTATTAACGTATGTAATGTGTAAGATTGTAATTATGTACAGATTTTAAAACAGTAACACTATTTTTAGAAGCTTCGTAATATCTACATACAAATAAAAGATGATATATCAGTTCAGTACTCTTTTCTCCTCTGGTTGTCAATTAATTTTCTTTATTTTTTTATATTTCGCTTGATAATTCATATTGATAAGCTTTAGCGTTACCCAAAAAGTTCCTGAACACGTTACCAAATTACCAAAAATTATCTTCAAGGACCGAAGCACACTTTAATCGAAAAATAATGGCGACAATTGAGAGATACATTGTCAATCGCCGCTGTCATTCCGTCTGTGAGTCTGTGGGTAGCTACATATAAAACAGAGTTACTATGACCGTTTTATCGCCATATGCATGAGGGTAATCGAATGTGATACAAACATACCTTGCCACTCCTGCATTTTAAAAGGTCTCAAATATTCCGGGTGTTACGCTTAGCATGTGGTGGTCCCAATCCAGTGGGATGCTAATGCTGTATCATACAACCCAGAAAGAACCATGTTTTGTTGTCAAAAGTGTATTGTTTATAATATAAACCAACGGTGAATGGATAGTGTCTGGATGTGATTCCATTTGCATATCCGCCAAAAACTTTCGGACTGCGCGACGATAGACGCAGCAAGATAACTGGGTCCGCGGGTTTTACATACATCAAAGGACCCATTCCCAAATTCCTTTATATCCTTCATATCTGATCCTTTATTTCCTCTAATTTCGAATTATTATTAAAATGACAAAGTTATGCGAACGTTAGTCTGCGCCTTTATTAATTTAGAGGTTCGTTTTTACGTGACAAGTAACCGAAGCTTTGTTACTAAGGTCTGGGATAGCATAACATTATAAATAATAATTGTATAGTTTGTTAAAATAATCATACAAGAAATGCTTAAATATCATCTTAAATATGGAAAATTCATTCTCGTGAGAAATTTTTTTGGAATTACCTATGTAAAAAAAAACAATTCTGGCGCTACACTGTAATCATTTTAAATCTACTAAAGTAAAAGTTTTTATGCGGGCTCTTCTCGACATGTTTTACTAAAAAGTCGTAATGTTTTAACGTTCCTTCTAAGGGTTTACAAAAATGAATAGAACATTTTCATAATTACAGATGATTGCAACAAACAACAATTTAGAATGATATGGAATTTTATTTTATATACATGTAAACCTAAACTGGATAACAAATCTAAATTGTGATTAATTATAAAAAAATGAATATTCTTTTCATATATTTCTTTTTTTTTAATTTGTGTGAACCTAACTTAACTAAACCTTTTGTTAAGGTTTCGCAAGCACTATTTAAATTAATCTACAATTCAAATGATTCTTCTTTTAGATATTTTATCAATTATAATATGCTTTTAAGGTTCCTTTTACCCGGAAATAAAAATATAACCCTTAGAAGGTGACTCTGTTGTTCTGTTCTTGTGTCATTGTTATGTTGTCATTATCTTAAAAATTATGGTAGCAACGACGCTTATCCGTACAATTACTTACTTCAATATAGTAGTAGTAACTCAGTGCAATGATGATACAACATTTTGCTTTGAAACACGCCGTCACCAGCGTAATTTCCTCGTATGTCGGGTAATAATATAGTACGCGTCACCGAGTGCCTGAACGAGCACGGACAGTTCAACCTCCGGCAGCTCCAGGAGTCTTTTTATAAATGTTTACACCATTTTAAATCGTTTTTCTATTCATATTTTTTTTAATATAATGTTCAATATTTGGCATTGACAACTTGATGCCACGTGGAACGAATGGAATTGTGTTGAGTTTGTAACACAGTTTTAATATTACAAGGTTTATAATCTTACTAAAAATGATTAGGAAGTAAGAAACGTATGACATTGTTAAAACGATTAAAATTCAACAATTTTAATTCGTCGTATTCAGTAAAAAATCATCACGGTTATTTAAAAATGTACATTTTTTTCAGTAATTTCTGTTGTATAGCACTATTTTGATGCAGACTGAATGTACAACATAATGCATTGATGGTAATTTTGCGTCAAACTCGTTTATTTTTAATATCACAACTTAATCCATTGATTATTCAATATAATTAAGCCTATATCAAAATATGTCAAGACAATATACCAACAGTATATTGTCAATCTAGTTAAGGTCTCTGTCTACTGTCAGAGGATTTGTATTTATTTCACAATAATAAAAAATACACCAACAGTACAAAAAATAGTCGCGTATGGTATAAAAAGAATCATCATGACATATAATAAAGGGGTTATAAATGTATGACCCAAATTAATTAGACTAATATTTATTTGTTTAAAAAACACTAGGCACATTATTACATTTTTTTTAATACCTCCTTTAGTCGTATTTCCTCTTGTACCAGCAGACTTCGGTACAGGAGAAAGGCGGACCCGCACCATTGTGGAGAAAATTATGAAGGTTTGTAAGAAAAAATGAAAGCGCTCAGCTTTGCCATAGTTGAAGTATTAACTGAACAATAGGTTAGACTTGACCGAAGGTTGTTGCGGCTTTGTACTATATACAGCCTGGAAAACTTTTCTATCTGCTCACTGGTAAAATAAATGGTGGTGTCTACTTTTGGGTCCGTGTCGCACCACATTCAACAAAAGAATATGAGGTTAAGCTCCCGATGTTCAATTCTAGGATTTACAATAACAATGAATTATATAGAAATACACTATCACGTTTAGAAATTAAAGTAAAGTTTTACACTTAAAAATGTTCCGATATACTAGCGGCGACTAATTACTTTGCCTATGTGTGTATCTTTATAAATGATGATACCATACATTATCTTCATGTTAATCTAACAATTTATAAGCTGCACGTGCGTTATTGAATTTACTTGTCACTTATTCTTACATTTTCGACAAATTATACAATATATTTATAAATGATAATACCCTATGTGTTAACTTGACGTGTAATCTAAATTATTGTAAAGTTTCATGAAAATTGTCTTTGTAGTTTTTGCGTCAAGTTGTGACAAACTTCACTTCATCCGTACAGACGTTCATGTTCATAATATTAATAGATAATGTCGCCACATATAAATCGCAGATTTGTAAATCACGTACATTTGTTTCAAATCACATGCGTATATAGATTTTGCTCGATTATTGCAACTGATAAGAAATCAACAATATTTGTTAGTTGTAACACTATCAATGCGCTACACTATGGCGCTCCATTGTCCGCCATTAGTAAAATAACGTTGTTATTTACGGTAATTGTATTCATCGAGAGGCTGATTTGTGGGACGCTTTATTAAATATTAAGGCACGGTGTACACAGCGATCTTCGAAGCCAGGACGATGTTACCGACGTTTCTTACATATTTTATATCAAATCAGTCTAAAAACTTTTTTTTTATTGAATATAAGTTCAATATGCTTAATATTATGTATTTTCATAATGACTGTGCTAATAATTCTATCACTGATAAGTATAGAAAATGTTATAACAGTTGAAAATCTTATAACTCGTAATACGTGTCCCCCTTTTTCGCTTCAGGCATTATTTATTAAACTAGGTGTGCATCGCGGCTTCACTTACATTTAATTTTAAATCGTTACAATGCATTTAGATAAACTTAAACAAAACCATGCAACAAATCTATATCGCTAGCATAGGCCATCACATTTCAGCTCTTGTCGGCAATGGTCGTTTCTTATGGAGCAGACAACGGCTTCCGATATACCTCGCCGTACTACATAGCCTGTCCGCACTAATACTACTTTATCTCTTAGAGTATTTTGTGCCGTAAACTTTATACGATAATTGATCCACTCCTAAGGATTTTAAGCCTGGTGTTAAATAGCCTGTAACCGTCTCCGATAAACAAGCTATAGATTTCAATAATATTTTTTGATTCGCATGGTCAAAGTAATAAACATTATTGTTCGTAGAATAGAGCGGTTTTTTTTTTTTTAACATGCTTCTATTTTCAGTTTTTTTTTTATCATGTTCTCTGCCTTGGTCATAAAGCCGAGACTTCAAGATTTTTAATGACGTATTTAACACACCTTTTCGTCGATTATATATAGGACCATTTTTACTAGTATTAAGTACCTTTGTTTGTGGTTCTAACAAGAACCGTTAAGTAAAGAGTCCTTATAGAGGTTGCTTGAACCTCTTGTAGTGAAAAAAAAATCTCAGCCTTATATTTTATCGACTGTACGCACTGCGCCAATTCTATATTTATATATATTTATATTTATATTTATATTTTATAGTATTGTGATGTTATCACAGAACTTAGGCCATGTAATATTACGTTATGAAACTTAATAAGCTACGCCATTTAATGGCGAGTTATAGTTAAACGGTTGACACAAAAACCTTCACCATGGAAAGAAACTACGGTGTGCCAAATTACATCGTGATTGAGCAGACGGTCACATACATATATAATTTAATATTTTGTTTACTCCTACTCAAATGTCAATGTAATGCGATATACTCCTATACGTAACAATAAATTAGCATTTCTACCTTTCTACAAATCGTGAGTTGACAGCGCTCAGTTGGAATTTGATTATTCTATTAAAAATGGCGGAACTCGACTATGTCGAGGGCTCCCGAGAGCCGCCAATTCTCGATTGGCGTTTCGATGCCAGATTTCAGGTACGTTGTAATTCGGTTTCATTTTATTATCAACGGGTTTTTATCAGCTCGTTTTCTCGTCTGTCTCTTTGATTCAAATTTTGTAATCAATATTTAAATTAGCCCGATGTGTTAGAAGCTTTAAACGTACTCAGTTAAAATCTTAATGATATTGTTTTGTTATTACAGTACAATATTATCTGTTTGTTGTTGATTACATCAGTATTATTACAATTGATTGCAAAACTTCACATACATAAGAATAATAATTACATTTTTTTTAAGTACCTACCTATGAAATAATTGCAATATAAAATTTAAAAAAAACACGCGAAGTGCTTATAATACACAACCGTGATAAATGTTCAAAGAGTAACTGCCCTTGAATAAACATATATAACTGCCTGGTAGGTCTACTTCATTAGTGACGCTCCTGATTAAACCTAGAAAAACTCTATATTATTGGGGTATCGTGGGGTAATATGGGGATCAGAATTAAATTTAAAAAAAAACATGTCAACAGTTCATAATACTTGCAGTACAAGAAAATTATTTATATCGAAAATAAGCTGTATTCATGTATAATTTATCTATCTTTTGTATGTACCTCACACACTTTTTACTATATATTTAAACTAGCTGATACCAGAGACTTTGTGTGTGCCATTTATTATTTTAACAATATATTTTATGTACAGAGAATAAAGTATACGCACCACGCAGGTTGCTCCATTTCTTCACGGTAAGAAAACACAACACCTAGCTGAGCGCGTTATATATATAAAAATCGTAATTTCAGCAAACTTTAATAACCTTATTAAAGTTAAATAAAGCTGTCATGATATATTATTCGATAAGCACCAAGTGTCAAACAGGTAAAAAATATAAAATATCGGAATCTCTTTAGTACATTTATAGTGATGTGCGCACAACGGTAGATCTCTACCATTTTATTTATATAGATTATATACACTTTGGTACGTTTTATAAATCATAAATAAAAAAAAGATTTTAGCTAAAATACAATTAGCTTGAGTTTATTTTATCTCTAACTTAATTCATAATTAAGTTAAACAACATACCAACGTAAACTGAAGTCGCTTTCATTTCGACACTGACACCGTGAGACACGCCTACATGTAGAGAACGTTTTTTTTTTTTCTATTATAGGGGGCAAACGAACAGGTGGGTCACCTGATGGTAAGTGATCACCGCCGTCCATAGACACTAGCAACACCAGGGAAGTCGCAAGTGCGTTGCCGGCCTTTTAAATATGTGGGCCTTAATTGTTAGGGTACAGGCCTATGGTAGATGTCAGTCTAAGACAGAATTTGGACAGACGGTAGGATAAATATCCAAGCGCAATAATATACAGAAACCAAGGAGACTGTTGACACCGAAGGCGCGTCACTCACGCTAGTCACCACGGGGCTATCGTAGCAATTAGATGTGTCTGCTTGCCCCACGATACACCCCGTAAATTATAAACGATCTCATTCGATCAGCATTATCTTTGTTCTAGAAACTTTCTGGGATAATTATTCCATTATCCGCCTGGCTAGCTAACGAGTTTAAGTTGAAAATCTATCGCCAAGCATATATGCGTGCTTTCATCTTTTTTACAAATATATTTACAAAAACATATATTTAAAAAATAGTACCAATCAATTTAAGCATCCTAATATACGTTTTATGTGAAAACCTGTGCGTCCGTGTACAATTTATTGCGGATACGGGTTCCATTAATTACTAGACTCACCTGAACGTATTAAGCTATAAATGCTCCGATTTGCGGAACTCCCCTGACGATTAAGTAGTTTCACCTCATGAGTCCAATATTATTTCGATTGATGATCGCGCGTTTACAAAACAATCTTATTGAAGTGACAGATGTCACGGATTCAATATTAATTACATCTCTATACTAGCTGTTGTCCGCAGCTCCTCGTGCGTTTTTTTTATAATTGTGAGTTACTGCTTATAATATCAGCTATCTGTTAGTGAAAGCTCCGTGAAAAATGGTTCAAACGTTTTGGAGATAGTACTGCAAACAAAGCCATGGATAAAAGCTAGTCCAAAATAAAAAAGCTTTAATTACTTTTAATAACGTTAGCTATCTGTCAGTAAAAGTCCCATGAAAATAGGTCAGACCGTTTTGGAGCTAGTACTACAGATGAAGCCATGGATGACAGCTAGTCTAAAATAAAGTAGCCTATGTCACCCGCTATAGTTTTAACTATCCGTCAATGAAATTTCTGTCAAAATCGGTCCCGCCGTTTCGGAGATTACCCGGAACATACAGACAGACAGACAAAAATGTTATTTATACGTATAGATTAATAAAACTGTAGTTCTGCATGTGAAATGTTTTCTTTCAGTTTTTTGATTGATTTATAAAGTTTAAATAAAATTTCATCGAAATCGGTCTCAGGTTCAGGTTTTTCAATCAAATTTAGACATAAGTAGGTACTAAGTATACCAGTCTTTTTTTTTTTAATATACATTCTGTGTATATTATTCGCCATAGGATAAGCTATAACAATATTACTCATATTTTTGAAAATCGTGAATAAGCGTATTTCCCTTTTTTATTTTATTCTCAACCTATTTCATAAAACGATGTATACAACAATTTTCTTATTTCTAAATTTATAAGCTACAAAATATCAAGAATACTTTCAGAAATATTACAAGATTAATTATGTTCTAACATTTGAGATATTTATTTAACTCGTGTGCTTGTTTCCAGTGACTGATTATTAAATAAAACCGAGACATTTCTCACATATTTCTCTTCCTTCGCGTTTTTACTTATACTTTAACATTTTAAACTATAACAAACACAAAATACACCAAAATTAAAACAAAATAGTAACGTCCGTCCATTCGTTATTTAAGTTCTAATTTTATCATAGAAATATTTTAAAAATTCTGTGGAAATTATAGGTATAGAATTCGCATATCTTGAATGAAAGAGAATTCTGTTACATTAAGAAATACAGTGTTATATAGAATTAATTGAATCCGCGGTTCCTGACACGTTCATTATTGTTTGTTATAAATACTATTACTTTTTTATAAATTGTAATATTTTATAATGTTTTCTGTATTCAAATTCCTTCGCATATTGATTATCGGTCTTAATTTTTCCAATAGACTGTTCTACCCAATTTTTAATATTCGGAAATTTCGAAAAATACAATTAATGAATGTGAAAAATCTTGCAAGGAGTCCGAGAGAAGTATATATTATATTAATACATACTTATAATATATATAATGTAATATATTAACTGTAAATATTTTCAGCAATAACTAAAACACGATTCCATTTCTACTACTCCAATAACGTCTCTCCCCTTTGTGAATTATTCGAACACTCTACACACCTTACAACCCTATAATAACAAAAAAAGTCGAGAACTTCGAAAAAAAGCCGAAACTAATAATACTATGGCATTGAGGAAAATACTTGAGACTCTTTCACGCATAAAATATAAAATATCCTTCAGAAAGGTATCGTATAGAGAAACATAAAAATATAATGCGGCCGCACGCAACCGCGGGCCCGGCCGCCACCTGTGAAACGATTTACCGTCACAAAAGATGTTTATGCCCTTTATTCATTCACCGCCTGTTTCCTCAATAACCTAGTGATGCCCTAAAACAACAACAGTATATGTCGATAAAATATATTATACACTATACATTTTATTTGTATTGTCGCTGCGAAATGATAATCGTCAGTAGAGTCGTGATAATTATCTTAACTTGCTAATAATTATTAAAAATAGTATAAACTTGTAACCCAATAAGTAGCATCGAATCCCTATATTAATATTCGTATTATAACTCCAGTAATCTACTGTCGGAATATTGTTATTTTCCCGTTAAAAATTTATTAAATGACCAAGCGGTGTTTTGGTAAACTGACATTTTATTTACACTCTTACATATTATATAGGGTAACGTATCTCTGACAGTCGAAAATTGTGCTCATAATTCAAAACGCGAAGTATCAAAAGCGAGTAGTATGAACCATTTTTAAATAATTGTTTCTTTTTGGTGAGGTTTTAGTTTTTCTCTCTGGGTTATTAACATGGAATGTATTTGAATGTAGATAAATCGATAAAAAATGAGTTTTAGTACATTGATTTGATGTAATATGATATAGAATATTAATCAATGTAGTATAGTAAAAAATTGTTTACTAAAAAATCGGCACTACCACAAATATAAATTTTATGTTTAAATCGCAGTGACCGAATTATTTAAAAAAAAAAAACTGAAAATGTCATAGGTAAAATATACGAAGATTGCTTCATAGATTAATTACATAATTTGGTTAACATATTAGTCTTGACATCTAATTTAATCTCATTGTTTAAGCAGTAATCATTATTGGAATATATAGTCAACCGTGTAAAACCTTTATTATCAAACGCTTTCTCAATAATTTTGTAGTTTATGTCATCAGTATTGCTATGTAGACTTTTTAAAGAAAATAAAAGCTATGTAAGGTTCATTTAATTTGATACAAGTATGGTTGGTAACTTTAACTCAACAGATGTACCGTAAAGTCGGTTTAAAGGTGACGTTAGTACGATTTTTTTTATCGCCTTGTATTTTATATAAGGTAATCATAGATTAAAAAGTATATAAACACTCTCATCACTAGCCCAGTGTCGCAGGCCGTGGCCCTTATGTCTTAACGTTGTATATAAATTTGCACTCTCACTATATATATTAATACTGGTTGTTATGGATTTCAGGAATCTGTTATATATGATAAGTGATGGCTTCCGATGACACGTATACCTTCGATTCCAAATGTCGTCTAAACTGAAATGTGCAAACAATTATTATGGAATAAATATTAAAGTAATTTAATATTCGTACGAAACATCTAGAAAATCACTTTGGTTTTGTTTTTTATTTTATTTCTAAAAACGTATAACAACTGTTGAAAACTATCAAATCAATTGGAATGCTATTTTCAGTTAAATACATGTCTTCACCTGATACACGTTTAGGCAATAAATATTTACTTTTCTATCTAGCCAAAATATTCATGATACAATTACAATTAAAATAATCAAACACAGCAACATTGCCGTACATCGAAGGTATCAGATATCATAAATCAGTAAGAAATGTAGTTACAATTAAAAAATAGATGTGGTTAAAAATATCCTTCGACACTAACCTGATACTCGAATGTTTACACAAACGATGAACCAAATATAATAGACTACCGAATGAAATGTTTTCGTTTGATAATTGTTGATTTTACAATGTTGTTTCATAATTATGAGTGAGGTCTGTATGAAATTAATTTGCTTTCGCGTGGGTCTGTAATTTCTAATAAATTACCATCCGTTCCACGGTTTTATACTGTAACAACTATATTATACAAATTCTTTAATAATTTTCATGTACAATCCACTCCGGCCCACATACGTACGAAGAAATTTATGTAGGGATCAAAACAAAACTTATTGTTTTTTTTTTAAATACTTTTTTGAGGGTTCCATATAATATGTTTTATAAATAAATATTACGAATATTAAAACCAGTAACAGTTTTTTAGGTAATAGTGTTAGGTTTTATAACAAAGTCCCAAAGCATATTACCGATTTGCCAGACTATAGGTTTAAGTGCCTTGTTAAGCGGGTTTTGGTGCCAAAGGGCTGTTTTAGAGTGGATCAATATGTGAACGATAGTGATGTCTGGAATTGACTGTTCTCTGTGCATCCACTAAAACGATTGTAACGTATAACATATTTTAAATATATAATTGTATGTGAAAAAGATAAACCCGATCGAGTTTCTTGCCGTTTCTTCTCGATGACTGGGGTGTTTTCCGAACCGGTGGTAGTTTTGACGTTCATAATACGCCGTCTTAGGGGCTAAATTGAATAAAGTATTTTTTATTTTGATTTTGAATAGTTTTTAAGCATTATCCTTATATTCTCTCATCTCTAATTATACAGACCCAAGCATATATGAAGTTATAAAAGTCTATAGTTTATATTATTTATCTTTTCATAGTATAATTATAGTTTTCTAAACAAGTTTGAAGAAAACCATCTCAGCTTACGAGGTATAAACATAGGGTTAATGTATAGTGTCATCATAAACGGACGAGTGGTTTAACCGATGCAACCTCAATTCGATGTCCACAGGCTTGAGCCCCGGAAAGTACCAACAAATTTTTCACAACTCGCGTACGCTTACTCATTTAAATTGGTAACACTGTCGCCTGATGGTGAAGGAAAACATCGTGTGGAAACCTGAACCTTAGATATGTTCTTGTAGTGACACCGGATATGGGAAAATGTGGCTCTGTTGATTTCTCAGAGATTGAAATCGCCAATACGTCATAGGCTGACGTAGTGATTATGCCATATTTTTCTTCGAGAAGAGGCCTATGATTATGCAGTGCGTCTATTACAGGCTCGTCTGATGATGATAATAATTTAGAAATAATACTTAATATTAAAAAGATAATGTAATGTTTGTTGTTAATTAAACTTCAAAAGGGAAAAGAATTAGGTTGTGCCTCAAAATTTCACAGTTATATGCTTATTCTATTTGTTAAAGGTCATTGTTAAATATTTAACAAATGAAGTACAAAGAGCAATTTACTTTTCAGCTTCGGATACGGATTACATAAGACGTGCTTAAAGCCCACAAGGTTAAAACCCGAGGGCTGTTCGTAGAATATCACATTGTTTACATTCGGAATTAAATTCGTCGTTTTCACTTTCGGGTTACACATCGTTCATTTATAGGTGTGCAAGCCCCTCTGCAATATGTTATTCACTGGTTACTCTAAAAATTGGACAAAGTAAAAGAGAATTATACCATGCGCTCAGTGGTCGGAACTAAGTCGGGTATAGATATCTAACACTCTTTGTGGTTGCTAAATATACAGCGTCTGATTTAAGACCGTGACACGCATAATCTTAATCGGATACAGACAATTGCCACGTTGTACCCGGCATGTTTTAAACGTCTGATTTACAAGTATATTACACGTGAAGAAAGTAAACTCCAGCTAGACTAGATCAACAATAAATGTAAGAAGCCTTTGCGTACTTACGACATTTCTTCACCGGATATTATAAATCTGTACTGATGCTAAAACATTCATAAGACTGTTTTAGTTTTACCGCTAATTTTTGGAATTACCAGTTATATTGAAATAAATGTATTTTATAGACTAGTTATTGAAAAAAAAACAAAATGGATATTAACATCCAATGAGATGCTGCGGACAATATGTTCGTATGAATAACTCAAGGTTACCTAAAATTGTCTTCTGCTCACAACTGAAGGAGGTAAAGTGCATGTCTGAAGGTCAGCTCTTGCGTTAGAAGGATGCCTTAAAACACCATATGACCACATCTAACAATCAATGCGCGCAACAGAGACAAAAGTGGTGCAACTCTGTTTTGGAGAAAAGCAATCACAAGGTCTAAATCCGAAATATCTTATAATAAAACACATGCGATGCCTTCTTACATATTCTACAGCCATTTGTTTTGCGCGCCTTGGAAAAGAGCATTTAAATCAAAATTTGGCTTCGCTAGCCATATATGTTATAATCAAAAACAGTAAGATTAGCCATTAACGGGCACGCCAAGGAAGACGAAGACAGCAGTTATAAGTGGTACAATTACCATACAAATTGTATGTCAGATAGTACGGTAAATCCAAGCAATATAATGCGGGTGGACCGCGTGGTGCAATACGGGGTTATAGGAGCTCAGGGCGGGTGAGCTAAACGAACTTACAGTTCACGGTGGCAAGGAAACGTTTCGGGGAGCCTCCGGCTCCCAGGGAGATAGAGGGAAAGAGGCGAGAGGGGAGGGAGACCGCTATGGAGCGGTGGTGGCAGGATCTGACGGACGCGCGGTACGGGCGATATACGGTGAACGCCGTCCGCCCGGTCCTGCCGCAGTGGATTAAAAGGGAATGGGGCTCCCTGACGTTCCGACTGGTGCAGGTGCTGACCGGCTATGACTGTTTTGGTTGGTATCTGCACTAGATCGCTCGCAGGGAGCCGACCGCCACATGCCACGAGGGCGGCGCTGAGGAGGACACCGCGCAGCATACACTGTCTGAGTGTGCTGCGTGGGAGGTGCAGTGCCGCACTCTGGTTGCGGTGGTGGGAGGAAATCTGTAGCTGCCGAGCGTGGTTGCGGCCATGCTCGGCAGCGAAGACGCCTCGACGGCGATGGCCTCTTTCTGCGAGGATGTAATCTCGCAGAAAGAGGTGGCGGAGACGGCCCGAGAGGCGGACCCTCTCAGCGGCCGTCTCCCCCAAAGGAGGGCCGGTGGAAGGAGGCGGCGATTTGTCCGCCTCCTTCCACCTCCGTAGCCGGACCTGAGGGGATGAGCCGGGGGCCCATCTCCTCATTGCACAGATTTGGCGGACGAGGGGAGGTAGCTGGTCGTGTACCCTGTGTACCTACCTATAAGGACGGAGCCCGGCGGCCATCTTTCGCCAGGCTGACCGCTGGGGGCGGCATGGTGATAGCTCAACACGGTCCCATGCCGCCCCAACTTAAAGCGGTGGCCGGTACACCGTGGGGTTTTAGTCCGTGCGAGTCGGACATAACCCATTCTCTCCCCCGGGAGGATGGGTATTCATAATGGATTTCCCCACGTTAATAAAAAAAAAAAAGGGTGAGCTAAACGAAACGAGCATTACCTAGAAGGGCTTAATTTAAGAAGGGTTGTACTTTCAAAATCTGTTTAAAGTATTCGTTTAAACATATTCTCTATTTTTATAAAGAGTAAGATAATAAAAAAATCACATTCATAAATTAAGTTTCTTATACATGTATACGTATTTTTTACTAAAATATGCACCATAATTATTTCTTTACGCCAAAAAGCAACAAAATAGACAGTCATCACACTTTATGGTAAAGGGTTACTACAACTGTATTACCGGATACATACTCTTATGGTGCTGACATTGAATAGCATATTAAAGTTCCTTTTTTAACAGCCTCTCAGCTTCTAGGATGAGTTACATCATTACCGTACGCGTTAGGACGCTTCCAGAATACCCTAGTGTTACTACAATTTTTCTAGATATTGGCGTATTATATCAAAAACTTCCTCAGAATACTTTTCATATCTATTACGATTCTAAAGAGCGCACAATGTAGTCTTAACGAGACTGGGTTTCTTTTCAGAAATCTTAGCCTTAAAAATAACAAATACTGATTAAGCCCCCGAATATATTTATTTAAGCCTCAACGTTCTCTCGCCAGACTTCAATTCGAAACGTAGTTACGGAAAAAGGTACAAGCGTCCAACCGAGAAATGGTTGGCTTTATCCCATATTAGAGGAAAAGAGTTATTGACAAGGCGAGCGAAGGCTTCCGCCTAATCTATTCCATACAGATACTATTATTCGTATTAATAGAAAACTGTATTATGTTAAACACAATGGCGTAACTACACCATCTGAGGCTAACGGCAAATTCATTGAATGGGGCTCCAGTAAAATTCGTCCCATTGTAATTTAATTTTGATTAAACACTGAAGTGTAATAGTTACCCAATAATAAAATGTATAATAATATTTTTTTTTTCGCGCTTTCCGTTCGGGAAAACTATCAAAAACACCATCAAATTTGAAAGATCAGGCTAAAGAATTTTCCATAGACAGAATAGCCAAGTTACGTAGTCTGTCTTATCCCTTAGAGTTCCTTAATTAAATCTGTGGTTTAGAAAGTTCTGGGAGCTCCGTTAGTGCGGTGATTGTGGTGTTTTGCCAGCTCTGCCTCCCTGCTGGTTAAATAAGATCTCCTTTTATTGTATTATATGGTAATAATAAATCTATACATCTACTAGCGGATCGGATAAACATACGTTAACCAATTACAAACCTTAAGACAAGAATATATAACAGAAATAATTATAAAACCTATTCAAATTTGATTTGATAACTTAAAAAAATCATGTGATCAGACCGCAGGTGCAGGCCCAGCAGACGGCGGCCCAATTGTGTATCTAATCTATTCTTGAATCCACCTGTACATACAAAAAATGTCATTAAAATTTGTCCAGCAGTTTAGGAGGACTTCAGTTACGTATACAAGAATGATATATGTAAAGACGTGAAAGATAATAAAGATGCAGTGCCGTCTGTTTGACCGGGATAATCTACTACGTAATATCTGAACCGATATTTCTAGACTCTTTTCACTGGGAGATAGAGGATTTTTCAATGTATTATCTCGGCTACATACTATTACATTTTCCAGAGAAGTTATGCAATAATAAAATTTACGGAGAAAATCTTGATAAATAAATACAAAACGTAGTTTTCTTTAGACAACAGGATCGTCTATATCCAAAGTCACGGGCTCTAGATATTTCAAAATAAATCAGAAGTATAATCTATTAAAAATATAGAATAATAGCAAATTATATAGCCTACATAACCATTAATTGACCACCATATAAAATAATTTAACGACATAATATACATTTTGAAAATTGGAATCGAAGTATTAAATAAAAATCGACCTACAATATTTTACATTATCAATACTTATTACAAATCCAGTACATTTGTATTCATCTTCGTATGCGTTTATGAGATGGGAAACGATCTTCGCGTAACTGGAGCGGTTTATGCAGCGCATACCGAGATAGTTCTCAAGATTTTTCAAACTTATTTAACGCTTATCGTTATATTTTAATCGACTTGAATGACATCTTTATAACTTATATAGGTTATGTATTACATCGATTTTTAAGTTATATTAGTGTAAATTTTATCAAAATCCATTTAGTAGCTTCTGTGTGAAATAGTGCCAGTCATTTACCCGTCCTCCTATACTTTCTTGTACATAATTTAATAGAATATAAAAACGAATGTTAGTACGACTGAGATCTATAAACTACCAACGTGCGGTGTGATGGACTTTCATTAAAGTTGACTCACAACTAAGCGTTTATTCATGTTCATGTTTTTAGACTATTGTACTATAACTCGCTCCACAAGATGGCGCTTGGCTATGTTTTATTGTTATTAGGTTTTTATTGTATTTTAACGCGGGCGAAGTCGCTGACGATTCTTATTTGTCCTATAATTAAGGAAAGTCTATTCATAAAAAAATATTCTCATACTAAAATTTCTAAGCTAAATATGAAAAAAGCAATAGAATGTCTATTCATCATTCTATCATGTAATATTGGAAATAGCCTGATTTTCAACAAATAATTACAGTATGTAATACCATACATTTGTTGACAAGAACACTTTTTGGTAAAAACTATTAGTCCAACCGTTCTAGTCAATTATTTGTTCACAATTAGACCCTTGAAATGAGAACACAAAATTATTTTATACAATTTAGTTTTATATTTGTATATATTTCTTTAATAATAATGGTGAAAAAGAAGAAAAAAACGAAAGAAAATGCCAGTGAACCTCCTGAATCAGGTTCGCGGGAACAAATCTTCATGGTAACTGCCGTAGCAGAGCTGAAACTAGAGCCTGTACTGATGCAATTCACGGATGTATGGTATCGCGCGCCATTTGAAACCTTACCAGCTGTTATCGAAGAGTCAAATATCCACGTTTGGCACACATACAAAGATAGAAAATTGAATTTATAGTGGTAATACAAAATAATCCCAACAAGAGTTGTCGTCAGGTAGGTGGCCGATCGTGTAAAAATTAAGCCGTATCATAAATCACAACATAACAAACATGTTGTGCCGACCCTACTTAGGTAGGATAAGAGTAAGAAGATGAAGAAATCGAAATGTAAAATAACAAGAATGTTATGTACGAGTGACAAATAATTGTGGCATGGATATACAATTGTTTGAACCACCTTAAGGAATACCCTACTTTGAATTATAGGTAATTCGTTAATTACTTGTGGAATTTATATATGATTAGTCTTTTCACAAAGGCAAAGTAATGGCAGATTCAATTAGAATTTCTGAATAAAATGCTAAAATCATATTATATACCAGTCGTAAGCAAGTCCTAACGAAAGAACAATCATTACTCTGTTGTACATAATACCAGAATCTTCCGAATAAGAACAGTACACATATCAGTTGACATTATAGCTGGTAAATAATTTGAATATATTTAGTTGCGGGTAATTCTCGCCCGTCACCGTAACTTGCAGTTTATAGTGTCAGTATCATCACCGAGCCGAAGTTATTTCGCCGACTCGTTACAAACAAACTCCATGTGAGTTTCATACTTAAATGCGGTGGATTCAATATATGTAAATCATGTTGACGCCAGAGGCGCTCGGTTCACTGTAAAAGTTTTTACGTCTCCTTTTATTACGTATCCGGTACGTAAGGCATCCGTGTGCCAGTTACTTTAAGGTCGTGCGCGTCGTGTTACGTCGAGGCGCCACCGAGTTTAGCAACTGGAATGCAACATTGCGACCGCGTGTTTTGAATAATGCACCAGGGGTATATTTCCCGTTGGTATTTACGATAAGACAGTTTTTTTTTATGGCGTGTTAGATTTTCTGTGGTCAAATATATACACGAATCAATTTTGATAACGATCGATTGAATGAATGGTTTAGAAGTTATTGCGAACCTAACCTTTTAATATTGACTTATAATACAGTAAAATAGAGAATAGAGTATATATCAGATAAATCAACATCTATATAACATATATATCTGATAGGCATAGTACGATCTAAAAGCGATAACATACATACAAAGAAACATTCACAAAAACAAAAATGGGCACGTGTTTAAAACGAGTTTTACTAAACAGTGTCTAAAATTGAAAACCTTGTTGAACACATGTTTAAAACAATTTATTACAAAAGCGTGTTCAAGCGATTTATTGTTAAACATCTAGTTTAAGTTATTTATGAAAGCGACTCCGAATAGCATTCATTCAGTACAAAAAACGTTTGATTGCATGCAGATATTTTGCAAACAGTTTGAATTTATCGATAATATTTTTGTTCAGAAATATGAATAACGAAATTTTGTTCATTTTAAGTGAAATTTGTTATTACTATTCGGATATTTTTGTTAGAAGGAGCTGATGTTATTGTAAAAATAAGTAATATATAGAATAAGTTTCATATACTACATCAAAGTGCGTGTACTGGAATAACAGTCAAATCGTACATTCAATTAAATACGTTGTCAAATGTCGTATAGTAAAAGTTAAAATTTACTTGTGAATCTCTTGAATTATTTAATTCATCTGTCTACATTTTCCAAATTAATTATACCCACAGAATCTATAATCTAGTACCAACTGCCTTTTGCCGGCAAATAGAAATATTAATAAATGACAAAAATAAGAACTGTCAGTTCGGACAAACGTTAGACAATGCTTAAATTTATATAGATATCTATCTCTAAACAAGGGTAAGACACTCTTTTGTTCTGACTTTTTTTTGTAATAAAACGGTTACAATCCAGATGTAAAGTAAATCTTAACTCATTTGATAAATGAGAAAGTTAGTCGGTTTGTTACGTTTATGACGCCTTAACTACATAAGCAATTGTCATGAAATTCGGTATACACATTATCCGGACTAAAGAAAAAGATATGGAACATTTTCCGCCCAGAAAAAATATTCTTATCGAAAGATAAGTCAACCAGAAACTAGTAATATATTAAACAGAAACAACTAAGAAAAATAATAACGGTAGCAGATAACAAGCCTATGAATGTTGTACCGAAAATAAATAAAAATATGTGTCACATAAAACATAAATTAGAATGAACTAACTCAACGTTTTTATTTACCGTTCACTTTATTTATTGCAACAAATGTTAAAACAAGCAGATATAACGCGTTACGACAAAGCATCCGAGTGACAAACAACCTTCTGTAGTTTTCCCATTTATCATATCGCACGGCTGGAAAACTTGAGACGTGAATGGGAGATAATAAAACGCCACGTGTCCCCATGATAAAGCAGATGATAAAGGACCCTCCAATAAATTTCAGTTTGTGACGTAATAGAAAGATGCGTTATATTACTCATTAGCTTTCTCGCTTCTCCGTATGACTTCTTTTATTGTTTTGAAAATTTTAGTACTATCTTCTTTCATTTATACTACCTATATGTTTGATTAATTACTTACCTACCTTAGTACGCACTTACGTATTTCAGTACTTACCAAATTTGGAAGAAGAGTCAAGGCAATAAATTAATAAGAACAAAACTATTAACCAACGCATTTCATAACATGTGTAATGAGTATAAGACCCCTACCTTCTATGTCGTCATGCCACAAGGTTCTCAGTTGGAGCTTTCTGGTTGTTTAAGCTGCGATAGGGTTCCTTCGTCTTCCGTGAGAGGAAACCACGTTAAAAAGTGACAGAGACAAAGCCTTTGAGTGGAAGGTGGTGGTTGGAGGAGACGACTCATTGACTGCCAAGCCAGACCAAGAGGGGAAGGGGCTAGCAACCTGACCTTCCATTACACTGGTTCGACAAATGGTTAGGCAGCTTGACAGGGTTGTCATTGCGGTCAGACGTTCGCGTCGGGCCTTGTCACCGGGGTGTCATGGCGCTAGCGTTGCTTGATCCCGTGGCACTCCATTAGCGTGATAGACGGTATCTCGTGGGTTTTTTTAGTCAAGAAGAGTCTGACACCCCACCGCTCCTCAGAGTATTGTGGATGTCAAATTTAGGATATCTTCCGGCATAAAAAAAATTGTTGCTGCATGTGTAATAGCTTTAACGTAAGTTTTAGATGGTTTACTATAATTGGACTGGCTTAAATGCGACTCTTCTAAAGGTATAATAACGTTAAGATGCTTAACGCTAATTTTGTCTTCAAGACCATCATATATGAGATGATTGTTGAAAGATAAACAATACAGGCAAGCGTAAATATGAAATTAAATCTTAAAATAATAATTGATCAATAATTAAGAAACTCCTCAAAATATTATTTATTACCGCTTACTCTCGGGCTTGTTCGTGTCATTGTAGATGTGACCTATTCTTCGGGAACAATACATTTTTTATTGTAGATATGTATGTACTCTATGTCCTTTTCTGTACCCCTGAGAATATGCATACAAATTTCAAGTGAAATACGCTTTACGCTTTACAAAAAAACTCACTTTCACATTTATAATACTACTAGCTGACTCAGCGCACTTTGTACTGCCTAGCACAGTTAATGAATGTCGTGTTAATTTTTAGCTAAATTAAATTTATGATTTTATTAACGTAATAAATCGATAACTAAAAGTTTACCAAATTAAATATATATAAAGTAAACAAACATTTTTATAAAATTACGAAATCAAATATTTCAATACCATATCAGCAAGACATATGCTTTGTTGATGTCGTATATTTTGGTCGCTTTCGGGTTTATTGCCTTCAGTGAATGATCTTGTGGTATATGATATTTTTCGTTTTGTTATAAGGCACAAAAGCTTTTTTTTTCGAACTGACTGCACTGTTGGCTTGTTAATGCCGCTACAGTTGAAGGCGCAAAAGCAAATAAAAGCGTTCGTTTGCCAACACCTGAATAGACGTGGCGTGGTCAATTGTATACGTACACGAACACGTATAATTGGCCATGCGACAAAACTTTCATTTTTAAAATTTACATTGCAAATACTGAAAGATTGACATTGTGATTTGTTAATGAAGAATGCAGGACGAATTGAAAATTGAATTCATTTATACTTGAGTAGCATCTCAGTTAGGTTAATTATGGAATCATCGGAATCCTTGGAATGAGGACTTCTTTACTTTTGAATTTCCTTTTGAGTATCAACGCGTGAATCACATTTATCATTAGTTTTCATGTCAACAAACTTGTTCCACTGTATAGTTCTGTTTGGTGCAGATTTTGAAGCATGATGACTACTGAGCCAATCATCAGTTGTAAATTATGCGTTGATATGCAGACACATCCAAAAAGTTTAAGAAATCATTTAAAAATCAATACCGATAGTCATCAAATACTCGGAAAAATCTTTGTCACAGCGATCGTTCAGTAATAAAATTCTCATTACTACTCATTACTGTAAGCTGAAGTTTCTATATTAAGTTTCTTTATTCTTTATGTTCTTTTGCCACAGATTTGATGATTTCAATCAAGCAAGCACTTATTTCAACGCCAACAGTCGATCCTGGAATGTCTGGAATTGTTTTTTGGTAGCAAAATCATTGCACCTTCAAAACATTTCGATTCATTGTGCAGATCTTGTAATATTCGATTAACTCTTTCCAATGACATTTTATATGCCATTGTGCATTTGTTCCAGATGATGACTTTGGATGTAACCAAACCTTTGGCCATTGCAAAGCGTTATATGACTGTTTTTTAGTAGTTTGAAGGTTCAACTGGAATATTAATGCTGAATGAGCCGTTCTATTCCAGAAGATTTCCGGCAACGCATCTGTGATACCTCTGGTGTCGCAGGTGTCCATGGGCGGCGGTGATTACTTACCATCAGGTAACCCGTCTGTTCGTTTGCCTCCATTCTCATAAAAAAAAAAAAAAAAAAAAAAAAAGAAGCAATTGTGTTACGGCTTCGTTGGCAAATTTTAAATTGTCTTGGTCCTTAGTATTGTTAATATTTGCACAATAAGATTTCTTGAAAACACTCGCACAAAACAAACAAATCAGTTGGTGACCTTTCAATGATTTTTTACATGGTCAATAACCCCCCATGTTGTCGCTTAACTATTAACCTAATTGATTATAAAATCAAATAGGCCTTGATTGTAAGAACATACATCCGTGTCGATTGAATGAGTTTAACTTTACTTTATATTTTTCTCTATTTTGGTCACGACGAAAATCACAAGCGTGCCTGATATATGCTGTCAATCGTAAAAGACGACTTAGTTCGAAAACTGATTTATTAAAAAAAAAAATTATATTATTTTTTCGATATTTTCGTAGTTATTCTGCTATTCGGGTTTAAGACAAATCCAAAAAATCAAAGATGATGAATATCGGTTCAATCTTTCTTGAATTATAAATGATGTTATTAAATCGTATTTGTTTTTTATATATAGAAGAGAAGATATATAGAATTTTTTTTTTGTGTTATCTATTTAATAATTGAATATTACAATTTTTCGTTAGTTTACATAAGATAAATTTCTGAACGCGCGCATATTTGACATTTTTTTTTTTTTTTTTCGAACTGACCTACACTGCCGGCATTATGCCTTCACAGTTTCACCGGACTACAGTATTTGACAACCAATATATATGTCAATACTTTTCATTACGGACATTATTATACATTTTTTTTATCTAAAATACGCCATTATCCGAATATTGTGGATATATCTTGTTGATTCGGAACCTTTATTTAAATGCGTTCTTTAATTTAAGGGGAGAATTTACCGTATCGACACCATGTTGAATGTTCAATGTTTGGCAGTAACGAAACCCATGATCATTTTTTATGGGAAAATGTTTTTCTTTTATTTTTCGTCAATTTTTCAATGTTTTAATAGTTATTCTGCTATTCGAACTACAAATCCAAATAATAAAGATAATAAAAATCGGTACAGCAGTTCTCGAGTTATAAGTGTTTGAACAAACTCGACTTTGTTTTATATATATATAGATTTAGTAGGTTAGAACTAATACAATCACTAATAATAGACAAAGTGACCTGATGAAATAAGGTACTTCGCATTTTTAACTGCAATTATATGCATAAACTGATCTCAAAATATTGGGTATAATCTTGACTGTGTATTACGCTGTATTACTCTCACAACTACCGACTTATAAATATAAGAATGTCGACTAGCTGAGAACGTCGCAATGTAAGTTCATGGAACACAAGCTTTACGGTGGAACGCGAAGAATGGACCTCCAGTTCGTTCGTTCAGTCTCCAGGCGGCGATGAATTGAATAATATTATTTTACGGGTGAATGTTATTGTTACAGGTTTCTTATTAAGTTTAAGGTTTCGCTCTTGGCTATGTTCCTGCGAAACTTTTTAACCTTTAGCGTTTGAACATAATACATTATTATTTTATATTGGCACAATGTTACTCCAGTGGACTGAGTCATTGCATACGATATATTAATTTGGTTATGATTCAGTTTATTATTTTTTCGCGTGACTTGGCTGTTATTCGCAGAGGAATAATATACTACCGCTACGTCATAAGCGCTCCAGTGATTTAGACATGAAATATAACGATACATTCTTTGGTTCTTTGATAGTGGCACAGTCCATTAAAGTTTGTTCTTGAGTTTTTTGTTTTATATTATAGGGGGCAAACGAACAGGTAGGTCACCTGATGGTAAGTGATCACCGCCATCCATAGACACTAGCAACACCAGGGGAGTCGCAAGTGCGTTGCCGGCCTTTTAAATATGTGGGCCTCCGGCGCTCTCACTGACCGAACGAAACGCAACAGTGCAAGCACTGTTACTTCACGTCGGCTTTCTGTGAGAGGGTGGTACTACCCCGGGCGAGCCGACCCATTCATGCTGAAACCAGTAATAGCTTCAACGTAGCTCTACCACCTACGAGTTTGAAACTGGACGGATATAGGGACAGTGGAAGGTCAAAAAAGGTGTGGATGGATTTTATGGAAAATGATATGTGTATAAAAGGTGTGAATACTGAGATGGTATCCGCCAGGGGAGAGTGGAAAAGGAAAACATGTTGTGCCAAACCTACTTAGGTGGGATAATGGTAAGATGGTGATGAGTCCATTAAAAGCAAAGAAACCTTGTAAGGCTCTTCATAGAAACAGCATTCAATTTTGTTGCGCATGCTTTTTAATCTATAATATCTCCGAAGATATTTATTTATTGAAATGATAATCTGTTTAAAAAATCTTTATCTAAGTATATTAAATCTCCAACATGACGCACACATTTTATCTAGAAGTTTATTTCAGATATATAAATTCGGTAGTAACAATAATTTGGTGTTTCTCATAAAGTTTCTATGTTTTTGTTGGCTTATATGCAATATATTATCAATTGTATACAACAATTGTACAATACAATTGTATAGAAATCTATTTACGATATTTAGCACTACACCATTGACTTATGGACAAAACACTGCGCGACTATTGCTTAGGCTCTTTTAATAGTAAAAGCTCACTCTTCTTCGAGTTGTACATCAAACCATGCTTCTCTGCATTCCTGCCTATACTCGTCCGATAGAATACCCGCCCACCTCACCTAGTTTTTTTAGAGTACCAGTATTTGAGGAGGAAAGTGTAATGATGGCTTAGATGATAGCATCTTTGGACACCGTGTCAATGGACCGAACGGTTCGAATCCTAGCAACTGAATCCGAACTTTCGTTGAAGGCAAACATCATAACGAAACAATAGCATGGTGGTACGGCTTTTTCTAAGTCCACCTGGCTAGCTACCACCCTCAAGTTGAAAATCTATCGCAAAACACCTGTTGGTGTGTTCGGACAGCTGCACTTGAGAGCCAGCACTCTCTAGGCTTAACGTGCTTACCATCTTAAACCATACCCCCATTTTACATCTGATGAGATTATGGTCATCATCATCTTCTTACCCTTATCCCACTTAAGTAGGGTCGGTACAACATGCTTCTCATGTTGTGATGTATAATTTGGCTTAATTTTTACTATCGGCCTGACATCAACCCTCTTGGGGATTATTTTGTAGTATCACTATAATTTCAACTTCCTAACTTCGTATGGATGCCATTCTCTTTGTTTTTGCTCTTTGACTCTTTCGTAATGGATGGTGAAGATTATTGAAACGAGGCATTTGTGTACGATATATCCGGTGTATTCCACCTCCACAGACTCTGGTTTCAAGTCTATCGTAGCCATGAGGATTTCTTCCCACAAATCTGATTCAAGAGGTTCACTGGCATTTTTGTCCTTTTCTTCTACTTTTTCGGCATTAGTATTAAAAAATAATATTCTTATAAAGGTAAATATAGATTTTCTTTTCAATGACACATAATTTTTGTAAATTGTATAAAATCGTATTGTCATTGACATCTCGTTGACAGACGAGATTTGTAGACTTGTATCTTTAGGTCAAGACCTAAAAATACTAAAAAATATTGTAGTATACCTTTTTGAGGAAAATAAAGGCGCGAGCACCAACTACTTATATTAACCATTCATGCAACTATAGTATTAATTTAAATATATTTAACATTATCATATATACCCCAAACATATATTTATTTAAATGCAATTTGTTGTTAACAGACGCTCGCGCGGAGGGCGGTGGCGGCGCTGACGATGCCGATGCATTAGAGAACGAAGACCAAAACGAGTGCATGCATAAATGCGTGCAGCTCCTCCCTCATAGCATGCGAGGATTATGTGCCTCTAACCGATTTGACAACCTTCACGTGAGTACCAACTACGATATTTACGAACGTTACGAACGAAAAATTTCACTAAAAGAAAGAATAACATGTTTTCTTTTTTTGTATATATTTTTATTTAAACTATTACTACATTCTGTACATCACTATCGTATACTTAATGATCCACCCTATAAATGGTAACTTTTGACAGTAAAATCTACTAAGCATCATAGATTATTTTTTTTATATATATTATAGGGGGCAAACGAACAGGTGGGTCAACTGATGGTAAGTGATCACCGCCGTCCATAGACACTAGCAACACCAGGGGAGTTGCAAATGCGTTGCCGGCCTTTTAAATATGTGGGCCTCCGGCGCTCTCACTGACCGAACGAAGCGCAACAGTGCAAGCACTGTTACTTCACGTCGGTTTTCTGTGAGAGGGTGGTACTGCCCCGGGCGAGCCGATCCATTCATGCTGAAACCAGTAATAGCTTCAGCGTAGCTCTACCACCTACAATAGATTTAGTGTTCGGCAAATGGTTAACTTGTTTTGGACAAATCTTTTCTTTCTTATGTCGTTTATAAAATCTGGTTTAGCTAGGTTTTTGCTGACATAGATTTCATTATAAAGTCTGTGCTAGGAGTCTACAGTTAAAATACTGAATTCCTGAAACTAACTGGTCGGTTATACATGAGTTATTTATAACTCGATCGAACCATTGTTACAGATAATGGCTAAATGTCTCTATCAATTGATATTTTAGATACATTGATGTATTTATATTTTTTTTAAGCTCGTTTTATTTGTTAAGTATTATAATTGTATATTTTTACTGGCCACCGGGGAAAGGTTGAGCTTAAATATAAATGAAATGTAATTTTTAGCCCAATAATGTAATCCATGTTTTTACCTTGCAATAAACGTGTTATAGAATATTCACCTGGCAAGATAGAACTATATACATATAGTTTTTTCATGGATCTTTACCTGTCATACTGCGAATTTCACTTTTCTTCATATACGGTCGTTATTTGATCCTACATTCTGGTAATAAAATAGTGATTTATTGCTAAAGATGTTGCGTGCGGTATTATTACGCAGTATTAATTTCAATCTATCTTATATTCCGTGATATTCGTGGCATTTTGCGTGAGAGTAATAGGGGTCTTCTGAACAAGTGAATGAAATGCCTTAGAAAATAATGATAAGAGATGTGAGCGCTGAGTGGCCTCCAAATCTCTCCGGATAGTTTAAAAAGAGATCACCATTTTGCTAGAACATTCTTCGAATTTTAAATATCGATATCTATAAATATTATAAAACCATGAATTCTTCTAAAGTACCCAACGGATTTTGACACGGTTTTCACTACCATATACAGATTTATTCCGAAAACATTACATGTATAACACTTGCATATTATATTTGCATACAGTAAAGGAAAGTCAATGCACTGTAATGAAAGTGCTAAGAAGGAGTATTCGTGCGTTTACATTAGAGACGCTGGATAAACCTTATAACATATATAAAAATCCTGTACTACAAAGTTTTACATCTGAAAAATACCTACAGAAATTTGAATGGCATATATCTATCTATTTAAGGATAAACTAAAAATCTTTTATCTCTTTTACATATTGCTAGGGCGGTAGGGCTGATATAATGACGTTTGCAGTAACAAAAAATGATTTAAACTCGTACAGGTAAAAATCAAGTGGACTCACTATAGTCACACTTAAACCTTATATCACCTTAGCCGTAATCCTCTTGCTGATAGCTTCCTTGTGTCTCTTTGGATTCGCTCCGCTGTCTAGAATAGAACTATGTTCGGACGCACTGCGGCCCGCTTTTTATACCTTTTATTGAAGGAGGGTGGAAAACTCTGTAACCCTGAAGTTGTTACTTGATGTATTCGATAAAGGTCAAGGCGGGCTATTTTTAGAATCCCGTTATATAGCATTCCCATGGTCGATGACTCATTCTTTATATATTTGTGTTGATGTTACACGTACAGTGTGTAAATAAGTAATTGAAATTATTTACATTATTATTTTGACAAATAATAGTCTTTATGTAATATCAGGCTTGGTTTTTACAACATACCATTCCAGTGAATATCATAGATTTCAAATTACGCGCAACAGTAAAAAGTAGCTCTTGTTATGAAGTATAAATATTAAAATATCAAAAATGGATCTGATTTAATCAGACACTTATGACGCCACAAATTGCGCCGATGTTGAACGACTCGCTGGTACACTACAAATTGTTTTATATATTGTAAGCTAACTGAAATTAGATCAATTAGTATGTGAACTATTATGATTATGATATACGTATTTATACATCAATTTTCTAAATGTATAATAAATAAAATACTGTTAATATTTCGAGATAAATTAATACTATACTTAAGACTGACGTACAAACGAAACGATTATACCCGGTGTGTATAGAAGCATTTCCTTTAGAAAATTCCGTTTATCAAGTACGCGTAGGTGTATACTGAGAGAAAGTTGAGAAAATATTTAGAAACATGGCTTTGAAATATAATGATTAATTATTAATATCATTAGAAAACAAAAGTACGGTAAATATCAATCTTCTTTCCAAGACCAGTAGTAATTCGTATTTTGTATTTTGTTTTAAATCTAACACCTCAAAGAAATGTAATCTTCTAGTAATACATTCATTCATTAAAGTGTAGTCTTGCTACAGACGTATAATAAATAATTTATGTATATAAAATAACGTCGAGAGGTGCGGAAACTTTGAAAATGTTTTTTTTTTTGCGAGCGAAATACAAAAAAAAAAACGGTTGGAAAATAAAAGACTAAATTTTGACAAACGAAGTCGCAGGCGGGTCCTAGTTTAACCAATAGAATCGTTATTAAACTATTCATAGCGAACACAAAACAATAGTATCGTATAACCTGCTCGGGGAATCTTGTAGTTTCCATGCTCTCGATCGGAGAGATCCGACGGAGGCGAAAGTTAGTAATTGTGTTTGGCTTAAAACTTGCTTGTTACTAAATTTTAAGGGTCTCGATAACGTACGTACGATTAGGGCATGTAATATTCCCCTGATTTTAATATTCTAATTGTATGAAATTAGATATATAATATTCTAAATGTAGTAGTCGGAGTTTTACGAGTTTTTCATATAATTTATTATTGTATGTATAAAATGATTTATTAGCTTTCGCTTAATAAAAACACTACTCTAGCATAATCAGCTAACCAAACATATCCCTTGTGGACAGAATAATTGACTAACATGCAAACATTTTCAAAAGCACAACGCTCTGCCTCAGTGACATTTGATGAAAAATGAATACGAAACCGAGAATCCAACGCGTTCATTCAGTAAAAACTTATTTACTCTTCTTTTCAAGACCATTATATTGTATGCATCATGGAAAAGAGACATAGATGACGTATTTCATTATTATGCGGTTTGCATAATAAATGAAGAGAAAAAGCGTTTTTTCTGAATTATTTGAAAATCAACTATAAATGGAAGACATTCCAGAATCTTCCAGCATATAGCGTACGTTATAATCGAGCGGAGTTGTAAAGTGATTCGCGACAGAATCGTGACCACAGTGGCATTCTTTTAGTCTTTAGTCGTTTCAGGTCAGCTAGTATATATTCGGCCTCTGAAAAGCGTGCAGGACGGCAGGAGAACAGCTACCGATACGTACATGACGATGCTACATGCACCTCAAAGTAGTTACCATTTCTTTTGGATTACGTCATGCTTATTTTCAATGACAGTTTGCTACAAATAAACAACAAATGAGTCATCGACCGTGGGAACTAGAAACCATGGGGTTCATAAAATAGCCCTTTTTGGAACTTTGTGGAATATGTCGTGTAATGACGTTAGCCTTTCAGAATTTTTTACGCTCCTTTTAAGTCCAGACATTGGAGCGAATACCTATTTGATTTTTGTCTGTATTAGTACAAAATAAATTGTTTGACCCAAACGGCATTTTATTTACCTACGGGGGTAACAACATAAATGTATAAAGATAATTATTATTAAATGAATATTTGTAGTAACCGATAGTATGGCCGTCTCTGTTCGCACATTCCCTTTAACATTACGGTATCGTGTCTCGAAAACAGTGATCCGGCCGTCAGCGAGGCGCGGATCGAACAGGTCCACGGTGGAAGCAAACACGGATTTAATTACGATTTAATAGTTTGCGCACGAATTCATCGCATCTAAAAGCGGTGTACTCTCGAATCAACGCCGGATTAATCTATTTGCATCCGCTCTTTAACTCGGAACGCTGTCTGTCCACTCGGTGGGGGCGCTCAGAAACCGCGCGGTCGCTCGTTCACGGAGCTTTAAGGGTTTAATCTACAGCGTACATCTAATTAACGTTAAATTACGAGACCGATGAATCCGTAGCGTTTATATAGAGATTGGTCTTTAATTGATTTGCTATTTATATTCGAAATTCTATGAAATGACGGTTGATGTCGTTTCAATACACACAACTGATAGACATAAAAACGAATGTCGTCAAGATATCTCAGAATTATAGGATAACATTAAAGTGTCATTTTGGGAAATAGTTTTTATGCTATCTTACTATACCTCGCCAAAAACTTCGAAAGTTATATATATACACATATACACATACATACACAAGTATAAAATAATAATATGTATGAAAAATATATATTTGTGAATATGTGTCACTGATAAACTTCAATATCGTTTCACCAACCAGTAGGGTTTTATTCTATCTATTTCGCTATATTTTGCCAATAGGTGGCGCTGTAGCGAATTAACTATTGTAACGTTCAACTCATCGCGATTAAAATTTTTATGTGTTGATTTGGACCCGGAACATTTTTACATGACTTCCATTTCCCTGCAGCGTTTATTACAATAAATAATAACATCCGTGCGAAGCCGTGGACACAGTTATTAGTACATAAATACTGATATTAGTTTAAATACGACTGAAGTCCTGTAAATTTGTGGCTGATTGTTTATCGGCCTGCATCTTAGTGACAATATTTTTTCTATTGCCGCGTAGAGTACGAATATATAACTTAAATGCAAATTTCTAAGGCTCGTCTATCCGGTCTATTCAAATCACTACATAGTATAAAACAAAGTCGCTTTCTCTGTCCCTATATCCCTATGTATGCTTAAATCTTTAAAACTACGCAACGGATTTTGATGCAGTTTTTTTTTAATAGATAGAGCGATTGAAGAGGAAGGTTTATATGTATAATAACATAAATTAAATAGCGGAGAAATACTGTTATTTTTGAGGTTACTCCAAATTAAATGCGTGCGGGCCACAGGCAGTAATGAATAAATCAAAACTACTGGATCGATTTTAATCATTTTTTCAGTGAATGGCATAGACTATATATTTTATACCCGTGTGAAGCTGGAGCGGGCCGCTAGTTATATTTAAAGTATAAAAAGCGTCGTTCCTTTTTAAATCATGAATTCTCCACTAAATCCCTTCTATTCGATCATGTCTGTACGCAAATACACTGTAATATCCAATATCTATGTTCATTTTTTTTTAAACATGTTGTTAAAAATACGAGTTATAATATGTTTGATGAAAAGATAAACCTAATCGAATCTCTTAACGGTTCTTCTTGATGTGTGGGTTGTTTTCCGAACCGATGGTAGTTTTGACGTTCGTAAGCGCCTTCTAAGGATTTAAATTGAATAAAGCATTTCTGATATTATTAAATTTAGATACGTTGCAACGTTCATACGATTAGAGGTCTAAAATGTGTTTAGCTAGTATATTATTATACAAGTAGATAATTTATTTAAAAAAACACCCTTCATTATTTTGATCGATTTTGAGGTAAAGAAGAATTGAGAATTCCGTCACGTATTGATCACTTTCTGAAAACGGCGATTCGATACTGAAATCGAACGTTGAACGATCGAACTTTGAATGAATCACTGAGACTTACGAAACGAAAATGAAATTACCTACGTTGAAGCGTCAGAATATCTCTAGGGGCCTCTCAATCTTAAAACTCGACGCCGGATCGCTTTACTCTTAAATCATGCGTGTAGACATTTCCAGTTCCCACCGGTACAGGAGTTTGTTATCGGATCACTGGATATGTAATTCAGTAAGACTTCCCATACGCTTTCCGATTCGAAATGTCGCCGAGAGTTACGAATCTTTCAAAACGGTCTAGTAGTTCGGTTAAGCTATGAAATCACTAGCTACTTACCCCGACTTTACACGGATAGATTGTACTGACGTGAAGTCCTGATTATTTCAGAGATTTACGCTATCCGAAGCATTACGATTTACGAAAATTTAAGCCATCCAAAAGGAACTTCGTAAGTCTTATCACAGTTTATTTTGTTGCACTGAATTTTCTATAATATCTTTGCAGATATTTATTGAAATAATATACTATATAACGTAAGCGTAATTATCATCAAATACACAATATAAAGATATTATCTAAATAAATAACTTTGACGGTCATAAGCCCCTTTTCAGTGCCTAAACTGAATAAATTATTATTGATTTGATTTGAAAAATAAAATTTAATAATACACTAGTCAAAAAAGGGACACAGATAAGCATATTATTAATAATATTTGAAAAACAAAAATGGTTACCTTTGAAAGATAGATAAACATTATCTATATACAATTCTGTAGAACATTTCTTAAGATTTATTCAGCGTTATAATGTAAGCGCTTGAAACATGTTATTACTGATTAATTATAATACGTCAAGTTTTCTCCGCTTTATATAAATAATTCTGTAGACAGCAGCGAAAATTGTATCAAATTCTTTTTGGTAATTTAAAAGAATTACTAGAAGACAGAAACATAAGTGAAAAGCGACCGATTTTTAATTTGTTATTTAGTTAAAATTTATAGAAAACCGTTGTAGTATTATTATTTAGTGAATTATTTTACATTGAAATTAAAACAACTTATTTGGATTTTAGTGATTCAATTAAATTATAATGACCCCTTAAATTGATTCTATTGTATAGTAGATCTCACGATCTAACGATTAAAATGATTTTGTTGAACCATGATACTGTTTGGAATAATTTTTGTTATTATCTTCTATTTGTTTCCACTGTAATGTGAGGAACATTATTTATATATATCAGTTCAAGATTACTTACTCTATGATTTTTCCCGTGTCGTTTGTAATGTATAAAGTCGTTATTAACATTATCTTCTATGTAGTCCAGTGAATATGTAGAGGGCATAGTGCGAACAGAGTATGTCAGTTCGTAAAATAAAAGTAAAAAAAATCTTCTAGTAGTTACTTATGAGCTTTAGTGTCATTAAACTAAATTTTTCAAGCGTCATGTTTCACGGTTCTTATGTCTATAATTGTTGTACAATACTTCTTAATACAAGTAATAATGCACGTGAAAAGAATGTTTGTACCCCATTATAACGATTGAATTTGGACCTCTCGACGGCGACTAGTTGTTATAAAGTAATTTGGTTTGCATATTTCTATAATATTTCAAATGTAATCTCATCGACTCGGCTGGATCGTTCGTATAAAATTTGTTTACCTTCCAAAACGTTCGTTCAGCTCTTATCGCGCTGTATTGTCGCGCTTTAACGCTCGGTTCGCTTCATCGCATAAACTCACCGCAAGCGTAAACCAGATAGAACAGCTCGTGCACTCTACCACGCTGTCGAGATTTCTAGACTAAAACTTCATATTGGAATTGTAATATCGTTTTAGTATAAGAAGATTATTCTTTTTGTATGCATTTTGGGCTTTAACCAAACTAGCTGATTCTCGCGACTTCCTCCGCGTTATTTTATTATCTTAACAATACATTTTATCTCCAGAAGAGAAAGCATAAAAAAATTGAAAGCAAATATATATTTTACATGCAAGATGTATTTGTAAACAATGTTATCCGTTTACTTCACGCTCCTTCCTGCACCTCATTAATTTTTTACATAAAGAATTTGATCGAAATGTGTCCAGTAGTTTTTTTCGTGATGCGAGGATAACGACATACCTCTATTTTTTTATTTGTATATATGTATTTTATATATAACCAGGTAACTAGTATCCAACCTGAATATAAAAGGTCTCATCCCAATTATTGAGACCAAAGTACTCCGTAAAACTATTCCAAAATGAGAAATAAATTTAATGGTAGCAGTCCTTCAATGGTTTTGTTTTGTTATATTGGCCTGACAAAATAATACTGGTATGCTTACTCTATACATATGGAAATGAAAATGATAATTTTCGTTATTAACATCAATTTTAATTTAGAGAACTCTCTACAATTGATTGAATTTTTAAAATATAATTTGTACTTATCTCTACAAAATAATACGATGATATAAACGTCCAAATGAAATACAACGATAGGATATTTAATAGCTACAAACCTTTGATAACAAAAGTGTGTACTGAAACACCCATAAGTATAACTGAAGTGAAACCATTTTTTTTTAAAGTACAGTTTTCAATTAATAATGATAATATTAAATGCGTTACTTATATACAAAAATACAAAAAATACAAAATATCTCTATTTCTAGATAAACTTTACAAAATATTAGCCTTAACAATGGCCCCAAACTAGGCAGTGCCTGTGTTATGGAAGCCTAATATCTAGTTGATTTAGCTTGTGGTGGCGCATTTTAACTTGAAATTTACATTAATTTAACTTGAAAATTAAATTAATTTACATTAATTACATTTATAAATATAAAAAAAATAAAAAGAAAAAAACAACAACGTTATATTAAATCATTAAAACTACAAAGATGTGTAAGAAAGTGCGTGTATGTATAGTTATGATGAGTGTACGTGTGTGAAGGTAAGTCTGTGTACGTGTATATGCTCGTACGATATAGATGTATATACAAGATAAATTGAAAATAAAACTTTATTTTAGAATTTAATACATATAAGCCGAAGAAGTTCCAGTTCATCCGCGTGTACACACTGATACTCGCATGATTAATTTTCTTATTTTTCTATTAACTAGTGTTGTTGTCATCGTTAATAACATTATCAGGCCATATTGGGAACGCAAAAGTCACTCACCACATGGGTATCAGTGCCAAATGGTTGAACCTCAACTTTCATTGTCCCTGTGCAGTGTGCATACGATTCCACTAGTTTTATCTAACTAACCAACTAATAGTTCTAACGAAATATCCATTTAGGAATAAATATATGTATTTAATTACCTAGATAACTATAGTATAAGTGTGTAATGTTTTTGAGACTCTTTTCGGAGAATCGAATCACCTTACCAAAGAGAGAACACCTCACGAGCAAATTAGCTCGGCCGAATAGAATGTACTTTTTAAATTAATTTAAGCCTGAAGCCGAGAAATGAAAAACAACAACTCGTTATTCTTTTCTATATCGATTGAGCAGTAATTTTAAAATTATTATATAAAAAAAATCAGCCCACATTTAATTTTATACATTATATACGTGTTATTGTGATATAAAAGTTATATTACTGGAAGGTTTCATCAAAATCCGTTCATTAGTTATGAAAATACTCTTTCTATCTATCCTCACAAACTTTCTCATCCTTACTAATATTTAAAAGAATAATATTATACATTTGTTTGGTTGTCTGTTTGTTTGTTTGTTTGGTTGGTTGTCTGTTTGGTTAGTTGTGTGGTTGGTTGGTTGTCGGTCTGTTTGGTTGGTTGGTTGTCTGTTTGTTTGGTTGGTTGTCTGTTTGTTTGGTTGTCTGTTTGTTTGGTTGGTTGTCTGTTTGGTTGGTTGTCTGTTTGTTTGGTTGGTTGTCTATTTTGGTTGGTTGTCTGTTTGTTTGGTTGGTTGTCTGTTCGGTTGGTTGTCGGTCTGTTTGTTTGGTTGTCTGTTTGGTGCTTTGGTCGTTTGTTTCTTTGTTTGTGTTGGTTTTACATCTGAACTACTCAAAGGATCGTCATTAAATTTCGTAAACACGTCATAAAAGTTACAATAGAAAAGGACAAAGGGTAGCTTTCAATCGGAAAAGAGTATTGTTCCCGAAGGAAAGGTTAAATGTATCCTAAAGCTAGTTTTATAATATTAAAAGGAATAATTTCATATACTAAGTCCTCGTTAGTAGATATTTACTAAAAATGTATAGCTAGAGGCGAACGGTTTATATGTTTTGATTTTCATTTTATAAAGGAATATAATATCTCGAAGGCATCTCAAAACTTCACCTCCGCCGTAGTCGAGAAATAAGCCGTTTATTTATATTTAAATATGAAGCAATCTTGCAACCGCTGTTTGCTTTCTTTCAGGTCATTTTCTACTATCGCTGCCGCAGCTGTGTTTCTTGTCTTCTCGTTTCAAAGAGTGAATAATATTATTCCTCAAAGATTTAAGATATGAAGCAATAACGTGAACAAAAACTAAACAATAAAAAAAACGAGAGATTAATCTCACAAAAAACCAGTGGATTCTAAACTGAGCTGCTATTATAACACTAGGTGAATAAGAAATTATCTTCACTACATAGTATAAAACAAAGTCGCTTTCTCTGTCCCTATATCCCTATATATGCTTAAATCTGTAAAAATACGCAACGGATTTTGATGCGGTTTTTTTAATAGATAAAGTGATTGAAGAGGAAGGTTTATATGTATAATAATATCCATTAAATAGTGGAGAAGTGCGGGCTACGGGCAGTAATGAATAAATCAAAACTACTGGATCGATTTTAATCATTTTTTCAGTGAATGACATAGACTATATATTTTATACTCGTGCGAAGCCGGAGCGGGCCGTTAGTTTGACATATAAACAAAATAATAGAGATTTACCATTGTGCGCGCATCACTGAGAAACTAGAAACAACTGGAAAGATATCGATTCATTTCTTTCAATTTTACTTCTGAAATATATGACCCTTAACTAAAAAAACGAATTATCATGACAGCTTAATTTAATATAAGCTTATTAAAGCTTTAAGAAGCTACGATTTTTATTATATTACGTACTACGCGTTCAGCGATGCGTATTTTCTAGGCGTGGAAAAGTGGGGTAAGCTGTTTGTTGCTTGTGTGTTTTTTCCTCTGTACATAAAATATATTGTTAAGATATTAAGCGGCGCAGACAAATACTTGGGTATCAGCTAGCATGCCTATAAATATAGAAAAACAATGAAGCTGGAACACGTCAAGTTCATTACCATTTCTATTTGTAGATGTTTGAGTACAAATAATATTTATGCAATATCGTTTTTTTATAACAAAATTTAATTAATTAACAAATAATAGTAAAAAAATACGGAGCCTCGATTTTTTTTTCCAAACTGATTTACACTGTTAGCTTTGCAAGGCCTCTCCAGCTCCACCGAACTAAACAAAGCCACTAACACCGCTAGTGATTATACTTATAGAGATATTTGGAGACAACAGCACCCAAAATGATGCAAATACGTATCACAAAAAAGTGCATACTAAACCTATTTTGAACCAGCAGCCTCTCTCCTCTTAGTGGGTATTTTTGTATTTAGACTATTCGATATGAGTATAATTCAGATTATTTGATTTAAGTCACGTTACCTTTCATAGTCATATGTAGCGGTTATAGCCTTAGATAAAATTCTCCGTTTTAGACAAGCTACGGCTCCGTAAAAATATCTTAAGTTGATCTTGATACTTGAGACTTGCTACACGAATAATTGCTTTAAGATTCTAAAATAATGTATTATAATAATTAACATGTTAAATATATATACAGAAAAGTCTGCGATGATATATGTCCTAAAAACAATTCACATTAATAATTTTTATCATTTAAATATTTTTACAATATAATACTAATTATTATCAAATTAAATACATTAGTTATGATGAGCATTTAATGAAAATCACAGATGTAGGCCTGGTTAGGCTACCAGAGTAGTCAGTATGAAAAAAGATAGCGTGTACTTATGTACACGAGTTAGAAGTTATACTTCTTTGGCGTAACAAGATAAAAATCTTTTCAAAAATTTTATCTTTCACCTTATTCTACTACGTTTGTAGAAAAAACGTCACTAACAATAGAAAAAAGGTATTTAATACATACATACTTTTTTTGAATAAAATGTTGACTATAGCTAACTTCAGGGTGTTCGTTTTTCGTGACGGTGTGTGCGCGCGCATCGTAAAAATTTACTCTCATCATTTTTCCCTAACGTGCCAAATGAAAGTATAATTAAAAAAAAATACAGATCTAAAATAACACGCAAACAAAAAAACAAAGTTTGTGTGAAAATTGATTGATTGACATAGCTTAGCTGCTAGGACTTAGCTGAACTGTAAATGTCAAAACGCTAAAATTTAATCTAACTCGTTTATGTTTTCATATCAATACACTGCATCCATACGAATCCGGGACGGGTCACTTGTAATAAGTAAATTAAAAATAGCCTGTAATTAATTTAGACAAAATACATAATTCCCATACAATAATATCACCTCTTTCATGAGCACTCAGTTGCGGGCACCGGCTAGTAAAATATATACTGAATAAAAATCGTAAAAGCTGGCAAAAGCGAAATCATTGTCGAGACCGCAACTCCATCAGTTGATACCACGAGGCTCGAAATAACGGACGCTCGTGTATATTTAGTAACCTATTATGATTTAAAATATATATTATGTGCTTACCTTTTATCACTTGTATATATACACAATCTCATGTTCATGATATATGAGTCTCGTGCGAGCCACAGTATTAACAGTGGGTCACCGCTGTGTCACGAAGCCTGTCAACTAAGATGATTACGAGTCGTAAGTCTTATTACAGTACTGATCGGTGGACCCTCTCAGGAGATGAGAATTAATTCATATCATGTTAGCGAAGCCGGAGATGCGCCCCGAACTGACGGCTCTCTCACGACCCTTCCACAACTCGGACAATCCCCGTTTCATATTTACATTGAAAAATCATTACATTATATTAACTCTTAAAAGGAACTTGCTGTTCAAAGTGTAACTGTTTTTTCTTTGACTTCATTATTTTAATACTATAATTGCATTTACTGCACGAAATTGGACAGTAATTTATGTATTTTTTTTTAAGTTATACTTCTTAGGGAATAATTATGAGAGTAAATTTTTACGATGCGCCCGCACACCGTCACGAAAACCCGACACCCTGAAGTTAGCTGTAGTCAACATTTTATTCAAAAAAGTATGTATGGTTAAATACCTTTTCTCTATTGTTAGTGTCGTTTTTTCTACAAAAGTAGAATAAGATGAAAGATAAAATTTTTGAAAAGAATTTTAACTTGTTTCGCCAAAGAAGTATAACTTCTAACGCGTGTACATAAGTACACACACACTTTTTTAAAATTTATATTTCATTATATTTATAACGTTAATTACAAACGTGTACAAATACGTGTATAGATTCGATTTACTGAAATTCATGTTATTAATATAATAAAAAGGGTATTTTGTGTGGATAAATATTTGTTGCTCTTTCACAAAAGAACTACCGAACACTTTGCACATGAATATAATAAATACAGGCTATAATTAATGCGGTCTTTCACGACAAATTGGATGGCTTAAAACATATTTTTATATTTTCCTCATTTTTGTGATATGTTTTAATACCCCTGAAAAATTTACCCCTCCTGGTAAGTTTTCACTTTTTTTTTTGATAACTCGTTCAAAATATATCAAATTTTCAGAGAAATTGTTTTGTTTTTAGTTTTTTGGGTATAACTTTCTTAGCATTTATTATACATATATTTTATCTTAAAAATGGTTAATTTTACATAGTATTTATAGAAAAACAAATTAAAAAATATTTGATTGTTTTTATATTGAATTTTAAACAACAAATCGATTTAAAAAAATTAATGAAGCCTTTGATTTTTTTTTTCATATTTTAAACTTTTTCAATTTTTAAGCCCGATCTGGTAATAGGCTCTGCATAATTACTATTAATTTTTGTTTTTTTTTGAATTTATCTTTTAAATGAGTTATCAAAAAAAATTCTAAATTTACCAGGAGAGCTTTTTGGAGGGATAATAAAACTTAACATAAAATTGAAGAAATGAAAAAGATCAAATCCCTATTGACGTGAAAAGCCCCTTATATATCGTTTAAATTGTACAAAGTATAACGACAATAACCTTAAAAAATCCAGCCATCTCAGATAAATCTCGGCGTGTGCTGCATAAAGCGTTAGTTACGCAGAAATAATGTATGGTGTCATCATTTAAAAAGATATAAACACAAACGTAGCCGCTAGTATTATATATAACTTATTTCTGCATAATCTCTGAGCAGAGTGATTGTTTGCCCAGCGTCTAATATGTGTTTGACCTTTATATTAGTTTGACATTCTAGACTAAAATAATAAGCAGTTAACGTTTTCTTTTATCTAGTTTAACTTATATTGGTAACACGTGTTATACATACATTATATCTTTCTGTACTTTTTCTCCATTCCATATAAACTTAAACTATGCTTTGGTCTGGTCTTATGCTTGATATTCGTATCATGCTCCTCCGTCTGCACAATGTGCTTTAAAAAGACACAATGCTTTTTCTTCGCGTAGTGTTCTTCCAATGGTCGAAATTCAACCATTACTCACTATTCTATTTAGTTGCAGTATTGTTCAGATTAGTAGACCTTAGCATCATGAAGTCTGATGAATAGACATAGAAATATAATTTTCATCTCTATTTAGAATGTTTTAATACATTTTAACTTCTTTCTTGTAATGACTTTTATACACATATTCATTGTATATTTGTATAGTATCAACAAACCCCTTACTACATAATCAAATAACCGACATTTTCTATCTTTTGTTAAAAAAACACTCGTATATTATCATTAGATGCACATAGGCTTCATGATTTATACTAGAACCGCACGTGCATTCCCTTTGTCCTTACTACCCCTTTCACGCAGTAAAGAGCATGTCTCTAAAATAATTGTGGCGTTTATAGGAAGTAATAATGTAAATTTTTCCTTCCATCCTCAAGTTGATTCACTTAACACATTCTCTGTATCACCGTTCTCCCTATAATATGTAATAGTGTTATTAGCTAGAACAAAATCACGACCAATTAGTAGTGTATATATGTACATACATTCAGAGGTTTATATTGCCGTGTAACAGAATTCAAAGTCACAACGCTTCCCACGGCGAGGACACGGACTCATGTTCTAATCCGAGAAACGATTAGTAAGGTTGTAGGAGAATAGATACGGTGCAACGAGACACGCCTGTCCCCGCATAATCAAGCTCTATTATGAGAGCTTTTTCTCCACCGGCTTTGCATACAGCCCTGTTAATGCCGCTTTAGAGAGTCAGTAATGTGTACCAAACACGCTGTTTTAAGAAAATAGAATGGTTGAAATTGCGAAATATTATCATGCCAGATCGAGGTGTAAATTAAGAAATCTCGTAAGAATTTCTACAATGTTTAATCAAAATTACAAACAAAAAACTTCAATTCAATTAAAAGTTTAATAAGACACCTTTGGACTTTAAAACATTACCGCCAGTTCCAAAAGTATAGCTTTTAACGAATTCAATGTTGTTATTAAGTCATAATGGTCGAGTGGATTGACCGTTGTAATATTGATTCGATATTAGCAGATTCGAATCCCGGTATGTACCAACGAATTTTCCGGAATTCACCTTACATTTATTAATTTAAAATGATAACTCTATCGACTGGCGATGAAGGGGAACATCGTGAGGTACCTTCGATCCAAGAGATATCGATGTAGTATCACTGTATTTGGAAAAATAAAGAATTGTAGATGTTTTGGAGTTCAATTCGTTATACGTCGTCTTATGAACGTGTGTGGTAATTATACTAGTTGCTATCCCTGGGAAAAGGCATTTGCTTCAGCTGGTTATTGATCACACCACACTATTGACATACAATCATACTATTGACTACTAAATCTACGCTCGATCAGTCTTCTCGACATACTCAATAAAATCTATGTGTCGTTGAAAGCGCGATACAGTGACACTGCAGTCACTAGTTTATCACACCCACCATACTGCACTACAAGATTAATAATACGATTCTGAATTCTTTCTATATTATCATCATCATACAGAAAGTATGACATCAGTCATGGTAACACGCTTAGTCGTATCGCGTGTTATGTTATAGGTAATCACGCGACCTGATAAAAATCTGTACTCGACTCGGTTTCGAACATTGCATATGGTGTCCGTATCGCGGCGGCTCTCTTTTGTGATTAGCCGGAGTATACCCAGCAGCAGAAAAGCTTACAGGCCGGTATGACAGCAACTGCCCCACGATAGATCTTCGTTCTTTTGACGGTATTCGTTCTATTTGGATTGTATTGCATTTACTATAAAGTTCAATGTCGTATTTGGTCTATCTAATTTCTTATTGTAAAACGGAACTAGTCTATAATAATGATACATGTATAGGACTTGTGACACACACACACAGAACCTGATACCGAATACATAGAATTGTATCTATAATAATACAAAGTTGACGCACGCTGAAATATTTAACCTACCCACGACCAAGCAAAATTAACCATTTAATAAATGTAAAGTCAATTGAAATTAATATAATATTTATAGCGTGGAATTGGTCTTTTTTTTAAATACACTGTGTGGGACAATCGTGTGGGTATATTACAAGAAACATTTCCAATGTTCACGTCGAATACCCGAGGCTTTTAACTTCAATAGAACCCAACAACTAAGAAAGTTGACATATCTAAGTATTTCTCCATAGATAAGGTTTTTAAGCATCCATTTGTCTATAGCTCGCTACTAGATGGAGCTATACTAAATCAAGTTGTACACAGCTACACCGATTATCTTGAAAGTAGTATGTACAGATATTTCTCAACCCAAGTAATATTTATTTAATATCTGTAAAGCTTTCCGAATGTTTTTTTAAATTAAAAACTAGCTGGTACCCGTGACTTCATTTGCGCCATTCATTATCTTAACAATACGCTTTAAAAACTAAGAGAAAGAAAACGTAAAAAAAAATTGAAAGCTCTAAAATACTTTGCTTATAAAATTTCTCTGTAAATAATTTTATCCGTTTACTTCCCGCTCTCGTAATTCTTATAAAAATAGCAGTTTCTTATAACTTAAATATCTTAACATTAAATGAAGACGTCGTGATATTATTTTTTTCTTAGATAACAACTAAGTAGAGTATATAAATATAAACACAATAATATCTGCCCGTACCTCTACATGCATTTTAAACAATAATAATTTTTGACTTGTTATTTTACTACGTGGAATTAAGTTATATATTCAATGATTTATAAAAGGATTTCTAAATCTTAATAGGTTATAAATTTTTGAGGAATTTTATTTTACAATTTCACAAAGTTTTTTTTTATGATTCTAGTACGTTATCGACTGAGGAACGATATAAATAAGCTATTCGTTTAGAAAATTGCATAAAAATCGATTTAATCATTTTAAAGTTAAATCGGGACCTACAAACAAGAAAGGATAGACAAGAAATAATAGTACTGTAAGTAATAATTGCGAATAGTCATATTTACAAAATAAAATGTACAAACAGGATATAATAATATAACATAGAACGTAAATAAGCCGTGAGAGATGTGACGAACAAGTGGCCTTTTGCCATAATATTTTGATAGAATTCAGTCAATGAACAGATACAGCTACAGTTAACCGTTTTGCCACTGTCAAACTCTTCTACAAAGATAATTAAAGTAAAAAAACATCGTGAAATAATCATTTCATACCGAACGAACGAACAGACGTACAAAATCGCTTGTCGCGTTAATTCATATGGAATCGTTTCCTGTTTCGTTTTCAATTTATTATGTTTCGTATTGAATATAATTACAACCATGTTTAATAAAAAAGAAACAATAATAATAATTATTATTCAGCCTGAATGAGAAATACATCGATGAAAAACAAATATAGGGAGCGTTCAAATGAGTATGTCAAAGGTAACTCAGGTAATATCGGACCTTGTTTTATTTCTTACTCGACTGCGTAAGAGGAGGCTTCTCTCGTTTCTCCGAGCGTACGTACGAGTATGTTTATTTCTTTAGTAAACTCTGTGTGTTGAACGCAGATAATAACGGATAAAGTAATTGGATAATTACTGTTTATAACTAGCTATACCCTCGACTTCGTACTCTTGTTTATATAAAAATTTCGAATATTAAATTTTTTTTTGCCTAAGTCGATTTTGATGAAATAAAACCTATATGTTATCCCAATCTAGGCTCAAGTTATTTGTGCAAGCTCGATGAGAATTCGTCTAACAATTATGGAGATTAGTGTTTTTAAGCAGAAAGACAGAGTTTAATGCTACTCCCATACCTGCGCGACGAAGTTTCGGTCACTTGTGCCGCTAAAAGGTAACCTCAAAATTAATTCTGATATAAGCGTAGGTAGAATAACGTTTGCACACCATTGTCATTTCAATAGTAAATCGAGATTAGCGTCTGCCAAGTCCTTTGATGTGTGTAGAAACCGCGGCCCCAGTTATCATGCTGCGTGTATCGTCACGCAATCCGATAGTTCGTAACACGTAACGATAATATCTTCCCACGTCTGCATTTAGTCTGACCATAGACAAAACTTCGTGCCGATACACGCAGGTATGGGAGTACCATTAAAGAGCAATCTTACGTTATTCTGTTACAGTAATTGTATAACACGCAATCAACTTTTGGAAATTTTCAATGTGTTTATAATTTAAAACGTGAAGTGTAGTTGAGCGGCTTCATCGCTCTTTGTTCGTGTCCTTTGCATTAACCAATTTTTATTCAAGCTTCTAACTACCGTACAATTTTATTACATCGGTACATACAGTAAAACGACTCGTAAAGATGACTCCTCGTCATAGTGTAATATTTAAAATATATATAAATAAACGTTAATTGCCCAATGTATGTAAGTGATGCGCTTCAGAATAGCTATTTAACTAATTCTTATGTTTGTGGTGTGTGTGTGGGGTGTGTTGTCAGGACAAGATTTATATTCAATAAAATGCTTGAAAATTAGTATGGAAACTAGTTTAATTATAAAATTGGTGACACTATATTGCGTTAAAACCTTCTAAACGGTGGTAAATCTTGAATGTGACATATAAATGTGAAATTTCGAAAAGTATTAAGAAACTAAAGATCGTCCGAACCCTTTACTCAACAAATTAGAAAAACCCATCCCTCACTCATCTGTTACAGTAAATATTTAAACTGTCCTATCATCACACTGTTCGCGTTTTATTCACGATACAATTGACTATAGAATACAAAAAGTTTAATTGTGTTAGAGTAAAATAACATACTATTTTCCATTTATTCACCTTGCGTAATTGAATAGGACGATAATGAGGTCGGTAAAAGATAAAAGGTAATTTGTAAAGTGACATAATTGTTAGAGTATCTGATAGCGCAGTGTTGTTAACAAGCGACGAGTTGTACCGTGTCAGGTTTCATTTAACGTATCTACGATTTATGTGTGTAGATGGGGTCTCTGTATCGATTAAAGCTCAGTCAAGATATTGTAATTAAGGAGTTTAAATGTGTCATTGGTGAGAATACAATTACCATTGAATATAGTCGCATTTTGACGTAAGCATTCTGATGGTTGGTTTTGCATTGGTTGCTGCTCCTCGGTCAACCAAAAGAAATGACCCCTTATTTTCTTGATATTTAAGTGGGAATAAAAATCCATAATGGTTTTTATATCTATAAATTGTGTGCGTGATTTATTTGATTTAGGTATGTATATTTATTGTCCATCAGGTGGAGATGCTGTACCAGAGATATTTCTTGCGTATGAACCAAACGAACATGACCCACCTGCTGGGGCTGCTGCTTGTTGTGGCGGTGGGGTTGATCGCGGTGCAAGTGACGACGCTGCTCATCGCTCAAGGATACTTAGGAGAACTGGTGTCGTACGCAAACAACTCGGCTTTCTCGAATCTCGGAACTTACACGTAAAACATTTTTAATTTTTATTTTGCAGCTATATTTTTTTAACTATACCTACCTATAATATACACCTTCCTATATCTATTACTGGGCAGTCTAATGCCAGTGTTTTGAAATTAGTTTACCGTGTAAACCAGTGATTCCCAAAATGGAGAATGTGATGTTACAAGAGGAGCTACTTGAGCTTAGCGCTAATGAGGAGCTGAAGGTGAAATTTAAAAGGATGTATCAAACATTTTGGCTGCAGGCAGAAATACTTGAGAAATATCCTAGACTGTGGGGAATTGCGAGAAAGTTTTTGATAGCGTTTCCCTAGTCGTATCTTATCGAAAAAAGTTTTACTGTCGTTACAAATCTTTTAACAAAAAAAAGAAGCAGATTAAATATCACAGAACGGGTAGATTTGTGGTTATTCCTAACAAAACTGAAGTCAAATATGGATAATTTGCTCTCAATCCATCAAGTACATCCCTCCGATTGAAATTATGGCTATTTTGTGATTGTCATTGTAGAAGTTACGTTATTACTGTTTAATTGTAACTAGATTGTATATTACAATAAATACAACACAAGAAAATATTCTATTTTATATATTTTTATTAACTACTCCTCTGAATGGGAAGTTTTCTAAATAAAAATAGTAAGAATTAAGGCACGCGCGTCCCCTGATGCAATTAAAAATCAATTGTGTCTTAATTTTGCAATTCAAGAGATCAATTGATTGTGCTGTGAGTGGATGTTTTCTTCGAAAACTGTTAGATCTAATCTTCACATTTTTTTTTTGGGTTTTGGGAATATGGTAGTATTGAACACTACAGGGGGTCCACCGGAACCAGTAAAATTTTGAAAGGGGTCTATGAGAAAAAAAAGTTTGGGAACCTCTGGTGTAAACGGTTGCCAAAGCTCTACTCAGTGTAATTACAATTGATCAAAATTGCTAAAATTCATACGTGTTGTGAGTGAACATTTGTAGACCAACTTATTCATTGCAAATAAGTGTAGCAAAGTTACAAACTCTCAAAAATTACCAGATTTACATCAATGCCCTTCAAATAAAAATGAAAAATTATGACAATGAAGTTGACAAACGTCTAGGAGTGTATAGTTTTTCTTGTTGTTATAAGTGATGTATATATTTTCATACTTAGCAAAAAGTGTTATTTTGACATTACAAGTAGAAACTTCAATTACATTAAAGTGTCTAGAATATTAACAAAAATGTGGGGTTTCCGTCCAGCAGAGAATACGAACAAGCTCAAGAATTGTCCAATATGGTGAACGAGTTTGAGGCGAACTTCTCCACGCACAACTCCACCAGCATGCGCACATCGTATTACGAACAGGACTATCTCGCCTATATTATCAACATCGTCGTACTCGGAATTACTGCCCTCATTTATGGATGTAAGTAACGCGATAAGTATTTACACTTGCAATATTATTATTCTTTATTTTACAGTAAACTTCTACAACTGCATCTAGATATAATAATAATGGTATACTCGTAAGAATCCACTGCCCGACCTTTTCCCGTAGGAAGGTAGGGTCCGTAGCACAATTTCAAATGCCTAGAAATCCATATTTATTTACTTTTTCCACAAGAGCGTTTCCCAAGTTTAGGTTTCCTCACGATGTTTTCGACAGAGTCACCAATTTAAATTAGTAAATGTCTGCGCAAATTCCGAAAAGTTCATTGATACACGTCGCATTTCGAACTTGTTGACATGGAATCGATATTTGTCTGTTTAAATCACTCGTTCGCCATTTAGAGGCAGAATTTAGCAGCTTCAATAAAAATAACGAAATTAGACCAAAATATGTATTTATATATGGGGACGTTCGATTTTTACGTATGCATTTGTAGTAGGCGGGAGAATCGAATATACTATGATTTTTCCTAACAAAATGGTATTGGGTGGTATCATGAATATTTCATCGTAAGCAAAGAATAAAACAAAATTATAGAAATTATTTAAAATTGGATTACTAATGAAATTTAAATATTAATCTATTGATAGAAATACATTATTTTTATTTAAGTTTTAGAGAACTTCGTTTCATATTTCTTATCAAAAACTGAGAAACTTTTAACGTGAATTCGACATCACAACACTATATAGGGAGCTTTTGGCAGGATAATAAGTCTGTCATGTTGTAGCGTTTATGTTTTATTCATAATCTCGGTTTATTTGACTCAATATTTTGTAATATTGGTGGCAATTTAAGTAATGTAGTTCGATTATTGTGCGTAAGTGAAGTGGGTGGGAAATAATAGCACGGAGCATGAATTTTTTTTTTTTTCGAACTGACCTACACTGCCGGCTTATTAGGCCTTCACAGTTCCACCGGACTACACACGCAGCATGAATTCTGAGATGTCTCAATAGATAATTCTATCAAGGGGGCCGCCATCTTGTTAGAATATTTACGTCATCATAAGACACTATTATTATACAGCTATTACCTATACGGCAGTGGCGGTAATAATCTAGAAGATTGGTTGCCAGAAATTAAATTAAAAAAACAATCACCATTGAGTTTAGCAATAAAATAAATGATGTTTATTTCATTTTATTGAAACTTTAATTTCCAGAGTCTTATCGTGCGGATGAAAAGGAGAATAAATATTTCCTTATATTCTTTAAAAAAGGGGAAATGGGGGGCTATTTTAAAATCATTGTATGATTGCTTACTCGTACACTAAATATTACAAATTTTTGTTATTTATTTATATATTTTAATAACTAGTGATTGCCCCAGCAGTCGAAATACAACGATAGTATGGAATACAAAGTTTTTCTTCATATACTTAATATATAGATATTTTTATCTGTATTTTTTAATAAATGATATACACTGTATTGCATATAGTACTTATATTGTAGATTACAGACGTAAGAAGCATGAAGTATGACGACAAGAAAGTTATGAATAAACCCTTCAACTTGTCGATAATATGGAGAAAACAAACGTTCACAAAATACTTTTATTGCCAACACTAAAGTTCGTCAATAGATAATAAACGGAAAGAAAATCGGTTCACAAACAGTGGAGAAAAGGGGACTGACTTCAACACTTGTAAAGAGAAGCGTAAGTACGGAGTTTGATTGTGACCAATACGTTATACATTGTTTCTTATCTCTGTCAGGTCTGCTGGCGTTTCTCAGTCGCCCCGCAATGAACGAGATCTACCTCCTGACTATATCCTACGTGGTATTGGTGACATTTCTTCTGGTGGAACTGGCTCTAACTGGAACATCCGTGCTCAGGTATTTATACATTTATCATTAAGCACACACACGTATATATGAGGGTTGTCAACCGTATTGTTTGCTCAGGACATATCTTGTATTTCTAACGAACGTCCGGGTGAAATAATGTGTATAATTCACCTGCAACCTTACTATCACACAGCCGTCCCCGAGCGCTCCGCAAAAAATACGACTCTCGTAAAAAAAAAAGATGTTCGATTATATTTACAGAATTATCATTCTATATCATTATTGAATTTTTATTTTTCACCGGAATGTCGCGATATGATAGGTATCAAACTTTGTTTTACAAAATGTCAATATCAATGTCGGTTACGTAGTAAAATATTGCTATGGTCATTTGAAGAACAGTGAGGACCTAAATTACTTTCCAAATTTTTGTATTTTGTACATATATATTATATACATATATATACATTATATTTTTGTATTTGTATCATTCAATTATATTGGTACATTCCAATTGTCGATTCACATAGTAAAAGGCTAGTCACCATAAACGCGACGCGGGGAACAAGGGAACAACTCGGACGAATAAGCTAGTCTACCGGCCCAGCTGCTGGCAACAATAGGCGTTTAATGCAAGCGTTTTGTTTTTGTGATTGCCACACGTAAAATTATTATTAAAGGATTAGCAATAAGTATAAATGCCAATTCGAAAATAAATCTCTAACCAAAAATTAGGGAAAATTTAAGGTGTCCATTTTGGTTAAGGTTTGTAGGAATCAGTAAAAAGTATCATTTATCAATACGGTCACATCATTTTATTATCTACATTTTTATTTATCCTTCAATTGATCTTAAGACATAGTAAGTACATTATCATTTATCTCAATAGTGTGTATAGCAGTAGTAGTCCGCCGGCCTACAAACCGTCGCGTCGAGAACGTCGCCCTTACACTAGTCGCCTTATAGCATAATTATATTGTGGTACGTTTACTTTGAAATAGATTAAAATAAAATAACAAATACAAGGAATCATCATTCCGGCCAGCAGATAACAGCAGTTCTAGTTAACGTAGAATTAACAACGTGGCACCAACAAATATAAAATGGTCCTACGTTACGAAACCAATATAATGCTTAAATAATATTACCTCGAAAAGCGCCCACGATTTAAACGCAATGAAAATTCTTCGTGTCGTATATTTAAAGAGAGAGCGTTCTAGCGTTCTTTGTAAAAAAAAATTGAGTATTCACCGCTATTAAAAGTAAACTTAAAAGAAATTTTATTAAGGCTCTCCGGCTCTTTGTGCCAAGTTCTGTGGGAAATTATTATTATGTAACGGCCCTTTCAGAACTCGTAATTAATATTATTAAGCATTTTTCCGTAATTCCATACTGAATACCGCGAATAAAGTTCTTACACATGTATACAAAGAGCTACAATTCAAGAAAAATAACAGATATAATACTACATATATATTCAATATTTTATATCAATGAAACTGATATAATATAGACATAGAAAATTGCACGTTTTATTGGTATTTATACAATAAAATGAAAATAATATGTTTTACGATTAGTGTGTATTTTTTTCACTGTTATTTTTATATACTAGATCAAATAGCTAAAGAAAAAGTCGGCCAGGAATCCCTCACAAAATCTATTTTTTATAATATTTCAAAATATAACAGAAGTCGTTTAAAAAAGTCACTCGGCTAGGAGTTTCTATGTGTTTTTATTTTCTTTTAAATATAATACGTTTTCATTTATCACCAATGAAATAGCAACGATAAAAATAATTTCACTACTCCAAAATTTTATTTATTATTTCCGTATTCATTAAATTTATTCCTAATTATAATGTATGCTCTTATTTTCTATAGGTATCCTATAACGAATATAATTAAATATTAGCATTAAAGTCAATTGCTTTAAAGTTCATTATTATTTAAGAGAATGAATATTAAGACAATGAGAACCAAAAATACAATAAAATAAATAATAAGAAAATCATTGTGCATGAATCAGAGTTTTCGGTGACGACGAAGGCCCTTCTGGTTAGCCGCCACCCTCAAGTTGAAAGTCTGTCACCAAGCACTTAAAGCTGTGTTCCGGCAGCTGCACTTTGGAGTCAGTCCCGATAAGTGTAGCGTGCTTAACATCTTGTACGACATCGTCATTTAATATCAGGCGAGACTGTAGTCAGTCAAACGCCGAAGCCGATGTTGTTTAGCCAAGCGGGTAATAAAAAAAGCCCTACCATCGTACTACGATTTTATCATGATGCCTTTCTTCAGAAATTCGAACTCGATCGAGACAGTGCTCGAGACAGTTACCACTGAACCATCATCGCTTAGATTCTGAATTGTAATATTCTAATGAGGAATCTAGCTAGACACCAAAAGTTACATAAATATAATATATGTAACAAGCGTGTTTGAATTCTGATTCCATGACATTAGCAGATGTTAGATTACTAACGAGTAAATAGATAAAATCAGAAAAAAGAATGTTAATTATTAAACTCGGTAAAATAATAGGTACACTATTCAATATTAATCATTTGTATCATCTGTAATTATTACTTCTCGTAATTAATGATCAAGACGCTGAACCACCAAGACAACCTACACACAAGGGAACAATTAATTATTTGGGATTCTTGGCTAATTGACTCAGTATAGGACCGACAGCCGTATGTGTCACCTAATGAAAACGATCAAAAGAAAGCGCGAACTAGCTTGGCTGTGGCGCCATCTTTTAACAATAATCAAAAACATTAGTAAGCATATGATTAAACGTAATGGCGGAAATCAACTTTGTCGCGAACAATGTGCTTGATATTAAAAATCAAAACTATAAAGTTAAAGAATGTATTATGCATTATTATGTTACTATATTCTATTATTTCATCATAAAAAATTGAGATACTATTATTTTACCCAAACATTCAAGAACATTATAGATAAGTAATATTATTTACTAATTAGAAAGTGGATAATTGGTGCATATAAAATTATGGACCTCATGGTCCTAAATAATTCAATTACATATTTATTAAGACTGCCATTAAGTTATAAAATATAATTTAAAAAAATACACAAGGTGTTTTAAGATAATCACAACACATAAGGGGTGTACTACAAAACAATGAACGAAAAGTTAACAAATGATTTTCTGGTTGCAAGTGAATGTTGAGGACTAAGGGCCGGGCTTCAGGACCGTCTAGTTGACCTCGCATTATAACGTTAACTCCTCTGAACTCCGCTCAAACAAAATACAAAGCGACCTCAGACTGTTTGCACGTCATTCTCAGTGTACCACTATTGTTCAATCCAGCTTATTTCGAGGGCGTTTTGAACTGTATTTTGTTAAGTCGGTGGTGTTTTACGGGACATACGTACGGAAAGTTGTAAATGATGCTCAAAACTATACCTAAGCTTGATTCGAATTTTTGGAAAATACTTACAGAATTTGTAAACAATTATGAAAGGGGCAAAGTAGTTTTTTTCTTTTAATTTTAAACACACAACACTAGCTCTCGTTATTTCAAATACACAACTGTTGCTCGCGTACTGTATATCATATAATATGTAGAACGTTTTATATCGTATACTTAAGAGAAAATATCTCTCTTCTAAAACTTGTCCTTCTCAGAAGTTCTTAAGTTCAAAGGATAATAGAAAATCAGAAAAGATCAAGGACTTATATTTCCCTATTAAATTAAATACATTTACGTTAAATACACTTGTTATTTATGTTCTGACTTTGATGTTTTATCTTTCCATTTTATATACAACGTCTGGCCGTTTGTTAGAAAGTAAATAATTAAAAACCACTGACCTTTTTATACATTATTTTTCAATTATAACTATATTTTTTGACCAGGTTTTAATATATAAATATTATTACATGAGGCAATATATGCAACAAGCTATTTGAACTCTGATTGAATAAACAAAAAATAACTAGCATTACGTTCTGTTGCAATATCAGATATTAAACAATAAAATTTAGTAGGAAACCTATCTACCTACTACCTAGTCCAGCCATAAGTTCTGTTACAAATGAAAATGCATTTTTTTTTATGAAGTAATGTAATATTATTAAAATGTATACCTATTTATGTATTTATTAGTCTCAAAAAAAAAATCTATTCAAAATGGCCACCCTTGGCTTTTATACAGACTTTCAATCTGTTTGATCACGAACCTATGGATTTACGCACTCTTTCCTAGGGAAATTTCGTCACTGTTTGCTCCAAAGATTTTTTAAGAGACTCAATGTCGCCGTGTCGTTTAGACCAGGCTATGTCCTCTAAATTTGACCATAATTTGAAGTCTAAAGGGTTGAGGTCTGGGCTAGATGGGGCCAGTCTTCAGCTCTTATAAAGTCCGGAACGTTGGTTTCAAGCCAGGCTTGGGTAGTTGGTGCCTTGTGACCAAGTGCAAAGTCCTGCTGGAGAGACTGTATCTTGATACACTTTGGCTGAAGTTTTCACTCCTTTTTCACAAAAATGTAGTTTTGTGACTCCTTTTGAATTTTGACCATTACTTTTAATTATTTCATACAGTACAATTTGATCACAAATTTAGCTGTTAGAATTAATAATTGCACTCGAAAACGTACATGTGATATACGTAACGTATACTGTGGCCGCCAAACAAAGCTAAGTGGTCTCAATGTTTCATACAAAATAATAGTAAACGTACGAAGCGGGGCAGAGTTGAAAGCCGCATACGTTTTCAAAGTTAAAACACTAGTAAATTACCGGCTGGGAAGTTAATTTCACAAAAGGTAGTCCAGGTCTTTGTGTCGCCGCCGCGCCACCGCACTGAGCTTGCAGTAAGTATCCACTCGTCGTTCGTAGTTCAATTATTAAATCTTTTCGAAATTGAATTCAATCGTTACAATAACAAAAAAAAAAACAGCTACGAAACTGGAAAATACGTTTCACGACTTGACATTTAATTTTCGAAAATCATATTGTTTCGCGTAATTAATTATACTTCGGAATACGATGGTTGAATTTGGGAAACAGTTAAATCCAACTAGTAATATATGTTAGGCTTATGTATAAATTAAATACGCGCTCATATCTCTTAACATTTAATGACTGACTTTTGCGTGATGCACATGATTGTCAGTTCCATATCGGGATATGAAATAATTATCTGATATACATATAAATAAAGTTAAAGTGTATGTTTGTAATGTCAAACTAGCCGCGTTTTACTAAATTAATATAAAGTTCGGTTCGACCGACTTTGCAGATAGTTAATATTGTATGGATTGTTATCAGTTACTTGTAATTAAAAAAAAATGGGTTTTGCTAAAATATGATGGTTTATAAATTACATACGCAGGCATAGTCACGGCCGGATGATAGTCAGTATATATTAGCCGTTTAGTTACCACATCACAGGATACGCTTTTTTATGTTAAAAAAACCTCGTTTGAGGTTGTTTGACAATTTTTTGTTATATAAACAGAAGCAAATATACACAATAAGTTGTGTTGCGGTTTCAAATACCTACTAAAGCATATCTGCAACATAAATTCTCAAAGTAAGATTGTTAGTTATATCGAAATTGTAAATTTTTCTATCTTTGAATTCATAACTGTAATAAAATATTACCGTCTCATATTTACGTATTTCGCAAGAACAACGCGAATTTCGCAGAAATTGCTTAATATCGGCTCCTGATGTAACAAATTTAGATTAGGTACATATCATTCGTAACTAAAATGTGCGATCTTTTCTTACTCGAAACGTACTCTTAGGACTATTTTAATGTTACATGGACTATGTACTTTAGTCTAGTATACATAGTCTGAATAATCGACACTTGACCATTTTCAAAATCGTTTTGTTTTTGTGTAACACTTGATTAGACGGCGGGAAACATGGTGAACAGCCCTTAAAAGGGGTCGTAAAGGCTAACTGATGTAATATATTTGAAGTAGTATTTCGTTATAAATATTATTTTAACCTCAATGTTTTGTCATAATAATTATATTTTATTATTAAAGCTAATTTATACGACTGTTTAAAACGTTGGAAAGGTTATTCTACTAAAATCAATTATAGTAATCAGAATGAGGAACATGAATAACATATTCGATGCAAATGCGAACACGTATTTCAATTTCTCGACCTCTGAAAAGTTTTACGTTGTAGGAGAAATAAATTTCCTTTTTTTTTGCACAGATGACCTGTGTATAGAAGATGACCTAGCATTAAGCAGATAAACGCAAAAAGAATCGTGTACAAATGTTGATCCAAGTAAAGTTCTAGCTAAATTTTTACTCCTTTACTGATTTCATAATGCTAGCTTCCCGTATGTCTATATTTCGTTTGTAGTGACATAAGAGTGATTATTAACTTTTAGGAAGTGCTGCTATTCGCACCCCTCATTCCAATTTTGTTATCATTCTGTACGTTATTGTCGACTTGGAATTTACTGCTAAGTAATAAGGTAATAATATCCTTTGTAAATTTATAAGTCGTTAAATTCAAAGGTAATAACATGAAATCTGATAAACGGTAAATGGTCGTAAAGTCCTGAAATTGTTTTTCGAGATTGATCGCCGTTGATGCTTGGCGCGGCTGAAGGCTGCTTCTACCTACACAAAGGAGCGACGCCTATCGAATAAATCACAAATATAATTTGTACGTCAGCCTAGGCAAACTTTTTGTAATATACACCTTACCGAATTAAATAATGGCGCACACATTGTTTACATAAGCGCGTTCATACGTCATTTCTATTGGGAAAAGGGATACCGATGATACGTTTATGAAATACATATTGCATTTGTGAATCAGATTGTATGGGCTTTAATATAGAAAATACCATCTCTGTCTCGCGGTGCAACTATTGTAGACGAGGGCGAAAGGCTTTTTACAAGCACAAATTAAGGTGTTGCACAATAGAAGAGTAGTACAGTGATTTATTTTGAAATAAGAAAGGTTTTTTATATTAAACTAGCAGGCCCAGCGGACGTTGTCCTGTCCTGAGAATAAAAAAAATATATACTTATGTGCATGAAACATTTAAGGCGGCTTGACTTTTTCCGATTTATTTCAACAACAATTTGTATACCTAAATCTTCCCCGTGAATTACTCTATCTATTGGTGAAGACCGCGTTACAATCCGTTCAGTAGTTTTTTAGTTTATCGCGAATATCCAGACAGACAGACAGACGCGGCGGACGACTTTGTTTTATAATATAAGAAGATATTGATAGAAATAATGGATGGAAAGCTTATCTTAATGCCACATTCATTATCCTAAATAATTAAGAGTTTCAATTGTTCTTGTTATAATTTACACGGAAGTATTTAGTGGACACTTGAGCAGTAATGCGATCCGTGTAAACAATATGGAAAGCAAAATTAAGGCGGTCGTAACTCGCGGCACCAGAATTTTTTTATCGAATATATTTTATGTCAGTTTTTAGAAACGTCTCAATATACACTGCTTTTTTATCACTACATAGTATAAAACAAAGTCGCTTTCTCTGTCCCTATATCCTTATGTGTGCTTAAATCTTTAAAACTACGCAACGGATTTTGATGCGGTCTTTTTTATACATAGAGTGATTGAAGAGGAAGGTTTATATGTGTAATAACATAAATTAAATAGTGGAGAAATACTGTTATTTTTGAGATTACACCAAATTTAACGCGTGCGCTCCACGGACATAATGAATAAATCAAAACTACTGGATCGATTTTAATCATTTTTTCAGTGAGCGACATAGGCTTATATATTTTATACGCGTGCAAAGCCGAAGCGGGCCGCTAGTACTGTATAATCGTAAAAATACTATATACAATATACACTGTTTTTTTATTTGTATGATAGACTCAAAACCTTTTATCTCAGCGATGAAGCCGCTGTCGTATTCAACACCAGTGTGAATGCAGAACAAACTGTGGATTTATTACAGACGACTCAGGGTAATCGCTGAACGGGTGCTGTAGTTTTTCATCTGTTACATCGTGTGTAAATTTCTCTTTGTTTCTCCGTTTAAATAAAATCTACAGTACAATGCCACATGAATGAATTTGTTTTCTTCAAACTGAATAAAGTAGAGGAGCATGTACTATTTAACGGACCCGTTAAATGTACTTTTGTACTAACAACGAACGATCTTACACCGCTAAATATGCTAATGGAGTCCAAAAGTATTCAAAAAATAATCACTAATATATTTAAAAGCAAACCGATTTCAAATTAAGAGAAGGATAAGTCACAGCAATAGTTTATATATTAGTAAAAAATGATTAGTTATTTACGACTTTTTTTTTCGAACTGACTACACTGGTAGCCTCACCAGGTCTCTACAGTATCACCGGACTGCATACTTACGACGTTGTTTTAATCAATATAGTTAACAGTTGTCATTTAATGTACATCAAAATTACCCTTTACAATAAATAGCTTAGAAGATAATACAGATTTCAAGTTAGACATACTCGTAACAACAAGAAGAACTGTAAATATGAAAACGGCAAAATATGAATACTAAATGGATCTAAATCCTTTAGACACTTATGAACACTCACTAGTAAACATTTAAAAACCAAAATCAACTTGCCCCTTACAATAGCGGCACGCTATGATGGCCGTTATGACGTTTGACGCTATGATGGCCGTTTTGACGTTTATCCCGCTTATGAAGTTTTATATAAAATTAATAGCTGCGTGTAAAGTCGCAAGTGGTTATTGCATTAAGTCTTAAAAATATTTTTCGCACACTTACATTAGTAAAGCTGGCTAAACCTTACGAGGTAATTGAAAGCTGTTATTCATTGTCTTCACTACAATCGTATTTTGAAGCGTAGTTCAACGCCTGGCCTATGAAAAATGCTACAAAAATAGGCCTACCAAAGATCCACAACAAAATATGTCCTATCTTCCAAGGATAACCCATAATAACTGTGTTTATATTCAATGTATTATTAAACAATATTAATATAATTATGAATCTATTTTCCACTTATATGGTATAAATCTTTATCCAATTAAACCTATTAGGGATTTAATGTAGGTCAAAGATATTGTGTCTTACAAGATATTACATATATAGAAATACACGTAATAATACAAGCTTTTGTGCTTGACGTGACTTATGTAGTTTTTTTTAGCTTTGAACAACACTACATAATACCCGTACCTAATGTGAAACCGCCTTAAAGTCCGTTCTCAGAAATTATTAGATCCTTTAAAAAGTTATGTAAATTATGTTCTATTATTGTTGGTGTCCAGGTCACTAAACGTGAGCGCTGGCGCATGCGCGCTGTTCACATACATCACTTACGCTGCGCTCCCGGTACGTCTTCACGAAGCCACCATCGGCGGAGTCGCATTGGCCGCTGTCAACATTGTCGCCCACCTCATGCTCGACAAGGCCACCGATCTCGAAGTACCTTTACATACTTCAACTATTTCATACTTCATAATTCTTTAAAAGTAGTATTCTTATTATTACGCCAATTTAACGGGACATTTTACAATTTATGCTCAGATTATCTACGTACGTGTGAGTAGAGACAAAATTATTTGAATGACATATTCGATTGAAAACATGTTAACAAACACACCTAATCGATCTTATTTCGATTTTTTTTTTTCATTTGCACTTTATAGGCACTTAATCTTCACCTAAAAAAATATCAAAATATCTTAATCTAACATAAAATCATTAATATTTTAAAAAGCTACGAGTTTCATAAGCACTATGCATTCAGCGATGTATGAAGTGGGGGTAAACGATGTGGTGCGTATATACAGCAGAGGGGAAGTAAACGAGAAAGATTATTTATAAACATTCTTTTGGAATTTAAGCAAAGATATTTTTTCGCTCGCTTTCAATGTTGATACTTTCGTTTCAATTCTTCGCCGTATATAAAACATATTATTAAGATTATAAATAATGCAAACGAAGTCGCGAATATCATCATCTAGTACACAATGTAATGAACAACTTATCTACAATACTGTTAAAGTGCAAGGCAAAGAATGTAGTAAGGCAAGTTAGTTCTATGGTAGCCTATTAGAATACCACATCGACCGGCACAGGTTTGATTTCTGCAATGAGCCGGAGCTTTCCGTGAAGAAAAACATCGTGATGAAAACATAGTATAATGGTGCGGCTTTCTCCAAAACCAACCTGTCGAGCTACCATACTCAAGTTGAAATTTGTCGCTATATACTTATAAGTGTATTCTGGCAGTTGCACTTAAAAGCTTTCAAATTCAAATGCTAATTTACCTACTAAGTGTGAATGACAAAAAAAATGTATACGCTGACCAATGTTGTAACTCAAACGAAGCTCCATTGTATTTTTATCATACCAGAGTGCAGGAATTAAATGGACCCAACCAAGTTACTGTGTGGAAATAAAAAAAATAAAAAATATATTTCCGAAATATTTATCTGAAGAATTGTTTTTAATTTATGAATCGTTTCGGCAGATATACTGCAGTATTGCAACACTCCTCGCGTGCAACGTCGCCGGAATCATGACCCACCAGCCCCGCGAGCTCGCGCAGCGCCGAGCCTTTCTCGAGACCAGAGACTGCGTTGAAGCGAGACTCATAACCCAGCGCGAGAATCAGCAACAGGTTAATACGAAACTTCATTTCATAACAAAGTAAGACCTTTCTATTTACGTGTTATGATCGAGCCAAGGACATGAGTGGCAGAAATTTTAGGAAGGAGGGAATATGTGGGAGGCGAACAGTGAGGTGTTCGAGAAAGGGGATAGGTCAGTTTTAAAATCATTGTCAAATTTGAACGCATGTTATGTGAATCGATACCCGAACTATGTTTAGCTGAGGTATTCTTGCCTCAACTATTTTTGTATACTAACACAGTCTTATGCGATTCTGTATATGTTTATTACAATACAATAAAACATAGCCTAAGTTAATCAGGTAGAATGTATAACAGTGTCATATTAATGAAATAATTTCTCGAATTGAATAAATGGTTCCAGAGATGTAAAAACATATACATTTTACCTAAATAATAATATATAGATACTAATCTATTAATATTCTCAATTGTCTCTTTCGTACCCATCTAATATTGCACTTTATATTTAAATTGGGATTCAGTTATTATTCACAAGAATTTCCGATATTTCTTTTAACTTAACTTAACACGCATTTAGTGAAAGTAATATTTCCATAGTTGATTAGTGTATATTATAATTATAGAACATTTAAAAAATACATTTCTATAATAATTAGCAAGATTAGGCCAATTTCGTATATCGCAATTTGCTTTAATTTACGTTAAATTTAATGGCACTTATTTTAAAAATTATTTCGTTTTTCATCGAAATTTATAATAATAAAAGCTCAATAGATTATTTGAAAAATACTCTTAGAGTTTGAGGAAGATTATGTTACATCACGCAATGACTCGGGAAGAGTGGAGCAATTAGTACTTAGTAGCAGACGGGACATGTAATGCGGCGCCGAGTATCAGGAGCAGCAACAGTACCAAAAAGGTCCGAATTATGAATGCCTACGTCTAAAACGAAATAATCGTTGTCATACGGATTTTGTTTAAAATTACCTAAATTTTTAGCGAAACGTGGCAGCATTGCCTCTACTTCCAAAAGGTTTGTAGAATAGAATAAAAAACCTGATTCCGATTGTACATACTTCTAAACGCTTTTAAGACTAATTTCGCAATCTTCTTAATTTGCACTGATTGGGTATAAATATATACATATGTATAATGAAACAATCGAAAGAGTAATTAATCAACAATTGAAAATTATTAATAAAATAAACGAAGGAACAAAAGTTAACCGCAGTTGTATGATGGAAGTCGTTTTGTTCTTAATCCGAACCATTTCCTCGCGGCTCCTTTATGCTCAGACCTCGTCTTTTTAAAATGTCGCTTCTAGTTTTTCATATAGGTTCTTGTCCCTTCGGTCCCGTCCATCGTCAGTTTTGTGTCACTACAAGCTTTAATTTCGGGCTTCCATTTTTATATCGTAGTTTTTTTATTTCTGTTTAAGCTCCATTTTACTGATTTCTGGTAACCTCTGTACAATTGTATCATTACGGTTTCACCCCTTGAGAAAAGCGTAATAAGAAATAGTCCGAGTGACGTTCTGTTTTTTATACCGGGCCGTTGCCCGTCACTCATTGTGCTATAGAATGATGTGTACGAATGCTTGTTGACGCGCCAGACGCTCAACCGACGCAATGGTTGTAACCGCGCCGTGTGTGTTCGCATGGCACGGTGACGGTTTACATCTGTCAACCTATCTGCGCCGGACACCGCACCGTGCAGTAAACCAAGTTATTATATACGTGTAGCATTTCTAATCTTTATATAGAATACTTATATACGTATGAATGTAACTGAACCTCTCTTAAACGGCTTGATGTTTTTTTTTGTATGTGTTTTTGTACAATACGTTTATTTAACGGACCGGTATCCAGTAAGAAACGTCCGTAAATCCTTATTTATGTCGCATTTCGGGATCAGCCGGTACACATGTAACATAATTAAGGTTACACTCGGTCGATCTATATACTATTTTTATTGTAAAATCAACCTATATGCCGTCACACCATATGGCATGACACTCTCGTATGCCGTCATTCTGTCTCTACAGCAGTATTCTCGTCTCCCTTGTATATGTACGAGCGTATAATATACACTTCATTACTTATATGTGTAAACTGCGTACTATTATTTATATCCACTAGTATACTTAACACTAAACTAGAAGTCCAAACCAGAGATCTTAGAAGAAATCGGGAAATTCTATAGACATGTATACGTAGACATCAAAACAGTTGGCAGTCCAGCTAAAGATCCTAGAGTTAGACACACTCGTCACTACACCGAAGACATCCAGGACGTCAGCTCAAAAGAGATTAGTTTGGCTCTTAAACACCTTAAGAGTAGTAAGAGGCCAAATCATAACGGAGTTATGGGTGAGCTTCTGAAAACTGGTGGAAAACTGGCCATTCAAATGCTCTTTAATTCTTCCATACTCAAGGTTACTACGCCACAGCTATGGCACACGGGCGTCGTGATGCTATTCTTGAAGAAAGGAATAACACACTTCTTAAGAATAACAGACCCATCACGCTGCCATGCATCACGCAAGTCATGTTTATAAGCTTTTTTCGAAAACCGTTAGGAATCATCTCACTCGCGAGCCTGACAACTTCCAGCCTCCCAAACAAGTCGGTTTCCAAAAAGGCTATTATACCATTGATCACGCCCATATGCTACGGCAAGTTATATACGCCGAGGAGTTTGATCAGTCATATTACTTCGCATTTGAAGACCATGAACAAGGCTTTTATTTGGTTTAAACATGAGTTATTGCTGCAAGCACTTAGATATACCGGATCGACCGTCGGTAAAACGAGGTATTAAGGTGTTGGTACGAAAACGAACGAAGCTTTAGGATCAGAGGTCGATGCCGATCTATCTGCAGAGATAGATAGATAAGACAGGGAGATGTTCACAACTGCGTTGGAAGACGTCTTTAAGCTTTTGGACTGGGATGATATTAGCAACAACATAAATGTTAAGTACACCACCCACCATCGGTTCACTGATGGTATCGAAGTCATGGCAGCATCACTGTAGTACTTTGCAAATTGCCCGAGTCAACGGCTTCTCAACGGGTGGACGCCAATAACTGTTGGGAACTGTACATTCAAGTTGTTGACAAATATATTAATATGCCTAGGCCAAGCTGTCTGATTAAGTAAGTCCAACTTAGAGAAAGAGATTAATCGCCGAATACAACTCAGTTGAGCAGCGTTCGGGATACTGCGTATTGTTTTCTCGTCCTTAATACTCCAGTGCTTGATGACGAAGATCTTCAATTCGTGTATGTTACGAGTGATGACTTACAGCATTGACACCTGGCCGCTAACTATGAACCTCATAAGAAGGCTCAATATCACTCAGCGAGCGATGAAGAAACTAATGTTCCCTTTTTGCCTGTGTGATTAAATCAAAACTGAGGAGATCCATAGAACTGAAATTGCTAACATAGTTCCCCGAATAGCACAGCTGAAGTGACAATGGGAATGGAACAGCTTGAAAAACTGATGGCCAATTTTGCAAAATAGTTCGCTAGTACTGGGAGCCGTTGGTTACTGACGGCACGGAGTCACACCCTGTGGAGAAAGCTTAGTGAAGCCTACGTGCAGAGGTGGACATCTGTAAGCTGATATGATGATGATTCCACAATCATCAGGGCACAAAGTCCAAATTTATTTTTCTGGTAATCAATTTTTCGACTATTACGTGGGATAAAAATAGAAAATCGATTACCTGGAAAATAAATTTGACCTTTGTGCCTTTAGAAATATCATAAATAACTTATAGACACTAAAAAAGCAGGTTATAACAATGAAAAAAAATATTTTAAAGTTTTAGATATTGTATAGGTACATTTCTACTTGGATAATTATATCATTTAAAATTATTTGTTTCGTTTACTTATAATATTTTAAGAAAGGTACCATGCTTTTTACACATTTAGTACTTACTTAGCTATGGCGTCATCAGTGAGGGTGCTTAGTTAACTTCTGTGAATAGACTCTTCGACACTTTAAGTACGGTAGTTATGATGAATACTAGAAAAATGTTCTAGCATCGTACTATGGTTTGATCACGAAGCATTCTCTTACTGAAATGGTACATAACATGGCATATCAAACAATCAATGCCTTAGTTTTCCCGTTTAAACCGCGTACTAATTTCATTTAAAAGTATTTACCTTTAACGAAATAAATTCCCAAGACAAGTTTCCAGTAAAAACATAACATTTTTTTGCCCGCCGTGTTTTTATCACTGAAGGCGGCATGATAACGCCATTTTGTCCTTATTGTCTCGTTATTTCCAACAAAGGGAAAGCTTCCGTCAAGTGATTCGAAACTCTGTTGTTATTATTTTGTGAAATAATATTTTTTTTCACTTGAATCACCCTATAATGTCGATGGCGCTTTTGAAGCCAATATTTCACCGAAAGACGAATCGTATCATTATTATATTATTTTCGCAATGTTTCTATTAATTTTATTTTCCTATAAAAAAGATTGACCTACCATATTTCCTATAGATTATACCTATGTTGGACAATGTATGGGATACTTAGGAAAAAGTCTGTATAAATTGTTAGTATTTCTTTCGTAGTTAGTAAGCAGTAGTATAAGATCAAGAGATTCTCTTCTAGCGAGGATTGCCAACTGTGCCATTACTTGGGAACTCCAGCACCCATGGAAGGTCAGGTACAGAACACGCATAATATGTCCACAACCCACATTAATTAATTAATAAGCACTTGAAAGTGCAGAAAGGGCGTAAAAAAATGTAAACATAAATGCACGTTCTTTATTATTCGTTCGTTCGAATATAAAAATATTTTATCCATGCTTCTATTATAAAATACCGTTTCTGTATAAAAATAACTTTTTCCTTTAAAACTCGTTTACCTTTTATTAATTTATTACACTTTAAAACTCAACACCACTACGTATTTGTTATCGATTTGTATAGAACCGATTTAGATGCGATTTTCAATTTAATTTTTCTGACACTTCGATATTACTTTAGAACGAGTCGCTTTTAAAATGTAGATTCAATTTTTAATCTATAATATAAAAATGAATCGCTGAATGTGTTGCTAAGCGCAAATCTCGAGAGCAGCTGAACCGATTTCGCTAATTCTTTTTTTAGAATATTCCTTGAAGTACGAGGATGGTTCTTACGGAGAGATTTTTTTTTTTTTAAATGCCTGAAAATCTCTAAAAACAACACTTTTCTATACTCACATACAAACGATTCGTAATAATACTTAAAAGTCAATTTGAACTTTATTACCATACAATAAAGTTTAAGTGTTAGTTAGTGGAGAGGTTCCGGGAATGCAAAACAGTTGAGTGACGTTAGTATCGTATAAATATGAATGTCAATATTTATACGATGGTCCCGAATAGCAGAATAAGAATTAAAAAAAATAATTAAAGAATCGACTGTTAGACGGTACGAAGTTCGCCGGGTCAGCTAGTTATTGATAAATTTGCTATATATTACCTTTATATACCTAATAACAATTTTCTAAATATGCATCACACTTTACATTTTTATATACAATCATACTTTCCTTCATCTATTACATAAATTATTTATATCTTCTCATCTCGCTTAGGAATAGTTGAAACACTTTTTTTTTCTTAGATAATAAATAAGACTTTTGTCAATTTTCGGAACAGTTACGATGAATTTAATAAAAATTAATAGGATTTGTCAATAATCCAGTTCTCATAATTGGAAAGGTAAAGAATGATTAATGATCTTCTTGTTGACAATAATTATTTATTTATTTAACACTAGCTCATTTCCGGCGATTTCGTCTGCATCGTTTATTATCTCAATTGTTTCGTTATATCTCAAAGTGAAGTACAGCTTGGTATCTATGAGAACTCCTAGACTAAGAATAATATACAATCATTACATAGTATAAAACAAAATCGCTTTCTCTGTCCCCATATCCCTATATATGCTTAAATCTTTAAAACTACGCATCGAATTTTGATGTGGTTTTTTTAATAGATAGAATGATTGAAGAGGAAGGTTTATATGTATAATAACATAAATTAAACAGTGGAGAAATACTGTTATTTTCGAGGTTACTCCAAATTTAACGCGTGCGGGCCACGGGCTGTAATGAGTAAATCAAAACTACTGGATCGATTTTAATCATTTTTTCAGTGAATGACATAGGCTATATATTTTATACCCGTGCGAAGCCGGGCCGGGCCGCTAGTATTTGATAAATTATTCACGACTAAAGTAATCGCTAATAACTGGAATTGCAGATCTGATTTTCGACGCCCGATTTTTCCAAAAACAAATTACTGATCCACCGGACAGTATGTTCAAGTACCATGTCAATCGGATTTTACTGTCAAAACGTCACTGTAAAGCGGTTCTTGACATGAATAATAGTGAGGTCTGGAAATCATCCCCTATCGGTGCATACAACCGACAATAATAACGACACTACATCTATTTATATATTTTATAAAGGATTGTTTTTTTTTTTAATAAAAGTTGTCTTATTTTCTCCTTATAATATCATCTGTCTGTCAGTGCAACCCCCGTAAAAATGGATCCAACCATTTCGGAGATTAGGCTAAACAAACAGACAGACAGACAAAAATGGTTAACACGCTTTTTTGTAATAAATAACATATACACTCTCATATCCATTTAGTACAAGTACAAGTTCTTATTTTGATATTACACGCAGAAAATTCGATTTGATTTATTTGTATACAATCTTGTTAAGTAAAGAGAAAGCGTTATGCCTCTCCATGCGACTATCTCTCTATAACCTGTACATTTTTGTTTTAGGAAAATTCGTTTATTAAAGATTCAATACAAAATAACGAATTATATTTTGTTTACAACAAAAATGTCAAATAACTTTTTTTTTATTGCAAATACGGTTTAATTAAATCTTCATACGTTTAGTATTGAAGTTATACAATTAGTAGCGCGACAGAGAGAAATAGTTACAGGAAGAGAAACAAACATGGGACCATAACACTTTTTCCTTAGGTGACGAGTTCTACCAGTCAACTCCCACACATAATACATACAAAACAAAAGATATACCAGATATAGTGTTTACCAATGTTGTCGATAACAGAGATTCTTTCAGATGTGATACCGGTATCTACGAGAATATTCTAACGTTCACGCGTTCTATCTTAGAGCCCGGTGAATTAGTAAATTTTTTATTTATTTTATTCTTAAAACTATCACTGAGGTAGGTTGTTATTGCGTTTTGTATTATACAAACGTGTCCAATATTACGAACAGTTGGTAGTTATCACGTAAAACAAAGCTATAGCTTATAGTATAAGATTTAAAAAATATAAATAGCTGCGGTAATAGATTGTCAGTTGGGAAAAGTACGCGCATCGTATTACATCGCACACGCCACTCTCAATTAAAGTCAGACAACGCGCGAACGTTTCAAACAATGCAGCCGTTAATTTACCGGAAAGAATTCAATTTTACGCACACGGCTGTATCGCGTACTAAATGAATATACATCGAGTTACCGACGTTTTTAATTTACACATTTGATGTATCACTAATAAACCAATCACCATAAAAGCTGGTACGCGAAAGTCTTTTTTCTTGAATAAAAATGTTGTATATGATTCATGTGATATTACAATAAAAAATTAGTAATTTAGTATCAATCTGGTGCAGGTCCTTACCATAGTGATAGGGGACAAACATCGTCTGAACCTGGAATAGGAGACACTTAGGCAGACACTTAGGGGCGTTACAGCTAAATTATTAGTCATCACGATCTAATCAAACATAATAAGTCTAGGACATAACAATCTAACGAAATATTTGTAAATAAAAATACGTGAAAATGAAACAATTCAATACCCTTTTCTCCTATGTTTATCAGCCGATTGTGTTTACTTATTTTTACATGATACTTCTGATGGGGTCTTTGAAATTCTGATCGAGAACCTTTTTGTGTAACGAAAAGTGATGAGGGCAGGGTTAAACATTGTTTCGGGTAGAGTGTTCAAAACATCGGTTCTCATCCGATCACCGTAGTTAAGCTATGTCGGGCTCGGTCAGTACTTGGATGATTCACCGCCGGGGAACACTGCGTTACATTGGGTTTTTTGATGCATTTTTCAAACTAAAATGTTTTCTAGTAATACAAAAGTTTCACTTCTATCATACGTCTTACGACACACTCTTATTTTATTTAGTAGCTAATTACAGATTGATCTGGACTCCCTGCTGCGAGTGCTAATCAGCACGCTTCATCTGACAAATTAGACGCCATGTTAGTTACGTTAAGAGCAACCTGTGCGTAATGTTCTATTGGTTCCTTTGTAGAGAGAAGTTAGAGTTAAAATCATTATGTGAGAGACTAAACGCTCTGAAAAAAAAATTAAACTCCTCCACCTCAGGCACTACTTGACTAGCAGTTGAAGAGCTTTTGTGTCTTTAATAAAACAGTTACTCTTTTTCCATACCATCGACTATATTATATATATTTCCATAAATTGCAAGTTAATGCATAGTATTTTTTATTTATACACCCACACAGCATAAGAACAAATTACAAAAAAAACCTAGTTTAAATTTTACTTTAACTTTGGTAAAAAAAAACTCAATTTCTAAATGAATCATATTATAATTTCAGCCACTGGATTACGCCAATAGTTATTAAAAAATTTCTAACATTCGTCCGTAGGAGCGGCTCTTACTGTCGGTGCTGCCGCGTCACGTCGCTATGGAGATGAAGGCCGACATCGCCAGTCAACCTCGGCAGGAACAGTTCCACAAAATCTACATACAACGGTACGAGAATGTTAGGTGAGACTCGGCACTTATATCTAAGCAATAATTATGTATCGGCAGACTTTTTATGTTTACCAAAATTTTTATATAAAACCAACCTACGTTTTCTAAACGTTGATTCTTATGTAATGAAGTTGGCGAGGAAATTGACTTGGTGTTTCAACATATAAATAACATTATAACAAAATAATATATCACTGGCATTTTTTTTTTAAATATTTGTTTTGAATATTTAATTAATATGAAAGTCTTTACGCTATGTGTACTTAACACAAAATAAATATATCTACTGAACTATAATGGTTACATGGAAAATAATTAATTCTGAATTTATTTATATTTTTAATAAATCAAAACCTCAGAACACAATAATAGTTCATCTGTATCCATTGAGTGTAGATACCCGTTCATGTTAAAATTAATACACTAATTTCATTCTAATCATAACAGAACACGCTGTGTATTATTTGTAGGGTGTACCGTATAAATAGGCCTTAAATTTTTATTTCAACACCGAGTAATTATACTCAGTTTTATTCAAATCTTCGATAACACGTATAGTAAATCATATACGAAACATATTTCACAGATATCACGGGTTATAAGTGCTTACTTTTAACAGCGAAACTCTATTCAAAACATGTCACGACTTGATATAAGTAATTATTACGTCACAAGGCCGTTTTACCGCTGAAAATGAGTAAACAAAGTAAATTAACACACCCATTGAACCAGGAGAGGGCGCGACCGGCGTACTCGCATTATGGTTAAATCTTGTCAAATAAATATTAATTTATCACAAATATTAGAATAAATAAAAAAAATTGGTATAATTATTCATATTTTCCATTTTAATTATACATTCCAATTGTCAGTGATAAAAATACAATTGAAATTTAAAAAAAGTATTAATAATAATCTTCAATAGCGATAGTTCAGTTGTAGTAATAAAACATCGTAAAAATATATATGTTTATTATTTAAATATAAAAATTAATTCCATTAATTAAATTTGAGAATCTATACATAAAAAGAAGTCAATATAACAGATTAGTAAAATGTAGATATAACGATTACGTCACGGGAATAGATCCTTGAAAATAAAAAAAAACAGAAAAACCAACTGCCAGTTGATGGCTCATGAATGAGTTAGTGTCACGCGTCGCCAACTATTTTCAATTATTACTCAGTGTATTTAATATTATTATATGCTTATATACATGGTGCCGGCTCAATACCTTAACATTAAGTCGATGTTGTGCATTTACTGTCACGGTCACGTACAATAACCATTATCAAAATATTTTGTCGACTTCAACAAAATATGTATCGAAATTTACGATCTTGACACTGTTTATTGGGAGAAAAGTAAATATCAAAATAATTGGTTCTCATGTATTTTAACTGAACGAATTTTTGAACGTGACTGTTGTGTTTTAGTTTTATTTTTAGATAATAATTATATTTTCATAAAGCGCGAGTTTGTTCAAGTGAATTTAACGAGTGGAAGTAGCATTCGTTTCTAGAAAGTTCTGTGTCTTATAACGACGAGGTTTAATTTATCTAACGGGTATTAGTTTATAATAATGTCGTATCAGATAAGTTGTACTAGCTGACGGTTGTGAAGTGTGAATATGATATGATTAAAATATCAACTATGGTATTCACGAAGGAATCGTGTTCCGACTGAGGGAACTCCGTTATTGCGCATCGCCGAAACTCGAAGCTTGTTAAAAATGTTTGCACTTCACACTTTCAGATGTACATTTATTTAAAATTACACGTATCAATACAACAATCAAACTGTCTTTCGACCTGGTGGTAAGCTGTTACGATTCCTGCCAATTACATCGTCATTTGTTTTTTATTTGTTTAGAGACAAATATCTTCTCGCATGATCTGTAATGACAATTGGTGAATGAATCTCAGCGTTTACTTACAAATCATCTCTGCATGAAAGAGCAATACGATTCAGTTGTATCTGATGGTGAGAGACGGCAACTGGTAAACGGTCACAGTCGCTCTTTTAGATCATATTCAACTGCTTAGAATCTTGCAACACGTCAGAACAGCGACGACTGTCGATTGATTGTCGTTCTCTTGACTGTCGCTGTTGTTTTTATCGTTTCTTTTTATGTTAGAACAAATAAAAAAACAAATGTTTTTCATATATAAACCCTACACTAGAGCTAAGCGATTAGTGATTTGAAGTGAGTTCTCAGTAGTTCCCGCACAACACCCGATATATATACTGTACAACTCCGTTAGCGCAACGAAGTCGCGATCGTTCTATAGAATGTTTAACTTTGCAATCCAGGGAGCAATTCCGCAAGATCTACATTCAGAGATACGAAAACGTCAGGTCAGTTCGTAGTCCGTTAGTCGATGTGGATTTTGTTTCATTTTTTCTTATTTGTAGTATACCAGTAGTGCAATATATTATGTATTCGCTTTATTAGATTCGAGGTAGTACGACTGCGTATTATATTCTTCAGTATTTTTTAGTATTGATGTTTTAGTCTTTTTTTTTAGTTGTTTTTGAATTAGTATTATAAATATCATTTAGTAAAAACATTCAAATAAGGCTAATGATTTATTTCAAACTCGCGACATTTCAATAAACGGATTTACAGCTGTAACTGATTTAAATAGTTATTATGAAATAAAAATTATCCGATACAAATTACAATACGAACAGAAGCGTAAGAACAAGATTTTTTTTTATTGAATCATTATATTATATTACATTTAAATAATATAAGTTCCAAAATGTATATATGAAATGTCGATATGGACATAGATGGATAGAAGAAACTCTCTTTTTGAACTCTAACCGTCTTATTACAAAAAGGTTAAATACGCGTCGAACACTTGTTTAAAAAAAGTTAAATCAGAAAAAATTGTCTTACCCTTGTTTAGTGATAGACACTTTTTATTTTTATACATTGTGTAACACTTGTGTAAGTTGACAGTTCTTATATTATTATCCTGATATATATTATATATGTCTCTGCCAGCAAAAGTCTTTTCAAAGTAAATTGTGAATTTTTTGGTGGGTATAATTAATTTAGAATATGTAGATTAATTGAACAATTCTGCAGATTCACAAGTAAATCATAACTACCACTATATGACATTATTGACATTTGACAATGAATTTAATTTGCGATAATACTGTTATTCCAGTTTACGCACTTTCGTGTAATATATTAAACTGATATATTGTTTATTTTAAAAATTGTATCATTTTTTAACGAAAAAACCTCGTAATAATAATAACTAATTTCATTTAAAATAAATATAAAAATTTAATGAAGATCTGGACAAAAATATTATTCATAAATTCAAATTGTTTGCAAAATATCTGTATGCAATGGAACGTTTTAGAATAATGAGAATGAACGCTATTCAAAGTCGCTTGCCTAGAAAACTTAAACCAGATTTTTAATTAAATACCACCCGCTTATGTAATAAAGTATTTTAAATATATTGTGTTCAACAAGGATTACAATTTTAGACATTGTTTAGTAAAACTCGTGTTAAACGCGTGTTCAATTTTATTTCTGTAGTAATAAGACCGTAATAATTTCAACTCATTCTAGTTCTTCATAAAATATAAAAGTGTAGATTTTTTTTTAACTGATAACAAGCCCCTTTCAGGACTTAGAGGCTATATTTTTTTCGTACTAGGTTTAATATTGTACGGAACCGCAGAAGTTTATGATAGAAAGTTACATAATAGAAACAAGGTATAAAACAATATGACAGTTATAGCGTTAAATAATTTATTATAGCGGTGACGCTCTATGACAGAGTTCGCAGTTTATAATATTTCGACGTACTATCATCATATTACATTTGAGAAATTGTGCGTCCCGGAATACACTGAATGCAGATGGCAATATTCACTTCAACTTGATAGAAATATTTCCGATACATCTCCGAATGTATTGAAATATTTTATCACTGAGACACACATGTATACTATACCCTAGCGTTGTATCAATATATTCCACACACATACCTATACATTCACACACACCGTGTAAAATATAGCTTGCAAGATATAAAATTACTGAATTCGTTACTTTACTTCTTACCTTTAGGTATATGTTAGAACAAGTGGAACTATCGTCCATAAATAGTACAAACAGAGTCACTTGCTGTATGTGTCCTTTGTTCTTGAAAATTATGTGTCCGATTGTGATTCAATTTTTACTATAATTTCGAGAATCACTTCCCAAATGTTAATAACTATAATATATGGATATTATATTTATAGAAAAAGCAATATAACAATTAAATCGTAAATAATATAGTTCGGATACTTACATTTTTTTTTAATATGATAGGGGGCAAACGAACAGCTGGGTCACCTGAGGGTAAGTGAATAATATACTTCGGATACTTACATTTTTTTTATATGATAGCAAACGAACAGGTGGGTCACCTGAGGGTAAGTGATCACCGTCGTCCATAGACACTAGCAACACCAGGGGAGTCGCAAGTGCGTTGCCAGCCTTTTAAATATGTGGGCCTCCGGCGCTCTCACTGACTGAACGAAACGCAACAGTGCAAGCACTGTTACTTCACGTCGGCTTTCTGTGAGAAGATGGTACTACCCCGCGCGTCGGGCGAGCCGCTCCATTCATGCTGAAACCTAGTTCTAGTTAGATAGCTTCAGCGTAGTTCTACCACCTACAGAACCTACATTGTTAAAACTGGGTATAAAACATATTATGCGGTACATCAAATCAATGTAGTACGGATTATGTCTTTTAAAAAGCCTTCCGAAAAGTTGTGTATACGTCTCCTAAAGATTCTCTATCTGTCTGTTTGTTTGTCACATGCCTGGATTGAAATCAAATATGGTTTGAAAGATTTTTCAGAAATTTTGCATTATCAATATTAATTTTAGATATTTGTAAAAAAATACATTGAAAATTATAAATGTATCAACTTCTCAATATATTTTAAAGCCACCGTTTTTGAGGAAATTTTACACACGGGAACTTTAATTAATAGGCAATAGAAAGTATCAGTAACAGTTTTAGAAAAACATGACATTTCATTTATAAATTGAACGTGAATAACTAATGTTTACAAAACGCGTCCAGAGTCGCGGGCAGATCTTACTCTAAATATACAGTCCGCGCCAAAAATGTTGACCGCTCTGAATGTAGTTACGCAGGACACAAATTTAGGTGTAAATAGTACAACATCGAAACAATTTCAGGAGGTCCAAATACCAATTGTAGTTTCCTATAATAATATTTTATTTTGTATTGAACTTTTGACTGTATTACGCGCCAGCACGAACTTACGGCTCTATTCAGAACGGTCAAAAAGATTGACGAAGACTGTACGTCATAGTCCATAAAACATTGTGCAATATATTTTAGAAATATTATTACCCTTATGCTCAAACGAATAAGAACTGATATTGTTTGACAGTTTACATTAATTGTGAAACAAGAAAGAACGTATATAAAGAGTTACGATACGTACTTCGCGCAAGTCAAGTAGGTCTGTTATTACGGTAACAAATTAGCAGAGCGTCCTCTATCGACATACGCGAGAAAATTACGAGTCCCTAAGTAACGTCGTGGGTCCCGTTTAATATTTAATGCTGTCCGATATACAGTCAAAACCAGTCGTTCGTTCCCTTATAATCGGATTTTCTGTGATTTTCTAATAGAATTTATAGTTCCCGTTGAATTATTTGTTAATAACCCTCAGATGTCTTACGCGTTAAACTTTAATCTACTAAGTCGCGTCGCCCAAAAATTATCTTAATATATTTTATGAATCACTGGATGGTATGAAACGACAATATTAAACAGAAACGTTGTTTATGTGAAGAGTGTTATGTAGCTCCCCTATGAGTTTGGTAAACTATTAATTCTCAGAGTGCAGAAAAGTCTATTTAACGGCGTTTAGAAACTTGCACTCACGCGAAGTCGGGGCGAATCGTTAGTAAAAAAAATAAAAGAGAAACGCTATAAATATTTTTCAATGCCGAAACGAGGTCATATAAACAATACTTGAACGTTGAATGATGACGAGATCCCTCCGACCCTCCCCGTGTCAGTGGGTCGCTCCCCTATCCGTTTTGTTGTCTTTTTGAGTTTGTCTTTTTGAGTTTCCTCGAACACATTTTATAATCGAACTAAAAGAGAGGCGTGCTCTTTACACGAGCTTTGTTACATTTAATTTGTTTTGTTTTATCTTTCACTTTTATAAAATAAATGTGGATATTGATTGGTATGTCGAAAATCGATAACTTCTAAGACTGACAGATCACAAAGAAATTTGGCACATCTAAGTGGTTTCTTATGGCGAAAGTTATACTCTCTATTATATTATAATCCGCGACAGCTATTCCACGTTGCACTTAATGAACTGATCGGCGGATCACCATTCAAACAATTTGTTATACAGGTTTTTCATTAGGAGAATATTTACACGACGTTTATGTCTGCTTTTACAGTTTATTATAAAAAATAATAATAATAACAAAAGCGTTCTGAGTCGCGGACAAAACTTAGTGTATTAATAAAATTACAGACTTATTATTTAATTAAATCACACGTCACTATTCCAGTTTATGTATATCACAAGAAAACACTACCAATAACGAAACGTTCATTGGATATGTCAAAACGTGATGTATTGCTGTCTGTCAGTGGGATAAATTTAAACATAGTACGATATTCGTGATCGAAATTAATGGAAGTATCATGTGCAGGTTAAACTGGATAGTATCGTCAAACGACTTACTACCTCCACTCAACCCTAACCCAACAACTCTTTAATGCCCGACTCCTACCTCCCAACTCCTAATACCTAACTTTCAACTTCCAACTCTCAACTCCTAACTCCCAATCCCTGACTAACAATGCAGTTTTTCAAGCTTATTTGTGTTTCAAGCTTCCTTGACTTTAATAGATATTACATATCGAGGAGCCAAAAGATAGATCATTGTGTAGACATTTATGATGTCACATTAGATATTGTTGATGGCACCCATGCGAAGATGGGACGGGTCGCAATTATACAATAATATAATTGTCTATTAAATGTAGGGAGCAAACCTTTGACGTAATGTAACCAAAACTATTAGAACCCCGACTGTGCAATAATCACAAAAGGTGGTCGGGAGAAGCTAAGCCACCGCCCTCGCCTCGGGTACAACGTTAATAACGCGACACCGGCCTCTGTTAAGTTAAATACATGAGAGGCTGCGATAATTGAGAAGTCATTCATCAAACCCGTGTCATGTAAATCTGTACCCGTCGAGCGGTCGCGTTCGCCAAGTTTTCAACGAGACGTAGTTACAATTTCTTGGAATAGTTATTATTATATACACCTACATATAGGTGTGTTGGTATAGTATAAGTAAATAGTGGCAGAACGTATGTGAGTTCCGACTGTGGAATCATCATTGCTACGCCCATTTCTGTTTTAAAGAAGCTGTGCTCGCGGTGCTGTGGTCTCGTTATAACTGCGTACTCGATAACATGCAGAAGCATACAAAGATTTTTATTTAATCCACATATTATTGACTGACCTCAAACAGAACTATAGTCCTTTTAAAAGTTTGTTAGTCCGTACTACAGAAATAAGGACCAAATAATGAATAATAAATTACGCTATCGTAATATTTTTGAATAACAGTTTAAAAGCTTACATTATATATAGATAAGCTTGCTGCTAATATTATATATTATAAGCTGTTGTCCATTATTATGATATTGGGTAAATTGCTGTTTTGTACCGTATTATAATTTGTATTAACGAAAAGTTCGTTACAATATACGAGTTATTCGATTTTTTACTATTTTTGTCTAACAGATATTTCTGTTAGTTTGATGTATATCTAATGAATGCCGTCGTCGTCTGCGCTGTGTTGGCTTGCATTCCCAACCAATCACGCTTAATGAACCATCGCCCTCATTGGCTGGCTTGCGTCACGTAGCTTTCGAGGGCGCGGATTGGATAACGAGCGCTGCGATGATCGTGGATTGGTGCAAACACGAAACATTAATGACTTGAATAATGGTTTCAAAAATGAAATTTAAACAATAAATTATTGACCAGCACATTCCGTTAATAATTAAAGTCGACTTTAGTGGAATTGTGATAAAGCACAAATTCGTAAAAATACGTGTCACTTGCGTTAATTATAAAAATACTTTCGTGTTTTTTTTTAATACTTTATAGGATTTAGCGTTCTGTTAGGATGGCTGTCCGTGGGTTCTTTTTAAAAAAAGGCAAAAATTCACACACGCACTTATTTTATTTTAATGGACACAAAAGGTGTGTTGTCTCGGCAGGAGACTTACAATGACTATTTAATTAGAAGTGTTCGCGACGACTGATGAATTATAACTCTCTTAATAATTACGATACAATTGCTTTTATAACAATTCAATAATTGCTTGCATTGCTTTTGTATTAATATTATAAGTTCATAACAGTTCGATCATAATCTCATCTGATGTTAAATAACACTGTGGGCCAAGATGTTAAACACGCTAAACCCAGCGGGAGAATGGCTGTCTTGTGCAGCTACCGAAACACACCAACAAATGCTTGACTACAGATTTTCAACTTGACGGTGGTAGCTGGCCAGGCTATCTTAGAAATTCCTTACGTTTTGATTTCATGCCTCATCCTCTATCGAAAGTTCTCACTCAGATGCTAGGATTCGAACTTACGCCGATCGATTTGCTGTCCGAAAACGCTATCAACTAGGCCATTAACGCTTTAAAAATGTATTACCTGCACTCAATGATTGTTATTATAAATTCAGTCTCACCTTGAATGTGAGCTCTCTCTTTTTGACACATATGAGTTGTTGCATAATGCTTGGTTGTTCGCAACAATAACGAATAATGGATAATCGACAGCAGAATAATTTGGAATTAATGCATTACGTCATTTTTTTTTTCTTATACTAATGACCGCGTCTGCTGCGTACCAAATAGTCGCATACTTTTTTATAGTTTACAAGAACCTTTATATTATTCCCAAGTAATTGCATAAGTTCCGTGACGAGAATTTCCTCTTCAAGTAGTACCCAAGTACCGAGTGCGAGGAGAAATGTTAAATCATTTTAATGAAACTCTAGAAAATAAACAAAACGGAGCAAACGAAAAGGACCGGTTGTTTCAATCAGCGCAACGGGAAAGTCCAACAGCGAACGGTTCAACAAATAAAAACTAACTTTCCTCGAGGTTCGAAGCTCATGGATGTGTTTTTTATTTCAAACAAACAAATTTCAGAGAGCGTAAAATTGTATGTGATTAATACATTAAAGGTTGAATTTGGACTTCAAGCGCGAACATAAATATAAAGTTACATGGATCTCGGGAAACAAATGAATATTTAATTTTACTTGATTCTAGGGCACGTCACTTCAATTAATGGTATAATGATGAATGGGTCTTTGTTACTCTTTCACGCAAAGACTACGGAACATATTTTGACGAAACCTTACAGTAATATATTTTATACATCAAAGTAATATATTGAATACAATTTATAAAGATAATCTGGAAATCGGTACAAATATAACAACTATAAGTTTCAAATAAGTTGGGAAAAACCCTGCCAACCGAGAGCTATCTCGACGTGCGTTGTATAAACTGTTAAAGTTACGCAAGGACAATTTATGGTATAATTATTTGGAAAGATTCAAATTCAGAGTAAGCCAGCGTCAGTCACTAGTGTTTTTAAATATAACTAGCTGTGCCCGCTGCTCCGCTCGGGTCTGTTATTATTTATTGTAACAAATATTTATAGCATAACGGATATTGTATTAATATTCTCGGGATTCAAATATATATTAATACCAAAATTATAAGGTGATCGGTGCAACGGCACAAAAGTTGATTCACTGCAGCGCCATCTAGTAATAAATTATAATATGAATACCTTCTAGATTACAAATAGTTACGTGTATCAATTATCATGGTTATTTATGTATAGAAAAATCAATTGCGAAATGTATTTGTATGTTGTATCCAAGAAAATGTTTGAAATCGCCATATAAAAAGTTAGTGTGTGAGTCAAACAAAAGACCTCAGGGTGAGCTTAAAAAATATTGACAGAATTGGCAGAGTGACGTCCACGGTTTCTCTATTAATAAACCCGTCCGAAGTCAGGGTAGCCAATTAGTTAAAAATACATTATATAGATTAGCTTTTTATCTAACTATTTCGTCTGCTTGTTTTCGAAACATTATGATTGTCCTTCTTCAGATCCCAAGGAACCATTATACCAAATTTCTTTGCAAACGGTTTAGTCAGGAAAAATATATAAAACAGACAGAGTCAGTATACAACAAAAATAATTGCACTGGAGGATTAACACTTAATGAAACTTTAGTATATCAATACATATTATAAAACAAAGTCGTCCGCCACGTCTGTCTGTCTGTCTGGATGTTCGCGATAAACTCAAGAACTACTGAACGGATTGTAATGCAGTCTTCACCAATAAATAGAGTAATTCACGGGAAAGGTTTAGGTATATAATTTGTAAGGTTATTTTTTGTAAATTGGCTGAAACATAATGATAATTGTTGAAAGAATCTGAAAAAGTCAAGCCGCCTTAAGCATTTCATGCACATAAGTATATATTTTTTTATTATCATTGGAGGCAGGACAACGTCGGCTAGGCCTGCTACTATATATATATATACATATATTGATAGCCGTGTATCCATGTGAGTTGTTTTCTACAGATAAAATATATATTTATACTAATTTCTAATTAGGATTTTTTTTTGTTTACGCATTATTATTTAGAACTACCACTTAGCTTTAGGATTCTTTTTTATTAAGGACAACAACAACAACAATAACAACAGTTACAACTTATAACATAACTTTACGCTATGACTATTGCAAATATATAGATCAATTATCTTACTAAATACAGATCAGAAAATGCGCTAAACCCTAGTGCATTCGGGCCATGTTAATTGGTGTGAAATATCTCCCATATCTCGACAGCGAAAATTTTTAATATCTACAAGTGAAAATACGAAGCACTGCTAGTCCTATCTTCTAGGCATAGTTTTAAACTCAAGTTTAATATATCATATTTATTTAGCTTCAGATGACCGTTATTCAGACAATCCTGAAGCTGAAGTACCGGGATCAACAATAGAATTTAATATACTTACAGTGGGATAGCGGCCTCTCGGGACCTACTCGTAGCGCTCAACGCAAGACTCTTCTATTACTCCAATACCGATATCGAAAAGTGAAACGCAGTACAATTTATTGGCCTTTTCGTAAATCCACATTTATGAAAGCTAACAAACGGGTACTGCACTCGATGATATTAAATATCGGTTTAAAGAAAATAACTCGTCAATGTTCAGTTTTATTTTGAACGTAAACTATACTATACTCGCTGGACCGGCGGACGCTGTCCTGCCCTGATAATAAAAAATATGTACTTATGTGCATGAAATGCTTAAGGTAACTAATACATTTTATTTCGTACGGATTAATTCTGTATCCGTCTAAATAGCCTTCCAATTACCTCATTATCTGTGACCATTTTTAGAAGATAAATGGGTATAGTAAGCTATCCTAAAAAGATAGGTATATGCCATCGTAGACAATTTTGTAGATCTATAAAGGAATATCTCACTATACATTGTTTTGTTATATCTCAAAGGCATTAGGCAGCGTTGTCGACGAAAGGTCTCAGGCGGCTTTACTTTTTCCGATTCTTTCAACAATTATCATTATATTTCAACCAATTAAAAAAAAAACGAATTTCAAAATTCTAAAATTTAATTTCGGAAAACCTTGACAAATTACATACCGAAACCTTCCCTGTGAGTTACGTAGTTCCGTTCAGTAGTTTTTGAGTTTATCACGAACATCCAGACAGACAGACAAACGTGGCAGACGACTTTGTTTTACAATATGTAGTGATATTACAGGAAAAGAAAATGTGTCAAGTTCTATTTCTTCTTATTTATTCGAAAGTACTATACATTAGCTAAAATATGCAACAATTTGCGAGACTGGCTGTAAAACACAATTGCATATGCAAATGCATATAATCTGGTCTCTAGTGACCATATTGTTATACGCGTGGGGTAATAGAGGCTTGTTTCAGTAAAAGGAATTTCGTTCACAGAAAAATACTAAGCTACAGAGAAAATGATGTATACTCTGTTTTCAATTATTCATATATTCAGAACATAGTTGTTAACAGATTCATGATGTGTCACTTTTGTTATGTAATAAAATTAAGGAATGGAAATTTCTAGAATGTGATTAAAATTTGTTCTTTCACATCGGTAACGCTTGAAAAAAGGGGAAAGTTTCAAAATATGTTATTTCGAGAACTTTTTATTTAGAATACTCGATGTGTGCATGCTTGTTCCAAATGTTTCGTAAGTGTTAGAAAATGGTGATTTTTTTTTTTAATACATTGTAGCAATAATATGACGATATATAAAAATCGGTCCACATATTTTTACAGTCGTGTTTGTTCCCTAAACCTAATCTCCTGTGTCTTATGCTCGTGTAGATAAATTTATTAATGTAAATTTATTAATAACATTCGGAAATTAATTCATAAACAGATTGAGCAGAGATATGACGTCGCCGCAAACCGTACGTTTATTCCCAACTCATTACAATAAAGGAAATTGTTTCCTTATATCCCCCAAAGCGTATTAAAGTATTATGTTATTATCTTTATACTAGCTGATGCCCGCGACTACCACCGTGTGAATATGTAATTTTCATATTTCAGGGGACCTTCTTATCTTATCTGGATTAAAAGCAGTAAAGGGGCTGGTGGGACCGCGTAAATGGGTCCCACCAAGAGGAATATGGTAAAAATATGGAAGATATAAAAAAGGGGGTGAAAAGGAAAGAAAGCGTGGAGCGGTAGGTGGCCTTGCCTATAAATAAATAAAATAACAAAGACCCCAAAAATAAAAAGCGTGAACTCGTATGGAGTACCGGCAGTATTATCTCTTCCTCGTTTGAAAGTCTAGAAGTATTATCCAATGAAATGATATGAAGCTTGCTTTTATATATTATCTTAGCATTCTAATTTGCATCAATCAATGCAAGTGGGAGGAACAAATATTATGTATAGCGATATTCTCTTGCGGATGGAAAGTAATTCATGATGTATCAAATTTCAAGTTTTTCTTCTTCTTTTTTCACAATGACATCCATATAGTTATATAGAAAAGCATATGCAATGAGATTCAGGTCAGAAACATATTTCAATATCTGGAGTGCAGCTGTTACATTCATTTATAAAACCCAACCAAGTAGACTATCCTTTTTTTATTCGGAATTATATCATTACTAGTAAGCATAAGCGGTATGGTATGTAACCCAGAGTTCAGTCCCATATTAATCTGGTAGTTATATGGAAACATTCAACAAACGACGTTCGACCACGAAATATTTACCACTTTCTTGTACACTAGCAGCCGACTGCGACCTCCTCTGTATTTTTAAAAATTGAGCTGATGAGGTCTTATTTGATAGCGTGTTCGGAGACTGTCTCAATCCACTTAGGTAGGAACCCTTGCGACTGAGACGAAACTTTGGATGAAGGAAAACATCGTAATGAAGCCTTAACATAGTTGTAGGGTTTTTTCTAAGTCCACATGTCTATCTACCACCCTCAAGTTGGAAATCTGCTTCCAAGTAACTGTTGATGTGTTCCGACAGCTGAACTTAAGAGTCAACCCCCATCTAGGTTTAGAGTATTTACCATCTTAGACCACATCGTCACTTCACAAGATTGTACAAATAATCAAGAAATGGGAACGATATACCAAGATCGAGTTTCTTGCTGGTTTCTCCTATTTTAATAACTGAAAGGTTTTCTGTACCCTCGGTAGTGATTTACTATTAACAAGCAAGTGTAACGACCCCACCCTCTCTACATTTCATATAATTATGATGTTAGCCGCTACTACACACCTCCTCTCACTATCTGCCATATATTAGCTAACCAGAGATATAATTATCCTCATTAAAGCTTTATATGTATATTTTATTTATTACCATGATCATATAGAAATTAGGACCCTTCTACGTTGTGAATTAAAACAAAATTATAGTAAACAGATTCTTTTAATCTGGTACTCAGAAAACATTACATAGAATAAATCTAGTATAATTAGAACTTTAGGAAACACATAACAACAAGATTAAAATGTAATAATCCTAAAATCAAATAAAGAATTCAAAGTTTATGTCTATATATATAACACTGAATACATAATACATAATATTCATGTTCAATTTCAATTATACATCCTAATTATATTTCTAACAAATATATACATATATAGATATAAGTGTGATTACATCATGTGCATGTTAGATATGTTTAGTGTACCTAGGTTTCCCCAGAAGGGGGAGAGGCCCCATTTCCGTCCCAAGTCCCGCCTCTTAACAAGCACTATAACTTTAATAGTGAAACCCAACAATCAACTACCACCAGCATTGCTAGGGAGTGTAAGGGTAAAAGGCAGGATGAAGGGATTCTGGACACCAGTTCCTTTAATGAAGAAATGTAATGTTTCAATCTAATGAGTGATTATAGCTAGTCAATTATAAGGCGTACTATGTTCCTCACCGAAGTAGCGAACGTTCCAAGGTGACAAAGTCAACCAAGGAGAAAATAAGTAACTTGCTTCAATCCAGACCTCCCCGCACAGGAAGAAACTAAAATTGACACTGGGATATGTAGGAGAGAGACTAAGCTCAATCTCCAATCCACTCGTCTAGCCTCTAACACTGTGTGGATCGACAGACATAGATATAGGGAAGACAAGAAACACCCTAACCAGTATTGAGATAGTTTGGAGGAATCATAGCAGCCTGTATAATGATTTTGCTAACTCACCCATCGGATTAATACTGCCTTTTAAATGGTAGGCATAACCAGTAATTGAATATTAAAATCACACCAGTTCCAGAAGGATAGTGGATAGGTTTTGGTAGCGTTATGTGCAGAACTAAATCGGCACTAGCATTTATACTACAAAATGATATTGTAGATATTAATTGATATTGGTAGTTGAACATCTGATTGGTTCCAGTCACCATTACTTTATAATGTGCTAACCGACTCCCATACAGACTATTCATATTACCAAGGTTGTTAGTATATAACAAACAATTAATTAAATAATGCAGTGCGGACTCTGTTCAATACACATTTTAGCAAGTAGTGATAGTAGTTGATTGTATAGGCATAAGGGCTATATTTGTCCCTTTAGCAAGTCAAAAGTGTAATGTGATGTGTAATGTAGTGTGGTGTGGTGTAGTGTATATTCATATGATAAAATAACCTAACCTAAGTAAACACTTTTCTTATTCATATATAAAAACCCTAAAGTACTACATAATTGTAAAGAACCTAAACCTACTTATATTCCTCATTGAAATTATAGTATATAACAATCTGATTCTATAGATTTGTTTGAAATATATGCAACCATTTAATATATACAATATATGACTTGTTGTAATCCTACTACTATCAGGTAAATAATTAAACCTAAAAATAGTCACATTTTAGAGGAATAGAATTTATATAAGTTTTATAGAATTCAAACATTCATAACCAATAGCTTAGGCTTTACACACTTTACGACTAAATAAATTGAGTGATACATGTAATATTTATTGAAAGTAGATGTTATGTCTGTATTAGAGTTAAGTGTGGGGTTGTGACATTTCTAAAGAGGTATATCATAACTTTCAATGTATTCCAGTACACATTCTTTTGTATTATAAACACAAGAGGATGCCGAATGTGAGTTACGTCAAGGCTAGGGCCGACTAACACCAGGCTAAAGATCCACAAAGGCAGATGATGTCGGATAATGACGGCTACCGGTTCGTACTTTGGTAAAGAAGAGCTACGCTTCTAAGACCAAACCATTCCCCGGGTCAAGGCTAACGTATCACCGACAACTACCCCGTTACTCTCTAGGCATACAGGAATCTCTTCGCTATCCAGCAAAATAGGTTTACTAGACATCGAGAGAGAATTCAAGAACGACAGAGCCGCTATATGCATTAGGTGCCAACTCAATTCAACGCCTACTGGGACTTCCTATAATAAAACACTGATGAGTAAAAGCATGTGTGCTGGAATCACGTCAGTTTAGGGAAATGTGTGGTTCTAAATTTATAAAATAGTCACGAATTTACCAGTAACAAACCATTGGCTTATGTAAAGTAGTGCCATGTTCATAAGTCTTTGTTTAAATTCTAAAAATAAATGTTGTTTGAATTCTATAAATAGATGTTGTTTGAATTCTATAAATAGATGTTGTTTGAATTCTATAAATAGATGTTGTTTGAATTCTATAAATAGATGTTGTTTGAATTCTATAAATAGATGTTGTTTGAATTCTATAAATAGATGTTATTCGAAGTCTATAAATAGATGTTATTCGAAGTCTATCAATAGATGTCGTTTGAATTCTATAAATAAAGCTTACCATTTGAATTAGATAAATCACAAAACTTACTACGTATATAATATAAATTACTTACAGTCTTGTAGAATTCACAATTACACGTTTTAAACACAAGTAACGGATTACTATGCTTAACACAACAATACCTGCTTTAATTTTACATTGCCCGCACTTAACCGCTAATAATGCTTGCACTATGAGAACGGAACACTCAGTCACTGTAACGCGGTTCCCTAAACCATACTGCATAATTCGAGACACTTTTCCTAGGGTTTCCCGCACTCTCAACCTAATTCCATGCGGAATTTACGGATATCGTTCGTTAACACTGCGGAATACTTTCAAGAGGACGCCTATCAGGAATTTCACAACCGCGACTGGCCAACCGAACTGGCAGCATTTCGATTCCTTTGTTCTAAAACCCTCATCACGACCATGTTACATCGCCTCTATACCTATCACGACCGCACTTGAGGACTCGTTTCGACCACTAAAGAACTCCTATTCCTTCAGACTATCATTACGACCGGTAAAGCACTCACTTTTACTGACTAACATTACGACCGCTAAAGAACTCGTATTCTTCCCGACTCAACATTACGACCGCTAAAGCACTCTTATTCTTCCTGACTCATCATTACGACCGGTAAAGCACTTACTTTTACTGACTAACATTACGACCGCTAAAGAACTATATAACTTTTTCCCGACTGATCATTACGACCGCTAAAGCACACTTATACTTCCTGACTAATCATTACGACCGCTAAAGCACTGTTATTCTTCCTGACTCATCCAGACTCCTTTGTTGTAATCCCTTTTATACATTTGCCCAACTCCCCTTAGTTACTCGAAAACCACTCGAGCCCCAGTCATTTCTCCTATTTTCCGGTTTATTCCAGTTTTATGCCCCTATTTATATCTCTATCTCCCTCGGTTCTTCCTCTATCTCATCCATCATAATCAAAAATCTCCTGCAATTCCCTCTGGTGTTTAATCAAGGAACTGATTTTCATTGATTATTTCTAAAACGATTTTTGACTTAACTTCTTATTGGCCAATTATTCTATAGTCAACATTCCTTATTGGTCAGTTACTTTAAATGAAATACAGATAAAAGAAAATCTCCACTTTTGTCTATGAGTTTACAAATGTTTAAAATTTACATTAAGATTTTTCCTTTCTATTATTGTTATTTAATGTACAATTACTGTTAATAACGAGCATAAGATTTATTACACCTAGCATGATACTCATTTACCCCGATTTCTCCTATTTAACAGGTTTTACAAAGATTTTCAAAGTTGGCGCTAACTACGATATCTTACTATGATTACGTCTGTCAAAATTTCGATTCATTCAAAAATTTACCAATAAGCGAGAAATTATTACGGTTCTAACTAGATGGAGCTTATATCAATTTATTTTATTTTAGTTTCATAATGTACCACCTACTTAGATCCGTTACACAAGGATCTATATTGGCTTAGGTCGCGAACACAAAGAACATGATGATAAACCAGTCATAGTGCCTCTTTTTGTTTTATCATGATTTGGAATGAGTTAGAGCAAGATTGCTCAACCGTATGCCGGCAGGCCAATTTGTTTTTTAAAAGCCCTGGACAACAAGTTAGAATTGTTTTTTTTATTGCACAAATCTTAAAACTAATGAAAATAATCGGCGTCAGTGACCCTCCAATATTATCTGAAACATTAGGTTGGCTCGATTGATAAAAAAAGTTGAACAGCCATGCGTTAGAGTATAATCAATTGACGGCATGATAGCCAACTAGGGATGAATTTTAAATGTATTGGTAATCATCGTTGTTAATCGATTGCGCTGTGCTTACCATCAGGTACAGTGTAGTCACTATATCGACTTTCGATTTAAAAAAAAAACCACTTCAAAAGTCACTATACTAATTGGTTCTCAGACACTCGTAGTAGTTCAGACGAATGCATTAACGAAGTAAGCATTGCTATCTCCTGTCGCAACTCAGTCATGCGTACAATTGTAAATTAATATCAAACATGGCTCCTCGAGGCAGTCGCATGCCTTGTCGACGTGTGCCTAGTCTGAGACTAATCAGGCAAATTACACGCCTCGGGTAAATACGAGGGGAGCAAAAACCACAGACATGTTTTAACAGCTAGTACATTTCATTCATACACTGTTCGTGTAATGTTATCACTATCACTTCACTACATAGTATAAAACAAAGTCGCTTTCTCTGTCCCTACATCCCTATGTATGCTTAAATCTTTAAAACTACGCAACGGATTTTGATGCGGTTAATAGATAGAGTGATTGAAGAGGAAGGTTTATATCTATAATAACATAAATTAAATAGTAGAGAAATACTGTTATTTTTGAGGTTACTCCCAATTTAACGCGGGCGGGCCACGGGCAGTAATGAATAAATCAAAACTACTGGATCGATTTTAATAATTTTTTCAGTGAATCACTTAGGTTATATATTTTATACCCGTGCAAAGCCGGAGCGGGCCGCTAGTCATATTATAAAATAAAGTCGTCGGTCGCATCTGTCTGTCTGTATGTTCGTGATAAACTCAAAAACTACTAAACGGTTTGTAATACGATCTTTACCAATAGACAAAGTAATATATTAGATAGGTTTAGGTATATAATTTGTCAAGGTTTTGTGTAAATTGGTTGAAATATAACGATAATCGTTGGAAGTGTTGGAAAAAGTCAAGCCGCCTGAGAACTTTCATCGAAAATGTCCCCTAATTCATTTCAGATATAACAAAACAATGTATAGTGAGATATTCCTCTTTTATAGATCTACAAAAAAATCTGCGATAGCATATACCTATATTTTAAGGATAGTTTACTATACCCATTTACCTACTTAAAAATGGCCACATATAATGACGTAATTCGAAGGCTATTTAGACGGATACAGTATTAATCCTTATCCAATTAAATACATTAGTTACCTTAAGCATTTCATGCACATAAGTATATATTTTTTATTACCAGGGCATGACAACGTCAGCCTGGCCTGCTTGTGTTTTATAATAAAAACTCTGTCTAATCACAATATAGTGATTACAATTTGTTGTGGGGTAAGGAAATTCAATATATAAAAACGGTGACTTAACCATGATTACTAGAGGTGGCCATTATTACAGTAACTAAACATGGTATTCATTATTAGGAGTTACTTTTTAAAATTAATTAAGTTTTTTGAGTGTATCCATTAGTATATTAAGTAGCATAAATAATGCATTTAAGTATAACGGATAACAAATTATTGAAGCCTTCGTTATTTCGTTGATCTTTATGCGTTGTCCGTTACTATTGTTTCGGAACGAAACGTTAAACGACAAGCGACCTGAAGTTGCATCCGCACAAACGTCACACTTAATAACTAGATTCGAATCGCGCGCACGCGTTAAAATTGTAGAACGAAATTAAAGTATCAACAAATCACAAAGTTTCTCTTATTAAGTCCACGATAATAAGTAGTGAGCTATCGCAAACGCCGCTACAACTATTTTTACTAGTATCAGTGGTCAACGTGTGAACAAGTAAGCATTACAACAACCAATAGGTATGAAAGGGAGAGCATTTCGTGTTATTCAATCCCAAGCTACGAAGAACAACGAATATTAATTTAATCTTACCATTGTTACAAATTGAAACACGATACAAAACTCTAAATTACCTAAGAACAGAATAACTAACAGCAGTTTATAACAACAATTGTTATAATATAATAGTGCAATTAGATATATAGCCCTTATTCCGGCCTACTGACTATTGAGACATAATAATACTGTCGTACCCAAAAAAAAAAAAAAATTCCTCATTCACATATATTCGATATTTTATATTAGACTGACATTTATAATAGTATAATGACAATTGAAAATTATATATTTTGAATGCCAAAAACCAAATACGATTTTAAAATAACATTGACGAAACGTGCGAAACAACAGCTGTGAGATCTGCCGCTAGTTTTTTGTACTCAACAATCTGGTGGCAAAACTACAGAAATACGTGTGTCAGTAAACATGCAAGGTTGCCAGGGTAATGAAAATAAATTTCACTTTTTTCTACTCCATTTCAGCATTTAACATTAATGACCTCAATAATTTGCAGATATAAATTTTGAATCAGATCCAGGTAAATAACCTTATAGCCGCCATCTTTATTATTTCATAGATAATGAATTGTTAATGCTATCCGTAGGAGGTATTCGAAAACGTAAGCATCTGGTTTTTTTTTGTGCACCTGATATATATACTATTGTTTAAAGAAAATCATCCTTTTTTTAGTTTCACGGTAGCATAAACAAAGTCGCTTGTAATCGCCCCCATATATATAATCTTGGTGTATCTCTCTTCAATGTTTTGGACTTGATGGATACAGAATCTTCCATCAAATAATTTGATGATTTGGTAAAACATGTAGTGATTAATCTCAAGACGATCAAAGGACTTAGAAATTACTAGGACTGTCTTATTTGCATCTAAATCATGATATGACTAAATAACATACGCAAGCAGTACATCAACAGGAACGGAAGTAACACGTATCAAATTGCTGCCTCCTGTCTCTCCATGTTAAAATTAGCACCGTATGTTATATTTTTATACCTTTCTTTACTGTAGAATATTTCATTGTAAGCTAATAACGTTATAAAATAGCAATCCATCACTATTCACGAAACAATACTTAGCCTTACATTTTTATTTCCTCTTTTGAAACAATTTTCGAGTCGCCATTTTTTTTTTTTTTTTTGTTATTAAAATATACTATAACATATACTGACATTCCACTGTTCATATCGCACGACCACCAGAGGACTTCTTCTATCCTCTCCGCTGGTATACCTAACATTATTTATACATCAAAATTTCGGATTAAATATGCGATTGTCTGTAATAGGTTGTTGTCGTCAAGCGAAAGCAAATATTATGTATTCGTTCTCTTATATTAATTTCGTTTTCTGTACTGCTTCAATATTATAAGTTTCCGTGATACGATCTGTGAAAACTCCGAGAATGATATATAATTCTTATTCGAGTTCAAAGCGAGTACGTAAAGGTTCACGAACGAATGATCCATCAATCAATTTATCTATAGCCAATTTCCGATAAAAACGCCGGGTTCACTTCACCGGGGTCCAACGTAACTTTATTAAGCGGAAAAAAAATTCATAAAACCGAATCATTTGATGTCCAAACTTATTTATTTATTAATCATTTGATTTAAATCAAATTATATTTGTCCAACTGTTTCGCTTGTTTTATTAGTAAGCTTACATGAATATAGTGGAAGTAAAATAATGTTAATATACCGCGTTATGTAAACGAAACCATAAGTTATAGTAAAATATTATTTCCTCCTTTATAGCCTTATATATGTATGAAAATACATATAAGACGAGTAAAACATAGCGAAATAGTTCACACATGTTCTACGTTATTTCTAGTGGCGGCGAAATCTATTAACAAAGTTGTTGAATATAAATCCTTTTGATCTTGTACACGGTTCATGTAAAGACAAAAGGACCCTTAGATAATAAATCGTGTGTTTGAGACGAACGCTATCTTTACTGTCCGATCAAGTGGTAATTCCAGATGGTATATAATAAATGTAAACTGTAGTACCAACATGATACTGATATGAATGTTTAAAATTATGCAGAATACGCAACATTTTAACAGAATAAGTAATGTTCTCAAATGTAAAATAAGGTCCCTGAGGCCCGTATTTACGTGGAGGATTTGTATGAATGATGCAGAGCTAGTAAATGCGCTATGTGACATATAACACGAGTTATTTCTCGAGCTTTGACTTGGCGATAACAGTTAAGACTTTAGCATCGCCTCGGTATTATTATTATTTAGAAGTAGTAAATCATATCCAATATTGACCCAACTGTAAAAATTACGATTAGAAAGACAAGGCGCCGATGCTTTTGTACATTACATTAGGACCTTACAAAGATTTCAGAAAAATACATTATATAACGCTTGGAACGTACTGTTGTCGCATAAACAATTAATACTGACTCAGAGTGTGAAATGAAATGTCGCGTAATGGTCGTGCGATATGAACAGTGGAATGTCAGTATATGTCCGCAGGTTCGAACCCTGTGATATAGCAACGATTTTTTTCCGTATTCGCTTTTATTTATCAATTTAAATTGATAAGACTTTCGGCTGACGGTCAAGAAAAACATCGTGAGCAAACCTGGCGCTGAGGAATATTCGTTTTGGTACCACCATATTTGGGAAAATATAAAACTATGGACTTCTTGGAATTTGAAATCACCCATATGTCATGAGCTGACGTGGTGATTATATCTCTACCTTCCATAAGGAAGAGGCCTAGAGCTCTGTAGTGCGTCTCTCGCCGATGTGATGTTACTCGTGGCTTTGCACGTAATCTCGTTAATTGATTCGATTACTATTTGTGTTAATTAAATCTGAGATGTAACGAAATAGAGATCGTACATATATCCACAGTGTTGAAATATCTACGCATACTAATTTTCACGACTATCGATTTAACTCTACAAAGGTTTAAAAAAAAGGTTAATTACGCTGCAGCGCCATGTAGCCACGAGTAATAGTAACAAGGATAACTTTAAAACTTTCTCCATTAAAAACACTTAAATATGTCAATTGTATATACAAATATCCATGTTTATATACATAAAGTTTAATCAGTTTACCTCGCATATATTTTAAATGGCAAGATACCGGTTCTTTTACTACTTGAAAAACCACACAGTGGACTTGAATATGATTTAAACTACGATTTTGCCATTTTAAAATGTTTTTCATACAAAGGGTACAAATAAATGTATGTATTAATGTAACTATCAGTTGCTGTATTGTATACCAGATGTATATGTCATAACAGATTTGGAAAACAATAGGTTTTGTGAGACTCGTTCTCAATATCAACAAGGTTTTGGACAATCTGTTACGTGTGATTGACGGAAAGTCGGAAATAAATAAGAGAAAATATACATACACGTAATATAAATTACTTCAATTTCAATAAGTTTAATTAAAAGAAGTCGTTGTATTTTCCCTGGAAGCAAACAAATACTCTTGGGGCTGAGGTCTCCACAACTTCCCCATGGCAATGAATGATGTAATATTCAAGCTCGTACAATGACGCGAAACGAAAAAGTTGAACTAATTTCCCAGATGTAATCGGACTTTGTTTGCTTTTTAGACGATTGTTTGGTTCAGTACGCGCGGCCGTTACGCGGCACGTTGCACATCTCCGGGTACATGGTGGCACACGACCGAGAAAATAACATGAAACTTATTGACTCATATGCTGGCCGGCCAATCCACACTTATAATATATTCGATCATGAAACCTGTCGACTAGTTGTACTAAAACAGATACCTTAAAAACTTTCCATTTTCTAATAATAATCGTGACATAATATTGTTACGCCCGTAGGTAAATCAAATGCCGTTCGTGTAGATACATATTTATTTTGTACTCATATAGACTGAAAACTGAACATTTGTTCTGTGACTTCGGAGGTCCATCCAGTTTTTGTCTTATTACCTTAAACGGTATATTCTTACCAACCTGCTCCAATTTTCGGTATCTCGGCTCATTAATCCAATAGACAAGAATAGACGAGGACGTGAGGAATAGGATAAATGCAGGGTGGATGAATTGGCGAAAGGTGTGTCTGGGGTGGTTTGTGACCCACGAATGCCGGACGGATATAGAAGTAGAGGAAGACCGAAAAAGGTGTGGATGGATTGTGTGAAAAACGATATGCGTATAAAAAGTGTGCATACTGAGATGACATCTGACAGAGGAGAGTCGAAAAGGAAAACATGTTGTGCCGACCCTAATTCGGTGGGATAAGGATAATATTAAGATAGACTAAAAGTAAATATATTCACAAGCACACAATTATACTATAGTCACACTTACACCTTATAATGCTGTAACTTCGCACTTCGCTTGAAGATGCCCCCCCAATACATACTTGAAAATTTAATGTACGTCTGCAAAAACTTAGATAAGCTAGATTTCGTAAAGGACCGACATAATCTAAATACAAGAAATAATAACAAATTGCTCATTCCATGTTTAAGGCTCACTAGGACCGGTAACAGTTTTTTAGGTAATAGTGTTAGGTTTTATAATAAAATTCCAAAATACGTTACCGATTTGCCGGATACTAATTTCAAGCACCATGTCAAGCAGGTTTTAATATCTAAAGGATATTACAGGGTGGATCAATATGTGATCGACGGTGACGTCTGGAAATGACGCCCTCTCTATGCATCCACCAAAACCGAATGTAATTATTTATAACTGTTTTAAAAATATGAGTTATAATATGTTTAATGAAAAGATAAACCCGATCGAGCTTCTTGTCGGTTCTTCTCGATGACTGGATTGTTTTCCGAACCAGTGGTAACTTTGACGTTCATAAGCGCCTTCTCAGGGCCTAAACTGAATTAAGTATTTTTGATTTTGATTTCTTCCTCTTCATATTCGCCCAAATTTGTAGAATAGAACTCTCCTCGGATACGCCTCGGTGCGCTTTAAATACCATCCAATAAAGGAGGGTGGAAAACTCTAGAAGGTAAACGGCATTACACGAACGATTCGACTAAGCTCGAGGCAAGCTATTATTAGAATCCCATTGTATTTCGTTCCCACGTTCGATGAGTCATTCTTTGTTTATTTATGCCAAGTTCGCATATACAGTATAACAATATAATGTAGTTTTAATATAGTTTTTATTTTCTTCAATACACTGTTCATAACTATGACTTTATATCTGATAATAATGTAAAGATGCCCCCGGGAACTACTTTCGTCTCGAAGGAAGCACAGTGTCGAGTGCCCTCGTTCGAAAGCTGAGACGACTTCCGATTTTCTTGGCCCCGGGTGCTGTCTGTTGAAATACAAGTACATAGCTCAGAACACGATATTTCCGGATCGATTTCTTAGCAGTCGGCAATTCAATCGGATAACATTTTTATACATCTTAATTATTATTTCAAGATTAAAGATTTAATTTGATGTTTCTAATGGATAAACTCAAAATATACTTACTTACTTAAAAATTCAGTCACTTATAGCTATCTATAAGTGTAAAACCTGCTGTAGCTATGTAGCTATCTACATTATCAGTAAATAACATAGGCTGTATTATGTATTACATTTTTTAAATCTATATTAACACAAGCGAAACTGCGAGTAAAACCTAGTGTTGTGTATAAATGTACAATGAGTTTTGTTTGTATGCGGAATTTTCAGTATAAATAAGTTTTATCTCTGGACAAGCATTGTTATTCTGGACCTTGAAAAAATAAGCTGTCAGTGCTAAAACGAAACGAGCTAGAAAAATCAATATCGTTTTCATTAAAAGCAATTTTTTATTTTTTAATCCTCCATTAACTTTTTAACCAAATTCGAAGTACGATAGCGTTCCATGAGCTTGCAGGCTATGGTTTTGGTTTCTGTCAAGTTTAAATAGATACATAATGTTCATATTTTGATTGATTTCATTCTAATTATTATAACTGTCAGCAAATATACAATTGTACACATGAGTGGATGAATGCAATACTTTTTAAAATTTGTATTTTTTATCTATCTAGAAATGTTATATGTCCATATACGTATTCTCTTTTTACAAGTTTAGCGCAAATGAGCTTTTTTTTATATTATACAGGGCAAACGAGCAGGTGGGTCACCTGATGGTAAGTGATCACCGCCGTCCATAGAGACTAGCAACACCAGGGGATTCGCAAGTGCGTTGCCGGCCTTTTAAATAAGTGGGCCTCCGGCGCTCTTACTGCCCGAACGAAACGCAACAGTGCAACCACTGTTACTTCACATCGGTTTTCTGTGAGAGGGTGGTACTACCCCGGACGAACCGACCCATTCATGCTGAAACCAATAATAGCTTCAGCGTAGCTCTACCACCTATAAGCGTAGCTCTACCACCTACAGCGTAGCTCTACCACCTACAAAGCTTAGAAATAATAACAACCAAAATAAATTATATGATATATATGTGTTGGGGGTTTATGCCATTCACAGCCTTTACTATCTGTGTTTTCCATATGTCCTTATACTAGTAGATACTACAAAACTCAATACTCTTTATTTGCCTATTGATCGGTATGATTCCGTAGTCTATTATTACCAAGCTTAAAAAATAACTAGCCTAGAACTATCTACAAAAAACGCCGCGTCGAATTGTCATAATAATCCTATGCCGACAGGTTAAGGTAGTTTTACATTATTAAGCCTCAAAGTACTATTTTTCATTATACTCATATACACCTATTACTTTGACTGAAGATTACTTCTACATCATTTTCTTACCCTTATCCCACCTAAGTAGTGTCGGCACAACATATTTATCATGTTCTGATGTATGATTTGGCTTAATCTTTACGATCGGCCGCTCGCGCCTCGCATCAACCCTCCTTGGGATTATTTTGTAGTACCACCATAACTTCGTATAGATGCCAAACGTGGATATATGACTCTTCGATAACAGGCGGTAAGGATTCAAATGACGCGCCTCTGTACGATGTATCCGTGTATTGCACCTACACAGGCTCCGGTACCAGGTCTATCATAGCCATGCGATGTAGATTTCTTCCTGCAAATCTGATTCAAGACTCTTACTGACATTTTTTTCCCTATTGTTGTCATTTTTCGCCATTATTATTAAGAAATATATATGTTATTTTAAAGCTAAATATGATATATTTTTTCACTTATACATTAATTTATAAATTTTATAATGTTATATTGTCATTATCATCTCCTTGACATAAACATTTACCATTTAGATAAAAGATTACTTGAATAATGAAATAATATTAGTTCTAAATTCGGCCTCATTCTGAACAATAAATCGAGGTTTTGTTGGTACGACCGCGCATGTTATCTAATTATAGGTTATTAGATATTAATCAGTGTGCTGATAATCAACACCGAAACTCGGCGGGTAACAACCTCGCAGGGAGTTAGACAAACACGCGACCGGTTCACAATGCGCGGCTGATTACATTCGCGATTCAAGCAAGTTTATAATTCCATACTGATGCACAATCAAATCGCATTCACAATATATTTTGATAGCGTATTGAGGGCGAATGATTTTCCACATAATGTGAAGTGGTGTGGCTACGCGGTTTTAATTAGTACACACCGAACAGTGTTTTTTCGTGGGGAAGGTTTTTACGATATCCTTTTTTATTCTAACTCATCATTATTGAAGTACTTATACTCTTTTTTTTTAATAATAGTAGCTTACTATTTTTACCTTTTATTCCTAATTCCAAATATGTAACGGGTATAAAAACAAAACAATTTTAATAGCTTACTAATGTGTTTAATCTATCCTACATACAAATAAATAAAACAGAAGTAATTGTTTGTAAGGATAGAAATTTCAACTTTTTTACTAAACTGATATGAAAGTATATACAGTAATTATAATAAAAAACTATTTATTTTACATTTTCGTATGTTTGTTCCGGCTAATCTCGGAAACGGTTTAACCGATTTTTCCGCAACTTTCACCGGCAGATAACTGATGTTAGAAGAAGTAACTCAGTTTACTTTTATTTTAGAAAGACAAAATATGGTGCCGTGTAACAAAGAAACAGTGTCCAGCACCAAGCGTGTCCTCCGTGCACTTTTACACTGAACAAACTGTTTTTAATTTAACTCCATACGAACTAATTCGCGGGTAACAACTACTAACAATAATAGTGATGTACATACGTTTTTTTATAATAATATTTTCAATTCATTTATATCCCATTATGTGCACAAAAGTTTATTTTATAATTTTAAAATCATGTTTTCATTAATACTTTTAATAATTCCCGCTTAAACGTTCATGCCTACCTACAAAGGCGTTGGATGACGTCACACCGCTCTATAATCAATCTTTTACTTGAGTATCATTATAACGACGTGGAAAATGGAACGGAATGTTTCGGAAGCTATGACGTCACACGCTATAATTAGTGTTCCTGTTCAAATGATTTCAAGAATGATCTATGTAAATATTTGATTCTATTAGAACTACATTTGATATGGTACTCACTTTATACGTGTCTAGATTTGTTTATATTTAAAGCATAAAAAAAATAGAAATATTTCAACCGTTTCATTACAATGTCATTTAAAGCTTAACACACACACACACATAAACACATTGGCTCTCAAGTGCAGGTGCACTGACAGGTGTCAAAACTCGAAGTGCACCTGTCAGAACACACCTATTTCTACATGGTAACACAACTTTATCTTGAGGGTGTTAGCCAGGACAGATGATGAGCTTGGAGAGAGCCCTAACATCATGCTATAGTTTTGTCACGGTATTTTCCGACATTGAAAGTTCCGGCTTATTGGAAGAATCGAATCATTCGGATGATTGCTTCTACTAATATGTCTCTAAATATTTTATATAATTCCATTACATTGTTTGTGCATGAATAGATTATGTAACGTAAAATGAGTATAAATAAGTTTTGCCTGATTTTTATAATTATTATATTAATATTGTAAATGCGATGAATAAATGTTTACGTTTGGTGCTTTTTTTTTCGGCATTTTTTTAAAGTATTTACTATTCGCTTGTTACGTTATTTTTATTAATATATTTATATATTATAGAATATAGTTCATTTAATAATTGTTACAAAATCTTTAGCATTCTATTTGCGGACATCTGTGGCTTCACCTCTCTATCGGATCAGTGCACTGCTGAGGAACTGGTGCGGCTTCTGAACGAACTCTTTGCCAGGTTAGTTCAGTTATAAATTACTATTATCTTAAGCAATATTAAATTAATTATACTAATTACTACATTTGATTCTAATAAAGGACACGCTAATAATAACAAGCTTACACTACCTATTATATTAAAAAAAAAGTAGTAAATTTTCTTTGTTTAAAGGAGGAATTCTCCGGAACTACTAGTCAGATTATTAAGATTCTTTCAGTAATGGAAAGGTTATAGTTAGTTTTGGTTAATTGACTTTAATAGAATCAATAATAGTAATTAAATATGCTAGTCCTTTGTGGTATCCGAATTGATTCCACTGTCGACGTGATTAGGGTTGTGTCACAGCAAATATTTAAACGTTAGATAAATCATACAATGATTAGAAAGGTTTATAACAAAACACTTTTTGTAGCTCACGCGAGTAGAATTGCAGGCAGAGCAAAAAAACGTACTTTGTATTATTACTTCGATTTCAAATAAGTTAGGTAGTAAGGTTCACTTGGTCGTATCGTTACATGATGTTTGAAAACAAAAACTTTCAGGAAACTGAATACAACAGTCTCTTCTTGTGCAAAGTTTCCTCACTGGTAAAGTTTTTCATTTCTATTCTTTTTTTTTCAACATCGTACAACATCTTGCGTTTCTCGCGAACTTGTCACAGTATAGTTGCGGAGACCGTTCTTCGATTCCGATGACCTTATGTGTTAGTTGGTTCTTATGTTTGCCGTTCTCATTCACAAGCTAACTAGACGCGTTATTGGGAGTTATGTCTGACGATCACAATATAGCCGATAACAAGATCAGACTTTACTGTGTTATTCCATTTTTAGACTACAAAGTTGAATACGTCGTCTATCTGTTGGTTATCTACATCTAAATGTGATTAATCTACTATATCTACAAACATATATTGTCATATATATTTTAGGTTGGAAACTCCAACACCGTTTGCTTGACAATCTGTATCTCATAGTGATCCGTACACTGTAGAATGTTCAGCTAGCAAATTCGATAACGGAGTGGTTACGAAGAGGATTTGCCTTTACTATTTGCAGCTCTCCATTGCGGCGTATTCCCATAGAGCTTCCTCTAGCGAAGGACACAATTGTCTTGAGTTTACAATGCGGCTACCGTCAGACGTGGCCCAATTGTGTTGCAGAGTCCTTAACATCCCCGAGTGAACAACAATATATGTATTTAACTAGAGAATCTTATTGTTCCATGTTACATAGGCAGGATTGGAATGAAATGATTTCTTAGGTCATTAAATTTTATTTGATATTGCAGGAGAACTGTTCAATTCTTAGAATAGCGAATTATAAATTATATAAAGAAAGATTAAACAAAAATTAGTTTTATTAAAATATCTACACATTCAATATCGAGAAACCAACGAGAAACATAGTGTCTTATGGAAAAAATATAACGCTTTTTCCTTACGTGATTATATCAACAATTAATCACAAAAGCGATCGGTCATCTCGTACCGCAAGCCATGCTAATAAATTTTACTCCGAAGAATTTTCTTACACATAAAAATAAAAGTGGAACAAACTCCCTATTACAAGAGAAATATTCTTTACAATTATTTGTGGTAGTGTTTATACATTACGCTGCTCTTTGATGACAGGCTTCTTGCAGGTTTTTTATTCTTTTGTCGTAACAGTATACAGTCTGCAACTGTTATCCACCTCTCAGTAGATCGTTAATATATCTGTCTGGAGTTTGAGGGGCATAAAAGTATGACGTCATCTTTAACAGTAGATACAGTAATCCACTACTGAATATATGGAGGTACATATGTGAATGGTCATACGACCTGTGCAAGAAGGATCCCCCGCTCCTTTTTCGCTGCACTTTTTTCTATAGGCTTACTTCTGATTACAAGTTAGGGCTAACATTTCTGCCGGTAGACACATACTTTTTGACGGCAGACGAGACTTTAACGCAGACATATCTTGTAAAATTAGTGACAGATATCCCAGGACGGAAATTATTATTTATTATCTATGCATGTTCCACGCTTCGATGAATCATTATAATTCACTATTTGTTACTACGAAACACTCTAAGTGTGTAAATACAGATATTTCTTCGGTTATGGGCAACAATCGTGTATTTTTTGTACAGTTCGCTAAATTACCTAAATATTATAATAAAGAGAAAAGATTTGATTTTTTATCTGTAAGGAATAAACTCACAAAATATTCAACCGATTACAAAAAAATCACCTATATAAAGCTGTATTACCAGCGAATAGTGTGGGCTATATTTTATTTCCCACATTAACGCGAGCGAATCCGCGATCAAAAGGTAACGTTAAAATGATTTCATAACTTCATCGTGCAAACTGCAAATACGTATACCTCAGAACTGTTTTTATATAGGAGAGGAAAATGTGATCATGTGGTGCCGCTATTCCCTCTCATTTCACTTTTAGTTACTTATATAAAAAAATGGCGCTATACCTTTCTATGAAGTGTGATAGTAACGAGAACAGTAAATAAATAAAATAAATTAAACTCACTCACATGTGATATTCACAGTCTGAGCGATTCTAAATAGTTAATATATAAACAGCGACGTATCATCATTATTAATTCCTTCCTGCTAAACTACGGCAACCTTCTCGTAAATATGACAGTCTTGTGTCCAGTTTACAAATTGTCCAGACTGTCTTCTTATGAAATATTAAAATTTTGAGTACATTACATTTTATTTATGTTTTAGATGTATTATGAGTCAGCTCGATTTTATAATATCTTTTTTCATTTCATACCAATTTATCAGTACGATACGTATATAAATATTTTAAAATTATCGTTTCCATTATAGTGGTCAATGTATTGTGATGAAAGAATTATTTATTTAAACAGAAACACACAAAATACTTGCAAACGCCACAGTTCTGTTTCAAGATCGTATAATGTTGCGGTCGTAGTACTTTCACAGATCGTTGCTTATTATTCAAACTTGAGGTACTCAACTTCATATAAATATCTAACATATAACTTTAAGTACCGCCTAAAGATCTTCTTCATTGTCTTTTTGAAAAACGATATGTACTTTTATTACCTTATGTAACGCTTTGCCGTCCCCTTAAAAACCCATTTACTTCTCTTTTGAAGAACGTCGTACTGTAGTTTCCTGAGAAAACCTCAGCAAGATACTAATTACACAGCTTAAGTGTTCGTGAGTGGAAACTTCTATGGAATCGGATCATCCAAGACCATTTCGGTTATAAAGCGTAAGGATGAATTCCCTACCGATGACGAGCGGTGTGATGGTAGAAAGTAGCTATAGGCATAATGTCACATCATTCTTCGGAACACAACCCATTCATTATACAGACGGTAGAACACATGTAAAAGGGCGACGTGTCTCCTTAGATTTAATCCATCCATACTGTCTGCGAATTAGGGATCATCAATAATTTTCACAGCTCGTGTTTGAGCTGAGTTAGATGGCCTAGGTTAGTATCTAAGTACTCCTGTACAGAAATAACAAAAGTACTCTATAGGGACTCGAATTTGCATTTTGTATAACAGTATTCTTTGCCCATGTGTGAAGTACCGTTTGACACCCAGGGTCCCAATACTCTCTGCGGTAGTAAATGGCGTGTTTTGGAATGGTGGAGTCAAAGCAAATGAGGTTTTCTTAGCGTTGGATGCATAAAACTGTGCCTTAGTGCGGTTTAGAGGGACTAGGTTATCGCGACCCTAATCGAATACTTTATATAACGTATTCTCGATTAGAAATACAAATTGTTTGCGACTATCTATACAAGCGAATATATATACAAGAGGACGAAGGGTTACCCGGCCCATGTAATATGCATTTCCGATACTATTTGCATAGCAATGAATGCCGTTAATGGAAGCATATCATTGATATGCAACAGATATAACGTTTCAAATAATACGGAGCATTGCGAAACGCTGCAACTTATGTTCATGCTTTCGGAGGAGCTACTATCTACCACGGGTTTTATACGTTTGCCGGACAGAAAGCTGACAATCCATTTACACAAAGCCCCGGGAGGATAGCTTCGACAGAAGGCCCCGATGCCAGACCATATCGAATACCTGCGCTATATTTTAGCCGCAAAACTAGGACTGCATAAACTCTCGCTTTAAATCTCAATGGTAGAAGCCCATATATGTGTGAGATACGCCAGAAGATCGCCAGGAGAGCATCTGAGATGAAAACAGTATTGAAAGATTGAGTGTGGTCTAAGATTGTAAGCACGTTAAGCCTAGAGGCAAATGGCATTTTAGTGCAGCTATTGGATTATAGTTATTGGTGGTGGCGACAGATATTCAACATGAGGGTGGTAGCTAGGCAAGCGAACTTAGTTATAAGGCCATGTTATCATGATGTTTTCCTTCATTGAAAGGTTCGGGTCTTTCGCAAAAATTCGAACAGATGTAGAGCGCCGCGGTGTGTGAACACACTAACCATTAAGCGATAATTGCTTCAATGTCTCGCCCATCTAAGACACTTAATATTTAATTGTTAAAACCTGATTAATAATTAAAATAAACAATCAACTCATTGTACATTATAACCGTTATTTTTTCAATAAAACTAAACAGACAATCTCTAATTTTCCTTTTTATCTTCTTTAATATTACTCTGATAATTACTTAACCAAATGGATCGCTATAACGGTATTGGTATGTTTACGAAATCGAAGATATAAATTCTAAAAGTCTTCAGAAAACTCCAACTCGTTTGAAAATCGTTTTTAATTAATTATTTCGCTTACATTGGGCGTTGGAATGGTTTTCATTCCCTTGAATTAACTCCCGAGACTTATGTATAAAATGTACTCGTGAATCTCTAGTCAGTTGTAAGGAGTGAACCAACGAGAAAATAATAAATATCTTTCCAGTTTGTGATATCACTCTGGACCGCCGGTCAGTGAATTGGCCAGTTCACTTATTTGACTCAATGTGTGAGCATATGTATAAGATAACCGACTTAACCAATCGTGCATCACAATAAGTTATGTTCATACCAATGATATATATAATCAGTGATTCGTAAACCGTTACAGCTGTAAAATACTCAATATTTTTTTTTATCGTACCATTAATTAAAGTGAATAACAAGTAATTTTATGTTATATATACAGTTAAATTATTATAAAAAGATAAAATTTGTATGCATATTTTTTGTTAGTAATCTCAAAAACGATAGAAAAATTCTTTAATTTGATATATACCTATATTGAGCCCGATGGTTGTACACATATTATACATATTATATATTTTGCATTTTCTAATCTAAATAAGTAAATATCTCTCACTTACTTAAAACATACATTTTAATAACACGCCTACGAAGAGTCATTTTCCACCTAAAACCGTCACGTCCCCGAGACCACCGTTCATTCATTCCGATTCTATGTCAACTAGCATTCATAACTCGACGTATCTCGTGGTTTTTACTCAGGTGTATTATTTCCTCCGTTGGGTCCTAGATAATTAACAACACGCTCATATATATAGCCCGCCTGCACTATTATTTCATTTTCACTTAGCGTACTTTCTGACGTACTTTCTAAGACTTAAAAATAATTTTTGAAATATGATCAGTAGTTCCAGAGATTTACGTAATTAGAAGAACAAAGCCTATCTTCTTGATCTTCACAACTTTAGTATAGACTAGCAGAACCGGCGGACGTTGTCCTGCCCTGTTAATAAAAAAATATATACTTATGTGCATGAAACGCTTAAGGCGGCTTGACTTTTTTCGAATCTATCAATAGTTATCATTATATTTCAAACAATTTACAAAAAAAGTTTGACAAATTATATACCTAAACCTTCCCCATGAATTACTCTATATATTAGTGAAGACCGCATTATCATCCGTTCAGTAGTGTTTGAGTTTATCGCGAACATCCAGACAGACAGACGCGGTGGACGACTTTGTTTTATAATATGTAGTAGTGGTAAACACTACATAACAATTGTTTAACATAAGCTCACTGCTGAAATCTGTTAGTTAATGTATCAGGTTTAATCCGATGTGTAAGATAATAAACTAGATGGTGGCGTCGACTAACAAACTAGGAAGCAACTTACGGATCCTAACAAGGTAAACTTCCCGCGGTCGGAACTCCGCGCCAGCGTATGCAAATTAGTAAGAATATTCAGCGCTAACGCGATGCTTACGAACGTTTAATGGAAAACATGTTCCGAGGCGATACGTATTAATGACAGATTAAATTCCTTTTAAACCACTATGGTTTTCGAGTCTTTAAAGGTTAATAATGACTAGTTACCCATCCCGGCTTCGCATAGGTATAATGAGGATGAAAATGAGACCAAATTTTCGTTTAACATTACAATTATGTCAAATAAAATGACAACTGAACGTGAATCTATTAATATTTTTGAAGATTTCGCCCCTGTCTTCCGTGTCACTCACTCATCCGCTTTTTTATATGGAGACTTATCACTTTTCTGTATGATTTGTCATACATTTATACATACAGACCTTGTACTGATAACTACTAGACCAATAAAAAAAATGATTTTCATTTACATAGACTATGCAAAAATCTTCAATTCTATTCTATTCTATTCCTTTCGCAAGGGTGTTAAATCTAATTAAATATACTAGTGGTTGTTCAGTATTCTAAGTTCGATTCGATTTGTAATTAATTCGTTTTTTTTTTGTCATAGTACGTTACCTGCGAGCATGTACAGACACGTTATAATGCATTAATTTTAAATTTATTGAAATTCAATTTTTTTTTATTGGCTATAGTTACTAAATAAAAAAAAACAAACTGGCTGACAAACAAAGGAAAAAAGCGATAAGATGATGAAAAGAAAAATGTCCAAAGTTAATTAAAAATTGAACGTTTTATTGTCTAATAAAAGAAACTCGTATAGATGGAGAATTAGCTGTACAGATGTAACAACCAGAATTTACTTATACTTCTAAGGTAGCTAATGACCCGTGCCTTGGAACTGACGAATACAACAGCACCGGCAAAAGATTTACAATTGTTTGTAATTAGTAGTATATAGAATTGATTCCCCCGTTATGTTCAGGTTCGACCGTCTGGCGGCCGAACATCACTGCCTGCGCATCAAGCTCCTCGGTGACTGTTACTACTGCGTGTCGGGGCTGCCGGAGTCGCGTGACGATCATGCCAAATGCTGCGTCGAGATGGGGCTCGACATGATTGATGCTATCGCGTCAGTATTACCATTTTATTGTCCTAATAAAATTAAAAAGTTACCCTATCAATATGTAATGTTTTGTCAAAAATAAGTAATCTCAGTCGTAAATTTATGTACAAAATTTTTTCGCATATCTATGGCCACCCTTAGATTTTTTAAAGTACATAACAAATATAATAAATAATAAAGTAAATATTTAACACATTTTGATATGTTTTTCACTGTCGTTGACATAATTACTTACAAAATGTTTATTTGTATAACACATGCATATTATATCTATATAAAGTAGAATATAAAAAAAAAACAACGAGTGTCGTAATGACACACAACAGAAGTGAAACTTATGTATTCTAGGGAGACATTTTACTTAAAACAACACAACAAAAAGTCAAAGTCAGGCGGTTACCCATCCGAGTACTGACCGCGCCCGACGTTCCTTAACTTCGGTGTTCGGACGAGAACCACTATGTTTAATACACCACCCGACACAGTGTTTACCCCCACCACTTTTCCTTACACAAAGAGTCCTCCCGTAAGAAGTTTCCCTTCGAAAGATTTGAGATACATGAAAATGTACTGTGAAATTGTATAGCTCAAAAAGCATACAGGAAAGTCCTTATATCCTAAGGATAACTCACCGAAATCAATTTAGTATTTTACCCATTATAAAAAGAAACTGTCAATTAATGACGCTATTTTGACAAATATATTATAATGAATCCATATGCAATTGAATATTTTAATTACATTGGATATTCAATTTATATAAAAATTACATTTGACAGCATATCATGTCAATATATATATTTGAAGAAACCAAGAATTTTAAATTACACCACAAAAAAGAAGTTTTTTTTTATATATATTATAGGAGGCAAACGAACAGGTGGGTCACCTGATAGTAAATGATCACCGCCGTCCATAAACATTAGCAACACCAGGGGAGTCGCAATTTTTTTTTTTTTTTTTTCGAACTGACCTACACTGCCGGCTTATTAGGCCTTCACAGTTCCACCGGACTACTAAGGGGAGCGCTTAGGGCACTCACCCGATTGTTTTTAGGCGAAACATCTCAAGGGCACTCGGTGCACCTCGGCTTGAGCTGTCGCCGGATTCCCGAACTAACTAAGCTAGCTAAGCTATCTATCCATACAATACTGATATATGAATTCGTGAAAAATGCATGTGTGACCATACATGTTTCACGAATGTATATGTGTATTTGGTATCTGACTACCGTGTTATGTGACCTATTTCAGTCCGAAAAGGGCAAAAAAAAACAGCCCACCACTGAGTGCCTAGATGTGCAAGAGTGTGGGGTAATCGTGTAAGTGTAGAACATGTGTAAATCACTGTATTCGCGCGAGTAACATACTCGAGGGCTCCACACCGAGAGCGAGTGCCGAGGCGTGAGCAGAGAGAGTCGCGGGCGTGGGCGCAAACACGCATCTTTTGAGAGGGAATCGAGCTAAAAAATAAAGTACAACGGCACGGTGCCGATTTAACTAAATAATTACGTAACAAATCCTAATGTATCGGTCTATTATGTATGAACACGCGGGTTCGATCTGATATTTTGATTTACGCGAATTTATTTATGCGCGGCGCGGGTTAATTGCTGTACCGTGGTCGCGACGGCCGGGAAAGCGGAGGTAGCGTTTAAGAGCCCGAGCTCAGGCGTACTATTAACTAACGCGTTAAATGCGATTATCTCTTGTACATCGTGTACCAAAAGTAAGCGAGCTATCCAGTCTATACCGGAGGTCGATGCTGAAACCGCGATAGGTGGCGCAGGAGTGGACAGAGCCTTTGGGGGCTGGGGCTTAGCTTTAGGAGCCGAGGGAGCTGGCGGGGAAGGCCTTACGCGCCAGGAGAGCGCGCTCGGCGCAGGAGCGGATGCTGCCGGCGCACTGGAGGTGCCCGGCAGATCGGGGAAAGCCTTCTGGCTTTGTATGGGCGGAGGCGGAGGCCGATTCGTCCGAGTCGGCGGGCCGTGCGCCCTGGACCGGGTCGCACGACCGCCGCGGCGGTGATAGGTCGAGCGAGGCGCACAGGGACACCCGCGATAGTTCGCGGTATGACCCGTTTACCCGCAGAGGACGCAGCTCGGAGGCTCGACGGATTCGGGAGTGCGGGGGCACTCCTTAGTGGAGTGATCCCCGAGACACTTGACACACCTGGGACGCAGGTGGCAGTGTCGGGCGGAATGACCGTACACCTGGCAGTTGTGACACTGCGAGGGTACCTGGGACTTGCGAGGAAGCTCGACGAAGACAGGGGACAGGCCGCAAACTGAGTTGAGGCTGAAAATAGCCTTGCCTTCCAAGGTGCGGTCCAGAGTAACCAACACCAGGTTGAAGGGGGCCTTCGTACGGGGGTGGTGCATGCGCTGCACGCTCCGGACTGGGAAGTCCTGACCGTTCAGGCAATCGCAGATGTCGTATTCGGTGAGTTCAGAGGGAACTCCCCGAATGACGACACGGAGGCGGCGCTCTTCCTCGAGCGCGTGGGTGAAGAAAGGGAGCTGACGCTCCCTGAAATATTTGGTGAGCTTGCGATGCTCATCGGGGGTCGAAACACGAATAGAAATGCCGGCAACAGTGTTGACGGCGGACTTGTAGACGATTTCCTTCGACTTAAGGTCTTCAGAAATCTCTACCCAACGGGCTTTGTCACGGAAGGTGACGGGAGGCGGTAGGCGTGGCTTCTTAGCCGCGACCGCGGGTTCCGCAGCCGAGGCTTTAGCCGAATTCGCGGCAGAGGGCGTGGGAGAGGCTCGGGGCACCCGAGCGCCACCTATATTGGACTGCTTTGGGATTGGACGTCCCGCAGCCGAGTCGCTATCGGTCTGAATCGCGGCGCGTGGGCGTTTACCGCGGCGCGTGACGGTTGTGAAACCGTCGTCATCGGCGGGCGTGGTCGCGGGCGCAGGCACGGTCGCGGCCGTGGTTTCCGTCGCGGGCGCGGTCGCGGGGACAGTATCGTAGTCCATATCAGAGTCGTCATCGGAATCGAATTCCGAGAGCCTCGTGAACGGGTCGTCCGGGAGATTCGCGAAAGGGTTCGCGGAGAAACAACGCGGTATCTTACCGGGAGGATTGCGCGCGTAGACTTTCCGGAGTCTGTTGTATTCCGAGACGAGTTGCGGGTCTTCCTTTTCGACGAACATGTGGAAGCGTAACAGTTCTTCGAGGTGGACGGTATCATCAACGGCCGGAAGGGCCGGATGGGCACGCGGGGTCGCGGGGGTAGACATGACTAACCTCCCTGCCTGAGGGGCAGGGGGGTGCGCCTAATTCAAATCTAACGGACAATCCGTGTCCGGGCCAAAGGGAAAACGCGACGTGACGCGAACGCGAATCTTCTCTTCAAAACTGCACACGGCGCGGCGCGAAGAACGACGCTCTGCACGGCACACGACGCGCTGCACGACTCTCGAAGCGCAGCACGAGGCACGACGCGTAGCACGGCGACTCGACGCACTGCAAACAGTGTGCACGGCTTCGCACCGAAAAGTGCGGTTTAAATGGTGCACTAATGGAGGTGCACCGTCGCTCTGAAAAGAGCGTACGATCGACAGTAGCCGCTCGAACACACTAAACTTCCGGACACACACGAAAATATCCGACAACTGCGCGCGAGTTGCCGAACTAACAGACCGTCAGAGCTGCGAGCGGGCATGTGCGCACCCGGCCGCTGCTCGAACGAGACTCCCCGGGGAGTCGCAAGTGCGTTGCCGGCCTTTTAAATATGTGGGCCTCCGGCGCTCTCACTGGCCGAACGAAACGCAACAGTGCAACCACTGTTACTTCACGTCGGTTTTCTGTGAGAGGGTGGTACTACCCCGGGCGAGCCGACCCATTCATGCTGAAACCAGTAATAGCTTCAGCGTAGCTCTACCACCTACAATTTTCGTCATGAGACCTACGAAGCTTCTTTGACTTTAATGAACTGTAATTATAATAAAGTATCTAAATTGTTTAGACCCGTATGATGCCGCATTAGTATACTATACAAATAAATTAACATGAATTTAGAATTTCATTGGGGTAAATCAAGTGTATACATTATGGTAACGAAAATCAGTTTATCATAAAGCGAACGGGAGAGTAGCCTCCTATATGTAAACATCATTTGAAATGTCAGTTACAGCCCCGGGGACAGGTCGGATGGGGCTGATGCGACAAACCGCATGCCGTCGTCCCTCATTGTCCATTCGTTGTAAACCCACGGACTTAACGGGATTTACCAATATTAATTCGATACGAGACGACAGACGTTTCGAACGTTCCCATCATATCGACTCCTGTCAAAGTATTCGGTTGTTAAATTATCGAATGCAATCATCGTTTGACAACGACATTCGTACAGCTCGATTGGATATGCACTGAATTCTCATTAGTTTAACAGACATCCGATACGTTATGCGGAATAATTTTCAATTTATCGTTTCGCTTTGTAATAGTAGTAGCATTTCCCTCTTTAATTTCATAGTCGTATCTGTCGGTTGTTTTACATAATTTCCAATCTGATACCGTTACACAAATAGGAATAATTACAGCGTTTAATTTACAATACAATAGTATTAAATTAGTACAAAGAGATCATTAATTATTATATAAATTAGTATATCGATAATTCATAAAGAAATTTTTAAAACACATACATACATATTTATATGGGTATTATTAACATCCATACCAGCCTTATCCATCCTTACTTTAAAAATATAACATGGGTGAAATTCTGACAAAGTATTGTGGGTGGACTTGATCCTTCCTAGTTTTAATTATATTTTTGTTTACAACTGTATAACACACACACGGAAGTAAATTGACACGAAGATAACATCATATAGGTAATGGAAATGGTGGAGCTGATGGATCTATATTCATTTTGTCTATACAGACTGGTACGTGAAGTGATGGCGGTGAATGTGAACATGCGCGTTGGCATCCACACAGGGCGCGTGCACTGCGTCGTGCTCGGCCTGCGCAAGTGGCAGTTCGACGTTTGGTCCAATGACGTCACCCTCGCCAACTACATGGAGAGCGGAGGAGTTGCCGGGTGAGCGCCACTCACTGTCAACTCTTATCTCTTCTAGAAATTACATGTGATTTTGCCGAGCTCTTGGATCAGTTTATTTATATCGAACTGTCGTAACGCTTACAGGTCCAATAGTGTTGCGATTAGACACGACTACCGAATCCTCATTTCATAAGAATAGTCAAAATGTATGAATTGGCTTTAAAAATGTCGACATATGAGTAGGAAAACCCTATTATCTTAAAATCCATGCATCATATTTTTTTTTAATGATAGCATTCGAGTCATTATAGGATTCGTATCAACGTCCTTGGAAGTGGCTAATAAGTAAATTACTAGTGATTTCTTATTGTTTCTCCCTTGGAACAAACTGTCACATAAATTGCAATCGTTATAGATGAACCTTGATGATCTTGCAGAGCTCTGACTAAATCAGATTATATGTACTAAGCATATATAGTATTTGAAATTTATTTGGAACATAATATTAATTTGTTATTTTAGCGAAATCTTCCTCGAGTGAGACACATAATAAGGGGGCCGAATGTTTTCAATCTCTCGATTTAGTGGCTATTATTACAGACAATCTCAATCGCATGACTTGACGTAACTCTATTTATCAGGCGCGTGCACATCACGAAGGAGACGCTTCGGTGCCTTGGCGACGACTACAAAGTAGAACCCGGACATGGCGGACTACGCAACGCTTACCTGAAGGACCACAACATCGATACATACCTCATTGTACCAGACGACACCAGCCGCGTCGTGAGTTCTCATATATTTATTCGTATCTCCATTGTAAACACTGTTATTATTCTTTATTCAGGTAAATCTTCGTTGGCCGTTCTATGAGTACAATTCCAGGGTACAATTTGAGTAAATTTTTATATGCAACGTTTCCTAACAAAATTTGTCGAACGCATAAAAGATAGAAAATAAATACATAGTGATAAACATAAAGAGATAGAACAGTCCCATAAACTTACACGAGTAGATTAATTCGGGTCTACACATGTCACATCATGTGATTAGGTAAGCAACGAAGACTTCTATAAGAATGAAGTACAATATTAACTAGTTGATAATTTATTATAGGTTAAGGATTTATTTTCCGTTATTTTTTTTTTTTATTTATAATAAAGTTACATATCACTAAATAAGTTCCACATCTGAGTTGAACGCAACCTTTTTACCTTAAAGGTCTAGTAATGTTTACCTGATGTTGATTGATTATTTATTCAAAGGATATGATACGCCAAACGCAGAGTAGCTGACTCATACAAATAAATGTCAAAACATACTATGTTACGACTTAGGTTATAATTTGAAAATATATTCCAATGACAAGTTACAACGTCACCTTAAACAATTTTTCACAAAAGAAAGGATGGGTAGGATAGGATGGTTAAATACACATCATTCAGATTGGCCAATTAAGATTACAGAATAGTTATAATACAGCATTAGCCAATCAATGACACAGCATAAATATCTATAAGCGTAAAACAGAAATCTATTCACGAGTAAGGCTATATCGACGAGAGTGCATATTTAAGTTTATATTTTGTTTGACGCATCATATTTACACACCGAATAACTAATAAAGAATAACAAATAATGAATAACGAATAACAAATAACGAACAATAAGTAACGAATAACGTATAACAAATAACTAATAAATGACAGACTATGATTTCCGTACTATGTAGCAAGTAATATAGAAACTAAATAGCATACTGAACAAAAGTACGAAAAAGTAGTTTCTGAGTTTCTTCCAACTAGAAATCACACCAGATACTTTCATAATATGCTATGTAGCAATTTTTCAATCACTGATAGTTTTCAACTTCGCATACTCATTTATAATACTCGTATGCTAGTTGTCGTCCAGTGATCAAAATTTAAAAGTATTTCATTTTTTTTTTAAGTTCGAACTTTGTTAATTCTCTTTGTCAAAAAGCTGTACCGTTGTTTGGATTTGCATTTTTATTAACATTTTGTTTTACTCCGACATCTGCGAGCGTATACAAATAGGTTATTATGCATCAATTGTCGATTTACTCAAATACATACTACATATTATTACTTCTTTAGTGACAATTCGTACACAGAGCGACTGTTGGACCACAAATTAATGTGGTTTTTTCATGCGATTAACATTCAGTATGAACGTAAACTATGAACGTTTTATTTAATTTTATTGAGTGTATTTGTGACACATATTATAAATAATTTGCACTCTTATCCCATATAAATTTTAGTTATACTAAATCTCACAGTACTTAATGTGCGCAATGTGTTTAAAATACGTTTACATATGTTTCAAATTATTTATCAATTAACATTACTCGAATGAATTATTTATTAAACTTATTGGCACTTTTTAGATATAAGGCTGTTGTACAAGAGCCCATGTTTAAATAAAACAGCTACGGTTCTTAAATCAAAGACTATTGGTTGTCGTGCAGGACAAGAAGCCACACCACACCTTGGCCTCCACCAACGGGAACGTATCGAAGGAGATGCGCGTCATGGGTCACGGATCGCAACACGGAAAACACTCCTCCAAGTAAATAGCATCTCTTTTAATGTTTTTTTTTTTTTTTATATTATTAGCGATAGCACAAAATCAATCGATTTAATACTGACCAATTCAGATTATTAACAAGTTATAGTGTAAATTAGAAATAAAAGAAGACACCAATTATTCATACTACATAATACTACAATACATAATATATACAAATAAAAAAAAAAATAGAAAATAAACTGTCTACATAAATATAAATATACCTACAATTACACATAAACACATGTATATACAATTATACTTAATCAAACTGCATATCCCGTCATTATTAAAAAGATGTTCAGCTCAAAATATTGCTAAAGTGTCATTCATTCATAGCACGTGGAGCTGATTATTAACAACTGATAAACAGAGCGAGACACAGTACGTCAGGAATTAATGCATTCATAAAAACATTTCATATGTATCAAGGAAATAAAAGCACAAAGTAAATAATAGTTGGACACATAATAATGTTATATAGCTAAAATATACATTTTTCTATATAGATTAATTCGAACGTCGTCTTCGGACTCGGTTATAACCTAAGATGAGATTATAGAGTACTGCCACAATACCCCTTGTAGTTCGGAACATTTTTAAAAAGCGTTTGTTTTTTTTAAATACTTCGCAGGTTTTAACGTTTGACTATTATCTCATCTGATGTGAAAAACGTGCCTACCTAGTCTTGTTTTAAATTTAAATCAAATATATTACTTATATATTATATATTTACTTGTTACAGCAAGAAGTCACTCATCCTCTTTCCAACCATTAGGTACCTAGAATGAAATGCGTGTACATAGATCTATATGTTTACCGAGAAAATATTTTCAAAAGTAAACATAATTTTCCTACCAACCGGTAATATATGTAACGAATTGAGTATAATATGTACAAAAAGATGAAGACAAAATATTTCAGTATATATTTTTTTTTGCTTATCAACCGATTCTCTTTATTTATTTATTGTTTAGCACCCATCGAAGAACTGTCGTGTTATCAGTAAAGACAAAATAGAAAATACATACTTTTTTCTATACCACGAAAGTTGAAGCATTGATTTAGAAGCCTCTTGACAGTTTATGTGATACTGCATACTTTAAAATATAATAATCGGCTTCCTTTGAATCGCTTGGCTATAAAACTACATTTTCTATATATAGCGTACGACGTTTTACGAAAACAAACGCCAAATATATTTTATTTTTAATCTATGGTTCCCATAATATAAAATTTCAATTTCCATAAGAAATAATGGGAATACGTCTCGTAATTACTAATGTAAAATTTTCTTAGTTCCGTAATCATCCACATCATATCGAAATTATACAACACGACCGTCACGCCCGGTGTCTGGGCGCAGACTGAAGCGCGACCTAACAAGCAAACTTCATCTAAACACAGTCCTTTGATATGCGAGAGTTTACCAACACCGAAGCGAATATGTCTTCGGAATAATCCGAAACGTTAATATATTAGGATTTGACTACACTCACAGCGATAACGTGTATATTCGCGTGTTACTACGACGCATCTGCATTACATGGAAGAGACCGTAGTAATGCTACAACCGTAACGCCCGCTACAAGTGCTACGAAAATGTTACACTTATACAGCTGATCTCAATGCACAATAACGGTTGCAAGTTCGCTGGAATAAATATATTTACCTACGCGGCCTTATTGTCTAAGTACATATACATGGTCGCACATTAGTCGATATATATATTTTTTTTATATAATAGGGGGCAAACGAACAGGTGTGTCACCTGATGGGTAGTGATCACCGCCGTCCATAGACACTAGCAACACCAGGGGAGTCGCAAGTGCGTTGCCGGCCTTTTAAATATGTGGGCCTCCGGCGCTCTCACTGACCGAACGAAACGCAACAGTGCAAGCATTGTTACTTCACGTCGGTTTTCTGTGAGAGGGTGGTATTACCCCGGGAGAGCTGACCTATTCATGCTGAAACCAGTAATAGTTTATGTAGTAGCACCACCAGTAGTAGTTACCTTGACCATAATAAGGTGTACAATTTTTTTTCGATATATATAAATTTTACAATCTTTATTCCTTTGTTTTCTACATGATAAAAGCTATATTTATTGTAGGACAAATATAAGACGCGTGAAGTATGACGAATAGAAATAAATAAAATCAATGCTTGTATTTGTCAATGGTATGGAAAAGAAACTATATTCAATTTCTTTTATTCATAACACACAAACTCGTCTACAACTACTAAAAAATAAAGGACAAAAAGTAGCGAAGCATTTCATATTATCCTATTCATATATTTAGATAACCGCAAGACGTCTCCATTTAAAATATTTTAAGCTAAAACTTCACAATTATGACTACACGCTTTCTACACGAATTATCTTATTATTCAGATGAACAACAACCAAATTTGTAGTTTAGGATAATTGCGCCCGTAGACAAGCAGCTCGAGTGAAACTCGCCCTTAGGGCTCACAAACTCGGCGTAACAACCACCCGTCAACTTACAGGCCTTTTAGACCCAACTTAGATACGAGCCTCTCTTTGCATATATGTCCACAGATATAAAGCTAAATAAACGATTAATTTGACATGTTATATTATTATTCTCCTAAAGCGGGACTTATACAGGCCTTTAGTCTTGTATCACTGCTACCAATATGAGGTATACTGTTTGCCACATAATTCTAAAGCTCCCCCTTGTTTAGTCTTGTAGGATTTATACACTGCGGTACTTTTTTGGTCGAACGCACTCCTATCTCATCCGGGAACAATACACGCTTTACCAGATTCCGATTGCATGTAAACTTAAGTGGGTCATATTCACATAAAAGGTGCTTTGGAGTCTCATCCACGCTGTCTGGAAACTCATGTCGTTTATTTAGACGAAAGTATCCAGTGGGTACTCAAACTAAAACCCGTAGCTGATTCCTGTTGAGCGTCAAGGTGTCTTTAGCTAGCGTTACGCTGGTTAAATGCCCTGATAAGCTCTTGGGAATGCTTTAACTTGGTAATGTTGCCCCGGATCCCATAGCAGGATTAGCTTATTACTCTTACCCAGACTGTTTCTGAGACATTGTAATAAATAAATACATTTTGGCATCTGGCAAAAGATTATTCCTGGTAGTCGCGTCGTGACTTGACCGGTGGCATCTCAGTTTGATGCCCGCTTGGTCGCACCGCCGTCATGGACCATACTAATGATTTTTTCGTAATTCGTATTCATTTACTAATTTGAATTGGTAACACTGTTGCCTGACGGTGAAGGAAAACATCTTGAGGAAACCTGATCTTCAGAAATGTTATTGTAGTACCACCGTAGTGTGGGTGTGTGTGTGGAAAATATATAATTATGTTTCTCGAATGTTTAATCGCTAATACGTCGTGAGCCGGCGTTGTTATTATGCTCTAACCTTCCTTAGGGAATAGCCCTATGGCCCTACAGTAGGTCCCCTACAGGCCAATGTGAACTGCTGTGAGTTAAATAATTCTTATATAATAAATACTAACAAGCCGCCCGAGGATTTGTCCGTATGAAATTAGAATATGAAAGGCCTGACGTCACCTAATGGCGGTCCATAGTAAAGTGTATGGAGCAAAATGATCTTCACGAAAATACACTTATTTATTCCAATGATAACTCAAACAGCGTTAAAGGTTATCGATCTCAAATGTATATACTAACATCCATTTGCATATATTTATATATGAAGGGCGGGTGTGAGTGCGTTCGCGATTCGTTGCCATCCAGACGGTTCGATGGGGTTTGATTTTTTTACCTGATTGTGATTGTTAGCTGTAGTTGGAAAACGGTTTGTGGCGCTGTTATCGTGATCTTGATTTTTTTTTATTTAAACTTTGTCATAAAGCGACATATAATCCAAATTTTTAGTATTCCAGCACCTACTAATATTCCAAATAATACGTATAACTTTAAGGGAAAACAAGTCAAAATAATCGATAACTGGTATCCTTAAAATAAACTAAATATACGATAAGACAGAAAATAATTATATATAACATAATTATTACATTTATATGGATCCGAGTGCTGGACTACGAAAGAGACGGATGAGCAAATATTACATGTGGCAGAAATGCAAATGTTAAAATGGACGTGTGGTGTAACAGGGATGGATAAGATTAAGAATGAGTATATCAGAGGAAGTTTGAAAATAGCACCAGTGACAGAGAAGTTAAGGAGTAATAGGTTAGCATGGTATGGGCATATTATGAGGAAAGATAAAAGTCATGTAACAAGAAAAGTTTTGAGTTTGAAAGTGGACGGATATAGGAGTAGAGGAAGACCGAAAAAGGTGTGGATGGATTGTGTGAAAAATGATATGTGTATAAAAAGTGTGAATACTGAGATGACATCTGACAGAGGAGAGTGGAAAAGGAAAACATGTTGTGCCGACCCTACTTAGGTGGGATAAGGGTGAGATGATGATGATGATGATAATTATTACATTTGAATTAATCATGCAGACTGTATGAAAATTAATTAATCGGGACGCGAACAGAAATTATTCTTTCACTATTGGTTTAGTAAAATCTACTTCATATGCCGCCTCCCAGTCTAATCAAAATAATGGCCCCGTTCGGGGATTTATTTTCATTTAAACGAGCGAATGTTCAGAGTAATATTAATTAAACGAATATATAGAAAAGAATTTACAGTTTAAAAAAAGGCTGAAGTACTCTTAAATATTTATAATATACTATATTATGCCATTTACACGTAATTACACAGTCTGTTAAGTGATGGAATATTATAATATTATTTTGAAAGATGGCTTTTCTTAATTATAAAGTGAATATTTTTATAATGAGTTTATTTGCTCTTTGAAGCGTCCGTCATTCGCCGTGAACGTCATTCTACCATAGTAATAAGCTTAAAATATTAATTAACAATTTTATATTATTTTTAAATTAAAAAACGAATGAAATCTGGCTGTGACTTCGAAAATAATGCTTATTTTTTACTTGCCCATGGTATCTCTCGTGATAATGTAAATTTGACCGATCCCTCAGGAACAGTAAGTACTGTAACTACTATGTTGTCGTCTATATAACGTTCGTTCATGTATAATATTATTTAGAATTAGGATTTTTTTGTTATATTATAGGGGGCAAACAAACAGGTGGGTCACCTGATGATAAGTGATCACTGCCGTCCATAGACACTAGCAACACCAGGGGAGTCGCAAGTGCGTTGCCGGCCTTTCAAATATGTGGGCCTCCGGCGCTCTCACTGGCCGAACGAAACGCAACAGTGCAACCGCTGTTACTTCACGTCGGCTTTCTGTGAGAGGGTGGTACTACCCCGGGCGAGCCGACCCATTCATGCTAAAGCCAGTAATAGCTTTAGCGTAGCTCTACCACCTACAACTTTTTCTCGAACTGACCTACACTGTTGGCTTCGCAAGGCCTCTACAGTTCCCCCGGACTACAGAAATAGAATTAGGATGATTTAAATCGGCCCATATATAATATAACTATAAGTAACAAGTGAGCTTGAAAAGAAATCCTGCCATAGGTGAGTTATCTCATCGTAAGGATACATTAACCGTTTGAGTTACACGAAGGTATATAATAATATAATTTACAAAGAATATAAACGCAGATGAAATCGCGGCCGGTTGTTATAAATATATATATATATATTTCGTAAGCGACACACATTGTATTGTTCATTGTAAATTACATCTCTAGCGCCGTCGTGCACGATGTGTGACACAACACTCGCTCTATTCCTATTGTGTTGTATATGTATTGGTTGGTACTACTCAAGCATTGCTACAAATCTCTAAACAGAAATATGAATACAATCAATGTATTTCGCAATAATTCACATATGGATAAAGTCGATTTCATAGACGGCGAGATTACGTACTGTACGAATACTAACACGTTTTGGTGTCAAACGAATAGCGTAAACACTTTTTTTTTTAATTAAATTTTATTTAAATAGAGACAAACATTATTACGACAACTAATAAAACAATGCGTTTTTCTTATGCAAAAAAAGATAACTAATTATTAGAGATGCCGTTATTTTGCTGTTGATTATCCATTGTCCGTTATTATTGTTGACAACAACAAGATTCGACTAGTATTATCACATCACGTAAACAATCAAGAATTGTGCAACGTCTAAGAAAAAGGGAGTCAATGTTTATATGAACAAAACGGTAAATTACCCAACAGCAAATAACCGACAACAATTTATAACAGCAACTGTTATAAAGCTACGTATAATTTATATTATCCTTTCGGTTGATCCACAAATTTACATTTTTACATTCGGTGTCAATCTGTATAAAGCTTTTTCTAATATTAACACATTAATTCACCGCTATCGCATGCACTCAATAGACACAATGTCATGTTCTTTTATAGAATTAATGGTCCGTGTACAGGATGGGCGCCGACGTTTGTATTGAGAACAAGAATCCAGAAGACGAGGTCAACGAATACCTTATGAAGGCGATAGACGCACGCTCCATCGACAGGCTGCGCGCCGAACACTGCCGACCCTTTACCCTCACCTTCCGCGACAAGAACCTCGAGAACAAGGTGAGTAAGCCTTCATACTACTATTAGGTGCATTTTTTCGTAAACTACTGTAAATATATCAGACAAGTGACAATTAAAATTCGTTTCAGCAGAGTTCGCAGCTCCGCATGCATTTTTTTATAATTGTAAATTACTTCTTATAACGTTAGCCATCTGGCAGTGAAAGTCCCGTGAAAATAGGTCGGTATAGGGTCGTTTTGGAGATAGTACTACAGACGAAGCCACGGATGACAGCTAGTCTAAAATAAAGTAGCCTATATCACCCGCTGTAATTTTAACTACCTGTCAGTGAAATTTCTGTCAAAATCGATCCAGCCGATCGAGATCATCCGGAACAAACAGGCAGACGGACAAAAAATTTTAAAAATTGTGTTTTTGTTACCAGTATCGTGTATATGTTCATACCCAATCAGTAAAAAGTCGTTATTTTGATATTACATACAGACAATTCATTTCTATTATATGTATAGATAATTTCTATATATTGGCACAAAGGTTTCGTCTTGTATCAAAAAGTATTCATGTATACCGTCAACAATTTTAATCCCTACCCAATAATACGAACTGAGTGAAAGTGTGTTGTAAAAGCCGTAGCGAATCTTAATTCTATTCGCAGTGTTGTATTTAAAGCAGCAACCCAAACCGTTCAGCTACTATGACAGCCTTGAGCTAATTGCCATTCGGTTGAGTACCTTAAGCACTCGCCCTAAAGGTCCGGTGAAGCTGTGAAGCTCCATCAGGCCAATAGCGGTTAGGCCGTTCGAAACAAAATAGAGCCTGGATCATTCGCGTTCCGATCATCAGATCGTTCGTATCTATACCCAAATATATGCCAAATAGTCTAGCCAACAATGAGTACTTTTTTAATATGACTTTTGCCCTTTTAGACGCCTCCTACCACGATGTCTCTCTTAATAACATCATAATTAATTATCTCACGATGTCTCCGTCATGTTCGTTAATGCTTTATAATTCGAAAATTATGGAACCGATTTACGTAGGTACTTTTTTCATGTTTTCGGAATAAATTTTCTGCTATAAATTGAAGTACTTTGTAATGATGCACGATTGCTGCTAACTTCAATGCGAACCTCTTCGTAAAGAATAATTTTGTAGCGTTTAAATTCCAACCGGAGTATAAAGTACATTATTTTCGGATTTATTTCATAACTTGTGTGATAAGCCCTTCTTTTATAAATTTGATAATCGTTCAATGAAAATGATTTTTGGTAAAAATATCTGTATATATATTTTTTCGAAAATCTAGAGATTTAAGATCAAATACAGCACTATGTGGCCGTAGACTTTAGTATTTGGTATTAATTTTAATTTTCTAATCTATTTAGTTTTTAAGAAAAAGACCCACCCACACACGCGAATTTGTCTTGTACAATACAGCGTACACTTAACATAGAATTAAAAATGTATGTGTGAACTTTCTCCGTAACCTTACACCAAACAATCTCTCTTTTGTCAAGTTTAATAACACCTCTCAGTACTACCTACTTGGTTCTATTATCTATTAACAGCTTTGATACACAGATAGATATACAGATAGACGGACAACAACCTGATCCCATAAATGTCCGTTTTTCATTATAATGTATAATCCTTGTAATACTCGTATAATCCTTTGTCGATTCACTTAACATTAACACCAAAATTCTCGAGTCGTTATATTCACTACAGGTTTTGGTTAAGCTTTATTATAATTACAGTTCTCTCGACCAGTTTTACGTACACTAATGAACTTTAACGTTGTTACGTTACGTTGTTTTATCCACCGTCGAGTCTGTTTTATTTTATTCCCCGTGATCCCACGATAATATTTGTTTGTTTCCGAACGGCCAACCAATGCGATTCTCTCGGGTACAGTGGATATTTTGTTTGCAGTAGAGTCTCAAACGCTCGAGGGGCAAACACGGCCGCTCTGTACGAAACTGAGCGATTTTAAAATTAAATGTTCCTCGAACTCTAACCTCTTGTGGTTTGGTATGATCCATTGCGATGTTTTATTCTGTCCATTTTCCTACTATCGAATATTTATTTTTAGAATCAATTATTGTCTTCATTTCACAAACGGTTATTATAGTCAACAGTTAGTTTGTTTGGGCGATCATTGAACGCATCTCCATATAAAACGTTCCGGTTTACATGTGCTTATAATTTATCTCCCACTTAACGCTTCAACCGATTTTGACAATTTTCTGAACATACGAGGTCATCTGGCTGCTTCCTAACTATAGTTGAATCCGGTAAATGGTCCTTTCGTCGAAATATCGATTCTGATAAATATTTTTTTTGTATTTATCACATAAAAAAAGCATATACAGCCCTAAATTATTAGCTTTTCAGCACCTCTCATTTTTCATATTACTAAATTATTGATATATTTATTATATACTAACGCAACGCCTCGACTTCGCACGGGTGTAATATACGAATGAATCCTCATAAGTGTCTACACAATTTATATCAATATTTTGGGGAAATTAATATTTATACTTCATCAAAGTTATAGAAGTTACGTAAGAATATTCGCTGAAATAACGTTTTTTTATTGCGCCTAATTTCAAATCTGTGTTACCTTCTGACATATTTGTTGAAATGATATATTGTATAGGACAACTTTAATCTCCATTATATGCTCAACATAACTAAAATATTTAATTTGATAAGGGTTTATACTATATTTGTCGAAATAATCATCAAGCCATCAATCAGTTATTTTTTAATACTATGTATAAGATAAAATAATTGATATCGGTCATACTTAACAAATAGACATAATACGATACCTTCGGAAACTTTTCTGTAGGTATTATTTATTGTATAATTCTGTAGTACATTATTATTAAAAGAAAAAAAACATATATATATATAACTTCTAAAAATATGATTGGATGAGATAGAAGACAGTACTGAGATATACAATAACATGGACAGAATTGACAGAAGTTTTTATTTAATATAATTACTTGGTCGTACTGTAAAAGGAATATTTGCAGCCTCGTTTTCGTCGCTAGTACACACGTGTGAAGTCCGGGCTGCATATGCAGTGGCGGATTTGCAGTTTTGGCCGCCCTAGGCCCCTGGCCATGTAGTGTGTACCAGCCACCCTTTTCTCAGCACCCATCATATTGAGTACAAAAGTGGTTTAGGAAGATTATTGTTATACGATACGGTGCAGTGTGGCCCACCATAATGTGCGCGAGGCTTTAGAATATTACGTACTTTGAGTTATTGATTGTTATCATCAGTGAATATTTTGTCACGATTGGCCGCCCCTAATATCTGGTCGCCCTAGGCCCGGGCCTCTTCGGCCTTAGGGCAAATCCGCCACTGTACATATGTACCTCAGATAATCATAATATTCAACGTCCAAATAGTTACCAGTCTCAAATCCGGAAAGTACCTCAGTTCAGCAATATGCTATAGTAAATTACCCCAGCACTAATTTCCAACTAAAACCACTGCAATAATTTTGTCCTTCGAAGAGATATTGTACATTATAACTAACGCATCGATATTTAGCATATAACTTTAAGTTGTTCTTATGCAGATCGTACAATCTGAGAAGGTGATGGAATCATTTTAATAGTTTTAGCTATGACATATTTGTGCAAATGTGCCGAAACAGTTAATAGGCAAGCAGCATAATCGCTGATATGTCTATATTGTTGAAGTTTTTGGATTTTATATCGGTATAAATGTTCAGTTATTAAAGTTTATTTATTTGTTTCTAGCTAGTTGTCGAAACGGTTTTTAAAACAATTTACTGAATTAAAATATACTGGTGAGGCAGGCGGGCGGGGACTTATAATGACCGAACACGGGGACGCGTGTCAGTCTAACTGCGTTTATATTTTGTGAAATGTAAAAGTATGCGAGCGATAGGGCGTGTATAAGAAGCACTTATGCACTTACCAAGTCACCCCTGGTGCCTCGAAATTGGTGGCCACTGAATCGTTCACTCACACAGTTTGTCTTGCGGTGAGAGACGCGGTGATTGTTTCTCAATGAAACCAAAGCGGAATATTCATATAATATATATAGCGGAGATGTAGTAGTATCGCGAAAAAAAATGGGTATCAGTCAAGAATGACAAATGTCACCCCCGTATCGACACATCAATTTTGATATACAAACTGCATGGCGGGGCATCCGCCTCACCACATACTATTTCATCAGGTAATCGATTTAGTACCACTCTATTGCTGCGTAAATTATGTGCAATTTTGGTGCATGAAAGTGTTCGACCTATTTCAGTCTGATTTCCTCTTGTAGATCTTACTGTGTCTTTTAGGATATACATTTCACGTAAGTGCGGCAGGTTGTATTTACGAGTAACTATTTTATATGTTTATATTTTCATGTTTTTATTCTTTCATTTATAACATTCTAGCTTTTACCAGCGCCTTCGCTCGTATTAATGTAGACGGATCTATCTTTCGGGTACAGTACCTTAAAGAACCCAATATATACAGAGTCCTTTTCTGTAGCCCCGACAACGAGTATGCAAATTTCACGATAATCTGTTGAGTAGTTAAGGAGTGAAAGTCTAAAAATGTATTTATCTAAAATGTATTAACTATCTTTTGCTTGCGGCTCAGCTCACATTAGTATAGTTTTGATCTATCCATCTGGAATAGTACCTCAATTCTAGATGATAGATACCCTTAGTCGTTTTCCGCACTCGTGACAATGAAAATGCCAAATTTTATGATGATAGGTTAACTTACTTAAGGCGCGGGACACATTAGTCACTTTCGCATATCTTATATTAGTTAGAATTAAATTTAATTGAAGTTGTATTTACATCAGGTTTTGTGTACTCTTTCGAGTCGCAAAAAGTATCTACACATTTGTATTACACGGCTTGGTTAAATATGACAGAAAAAAAAATAGTTTAAAATTTCCGGCGTGTTGCTCGGTAGCGCGCGCCCGCACTGAAGACTCGTACGGTCCCATGAATATACACAATGGACGGTCATCAAACATCCCAGAGGAGATAATTAAGCCCCGGGCGACGGCCGCGAACAAACAATCGCGCAGCGTCTCTCCGTGCCATACCGTCCTCTGTGTACGGACTTGTTGCAACGCTCTAGGGTAGTTCATTAAAACAGAAGCGATCGTGTCATCGACACTCCTCCTTAACAATAACGTGGAATAGATGTGTCACCGCTAAAGTATTCAAGTCAGCTATTCTACAAAGTATCTATGTGATATTCATATTATCTAGTTTACTTTTCGTAATTTCTATAAGTGTTATCGATAATAATTAATAAAATAAAATAAGCCTTTATTGCTGTATATAGATTGTTTACAAACTAAATTAAAATATGTTTGTATATTTATGTTATCGGCATCCGGTTATTTCGGTCACAGCTTCACAGACAAAGGCCTCCTCTAAAGATTTCCATATTTCTCTGCTCCTTGCTATTTGGATCCATGCTGAACCAGCTACTTCTTTTATATCGTCTTCCCATCTTTTGTTCTGTCTACCTCGGCTCCTTTTATTCTCTCTGGGGTACCATTCCTCATAATTATAGGCTATAAATTATGGACTGGTCCGTATACAAATTACATTAAAATCGGTTGCAAGCAAAAAAATAAATCTTTTTTTTTTATTTTTCCTTATTTTCCTTAATTATTTTATCCTTAAATTGAAAAGTTACATAAAAAATTTCGTGTACAAATATATTTTTATAATAATCGGTCAAGCTGTTATTAAGACATAGGGCAATCCAGATATAGGAAGAAACAGACAGAGAAAAAGTGGATATGCACTTATGACCACAGGATAGATATGAAAACTTATAAAAAAGTTATTATTTAAACGATGATACTCCTTGTCAAACTGTAAATGCGCTTGATGTCGAATATAACTGAGCATATCCGATTCAGCGTCACCGAACCGAGCGTGAAGGTTCACTTTCATGGGCTGTTCAACGCGTCCAAAGTTTTCACTTCAAAAATATTTTACGGGTATATTCGTAAACTGCTCTTTGTAATACACATATTCCCAAAAAAAAAATAGTTCAGTATCACAGATCTATTGTCCATTCTGTATATTATATGTTGTTTATTATAATTTTATATTAATAAATTACTATCGGTATGTCTATAATCGATAAACTAGATCGTGAAAATTTGTAAGTAACCTATACCTAAATGTTTTTCATGGAGAAAGTTTTTATGGTGTCCCTTTTTCTACAATTCACCACTGCGTGGCGTTGCAGCGAATCAACTTTCATATTCAACCGATTGCCATGAAAATTGGTTTGCGTAAATTTTTGAACATTAGAGAATACAGGAAACAACAACAAACACTTTCAGCGCTGCAGGCACATCTGGTTAACATCATCATCTTACCCTTATTCCACTTAGGTAAGGTCGGCACAACATGTTTTCCTTTTCCACTGTCCCCTCTTAAAAGTCTTCTCAGTATTGACACCTTTTATACACATATCATTTTTTACACAATCCATCCACACCTTTTTCGGTCTTCCTCTACTACTATATGCATCCAGTTTCAAACTCAAAACTTTCCTTGTTACATGACTTTCATCTCTTCTCATAATATGCCGTACCATGCCAACCTATTACTCCTCAACTTCTCTGTCACTGGTGCTACTTTCAAACTTCCTCTGATATTCTCATTCTTAATCTTATCCATTCTCGTTACACCACACATCCATCTTAACATTCTCATTTCTACCACATGTAATCTTTTCTCATCCGTCTCTTTCGTAGCCCAGCACTCGGATCTATATAACACGACTGGTCTGATTATAGTCTTATACACCTTCCCCTTGAGTTTCAACGGCATTCGTGGATCACAAACTACCCCAAACACCTTTCGCCAATTCATCCACCCTGCATTTATCCTATTCTTCACGTCCCTGTCTATGCCACCGTCGTTTTGGATCAATGAACCAAGATACCGAAAACTGGAGCGGGCTGGTAAGGATACACCGTTTAAGGTAATATGACAAAAACTGGATGGACCTCCGAAGTCGCAGAACAAATGTTCAGTTTTTATCCTACTAATCCTTAAATCAACATTCTCCAGTTTTTCTCACCATTTCTCTAGCCTACTCTAGACCTCGGCAGCATTTTCTCCAACAAGAAGAATGTCATCAGCAAACAACATACACCAAGGTGCTTCCTCATGTATGTCTGATGGTATTGCAGCCGTGACAAGAAGGAATAAATAAGGACTTAAAGCTGGTCCCTGATGCAGGCCTACAGCCACATGGAAATTATCAGTAACTCCAGCCTCGGACCTAACATGTGTTTTCGCTTCACTATACGTACACCGGATAAGTTGTAAGTATTTCTCAGGCACTCTTTTCTCTTTCAGCACCCCACCACATAACATCCCGAGGTACTCGCTCCATATCAACAAACACCATATGCAAGTTTTTATGTGCACGTCTGTATTTTTCGTACAGTTGGCGAAGTGTGAAAATGGCATCTGTTGTCGCACGTCCAGACATAAACAGTTAACATACAATTTAAAATAGTAATATCACGAACATAATACTATTATAATTATTCACGGTTTTTAACACAGCATTTTAAAATTAAATATGAACGTAAATGATATATTTTTTAAATACTTCACGTTGAGTTTTATTGGAAAACTGTGAGACACCAGCAACCTGTAGCCGATCTCTAATATAATTCCTTCGTATTATATTGAGAAATCTTATGTACAATGAGACGAGTGTTTAAGACGCCGACAATATTTTCTGCGATAAAAAAAAACTCCCACTTAAGTTAGTCGAAGTAAAATTGGATTTTGACAAGCGTCGCTCCGACCTTACTCGCTGCCTACTGACGCCTTAATTAAAAAGCATTTCGTTTTTACAAAGAGGTGACGCGTAATCCTCTTTCTTTTGGAAATAATCTTCTATTTTAATTACTAAGTTATTCTCCGCGAGTGGAAGCCTGCAAGACATTCTACGAGTACTTCTCCTTTGGTAACTGTGCGCTAGGCTGTTTTAATTGTAATGTAATGCGAACGAAGTCGTTGACATTTCCTATTTATAACTGAAGGTGGTAGAGCTACGCTGAAGCTATTACTGGTTTCAGCATGAATGGGTAGGCTCGCCCGGGGTAGTACCACCCTCTCACAGAAAATCGACGTGAAGCAACAATGGTTGCACTGTTGCGTTTCGTTCGGTCAGTGAGAGCGCCGGAGGCCCACATATTTAAAAGGCCGGCAACGCACTTGCGACTCCCCTGGTGTTACTAGTGTCTGTCGGCGGTGATCACTTACCATCAGGTGACCCACCTGTTCGTTTGCCCCCTATAACATAAAAAAAAAAGAATAGCGCGGAGACATCTGAAAGGCATGGATCCGGTTAAAAAGTTATCAAAAGGGCGTAATAAACTATAAAAGTAGGTTGAATTATAGTAAAAATTTCTAATTCATCCTCTCTATGCAGTTATAAGAATATTTTTAGAACACCTAGACAACAAGTAAAACCGTCAAGAGAATTACTATGTTATTTAATAGGTCACGAATATCATTTATTTTTACTTCTTTTACACTTTATTCATTATGTTTTTTTCTCGCTAATACTTTGGTTTAGTGATGGATAAACTCCGATTGTTGTTTCGATTATCAATACAAATGTAGTGTAAATTACATACGCTCTTTAGTCACGAAAATAACTTTTGCATACTCGTTGTCGGGGCTATAGAAAAGGACTCTATATAAGGTATATATTGGGTTCTTTAAGGTACTGTACCCGAAAGATAGATCAGACTACATTAATGCGAGCGAAGGCGCGGGTACAAGCTAGAATGTTATAAATAAAAGAATAAAAACATGAAAAATATAAACATATAAGATAGTTACACGTACATACAACTTGCCGCACTTACGTGAAATTTATATTCTAAAAGACCAATCATCCAATAAAACTCTGCTTATTTCAAGTGTGACTCCAAGGATGACATCATTATGACGAGGGTATATTAAATTTTCCTAAGTTAACAGATCATACAGCGATGCCTTGAAGATGTGAACGGTTCAACAACTTAAGCGAGATTGCACACCGCTTCTTGTTTCCAACTAATTACACCTTGTTGGCCTGAAAGGCTTTAAGAGCTTTCTCGAGCTTAACGGCAAGCACGGAAGGGCACTCTGCTGAAATAGCAAATAGTGCAGAGGTGTTAAAGTGGCCGAAAGTCCACTTAAGCAGCTAGCTACTTTGCATGTAAATGCTGCGAATTTATATCATCTAACTATTCAAGTGAAATAATTAATCATAAATGTCTATATTGATGTAAGCACGCACAAGCATGTGCGATATGAAAGCGTACATGTCTTTTAGATCTGATATTTTTAGTTGCAACTATCCATGAAAAGAAAAAGGGCCATTGCAAAACTTACAGCAGGTAACAGTGTGAATTAGAAGGGACGTGAAGTGCGGTGTCATGCATATTGTTAGCTAGTCAGTGCGGTGTCACTGTATCGTTGCAGCGGCATACTTGAGAGTTCCATTCCGGAGGATCAGACCTAAGCACTCTCCACTCTTTTTTTTCGAACTAACTATACTTTGTTAGCCTGACGGGCCTTTGCAGCTTCACTAATTTTTTACTCCCCACACTTTTTGCGCTACACTTTTTTTACCCTTTCAGATTAGAGATTAGGTATTCATGATTTTTTTTTACTACAGATAAAGCATTTATACCGTCATATATGAAATCAATCTAATAAATCTATTACAATCATTCCGTATATTCAGAAATAGAAACCCCATTACTTTACATGATCTCGATGGTTCATAGTTGGGATATTGATTATATTCATTATGATTATTCATTTTCTTATTATTGTTACTTGATTATTCATTCTGGTAGGTAGAGCTACGCTGAAGCTATTACTGGTTTCAGCACGAATGGGTCGGCTCGCCCGGGGTAGTACCACCCTCTCGCAGAAAACCGACGTGAAGTAACAGTGCACGCACTGTTGCGTTTCGTTCGGTCAGTGAGAGCGCCGGAGGCCCACATATATTATAAGGCCGGCAACGCACTTGCGACTCCCCTGGTATTGCTAGTGTCTATGGACGGCGGTGTTCACTTACCATCAGGTGACCCACCTGTTCGTTTGCCCCTATAATAAAAAAAATAAACATATTCATTAATAAATTACTAACATAATTATCGTTACATTTAATATCAAATACGTGCCATATATATATATTTAATTTTTTTAAATACACTTCCCTATGTTATTGATAGTCGATATTTTGTGCATTACATTGAATCCTAGAACGTCATTATTACATTGCTTGAAATAATAAAATATGATATTTATTTCGTTTTAACTCTAACGTCGAATAGAAAATATACCAGTTCCAATTCCTATGCCTTTCCGCGAGTTACACCGATGATATGTCTATGGTAAAAAATGTAATCGTTCAATTGTATTTTCAGATTTTCAAAATTCCGAGTAAACTACTTAATGAATACAATTGTGATTAGTATTTATAAAACTGAAGGTGTAGTGAATTCACACAGTAAACATTGGTTCAGTATTACTAACTATTAATAGGGGTATACGAGTATGTATATATAGCAGTTGTCACAGAGTAAAATAAACAATAAGTCCGTCGACCGGTTCTAACAGAGTATTGGATTGGTCTCGTTTGTCCCCGAGGCTCTGTCTGTCGACTATCGGCCTCGTACCCCCCACCTCTAACTTACCCTCCTTCGTCGTGCGGTAATACATAATATCTGAAAGAAATAATGTCCCACGTCGTACACTATTTACAACATGTGGCACGCGAGTGCAACGCGTTTAATATTTAAAATGTTGAATGATGAAATGTCGTCAAATTCCGTATAAAGCACGAAGTATCTTACCTCGTTCACAGTTGAGATTCACAGTTCGGCCCATCTCGGCAATGCTCGGTGCTCGTCGGTCGCCTGACTCGTCCTCAGCCTCCGATATTTCGCACTGCATCACATGACCCGCTCTCACTATAACTTGCTTCGTACTTGGCAACCACAATAGTGTATCATTTGCTTCGTTTTAAAGAGTTATAGCGTGATTTTAGATAACCTATTACAACCATTACCTATAAATAAGATATAAACGAAACTTTTCGTATTTTTCTGATAGTTCCAGCGATAGGCGCGATCAAGCAGACAAAAAAAAAACAATATATTGTATCTTTAAGTGATTGATAGTTTCTGACACCGTGTCGTTCAACGTTGGTACGAACTCTCTCGACTGAGTTGGAGCTTTCGGTGAAGGAAAACATCGTTATGAAACCTTGAAATGATAGTAGGGCTTTTTCTAAGCCCGTCAAGCTAACTTGCAAGTTACTTTCTCTCAAGTTGAAAATCTATCGTCAAGCTCCAGTTGGTGTGTTCCGGCAGCTGCACTTGAAAACCAAACCCTTTCTAGGTTTAGCGTGTTTTTTTATCTAATACTACATCGTCATTTGTCACCAGATGAGATTGTAATGAAAATGCTATAGACCTATAATATTATATAGGTATGTCAATAACATAATTACGAAATATTATGAATACATTTAATAAGCCCGAGAGGATTCAACACGATACGGTTACGTTATTTCACACTGTAACAACAATTAAAATTTTATTCTGTATACAGTACATTATAACTAATGTAATTTCGGTGAAAAGGTTCGGCAACCCGATTCCTCCGTTCTCACATAGTTATAGTATAGTTTATTGGACTAGATGTTCATTTGCCAGTGTTAACCTAGCATCAATAGCATTCACATATTATTAGTTTTACACTGTTTTGTAAGTTGAAATAAATTAAGTTTAAAGTAATCTGGTCTTTTGACAGATAAGTTGAGCAGTAATAGGTTAGCATGGTACGGGCATATTATGAGAAGAGATGGAAGTCATGTAGCAAGAAAAGTTTTGAGTTTGAAAGTGGACGGATATAGGGAGTAGAGGGAGACCGAAAGAGGTGTGGATGGATTGTGTGAAAAATTATATATGTATAAAAAGTGTGAATACTGAGATGACATCTGACAGAGGAGAGTGGAAAAGGAAAACATGTTGTGCCGACCCTACTTAGGTTCGGTAAGGGTAAGATGATAATGATGATACGGTACATTATAGATGTACAATATTATTTCAATATACTCGTATACATATAAACAACATCACAATGTTTGAGATTCTCTTGTAATTCATGTCGACATTTTGTTATTATTCGCTTCCGGCTAAAATGATAATTTTCGCAGCCTCACCCATTTATATCACATGAAATACCTCCATAAGTCTATATAGAATTGTTACTTAATGTCAGCATGTATGGGTAAAACTTCCTGTCTGGAGGAATCAACTAATATAAGCACCTCTTCAGTATACATCGTTAGGTTTCAACTTCCTTGTACAAGGAACGGCTTATATGTATTCATTATTAAAGGTATTTCAATAATCATACAAGCAACGTCACGGGGCGTGTTTTAGTTGGAATTTTCTCATTAGCAAAGTATCAAAACACATTCTATATTCGAAAGGGGAGTCAATTTTCAATAACCCTTCATTGATGCTCATATATAGATACATATATGTATAGCGTTTCGTTAAATATATAGTATAACTTCTAGACCCATCGGGTTAAGCTGTACATCGTCAGTTAATCTTTCTTAAGTTATACTAACCTTATTCTATGAAGCGATGATGGCTCAGTTGGTAGTGTGTTCGAACACAGCGTCGAAGGACGTAGGTCCGAATCCAAGCAACTGAATCGGCTCGGTCCGACTAGTCCGTCTGGCTAGCTACCACCCTCAAGTTGAAAATCTGTCGCCAAGCATTTGTTGGTGGGTTCCGGCAGCTGCACTTTAGAGCCAGTCTCCCTCTAGGTTAAACGTGACTTACCCATCTTAGACCACATCATCATTTAATATCAGATGAGATTGTGGTCAAAATGTTTACCCAAAAGGTTTAAAAAGAAATACATAAGCCGTGGTATAAAGACTCATAATTATATAATTCTAAAAAAAAAAGGGATTCCAACACTATGACTACTATTGTACATCCGTGTACAGTGCAAATGTCTCACTATGTACATTTTACAGTACACAGCGGAGCGCGATCACATGCTCAAGGTCTACTTCCTATGCTCCCTTGCGGTCTACTTCATCGTTGTCATCGTCCAGTTCCTGTCCTTCGACGTGTGAGTAGATTAATTACTCACTTTACTCAACTTAATTACAAAAAAAGCAGCCTTTATTTGAAGAAGAAAATGCACCGATTTAAGACAATAGCAAGATTTACTATTTAGACCAAAAAGGAGAAATACAAAATTACAAATAAATAATCTGTTAAATTTATATATCAGATTCGTATAAGTTATTTGATCATAAGTTTGTTTTCCTTGAAGGTAAAAAGTTTTGGATATTGTGTAATCATTATTACCGAGGTCAGACAGAGTAAACGAACATTTCTTAAACTGTTAACGAATGTGATTTTATTATTTATTTAGCAGTTACGGTCTATATTGGGAAAAGATTAATCATTATTTTACCGTAAACGAGAAATAACTAAAATGTTGTTTTACTATTCTTATTATGGAAGTGAACCCTTACATGTAATTTGTAGATCGCTCTATGGAATCATCACCATCATAGTTTGCGGCATGATCACCATCTCCGGCACTTACCTCGTAGTCAGCATCGATTTCCAGGTAACATTATATGTTTGTTAATAAAACACTGAAATATAAGCGCGCCCTAACACAGTTTGTTGTGCAACATTTATTATCCAATATTTCTCACCGTTTGACGCGAACTTATCTATAAAGTTAAGAAGCCGAAAGCTTACTACTAAGTGTACACCAAACTGCACGGCAAATTTATCACAATCAGCGCGTCCATAATAGACGTTATATAGTATAAAGCCAACATGTTTATTTTGTTTTATATAATTATGAGTTCAATATTTTTACATATTTTCTAATAAGAAATTATTAACCAAAAATAGCTAAATGTTATTATGTTCTGCAATATAACAATAATAATGAAAAAATGGTACGTATTCCAGCACGCGGTGGGGCTACTTCGCCGCGCTTCAGAACTCGTCCACAACAACCGTACGCTGTCGCAAATGTTGTCGTTTACCGTACTCGGCTGCATCGTGGTACAAATACAGGTCGTCATGGTAAGAAACGGTTCAGCACATTACTGTGTTACGTCGATATGAACAAGCCAGTCTTTACATTATAATGACACATTCCGTTATTTTTCATCGTTCTTTGTCTCTCTATACGTCATTAACAGCTACTATTTGGAGTTTCAAAGCTTTCATATAGGTTTAATTAGCATTACTTGACTGTAACTTTTTACTAATAGTTTACTGATAAATTGCTGCATATTGTTAGCATGAAAATATTTGTCTAAGCTGTCGGTTTGAAAAGTGGGTAAAATATTAAGGAGCCTGAGCGCTACTTAGGGTAATAGGTTTAAGTTTTATAGTGTGCCGGAACGCTTTCGCCCTTAAGAACATTATTGCGATTCAGTGACTATGTGAAAAATGTCCTTAGCCTTACCTTACCTTACCTTAGCAAATTAAGCAATTCCAAGACACAATACTCATGAGCAAATTATTCATTCAGACTTTACACAATATAATTGTCGAGCAAATGATATCAGAGAATCTTGTAATTTCACTCAATAAAATGCTATTTGCAATCGAAAATGACTGGTAGCTTAATGCAGTACTACACGTTGGGCAGGTTCAAGCCGTGTTTGCCATTAGCAGCGCTGAAGATGTCCCTCCGAAAAGCAAGAGCAACGTTTACTGCGTTTACGACATGAATGAGGTAATATTCCATTGTCTAAAATAGAATTATTGTTGTCGCTCACGTGCACGGTATACATTTTTAATACATCGTAATATCCCATGAATGAGGAAATCAATCAAGTGAGAAATCAAAAAGATTTAGTCAAATTTATTCTATAATAAGTACTGATAACAATAACTGTTACTTAAGTGAAGGAATTCACTTGTTTCACTTAATAGTGATTTATAAAAAATTAAAGCGATACAACATTTTTTTCTTATTTTATGAACTCTTCAATCATTTATATAATAATAAAAGAGCGTAAAATAAAATCGGTAAAACCTTTTAAAACTATGTTGTATTTAACATAACGCAACAGGTAACATAATTCAAAGATTCAATGACAATTGTAACTGATCCTTTAAATCCTTTCGCGCAAGGATTCCGTAAAAGTGGCTTTAGTAAACTATAAAAAATTTACTGTCTTATCCTAGCACTACCTACAATTGACCCTGATCATGATGTTCCTGTGCGCGGTGCACCAAATCCTCATCACGATGGTGAAGACGATGCTCTTATTATTCGTCAGTATCGCGTATGTGGTCATCACCACGCAAGAACACCTCTTCTACGAGAGCTCCGACTACGACGACCAGTAAGTACCAAGATAATTGTTGATCAAAATACTTCATTGTATGATTGTGTTAACCACAATATCAGGAACCAGTCAAGACATTTCAATAGAACGACCATCTTTATTTATTCGATCTCTTTACAGAAGGGATTTGAAGCGATGATGGCTCAGTTGGTAGTGTGTTCGGACACAGCGTCGAAGGACGTAGGTTCGAATCCTAGCAACTGAGTCGGAGCTTTCGGTGAAGGTAAACATCGTGATGAAGCCATAGCATGTTAGTAGGGCTATTTCCAAGTCTATCTGGCTAGCTACCACCGTCAAGTTGAAAATCTGTCGCCAAGCACCTGTTCCTGTGTGTTCCGGCAGCTGCACTTGAGAGCCAATCTCCCTCTAGGTTAAGCATGACTTTTCCATCTTAGTGGACCACATCATCATTTAATATTAGATGAGATTGTGATCAAAACGTTTACCTATAAAGTATAAAAAAAACTACATAGAAATAATTAATTAAATATTGTTATCTTACCTTCACTTATCGAATGTATCGGAACACGATCACTCTTATCAAAAGTGTACGTAGGATTCTAAAATATACCCTTAATAATTTAAATACGTAACTTAGTGGAACAAAACATTACAGCGAGAATATTTGCTTTTCTCAACCATATTTTTTATTCGTTTATCTATAATTCTAGTTACACGTTCAAAGGCAAGAAGCACAGCCACGTATCTCATATACTTTGCTGATTTGAAATAATAATAAATGATATTCTATAATAAACATTCAAACACCTCAATTATATTTTTAATTATATAACGTATAAATTAATCATATAGTAGTGAAATTAAATTTTTCGTCACCGCATACATACCACTTCTGCATTAATTTACAGTTTGTTTCTACGTTACGACCTGTTAAGTTAAAATCCTTGGCCCAGAAATATATAATTTCAAATGGCAAATATTTTTCATACCATATGAATTATGAAAAAATAGCAGTAAAGCCTGAAAATGAGCACTCTTGCTTATCCACAAGTAATGGAATTTATTTTTAAGACACAAATGCAACCCTGACTGGAACCAGCAATGGACTAACATCGTGATAGCGCTAGGTGCCACCATAGCCATTCTGCTGCACTCGCAACAATCCGAGAGCACATATCGCCTGGACTTCATCTGGAAACTGCAAGCCAACGGTACCATCTTTACTCCACAGCTATAAAGGTGTATTGCTCGTTGTGCCTCGATAACAACAGTTTCAGAAAAGAATAGGTTGTTGATTAAACTCAAATAAGACTGCAAGTCTATTTGATATTAACTGTAGACAGTTATCGAATACAGCATCTCCATAATATAATGCCTCATTTCCTACATCTGTTGTCAGCACAAATCGAATCAGGTTCTTAAATAATGGAACCCTGTAATCGCTTATATTTTGTGTGGATATATTCAACCGTTTTTGTGGTTTGTTCAGATGAGAAGGAAGACATGGAACATCTCCAAGCTTACAATCGGAAACTTCTGGCGAACATTCTGCCGGAGCACGTCGCACAGCATTTCCTCTCCAACGACAAAAATATCGATGTACGAATTTACTTTTATACTGTATTAACATATAGTCTTGCGAGCCTCTTTATCTTTCTATGCAGTAGAGACTGGTGGAGAGATTTAAAAGTTGCAAAAGGTGGCTTAGAACAGATCTTCTCCGATTCTTAAAATATGCAGTTTGCTGGTTTAAGTTATTTTGTTCCATCACAATATTTATTCAATTGGTTTTATTTTCACTTATGCTTATTGCTAAGCCTTTGTCTAAAATAGTTAATATGAAGATGTCTTGCTATATTTAAACTATTATTGTAATAGGGTTTTTTTTTATTCTTTAGGCTGTGGTTTGTTTGTTTGGTTTGTTTGCAACCGTCAAAGTTTTAATTCGTTGGATTTGCAAACTGTTTATTATTAATCTCTTGAACATCAATGAATCTATTTACTAAAAAATATTTGCATGAGCTAATCTCTGGAACTACTCACCTGACTATGAAAATAATTTTACTTATATAAAATACGTCCTGTAATAATTTTTGATTACGCTTAACGCGTTTAAATATGCTTATGAAAATTTCGCATAAACCGCGAATTTTGCGTAAGATGATGACCATACATACGACTGTCGAGCCCTGCGATATGGTACCTTACTAACATAGGCATTCACATTTCGATCCTTATCATTAATACCAGATTCTCATTACGCGATAAAATTACGAACCTTTTGAACCTAATACCTACCATTGTACCAGACGGCGCGCCAGCACTAGACATCATTTTCGCTTAATATACTTTTGGTCATCACATTATTTTCACTTTCGCCAACACTTCGTATGGTAATTACTCCAATCCATAACGTCTTAGTGTGCTGTGAGGCAGTATATACTTTTTGTCAATAAATGGACTATCCAATGTAAAAGAAATATCTGAAGTTACGCTTTTTTTAATGCGTTAAGGGAAATAATCATTAAGAGTGATTTTGAAACGTAAATTGCTTGCGCCTTGTAATACGCCGAGAAGTTAGTTGACAAGGTTACAGAAATAGTTCCTTTTCAAATATTATGTTAACAATTTCTTTTAAACATAAATATTATTTTATATTATTGATGGATGTTATAAATGGTCTTTCGAACCATTAACTCGGTTTAATGGGAACACACAGTCTATTTTTAAAGTCTATAATAATTTTCTTCCACAAATTAGCGCATACAAACAGACAATCTCTTGAGATTTATAATATTATTATAGAATAATGCGCACTAGTTACATTATAAGTTAAAAAAAGATGATTATTTTATTTTAATACAGGAGCTATACCACGAGCAATGTGACTCCGTTTGCGTGATGTTCGCCTCGATCCCGAACTTCTCCGAATTCTACGTAGAACTGGAGGGCAACAACGAGGGCGTCGAGTGCCTACGCCTGCTGAACGAAATCATTGCGGACTTCGACGAACTCCTTGCCGAGGAATCCTTCAAGTACATCGAGAAAATCAAGAGCACCGGAGCGACCTACATGGCTGCCTCAGGTTCCTCATCATCAAATAGCCTCATCTTTAGAATCTTCATAGTGATCTTATTCAAATCCTCACTCACGGTGACGTTCCGGAAATGCTCAATCGACCACGTTATCATAGTTTGCGTTATCTGGCTCCACTGCAACCAAACGTCATGAACAAAAACTTGAGACACAGTGTCCCACTTTGGTAACTCGAGTTTTGCGACTAGCCTGATCGTAAAGGTATTCCATTTCACCAGATCACTGTCATATTTATATTATAATTAAAATTATATTTTGTTGAATATTCTTTTGACCCTGAAAAGCGGACAGTTATTTTACCATTAGGAATTACGTATTCGCCTGCATGTTATATACATATATATATGATTGAAACAAGTTTCGACATCGTCCCCTCCATTAAGGTTGCGGCGAGCACAAACTTACCTCTCGTCATCCAGTTTATCTATTGGTACTAAGCTTTAAAAAACTCGAAATTGTTACATTAACGATAACAGTCATTCAATTTTATGTTGATGTTTTAATCGTTAACGTTTGTTTATTGGCCATAATATTAGTAAACAGTAAAATGTTAACAATCACTGCTAAATCACCACAAAAACCTGACCGGAATAAGATTTCATGCGATTTGTCGAATTTCCTAAAAATAAAATTACTAACGATTAGCCAAAGTGACCAAGCGGTAATTCATTTCGAATTCACCTGAATGAATTACATCATAGGAATGTTAGTGTTAACTCTATCGTCTTAACTACGAAGTTTCGGTGAATTTTTGACCGTGTACTAAACAAAGCAAACTTCTGTTTATTAATAACACGTAGAATAAAATCGATTTAAGAGTTTTTTTATGATCATGGGAAACAACAATTGTTTGGGCAAAGTATACGCGTAAAAAAAGTAGACTGTAATTAAAACAATTAATATTCCCGCGATAATTTTATTGTAATTACGAATGTAATTGAATTCGTATAAATTTGCTGGTAGAGATGTCTTATTCTACATATATAGTGAGATATGCAATCGGTGCGCAGGACTGACAGAGGCGACACGTGATCTCCGTGGCTACCGACACGTAACGGCGATGGCGGACTACGCACTACGAATTCGCGAACAACTCAAATACGTCAACGAGCACTCCTTCAACAACTTCAGGATCCGCATCGGTAAGACGCGTGCGCACAGCCTTATGCCCGCTCTATGCACTTTGCTGTGTGAGCTCTTGCGAAATTTTAAAATATTACCAGCGGACGAATCCGCTACTCAGTTACATCCTCGAAACATATAAGCGCAAGGCGCACTCGTTATGCTATCAACAGGAATAAACATCGGCCCCGTGGTGGCGGGGGTAATCGGAGCACGCAAGCCTCAGTACGACATCTGGGGCAACGCCGTCAATGTCGCTTCGCGCATGGACTCCACTGGACTGCTCGACCACATCCAGGTCTGTATACTTGGAAAAATGGTTGACGCTACTTACTGCGATCCGACTACACTTTTCACTCTATAATCAGGGTTTAAAGTTGATATTTAGTCCACATTAGTGTAACTGGGTTACCTTCATGTCGTATTTATAATTTAAAAAACATTTGGGTTTACTGGCACCCTTACCCTCGAAGTTGTAATAATTATGTTTTAAAAAATTTACAGTTTTGATGGTTGAATGGGAACAATTGTAAAAAATACTGCAAATTATTATTTAGGTTTATTTGTTTATATTGTTGTATTTCTTGTCTGTATTTTTTGTCTTAAAATAATTTGTTGCACGTTTTAAAAATGTTTAGGTTACTGTTAAAATAACTGTTTGTACCAACCACGTTGTATTTGCTTTGCGATTGTGGTACCACAATACAAAATGCATGCGCCTGAGCGAGGTGCTATGCACCACATCGTGTTGCACCACGTCGGTAAACCGGGTAGCGGTGTGCTGTGCGCAGGTCACTGAGGAGGTGTACGACATCCTCTCGTCGCGCGGTTACCGGCTGCGGTGTCGCGGAACTGTCGACGTCAAGGGCAAAGGCAACATGGTGACATTCTTCCTCGAAGGCGTCGGCGATACGATCCCGCTTGGTGTTCGGGACATTTATATTGTAAGTAAATTTTAGAACGTACATAGGTAGCATTAGGTAAAGAATATAAATGCATTCCTTTACATACATCTTAATTTCGGCAAAGAATCAATTATACTTCACATCGAATCGAATCAAGGAATACTTCGATTACACTAATAAACTAAATATTAGTGAAATTTATGATTATATTTATGACATCTTCCCTTATCGAAAAAGATATAAAACTGAATAACATATTTCAACATTAGCTATCGGTCACTTTCGAGCTGATCTTTCAGTAGGTAATTGTATAAAATCGCTGGATGTATTACAGGACCCGATGCCGTCCACATCGGGTGTAAGCCATAGGAAGGGCGAGTATTCTGAGCATCGTCCCCTTGAAACATTATCCGAATCCCATACTGACGAGGAAGCAGTTCCCTCGCCGCGAGCTTCTATTCCCAGGGAAAAAGGTATATTTCATAAAAAAAAATATATATTATAGGGGGCAAACGAACAGGTGGGTCACCTGATGGTAAGTGATCACCGCCGCCCATAGACACTAGCAACACCAGGGGAGTCGCAAGTGCGTTGCCGGCTTTTTAAATATACTAATTAATACACATAAGATAATGATTAGATAAGAAACAATTAGATAATGATTGTTTCGAAATCACTAACTTGCATGAGTAAAATTCCGGTTGACTGTTCCCTATGGTGTCTATGAGATTTAGGAGGGCACGAACTTGTGTATTGCCTAATTTAATTGATAATTTGTAATTTAGTTTCTAGTATTTGTCCCTTATTGAATTCTCGAAATACGCAACATACATCTTATTATTCAGGCATTTCCCTTAAAAAATCCAAAAATAAAAAAGCAGTTCAACTCTTATGAACCTAGCTAACCCAGATGAAGTTGTAAAGGTCTGTCCGGTAAACACTGTGGGTTAGTTCGAGAAAAAAAATCTGTTTTGAAACAATGATGTCTCAGTGGTTAGGATATTCAAACACCGCGTAAGTGTGATTTCTTGCTTATAAGCCGGAGTTTTCGGTGAAGGAAAACATCGCCTGCCTGGTTAGCTATCGTTCTCCAGTTGAAAATCTGTCACAAAGCACCTATTGTTGTGTTCCAGCAGCTACCCTTGAAATCCAGTCCTTCTCTAGGTTTAGCGTGTTACCATCTTATGTCATATTATTAATTAATACAAGTGCTCAAAGGCTGAACCTATAAAGTACAAAAATAAATATATAACAGTTGACACGCGGTAGAAATGGACCCTTAAAAGTATTATAAAATATTCATACCAATGATACACGTGAACAATGCACCACGTTGGTTATGACGCAAGGTTTCTTCATACGCCAGCACACACGCGTAAAATGATCGGACCAGAGAAAACTATTGGTACTGCAATGAAGAGACCGCAAGTATAAGAAGTACCATTCAAAGTAGCATCCGAATCGTCTGCCAACAGTTTCTACTTATTTTGTGTACCACTTTAGTTATCTGTAGATGTACAATAATATGTATTAACTTGTTTACTTTTTTTTACACAAAATCAGAATGTGAAAACGGGTCAATATCTGCGAACATATCCAGCGGCGAGTCGACATCTTATGACAGCATGGCGAGCGGGGCGATACGCCGGCAACCTCGACCGAGCTCTCTCGTGGACGCGCCCGCACTCAGCACCCTCGTCAACTCCCGCTCCTACGTCTTCAGCGGTGACGACCTCATCTACGTCAACGAAGCAAAGAAGAACTACTCGCTCATCGACGTCAAGAAATCCGCTCTCGAGTCAAGAGACCGCAGGGACATCGAAGACCTGCTGGAAGGTCGAGTGCCCAGGAGGGCGGCCAGTCTCGCGGACTTTCTATTCAGGAAGAGGTACTTGAAGAACAACAAAGATGCGAGCAACGTGATCGTGAATCCGATGCATGCGATGCACGAGTTCAGCAGCAGCACCACCTCCGTGACCGACGGGGAAATCGCTCAGACACGACATTTGGATCAAGATAACTATTGTTAATTTTACCGTTTCTTTTTACAATCGAAAAGGCGAATTTGAGTTACAACTTTAGCCACTGATTTCACAACACTCTCTTATTTTGACCTACCTCTTATGACATAATAGTACTCTGCATTTGGAGATGTTACATTTTGGCAATCTAATTTAAACTTTACAACAAAACAGATAAGGACAACTTTACCCGTATAAATCGAACTTTCGAAACACTCTATATAGTGTTGCAATGTTAATTACACAATAGTCTTAAGTTGGAGTGACTCCTCCATACGACTTATTATTACGAATTTATTGATATTATGAATATTTACCTGTAGATACCTTAATATAATAAACGCATACGTCTATGTAAGCATACAACATAAAACAACGTTGAACTGATTGACATTCATAGGCCAGGGTGTCAGACTCCAAAAGAAAATATAATTTTATTTCATGGCGATAAAAAATACACGCATATATTACATTTAATTAAAAACCTACAGGCGACTAAAAAAAATTCAAGTTTATTCTGTTTTTATTTATTGTAATTTTCATTGTCTTATTTTGACCGCGACAAAATATTGTATTCGAAAAACTCTCCAACTAAACTGGAAAAATAGTCATTCTTTAATGCAGCTTGCAAAACACATTTTTTCTAACAACTCCCATGTCTCTGTCATGGTAATCTAAAACGCCATCTAAGGTGAACATCAAAACGTGTTAACAGTTACCGTATTACTTATTTTTTTAATATTTAGCATTAACTAACTGTGCCCTGCGGCTTCCTTAGCATTTAATTTTCCCGACCCCGAACCCCGATACTATGCGCCGCTCTACACGACCAGTCCGCATTATTCCTTCATTCTTGGCTAGCGTACTCTCTGACCTACAATTTTCATGGTAATCGCTTGGCTCTTAAGAGGTCGTAGCGTCATGTTAATTATCATTCACCTTTCTTCAATAAACGGGCTAAAAAAGGCAAAGTATTTTTTTAACCCGATTGATAATTCCATAAAGCGCGTAATATAGATATATATACACTATACATTAATACACATTTTTCTCATTTTGTACACATTATATGGGTATAATTTGATGAGGCTAGAATGCGTTAAGCACATACTTTGATTAATCGATTATTCGAAAATTCTAAATAATAATATTGTGATCTGGCACTTATGACCAGACTAGGTAATTAGCATATCAACTGGATTCAATAGCTGTATAATTTACATACCGCCATGAAATAAAAAAAGATATTGAGGTGTTTCAGTTTTATTCGAACGATCTGTAAACCTGTTCAGTTCAACGCGGTTTAATAGAACAGCCTGTAGTGTAGGATCTCGCATGTGTATTTGTAGTGCATTATATATAGGTTGTTTCATACAACATTATTATTACCTAACGTATTTTTACATGTAGTTTGAATAATTGGCATGCCTATTGCATACAATAATTCTTCTTATCCGTAGTAATATCGTTACGATGTAATTAATGCGCGTACATTGTATGAATAAGTTATACCGAACATTTTTAATTCTAGCTGACCGAGTACATTACGCTTGTATAGTTTTTTTTTTTTTAATAAATGATGTACTGTATTTTTTCAGTTTTAAGACTCGCTTTTTTATCGTCGCTCCAAGTGAATCGATGTTCAGTGTACGTGCAGTAATTTACCGTTAATTATATGTCGAGCTTATAGTAAACAGAGCGTTATAAGCGTACGATTTTCTTAAATATTATACAATCATTATTAATAATTAACCATTCGTATCTATTGATATAACTTAAATGAAACGTAAGTATTAATTAGAATAGGTATGCACGTTTTAGGGATTTATAATCACTATAACAAGTATGTATAGGCGTATACTCGGCGTCAGCCACTTCGTATAATGAAAAAGTTGACGACACGCGTGCACATATACATACGTTTATATAACCATTACATACGCTTCTGAGTAGATTTTAACTGATGTTAGCGGCGGCACAGAAAGCGCATTCCATCATTTTTCTGTCTCAAGTCATAAGGACAATCTCAATGTTAATTAAGAACTGATTAGCGATTACTTTAAGAATTAGGTTAAGTCACCGTGTATACAGCTGTTAACTGTTATATTAACTGTTAGATTTGATATTAATAGTATAGCGATGGCACTCGGTATAACCGGACTGCTTTGAGTGTAAATCCATCTGCATCTGTATGCTCGAAACACGAATTAACTGAGAACGCATGCGATGCAAACAGGTAGCGTGTTTATAGAATACCAACGTTCCTAACCGCAGCGAAGCGCGACCGAGCGCCAGACATTAGTGGAATAAGCTGTTAGTATTATCATCATAACGCGTATACGAATATTATTAATAATATGTGTATTTACCATACCATGAAATTATCATAAACTTGACCGCTTACATTTAACACTTTTCATATATACGTGCAATCTGTATAATTAAATATACAATATACCTATCGTTGCTACGAGCGAGGTCTTACTCTCCTCCTCGCGAGCGTCTCAATCTGTCTACTTAAATATAACTAAAAAAAAATGTATACCATAATAGAAACGTTTAAACCATATTAATAGAACAATAGTTGAGTCGGTGTAAGTGCGAGTCATAATAGATGAACTTAATTCATATTTCTGTAGGTCGCAGATATAACTGAACCCTTAGTCCAAAGATACAAAAATAATCGAAAACAAATTAAAAAAAAATCACAAAAAAAAAACACAAAAAAATAAAAAACAAAAATATATCCCTAACTTCCATATCTTCGAAAACTATACGCTAATATTTATGTAAATAGATATCTCTGTACGAACTATCGAAACAGTATATTCAATAGTACTAGGAGCATATTGTAACTATAATATTAGAAGATAGATTTAATCAAATTCGTCATAATAAATATTCAGTAGAAGTGATGTTGATGTTATTACCACTGTAATTAATGTTACCGACAATCCGCGCTTACACCTTCATACAATAATAGTCAGAGAGCTGATCGAATTTTGAATATGTGTTGTAGTATAGTTGGAAATATACATACGCGTAGATACTTACTTAAAATGGATTTTTTTAGTTAACTTAGATGTTGTATCTTAAAAAAATAATTTTGATCTCGTAACCTTATCAAACTATCAATGACGTCGGCAAGTTCAATCGAGCCCTGTAACTCGATAACTGAACATTATACATACAACATGACAAATTAAATACTAAATGAATCTTTAGCATTAATCAACGACCGAGTCAATTAAATTCAAGTATATGTTGACATGTAAAGGTCGCTTTTGTAAACAAAATCATTAAATATCTATTGGCGCGCCTTAGCAGTAAAAACTATCCGTTTGCCGTCACGCCAGACGGAATGACGTTCTCTTATGGTGCCATACTCCACTCCCTTATGTGTGTGTGCATGCTTACACTATATACTTCGTTGCTTCTCTGTTTGATCTGTATACAATTTATATCCACTTCTAGTATACTTGACACATTTTTAATTATAATTTCAAATATTAACTTAAATGTTTCCCATCTGCCGGGCGTCTCGTGACGGATAACTTTTTTGTTTTTAGCTCTTTTTGGGCAGTTAATATAAACCTCTCTGATCCATTCTATATTTTGATTTACGCATAACTTATTTCAGATCTATATCGACCAGGATATTTTAAGATGTTGCAGAGTAATACAACAGCGAAAAGTATGTGATACATCACGTTTCCTCTCTGCGGTTGTATCACAACCATAGAACACAAAAACACGTTTTAAGCTGCCATAAATAATACATCTGCTGCACTGATTTACGTATTCCATCACCGCACATCTGTGAGCCCGACAGATACAGTAGATACGTATATGTTCACCTGTCCTCCATAAGTTTGGTGATCAGCTTACCGATGGTCTCAGACCGCGTTGCTGACTACTGCCACTGATACTGGAGTTGCGTATGTATGTCTAAGCGAGTGACATGGCTTAATCAAAGTTGCGGAAGAAATACCATCTACTACACCACTATACTATTTTGGATTATTTGTGTCTTTTGGTATTCGATAGGTTTACGAGATACAGATACCATGTATATTTAATATTTTTTATCAATAGAAAAAAAAAAACCTTTGGAAGTTCCGGCCGGCCTATTAATTATTCAATATCATTACAATTCCTAGTACAATTCCTACAAAACATGTAGTCGACATTTGTTACCAGCTCTCCGACTATGTACAATAATTCTATTAAATTTACAACCTCGTGTTAATGACTTGTTTTAACAATACATATAAATATATATATATATTAGAATAGCTATAATTCTCGATTACCATTTGCGAGTGTTCCTGTGAGAAATCCCGTATCGTTGCAGACCACACTCTACTGTATTTTTTGATGTTGTATTCCTATACCTATAATATTAGAATTTATAATTATAATGTGCCAATATTTATATAATAATTAAAATTTATATGTACGTTTATAACAATCCCACGTGTATTGAATATCGTGAACGAAAGTTTTAAATTGTTTCTATGCATATCTTTTTATATAATATAATTATATAATGTTATATATAATATTGGTGTAACCATTATTTTTTTATTAAAACCCTGTATTTATATATATATAATCCTTATACGACTTGCATTTTAATGATATATAGTTTTAAGTCGCACTCGTTTCGATCCCGACACGTCTAAACACGAACTCGTTCGAATCCACCAAATGATTACCAAAATGATTTTAGTAAACATTTTCTTGTTATTATTATATTAGTAGTTTTTAGTATCTTTTTATATTGTTTACTTGTACCGCTCGTGTTACGTCACCGCTCAACATGAGCTAGAAGTTCGAATAAATAACATTGGCCATCGAATATACTGACCAATATCTACTTTACATAGACGTGTAACTCTTTCAGGTTTACAATTATGATTTGAAACACGAATAACCGGTTCTATTTCATTCCACCGCAGGACAACTAGATGTCGCTAAAGTGTTTATCCACTCTGAATGAACGGTCTTACAAATCGATATAATTTATAATACGGCTATAGTGGAACTCACTCTCGACGTCTGTCTTCCCTTCTACATACATCCATTGTTGGCCTAATTTCACATACGTGGAATTCTGATTAAATTCGTAACTGTATCACGTAATAGTCAGTAGAAACTATACAATTATATATATACATAGCACGCAATAGGCTCAGTAGTAACTCCACTGGAGGTAATTTTTAATATTTTCACTATACGTCTGTGTCTATAATATCTTCAAATAAATCACTCGAACTAGTGTTGTACTTATTGCATTCTCTCGAATATTTCTAAATCGTAGTTAGATACACCGGCTAGTGGTGCAAAATCAACGCTGTATTATTCATATATTTATTATAATCAGATAACGTACAGTGATCGGCATTTAATTTGGCACGTCGGGAAGAAGAGTGAGATATCCGGTTAAGATCGGCTCGCTTCGGTTTTGTAAAGCGTGCTCTCTATCACCGTGCGAAATGAATGCGTTAGACAAAGACAGCGGTAGACCCGAAATTAACGGACTATCTCGGTTTTGTCCCCAGCGTGCCACAAATCAAATGCCGGGTATTATAGCTTATTAGTTCAACGAATGAGACGTATATACGTATCAGTAATTTTCACTAAAATAATGCATTTATTTTTATTTATCACGTTGTTATTTTGTTGCTGTCATATTTCTAATGCACGGGGATAATATTCCTCTTGAAAGAGCTTATGGGAGAAATATTCGGCGTATGACATTCAACGAACTCGTTGAATAACGGAGACAGGTGTAAATGAAATTAATTCGAGACAATAGTTTGTGAGAAAGCCGAAAATAAATGAGACAATCGGAATAACACCCGTACGTGATAGTAATCAAATGTGAGATATTAATTAGTTTCTATGTACCTTAAACCTATACATGGCAATAACTGCTATATTACGCTGTTATATTATTTTACAATAATTATACTAAACTGTTATTAATTATTCCGCTGTTGAGTAATTTGGTGCATTGTAACGTACTGCGATATATAGCTATGACGTGATAATGATATGAATAATATATATTCGTTATTAGTAGTATACTTTAATTGTGATCGAAGTGAAACGCTACCGCTTTCACACCTGTTAGTTGTTGGATAATGCTTGATGATAATAATAATAATAACGGACAACGGATAATCAACAGCAGAATAATGATGACTTCTATAATTTGTTATTAATTACTTAAGAAAACCCATGTTATATTAATGTGCCACCTGTACTTCAACCTTCGCGCTTGCTGTGATGCAAACTATTACGAGTATGTAATTCTACATTTAAAGTTATAACCGACTGATTTAAAACAAACCGTATATTCTATTTTTTTGCGCTATTTTTAATTATTATAAGATATTATTAATACATGTCTTTTGTAATAAAACTTATGTAAACGTAGAATAAATAAAAATTTTAAGACTTTTGAATATTATTAACCGTAGATTCTATCAATTACGATTTAGTATGTATTTAATATCTTTCAAACTTGTTGAAAGTAACAATGAAGGTATGAATAGTCTAGTTGAGCAAAGCAGTAAGAATTGTAAAATGAGATTTCATTCGAAACTATAAATTTTGTGATCATTCACATAATATATTATAACGGTATCAGTTCCTACATATTTCAATAAGTATTTTATATATATTTAGTTAAGATATAATTTGGGATTCGAGAGTTATTTGAAACGGACAGGGTTTGGTCGTCGCTGACTGATGACGTATCACGACGCGAACGTGACACCGCGTGATTTCTTCTCCGACAAAGTAGCTCGAGACTCCTTTTATTTATATTTTTAATAAGTTAAACACCTCATTTTACAATACTTACAATAATACCTCGAGTGAGAATAAAAGTATAGGATCAGAATGAGTTACTTGTAACGCGCTTTGGTGTAATCAGCGATCGCTGTAAACATTATTTCACCGTTGCTACTAACTTGGTGTATTTATAATAAACTGTGTACGTGTCACGTGATTTTTTTGGAAACTTATTAAGTAACATTATGAACAAGGGGAAGAACTCGGGTAAAAATATAGCAACATAAGAAAGGCTGCAACGGTGACCACGATGTTTGTTAATGATCGTTTTTCATTTAGTAGACAAAAGTACTTGCATGACTGTTAGTTATCATCGACTACACACGTAGATGTTATTCATAATAATGGCCTAATCTTTAGAATTCCTTTGATAATAAATTGTAACTTGTATGACAAAATATATATATAGTCTTGTTAGCTAACATTCTTTAAGTGGGTTTTAGTGATACAAACTTAATTATTATAATATTATAACGATTTAAAGAAAGGTTCGTACACCTCAGCGCGTTGCCATTTTCCGTCCTTTTACGTCAACAAAATTGTATTGTACGAAACTTCGATCTACATCACATGTTACACGTCCCAAAAGCCTATCATTATAATTGAATACCGTGATTTCTTTACAATACATAAGTTCTAATTTAATGGAAATAATAGTAATGAGCCTAACGTATCGCTATTGAACGTTATCTTAACATTATAACGGATATTATTTTACATATATTTCTTTAATAGCACTCTTTAAGGCTTTATTCGCACCAACGTTGTCGAGCTTTCTCTATGGTTTTGACTATAAATGTGCTAGCTCAATAGCCCCGGGTATTGTCTTAATATCTCTGTTTCCAAAACAGTCACTCATTTTTTTATATTCCCACTGTATTCCATAAAATTAAAATGAAATATCATGAGAGAACTTAATTTTTACTCATTTCACAATGTTACCTTAGCAATTCTAACCTTTATTCCTACGAAGATTCGCGTAAAAATAATGAACAGTTATTTATTTATTTCTTAATAACGTAATTATTATTGAGAATAAACTATCTACGAACAAACTATCAAAGATAAATTGATATATAAAATAAAGTTCATTGGAACCCGCTTAAGCCGAGTCTGTTTTGGCGACGATCATAAATCAGCAAATCTTGCATTTATAAAACCAAAGTTGAAAGACAAAATCCTCACTAATATATATTCAATTTGCAAAACACACAGAAATTTCATCACGGTTATAAAATATTTAATGAACAGTTTCCACTGTGTTTATTGAAATATTAATTGATTATCCAGACTATTTTTTATTAATTTTGTATATATTATTATTATTGTGTTTATGATTAATAACAACAATATAATGTACGTGTTATTTTCTTTACAAATAGAATTATAAATAAAGAAAAATTAAAAGCCCAACTGGAAACACATGAGTCGTTCAGTTTAGATCATCAGATGAGTAAAACTTATTTCTAGCCTTTCTTTCTTTTCCATTCATAGACTTATTTAAATATTATACAACCTACGTGACTCACAAATCTAAAGCGAATCTAAGGGCATCTAATGTGTTTAAATCCATTCATCCGTTTAGAATACAGGCCGTGACAAACAAGTAGACACACACTAACGCACATATATACATATATAAATACATACTCGAAAAGTATCATTCTCTTTCGCTTGTGACAGAACAAACTTAAAGGCTCAAGGGGTTTCCTATTTAAAACGTAGTCAATTCAAAAGATTATTATTGCATTTTGTCATACAAGGTACATACTTAGATTTCACAAACGGATATCTATGAATGCTTGTAGATTAAATATAAGATCGCACTAGAGCGGAACGGTTGTAGGACGAAAACGCGCGGTTTTACGTTAGTACCATTGTTACAATAAACTTTATTAAATTCGAACGACATTAATAACGACGCAGTTTGTTTTCACTAATATGTGAATATAAAATTGCATTATAGACAAAAAAATTCTGACTTTTACGTCCTAGAGAAACTTCAGTTGATTATTTAGCGTTTTTTTTTTAAATATAAATAGCAATCTCATGTGATATTATTAAAAGACAAAAAAGAAATCGTAAGATCCTTAAGGAAGCAGATATTCAAGTGTAATTGTCTAAAATAATGATTATATACTAATATTATTTGGCGTCGTATTTTTAACATTACCCGAGCAATCCCTAATTCCTTATCATCATGCTATTTATTATTTTATCACTTCGTTTCTCATCATCTTGTTAAAAGGTTCGATATCAGTTCTACCTCACTCTGTCCTGATAATACGTCCCAATACAGGAACTGTACATAGGACGTAAAGGCAATAGGATAGACATATCAAATTTTACCGCGCTAGTAGGTATGAGAAAGAGATAGCTAAAAAAATCTAAAGCCCGTACTGGTGAAAACAATAACTTAACTCGTCATACCTCCGCTTTAGTGTGGTCATGGCCTTAAATAAAATTTATTTCTATAGCAAATTACAAGCATGCACATACGCCTCGCGACTTAGGAGACATATCGTAAAGGAAAATGATAAAACAACAATTGGCTTTCGGCTAATACGAGCTATCTGGAGAAAAATATGTCACGAGCGTAATGTAACATGAGTATTATTTTAGTGATATTAAAGAGAACCAACAGAAGTCGAGACATTACGATCACACATAACTTTTATGTTACCAAGCCTATAGTCCATTAACCATTATTCCAAATTACTTTGTTGTGTTGAGCAGCAGCTGACGCCATATGATTACAGAATATACAATATTGTAATACTTTAATTTATTCGAGCCCCGCAGACGTACAATCAGTGACGGACTAAAGCTGGACGCTCTGAACGGCATAACTAAATTAGACCACCAGTAAACACCGACGCTGAAGTAATAAAAATAAACTTTACGAATTATCGAATTGGTCCGGGAAATCACTACATATTTCAAAGGAAATTTCTGCGGACTTGAAACTTGCTCTAGGACAGAAGTCCATCTCTTTACTCCGTTACTGTGTACAGTTATCCAAATATGTTTAATTTTAGGGGTCCGGTTACAGGCACAGTCGAGTAACTGAATACCTGTAGTCAGTTTGGGCCGCATATAGTCAAGTGAAAATGTATACGATAACATTTGTTATTCATATCATGTACTATTTCTTTAGGATGAAAGCTTATTAACTGTGAATATGTAGGCAACTTAATACCAAAATAATTTATATATATTTTATTGCATGTAGCCGCCGCGTTTATGGCGCTGTTTCAACTAGTATAATTTATACCAAAGTATTTTAATATTACATTATAACTCAGTATCCTTAATTTATTCTGGTCGACAGTAAACTAAATTTATTTATTTGCGATATAAAATAGTAAATGATAACAGATTTCGTTTTTAGTTAATAGGTACTACTTGCAAAGTGAAATATATATTCTTTTGAATAAACAATTAATTATAGAGCAACATAATTATCGTAAATACATAAATCATAACAACGATATAGGTCGTTTCGTCTTCGAAAAGAGACGAAAGTTGAAATAATTTGTGCGTACCTGTGAAAACACTTATATTTCACTAACTATTTGCCCCTTGAAAAATCAATTATCGTATACTCGTATTTTGCGAGAATCACATAAATTGAAAAAGTAATCTCGTTCACCTCTTTGGGACTCTTTAAAATCAAAATCGCGGCTAAATTCCGTTTTGGAAAGCTAGAGACCTCGGAGTTGCAGCCTGCTTTAATATGACAGCAGGTTCTCGATAATCAAAATAGATATTCCGTAAAAATAACATTTCTCATATAGAACATTTCCATTTTAATTAAGAAATGTATTAAGATGTGTAAATTAAGATCATTTTTCCTCGGACCTAATAAAGCAACAACGAATGTATCAATTATTTAAAAGAATAAGGTAATGTAGGTAATTAACAGGCCTCGTCTTCGTATAAACGGCAATAACGTATATACCTATATTATAATAAAGTTTAATGTTGTTGTTGTTTACTTTACAAAACGTGTTATTTGTTATGTTATTCTACAATAACTGTTGTCAGTTATTCTGCTGTTGGTAATTAGCTGTTCTGTATCGTTTTGCAATTTTTAACGAGAACACGATACTATAATTAATATTCGTTATTCGTATAGTGAATTCAACTGTGAGCCACACTTGCATAATGTTTATTTATTCGCGCGTTACGATAATACCGTTGAGACTATTCTCATTCTTAATTATGATTTTGATTAATCAACAGCAGAATAAACACCAGCGATTTGTTATTCATTCAATAGGAAACATGCGTTACATTATTAGTTATTGTAATAATGACCACCTCTACTTCTTAATGTGAACCTGTAAACTTGACATAGTAATTGTAAGCTAAGGTCTCGAGGTCTCTATCAAATGTTGGTATTTTAATTACATGTGCTGTCATCTTGTTGGTGTTATAATCAAAATTGACCCGTCATTATAAATGTCGAGTCCAGTCTGAGAGACGAGAAGATATCACAGAATTTAGCCAAGATAATAAATCGTTAACATTTCAATTTTATTATGTACTTATTGTAGAGCATTTCATGTAATACACTTTTTATATGTCTGATCATTGAAAATAAATGGTATCTGTGTAGTGTACGAACTGTTTGTTTCATTTATATACCCCTTATACAAATGTAGCAACTATGCCTTAACGTTCTCACAAAATACAATGCACTTCACAACACTTACTTGGCATACAATACATTACAGAATTTCCAGAAATATATATATATATATATACATCCCGGGAATGAATTTCCGTCCTTATATATGCTAACATACTGACGTCTGGCACTTCTACTTAAGGTAGAAGAAAAATCTCTGCGAATGTCGGTTAATTAATTAATTTAATCGTATGAAAACGACTTTTTATTCCAAAATATTATAACCTGTTAATATATAATTATACGTATATCACTGACGACATGGCAAACTCTCGGCACTCCCACCCGCACTTCAAATCCTATAGCGTCTGGATATACTAATTATTATCTTTTATTTAACGGATTCTGGTAACTCCTAAAACAATGCGATGTTGCCAAACTTCCTACGCAGAGCAGTGCGGTATATTATATCCGTACTCTTCACTCAATAAATCTAATTTCAAAGTAGACAAATTTGGTTTAGGCAATTTTATAGCCGGAATAATGATTTTTTTACAGTAATTTATCACTATTTTTACGCAATTCATTACAATTTCTAGAAGTTGCTGTACATTACTTGTTGGCCGATATTATTTATTTTAAAACGATGATGACTTAATGGTAGACGTGCTTAGATATCGCGTTGCTCGGTGTAGATTCAAACTCCAGCAACATACCGGATTTTTTGTAGGATAAAAGTCAGGTATATTATAATGCCCATCTGATCATGCTCTGGTCAACCTCGAATTAGAAATTTGCTATCAAAGACCTACAGATGTGTCCAGCAGCTGCAGTTGAGAGCCAATCCATTTCAACGTTTTTACTAGCTTACCATCTTAAGCCACGTCGTCACTTAATATTAGGTGAAATTATATTCAAATACTAGCATATTTAAAGCATATAACAAAAAAGTATTCAACTGAAGTTATGGCGGCGTACGAAAAAGCAAACAATATTTGATCACCTATAGGTATGAAAGGGACGGCTCTCGCACAAGGTCACACACAGTAAGGACAATTAATGTCCCAAATTTACGATTATATCTCTTATGTCCACGTCATAAAGTACACTTTTATTTTACTATTGTCAATCGGGACCCTTTATTGGGGCCTTATTGATACGTCGTCTTATAATTTGTGATTTATATCGCTCCTAATAATAATGATTTTAAAATTTAATGCAATACTAGTAAATTGTACCAATAATGTCCAATTTTATTATGGTTTTAGAAGTTTTCTCATTCAATCAATATTCGTTTGTTTTTATTACGTTTTGTGACAATAAATATTACTAGTACAATAATTATCTGAAAAGCTTAGTGCGTATTCGAAATATTTCGATGGTTTTTTTTTTATTTTGATACATAAATATACTAGAATTTGTCCGTGGCTTGTCCGCTCGCTTTTTATATACTAATTATTTTTGTTTATAGTTTCTAAACGTATTACTAGTAATTTTATAGTTGCTAATGTTGCAAAATAAACTTAAAATCGGGACATTGAATAAAATTTATTATTATATTTATATCGTAAGTCGATATCGTGATTTAATATTACACGCCACAAAAAAAAAATGTTGAAAGATATTAACACAGCTTCATTGAACTGTAAATATGAAAGTCTATATAATGAATCCAAATCCTTTAGATACTTGTGATGCACGCGTAGGTAGTTGTGACGGGGTGATAGTATGAATAAAATTAAAATGTTTATTGTTTGTTTGTTCTAACCTCATAAATTACTGAAGTGTTTTCGAATTGACTTAGAAAATATGTATTTTAAAAATTTTATATAAACTATTAATTATTACGTTTTTCCATAGGATCAAAGCAACCATAATAAAATTAAACAGAGGTAATTCGAAATAAGTAAACATGTTAAACACTAACTACAATTACGAAAAAAAATCGCTTTTAATAAAATTCAGACGCGTATTTTCCATAAATACAAAAAAAGAAAACAATTTCATTAGAAGGAAGTCGCGGGTAAGGCATACTATTTGAGTATTCATTTTATTCGGGTATTCGCCCATATTTACTATTCGAATAATGCTGGCCCAAGTATTCGAGATCTTCGAATAGTTGAGCAATCCTAATGTAAAAGAACTATACACCTACATAACCCTGAGGAACTTTGTCATTCAATATAGCTGGAGAGGACAAGAACGAACATTTTACTATCACCGGCACTCTTAACTTGTAACATAATAAATCACATGTGAGTCTCAAGTAAAACAATATACAACTTCCTAACATCAATCGCCCTTACAAAGAAAGATAATGCAATAATTTTAGTCAATAAATATTGTATGTATCAATTTGTACTAATATCGACACAATATGTTTTTAAACTACGAAGCATGTGTTCTTATTAATAATTAAATTTGTAATTTTGTTATATTTCTTTGTCATGATTATTGCCTTCAAATTTGATTTATTTTCTAGTTTGTCACGCCAAGGAAATCATTGATGAGAGTACTTATTAAATATTTAAAACTATGACTTCTGTGTTGTTCTTGCTGCAATACTCATTAATGTGCTTTATGTTTGAGCATAAAGCACAGGTTTAAGCTACACATTTTAAAAGGAAATGCTAGTTGACTAACATGTATTTGGCAATCTTTACATGTTAGTTAATTTTTAGTCCGGTAAAGCTGTGAAGGCCTCTCAAGCCAACAGCGTAAAGCCAGTTCTCAAAAAAAATTTTAGTCAATTATTATGTTGTCAATATGTATCTAGGTAATCGTATTAAGGCAATTATAGGTATGATTGTTATGAAACAAGACTTACAGAATATTTATCGTTTTAGATATGCAATAATACAAAGGTATTCGAAAAACTCTTAAAAGTCTAATAGTACTGATAGTGGTATTCGTAAAACTCGAATAATATAATCAGATGAATATTGCATGCCCTAGTCGCGAGCGCACTAGCTAGTGTTTGAATAAATCTATTCACTGATTCTATACCAATTTAAACAATTTTTTTTATCAAAATGTAATATTTACTGCTACTCAGCCAGTAAAAAACAATTCATAATATACTAAAAGCTACATTTAGCCATGTTATATTAGCAGAAGACAATCTCTAAACGATGGTGAAAGCTGTATCTAAATTTGTTACGTAGTGTAGAAGAACTTGGAAAATACAGATAGCTGAGAAATAACTTTGTTCTGTAATATTTATAAATAGTAGCAGGCTTCAGAATATTATGACTTTAGTATCCATCTGCATACCCAAGTATCAATTAAATATCTTCCCGGGACCAATCGCCAATAGTTATAACATTAGGGTCTTTGCCAAACTGTTAAGTGTAGATATCTTTACAATGGAATACAAAGTTCTTTAAAAGGAGTAGTTTTCTATCACCGTTGTCTATATATATTGAAAGAGATTTAATTATATAACGATTCGAAACATTCAAAATGTATCTCTATTATTTAAGCAATATAGACAAAATATAGGACCACATTGCATAATTACACCACATTATGATGTATTAGGCACGGCTAAATACAGTATGTTCAACGACCGTGCCTTTGAAGTAGGCGTCAAAATTCATGTCTAAACCCCGCGAAAATCGCCAAAAAGCATGTCAGTGTCGTTTTTGAGAAACGCGGGGGTAATCTTTGACGTTATTTCAATAAACTTTGATAGATTTGTTATTATAATATGAGTACACTTAATTGTTCCGAAAACTATTATTCATATAAGCCACGAATTTAAAATAAAATACTCGCTCTGTATACAATATGACAAACGTTAAGACACTTTTTTATATTTCTCTGATTCAAGAAAGTTTAGCCCCAGTATCTGTTTTATCTTCAAAATATTATCAAACAAAAACGGGTTATTTGCAACGGTATTTAGATCAATATATTAATTAATTGTTATTGAATAATCCAATTATTATCGGTGTAAGCATCACATAATTCAATGTTATGGTTATGTTGGGTATTTAATAACGATAATATTGTGCATCGCACAATTTTCTATGATTGTCTTATAAGATATGACAGGTTTAGTATTACACGATATAAAAAAAATGTTTGTGTAGATATACTTAACCTTTTTTTACTTTCCTGAACAGTAAAAGAGAAATATACAATAAATAATTTAAAAAACCGTTCACAATCTATCCAGAAACGAAGAAGATAACAGAGAGAAAGAAACATTTTCACGCAAAGCAATTCACGGATACTGGACAATATGTATATAAATCTATTTATTGATTTCATAACAGTCATAGCATACATTTCATTATATTTATTACCATTTCATACCAATTATTCGTAATATTCCCAGAGGTAATTAAGTACACATATATCTTAATAACATAAAGTAAAATGAGAAGAATTAATGTCTATCGCATAACAACAAGGGACACCCAGCACAAGAACGTATTTTCTACTAACACATTATGCAATGTCCGTTGCCCTGCTCCCGAGCAATGCCCCCTCCCCTCGGTCATTGCCGCCACCCGCAACACGAACGATGGTTATTTTGGTTGGTATCGGCATTACATCAAAAGCGTTTACCGAGGCGAGTGTTCAATGACCCTAACACATTCCGTTGTGCCTATGACATAATAATATGACCGAACTATGTACTACGTTTCCGCTGTCAGTTTATCAGTTACTTTAGAATAATTCAAAATATTTACATATACATGATATTAAATTACTTCATTTAATAAATTCTGAATTCCACTGTCACTCTTAATACTTGAAAGTTATGCAGGTGATAATAAAATAATTATATTTTGAGGCCCGCTGGAATCTATAAATACAATATATAAAACAAAGTAATTTTTCGTATCTTTGCTGTACCTTTATTTGATAAGTAAGTAATGAATTTTAATACACTTTTCATGGAGTTCCGATCCAGTAGCCATCACGTAAGGACGTGTCCGATGCGCACCAGATGTTGTTTCGTGAACTAATAAATTGTCGTTTAGGTGAGCAGTACTATCGAGTGATTCATAGCTTAATACTATTGTGTTTTTGAACTTCAATTACTTCCGAGAAACGCACCTGTTTAAAGTGTTTTGTGCGATTGTTTGTGTGATCGTAAACCGCACTTTTTAGTGCGACCCGCGTGTTAACGTTAACTGTGACAACAAGTGCGTGGAGCGTTCCGAGAATTCGTTTTTGCGCACCCTCTTTTGTTTTGTCGTCGTTTTTCCGTTAAACCACGGCATGGCGTCACTACAGGAACAGTTCGATAGGCTGCGATATCTTGTCGCTACTCGCGCCCCATCGTTATTCACGGAATTCGTTAACGTCATCGGATAATATTATGTGCGTTCCCCGTCTAGCAACCACGATTTCTTTCGCGTCATTGGCGCCACCTTTATTCCAGGAGATACCGGTAGATACAGGAGTATTTGAAGTTCCCATGTCGAGCTCTAGCCCTGATTCTGACATGGAGCTTGATACCAGCGTGACCCCCGCAATCACGAACGATGATTTTACAAACTTAAGCCGAAAGCGGCAACTGCCCGTTACCGTCACGTCACACGCCTCAGATTCAGAATCGGGTACGGAAGTCCCGATAACTATGATACTACTAGTAGAGGGCGTAATTGCATCCGTCTCATCTCACATGCGTGCTGGCTTAGGTAGCTTCCAAGCCCATGCTACGCGTTTTGTAGCTGAGGCTAAGAAACCCCGCACCCCGCCCCCGTTACTATACAAGACAAGTCATCCACAATATCTACTTGGTTAAACGAAAAGAATACCCGGTACACATCCACCTTGAATACTCCCACAGGTATTCAAGTAAAAGTCTCGTCCACCACTGACCACCGTGTAAGCTTACTTCTCTTCTCCCAGAGAGGAAGCTCGCTTATTTCACTTTCGTGCTCGAGGAAGGGCGCCTCCTTCGCGCCGTAGTTAAACGTGTTCCGGTCGAGATATCGACCGATGACTTCTCAGGCTCCCTTAAGGAGCAAGACTTTCCTTTCCGAGAGGTACATAGGATACCTTATATCCTGGTCGTCCTTGACCGATCACAAGAGGGTAAGGCCATTTTCGGCCTCACCTCTGTCTGTGGTGTCACCGGCATCACCGTTGAAACCCCTTGCAAGTCCCATACTCCGTCGCAGTGCCATAACTGTCACAGTTATAGTCACTCAGCATGCAAACTACCATCTTTGTCCCAGGTGCGTTAAGTGCTTAGAGTTAAGTGCTTAGACCACCCTACGAAGGAGTGCGCACGCACTCCCGACACTCTCGAGCCCACGAGCCACGTCCTCTGAGGTAACGTGGGTCACCTTGCGACCTATGGCAAGTCCCCCACGCGCTGCGCACACAACGTCCCCACCAAGCGAGACAAGCCGAAGCTCTCAAATCCGTGGAGGCCTTCCCTGACTTGCCGGGTACCTCCTGTATCCCGGTAGCGCCGGTTCCCACGCCACGCGAGGCACCCTCTGTGCCGCTCGCCCTCCAGTCCTGGCGGGCCTCCGTAGCCCACTGGGCTTTAAGGCATAACCTCAGGTTCTCAAGCCTCAGACGCAGCCCCAGCCACAGAGAGCGATGCCTACCCTGGCTGTCCACGTTTTCTCAATCTCAGTCACGCATCGATTGGCTGACACAGGTCCTGCTTGAACATGATATTGAGGAGATCGTCGCGTTCAATGAAATAATTAATAGTAATAGGGACATTGGCTTCCTTAACGTGCTCTCTTAATTCCCAGCATCGATTGGCTGACACAGGTCCTGCTTGAACACGATATTGAGGAGATCGTCGCGTTCAATAAAATAATTAATAGTAATAGGGACATTGGCTTCCTTAACGTGCTCTCTTCATTCCCAGGCGTTGTCGTGATGACACGACGCCTCGCCCGCGCCTCCGTAAATAGTAATAAATAAAACTCGCTGCGTTAAATAGAATAAAACCGCGCGGTCTTTGTATTTTATTTCTTAACGCGAGAAGTCTCCATACACAACGCGACTTAGTAACCGATTTCTTACGCGATAGTCAAATAGATATTTCTTTATAGTTTAGGAAACACTACCTACAAAACCGAAAATGGGCAATCCCCGGATCGCGAATTATAATATAGTCAGAAACGATCGTATCACCCGCGGGGGCGGCACTTTATTTTATTATAAATGTTCGTTGTACTGTATGCCGATAGAGACGCCCGTTCTTTCTAATATGGAAGTGTCAGTGTGAAGGGTATCTATAGCATATCTTTCACCGAATAGAGAGCTTCTCAAGTCCCACTTAGAGGCGATGTTCGCGCGAGGAAACTCGGTCATCATAGTCGGGGACCTCAACAGTGGAAACGTTTTCTGGAACAGTCCGAGTACTTCTCGCAACGGGCAAATTCTCGACGAGCAAGGTAGCGATCTCGTTTTTGACATCGTAGCCCCGCTGGAACCCACTCAATATTCGAATCACTGTCGTCCGACACTAATAGATGTAGCACTTTTAAAGAATGTCACGCTTCCGGTACTGCTCATACAAGTTGTACATGATTTGAATTCAGACCACCACCCCGTGATATAACAGCTAGGTTCGAATTCCCATATCGAGTGTCAGCCCGCGTGCGTAGCTGATTACGCGAAGCTCAGTAGATATTTAAAAGATAATCCCTCCTCGGATAGCTTACATAGAATCTTGGGCGCGTTGGTGTCTAAAGCCGACGCGGAACAGACTATCGATTCCCTGGTTGACTTTGTTCAGACCGCCGTTAGGGAAACCTCGAAAGAGGTACAAGCGGTGAACGATCGTCGCTCTATACTCCTCGACAACGTGAGAGCGTTGATTATGGAAAAGAATGCCATGACTCAAGCCTATGACACTTACCCGTCTGTAAATTATCGTGATCGGTTACGTTCGTTACGTAAACTAGTTAGATCTCGTATTTCAGAAATCTAAGCCGCCAGGTGGGACAAACTTCTGGAGGAGATCCAGCCGTCCCACGTGACGTATTGGATAATAGTACGTAGATTCAAATCAGATCTTAATGCACCCATGCTCCCGTTAGAAATAAGTCCTGGATTTCCTCCCACGTTCGAAAGTATCGACAAAGCGGAATATCTTACCGCGAATTTAGAGGAGTAATGTTCTCCGAACACTGCTAACACCGACCCTGTCCGTATCGGATCGAACGAACACCCGTTAGAACGTTCTCTCACGTCTCTTTGAGCGGATACCGTAACCCCGGTTAGTTTCGATGAAGTGTCGGCCGCCATCAAGCGTTTCAAGCTTAGATAATCCCCAGGTCCTGATGGGGTCCTTCTTGACCACATCATAGTTCCCCTGGTCTGCATCTTCAATACGGCAATTTCTCGCTAAGCACTCATATACGAATCAAGTACACCACCTCACGGAGTACATTTTTTCTAAATTTAACGAAAATCCACGAAAAAAGGTCACCCCGCATAAACCTATACCGAAACGCAATATAGCAGTCTTTTTCGATGTCGCCAAGGCCTTCGATAAGGTCTGGCACACCGGTCCCCGGGGATCGAATTAGGTTCCTATTCTGATGATACAGTTATATACGCTGCCAGTTGGTGGCCGGACTTTCTTAGAAATTGAATCAATCGGCCCATCGTCACACTCCGTGAATGGTATCGTCAATGGAGAATAGAGTTCAATCCTGAAAAAAGCATCGCGATATTTTTCGACCCCGTAAATCGTCCGGGACCTAAGAATCTAAAGCTCCTCAGGCAGTACGAAACCGAGACTTCTTGGGCCCTTAAGGTCATATATCTCGGAGTTACATTAGATAGGCACCTATCTTTTAAAGCATATGTAGAAAGAGTGCGAAACAAAACCGCTATGGTTTTGGGTCGTTTACATCCGTTAATATGCTCAAAAAGTAAAATATCCCTCAGACATAAGACTACCTTGTATAAGATGTGTATTCATCCTATTCTGACATATAGCTGTCCTGTTCTCGCGCATATGTCAAGGTATAACTTTGAAATATTACAAAAGCTATAGAACTGTTTTCTACGTAAAGCGGTAGGTACCCCGTAATACACCCGGAGAGTCAACCTCCATAGGGACCTGGAGATGCCGTCTATTTGGGAGTACGTCAAAACACTCACAACTAGTTTTTTCGATAGCGCTATGTATCATCCCAGTTCGTTAGGTGGTATCCGCCGCAACTTATAACACCGTACCCGACGCGTCGCGGTGCAAAAGACGTCCGCGATTTATTTTCACCGATCCTCCTGAAGAAATTTCGTTAGCTAATTTCCAGCTCATGTCCAAGCAATCACATATAGTGAATTTTGCCCCAGCACACATACCTAGGCCTCCCTCAGCAGCTGCCTCAAGCCAAGGTCTGATCCTCCGGAATGGTGCCCTCGAGCACGTTGCTTGCGCAAATATAGTGACACTGAATAAATTTTCAAACACTAGTTATTACAACACAACACAGATCACCCCACACATGTGCACATACACACATGTAGGTACACATATTGCTTGGATTTGTTTTTATCCCTTTTTCGAACGGAGTTAGTTTACATTAATTTACTAGTCAGTTTTAGTAGTAGTTTTAATAGTCAGATATAGAGCATGGTACACGTCTATATTTCACAAATTCATATTTAAATGAAATAACAGTTAGCTTAGTTCGACTCGGGATATTCGGTGACAATTCAAGACCAGGCGCACCGTGCGCCCCTGTGATGGTTGCCTATATAAAATCAGGTGAGTGCCTTTAGCGCTCCCTTTAGTTGTCCGATAAAACTGTAGAGGCCTTGCCAGACCAACAGTGTAGTCAGTTCGAAAAGAAACAACACTTTTCATTGACGATTATAATATTTTTCCTACATCTTATATGATACAGCTACGCTCTGAGATTTTAATATACTGAAACAAACAAATGTTAAATTGATGTAAGTAAAAAAAAATCGGACTACTTATATATTATTGAAATTTATGATACATAATTTATAAGTTTTATTTGCTTTGCTGCACAACTTGTTTTCTTTCACAACACTATCAATATCAATACACATAGTAACGTTTAAATTTAGGGAATATTAAGTAAAAGTTTTATCTAATAGTAAATAGATTTGGGAATAGACTTTGTGCAAACACATATAATCATTACATTTTAGTAAACAACGTAGTCATAGGTACTTACTAAATAACAAATTATAATAAAACACGCGGAGCTGACTCATCACTCTCATCACTCGCGTATTCAAATACCACGTCAGTGAGTACTTCGAAGGAAAATGTCCTGCGGAAACTATAGCAATGTGGCAGCTCATTTTATAAGTTCGCCAGGTTAGCTTCTCGTTTCAGTTTGAAAATATTTTTTTCGAAGCTAACTAATTTATTAGCCTCATAGGCCTTCACGGCTTTACTAAAACAGTTTCAAAATCTTTTACCAAGTCTCTATGAGTGTGGTGTGGCAGACGCACTATATATTTAAAGTATTTATGCTTTTGAACACATTAATATTTATTATCAGTCACTATTGTGGTTACAAGGTAAATCCTTTAAAAGTCAAGAGAATGTATTAATTTTTTTTTCGGCATATATAATCAAAGTAAGTGGATAGTAATTAGATAAGAATCTGAAATGTCTGAGTGACTTTCTGAAATGATTTTTTCTAAGTTTAGTTTTATGCAAATAATTAATTACGTACATCGTATATTTTTCAATGTTTAGGGTTCACAGTTTGAAATAACGTCTACAATATTTTTTAGATATTTGACGCTACTTACAAATTTGTCCTCAAACATATAAGAAAAGTTGTAAAAGTAAAAATGAAGTTTATTTAAAAATTACTTCAATAAATTTAAGTCTAAAATTTTGTTTTTATTGAAACATATAGCATATAAACAACTATTAAAGAACAAAGCGCTTATCTGTGTTTTTTTAGCTCCTCTGAATTATCAAAGCAAAAGATTGTGATACGGTTTTCACTAATATTTGAAATATTATATGTATATTATATTCATATAAATCAATGATCTATTTCATAAAGGTAACCAAAAAGTGAACATTTTTATCTTTTACAAATTATTATAAAGTAATTTGTTATCATCAGCCTGTAAGAGACACACTACAAGGCGAATGGCTTCATTCTGATTGAAGGCATGGCCACAATCACTACGCCAGCCCACGATGTATTGGTGATTTTAATTAAACTCTGAGAAATCCATAGTTCTATGTTTTCCACATACAGAGGTACTAAAAGAACATTTCTCAGATTCAGATATCCTCACGATGTTTTCCTTCACAGTTAACCGATAGTGTCACCAATTTGAATGAGTAATTGTTCGTGAATTCAGAAAAATTCATTGGTATATGCCGGATTTGCCGGACATCGGATTGGTATTCCACTGGTCAAACTACTCGACCACCACGACGCATTTTATACTTTTTTTTGTGTATGTTGTATTTGATAATTAAATAAATGAATCCTTATCCAATTATGTATATCTAGGTAACTAAATATAACTGGTATATACTGGTATAGAATGTTTAAATTGTCCATCTTGGCATATTGTTTGCATGAATGACTTATACTAACTAAATTAGTATTGGGTGAAGGTTACTACAAAACTTGTTTGTCTTTGGTAATCTATAAATATTGCGTACTTATAATTCATCGTTAGTACATTATGCCTGTGCAAAACTGGGGTATTTGTTAAGTCTTAAATATGTTACAAACAAGAAAATAATCGAATTATTAAGGTAGAATTTCCCGCGGCTTGTTAAATTAAATTTCGCGCCAACCGTCTAGTTAGCTAACGGTCGCGAAGGCATGGCTTATCGCGGCTATATATTGTTGGTGACGTAATTACGTTAAAAGAATTTTACTTTGATAGTATGAATGAAGTCTACACGTTGTGTTGACTAAAGCAGCTATACGTGATGTATCAGTTAAAATAAACATTGTGACGGATACGCACTATAGTTTTTTCAGAAATCATTGACGTCTAGATTAGATTAGACCAGATTAGATTCAAAAAGTTATTTGATGTTTAATATATTTTTTAATTATAATGAAAATAAAACAACACCGTTTTGTTATCAAAATAATATACAACTAGGTTTTGATTCCGGCTTCGTCAATCTTAAAGTAGATTTGATTTATCCTTCAGCAACAATACTTTTTTCGGGACGAAATTTACCATATGTCCTTTTCTGTACTCCTGTTAATGAGTATGCAAAATATCCTGGTAATCGATTGAGCCGTTTAGGCGTGAAAACATAACGAACGAACAAACTCACCGTCACATTTATAATGCTAGTAAAAATAAGGAAGTAAAGATTAGGAATTTTTCATAATTTATTGTGATACTACGATTCCAGAGATTTAAAATTACGAAAACACAAATAAAATTATGTGTGCAAAAATAATTAAGAAGCTTCTTTAAACTCGATGAGCTGTAATTATCAAAGCATAAAAAATCTGTTATACACCTGTGATGCACATGTTAGTATATTTTATCGAAAAGATGTTGGTGTAGATACCCGTATAAATGAAAGTCTTCTATTATGTGTCCATACTAATTTTCGAATCGGCTGAACTGATTGCGATGAGACCTAAAATGAAAACTTTAAAGTAGTGATATATGTGTGGGTAAAGCAACAACGATAAAATTAAGGAAAGAAAGTTTATAATCTGTATCAGAATCAGAAGACTTAAATAGTAAGGTAAAACTTCAATCAGAAAAAGAAGTCCGCTCATGAATCCATATAACACTCATGAAACAAAAGACATTGTTGCAACATTTCAACATAGTAATTATAAATTACTATCTATTTCTATGAATATAAATATATATTTTATATAAATATAATATACATATATAATACATTAAACTATTTGAAATAAATTATTAAAAAGATACTGAAAACCGTATCGAAAAGTGACATTGTTTTATAATATTTCAATATTATTTATAGATATAATTTTTTTTTGTTTTGGAACTGGCTGCACTGTTCGTTTGTTAAGGCCGCTACAGTTTCACCGGACTACGGGAATAATGTATTAAAATCCAATACATAGTTTATTAGCACTCACAGATACAGAGACGACTCGAGAAACGTCTTTATTCTGTAATATTTATTTTAGATCGCAATGCGTTCAAAAATAATATTTTATCAATTAGACACACTGACTCTATATCAATTTGATATTTTTCTGTAGCCCATTACGTGTTGTTACATTTGAAGCGCATTTATTGACTTGTTTATTACGAAAAAATAGTAGAATTCAAAATTTACTAAAAAAGTAAATTCCTATCAGCTATAAGTAAATATTACTAAAGAAATATTTAATTACTATCCGCTATAAATAGAAATTATCTTTGTTGCTTCAAACAATAAAGTCTAAGTCTAAGAATGTTTTGCATATATCGGTCATATCGTTACGTAATAATAGGCACAGCTGAAAGTGAGGTGAATAAACTTCGACCATTACAAAACCGTTGGCTTGTCTTTGGCGCTCACTGGCAAGGGAAGGCCCGCCCCTGGCCGCACCACAGCGATAATGTTTTGGCGGGAATTGCTTGCTGAATTATACCTCATGTTATTAAAATTCAATACTTTGAAAAGTTTTTAAAACCATTACTGGTTATGTTCATGTTCTAAAAAATAATATTCTATTATTAAACGTAACGTACGTCTAGGTAATTTAAAACTCAAAATGTTAAGAATTTGTTCAGTTACATTATGACGTCATACTGATTAACCGTCGAATTACTCAGCACAAGGGGCATGAAAGCGGCAGAGGCGGGAAGGACAAAAGATGCGCTTGTTCTGTTTAGGCGCGAAAGACTGTTTAGAGATATTATGAAATATTCGGTTGATTACTCACTACCAAATATCTTTACTTTTATAAAGTGTTTATTGTTATTGGTAATCGTGTCCGAATAGACGTCTAAGCTTAGACATATTGATGCATGTAACATATTTTTATAAGAGTATCTCAATCAGAATGATGTCAGTTTTAATATTTATTACATTGCTACTTGGGTGCAATGAAGAAATATAACATTATTGTAGTACAATTTTATTTATGAAAACAGTTTATTCAATGCGTCATGCGTTCAAACAAAGCTTTTTTAAATATCAGTATCTAGTTTCGTTTTAGTTTTTTTGTCTATACAATGTTTAAAACAGTAAAAACTTAATATAACTATCGTTAATAATCACACTATTCATAGACCAATGAAGTTTGAAATACGTTATAATTGCTCATTTTTATTTCTTTTATAATTACTAATTAAACATTAATTCTAACAAACCTAAGCCTGTACAAAATTAAAGAGAATGTTATCAAATGAATTACGTAATGTTAAGCAACACATTACATCTTATCAATCTCAATGTCTATTTATCTATCGTTACAATTTAACGTACAATATAAAATTAACTACGTGATCCCATGACGGAATAATTGAGAAGTGTTTACATTAATTGTTATAAAATAATGATACTACGGTGTAATTAACACATAGCTCTTATTAGCATTAGGGTTAAATTACGATGTAATAATCTACCAGTTATAGTGTTTTATCTATAACTCCGCGATTGCGTCATCGAGCAACGTTACATCACCCTGTCATATTTACGCGGGTAAAATTTTTTGATTAGCATGTTGTGAGGTTCTCTGGGGTACTTATATACCCGCATATATATTGCGAAGTTTCTCTCTGGAAAATGTCTAGAATATCTCAGCGGTTAGTATAAATATACTACAGGGGCAGGTTTTATTTCAATTGTATTGATAAACATTGCAAATATTATTAAAATTAGTTATTTATAATGAACTTCAAGCTTAATCAGTTTTATGTACAAAACAATCTCATCCCTAGGTTAGCGCCATTATTGATCGTATTGTGCGCGTGAAATAATTTCACGAGACTAATATCAACGGTTTCTACACACGTGTTGATTAAAACTTGCATGTCATGGTGAGTACAAATAAATATCGTTCCGGCATACGTTTTTGAGTTTGTTCAGAAACTTTTGACGTCACCTTGACACTGGATTTAAAAAATTATTTTAAGCTTAATATTATCTTTTAATTACAATGAAAGAAAAAAAAATGGTTTTACCATAAAACTTATATATGTTTTTTTTTCATAAATTTCAATACTAATAGTATATTTGTAAAGCTCATACTATTAAATATACAAAACTGAATTTTAATCAGTTTTTTATTATAATTTTAATAATTCTCACATATAAAAACTCATTATATTGTTACGTCATGATTATCGCATTTTGGTATCAGCTGCAGTGTTTGTTGTAATCAAGCAGAGCTAGCTATAGATATAAATATTTGACTGGAGTCGCGACCAATATGCAAATGTTGATAAACAGATCATAGCGAATTGTTGTAGTTAATCGTAACTGCTACCTTATAAATATGTTTACTTATGTAAATTTTATATCTGTGTTATATTTTTCTTGCATTAAAATATAGGCATATCTCTAACGCTATCTTTTAATTATTAAGCTTCTTGAGTTATATCTAAATAACATAGAACAAAAATGTTTATCTTGAAACGCTTACAGAAAGTTTGCGAAGGTATATGTCTATCACCCAAAGATAACCTTAATACTTATAAAAAAATATTAAGGTTATTAGTGCAACAATATTTTGAACATAGTAATTAATTCTTATTGAATAATCCAATTATTGTCAATTGCATCGCATAATTTTCTATGATTATCTTATAAGATATGACAGGTTTAGTATTACAGGATACAAAAAAAATGTTTCGTAAAGATATAACTGTACAAGACAAAAATGCAATTAAACAAATTAGAAAAACCGTTCACAATCTATCCAGCAACGAAGAAGGTAACAAAGAGAAAGAAACTTTTTCACGCATAGCAACTCACGGGTAGTAGCCAATATGTATATAAATCTATTTATTGGTTTTATAACAGTTATACCATACATTTCATTATCGTTATATTCATTACCATTTCGTACCAATTATCAGTAACTTTCCTAGAGATAATTAAGTACACATATATCTTAACAACATGAAGTAAACTGAGTAGTATTAATGTCTAGCGCATAACGACAAGGAACACCCTGCACAAGAACGTATTTCCCGCCAACACGTTATACCATGTCCGTTGCCCTGCTCCCGCGCAATGCCTCCTGCCCCCCGCTCCCCTCGGCCTTTGTCGCCACCCGCAACATGAACGATCGTTATTTTCAGTTGATATCGACATTACATCATAAGCGTTTACCGAGTCGAGTGTTCAATGACCCGAATACATTCCATTTAACAAATGACATAATAATATAGCCGAACTGTGCACTACGTTTCTGATGTCAGTTTATCAGTTACTTTAGAATAATTCGAAATATGTACATATACATGATATTAAATTACTTAATTTAGTAAATTCTAGATTCCACAGTAGCCAATTATATATAATAATTTAAGGCCTTCTTCACTCTATAAATACAATATTTAAAATAAAACAAAGTCATAGTTCGTATCTTTGTTGTACCTTTATTTGTAAAGTACGTACCGAATTTAATACACTTTTAACTGAAGATTACAATATTACTCCTACATCTTGTATGATACAGCTAAGCACTGAGATTTCAGTATATTTGTGTAGTTTTACGTACTAAATGGGCAATGTTATAATTAAATTTTAAGTAATTGATTCGTACAAAATAGCACAACTGTTTCATTACGTCTTGTCGTAAGAAACATTCCTAGTACAATAATTGACCGAAAAGTTAGTGCGTGTTCATAATATTTTCAGTAATGTTTCTTTAGATTTGATATATGAATATACTAGAATTAGCCCATGGCTTTGCGCGCTTTTTTATGCAAAAAATATTTTTGACTCGTTGTTTTATCTCATTAAAATATGGGTTCATTCAATTATTTCCGAGATATTAGTACTCAGTTTATAGATTATCATTTTTGAAATGACATATAATTCCAGTGTACAAAATTAATTTAAAATCTGTACAGTGAATGAAATTGCATTTTTATTTATGATCATCATTATAAAAATAGTTAAAAAAATAGAATTGTTATTATTGATATTATACAGATTATAGTACTTTTTAATTTAACAGGGGTAACATTATTGACTGCTGTTGAAGAAAAACGTCGTGAGAAAATCGGTACGTAGGGAATGTTGAGGAAAAGGAATAATGGAACGAATAAGAAATGTGAAATTCTTTATACTTAACACAACTCTACGTCGTGGGTTGGTAGGGTGCTTACGCACATACCTTCCTTTGGAAAGAGGCCTTTGACCTTGCAACGGGTCGCTTATATGCAGATGTGATATCATTGTACAAAATTTTATTAAATAGATTGAGTAGATGCTTTACCTATTCTGTATTCATTTACAATTCTTCTTCGTTATTATTAAGAAATGATATTAGTTTCTCATGTGACTTCATTGGAATTGATTTATTCGTATTTTAACTCCGGGAATACTAACAGATAGTTAAATTGATTTTTTACGCCGTAGTTGACCAGTGGCCTTTATTACAGGTATCTACAAAATAAGTTTCGAAATAATAAAGTGTACAATCTGAATTTCGAATTTAATAATATATTCAGAATCACTCAACAATTGCAGCTGGTAAGCTTTTCATTAATTACAAATACACGGGTTGATTTCGAAATGCATGTAACCATACAAAAGTCAAAATTATTTTCTTTGAAGACAAAAAGTGATATACGAAATTATTTGATAAAAATTTAGATAAAACATAAAATGTGTATTTTAAATTCAGTACAAATATAAATGTATGATTGATTCACTTTTTAGCAATAATGTCTTCCATATAAAGGTTAGATGTTGTCGTTGACTTTCAAATTTATTCGACAAAAACATAAAATTTAATTTAAAAAAATATTAATACATAATTTATAAGTTTTATTTGATTCACCAACTTGTTTTGTTTCACAACACTATATATTAATACACACAGTAATGTTTTAGTTTAGGGAATATTAAGTGAAAGTCTTTATCTAACAATAAATAGGTTAGAGAGTAGACTTTGTGCAAATACATTTAATCATTACATTTGAGTAAGCTTACAACGTCACCGTAGGTACTTACGAAATAACAAATTATAACGGTCATTATAATCAAACACGCGGAGCTGACTCATCACTCGCGTATTCAAATACCACGTCTGTGAGCAACTCGAAGAAAAATGTCCTTATGAAACTATAGTAATATGGGAGTTCATTTTATAAGTTCGCCTGGTTAGTTTCTTGTTTCAGTTTGAATATATTTATTTTTCCAGCTAACTAACCTATTAGCCTTATAGGCCTTCACGGCTTTACAAAGACAGTTTGAAAATATTTTACTAAGTCTGAATGAGTGTAGTGTGGCAGACGCACTATATGTTAAAGTATTTATGCTTTTGAACACATTAATATTTATTATGAGGCAATATTGTGGTTACAAGGTAATCCTTTAAAAGTCAAGAGAATTATTTTTTTCGCTTATATAAACAAAGTAAGTGGATAGTAATTGGATAAGAATCTGAAATGTATGAGTGACTTTCTGAGATGACTTTTCTAAGTTTAGTTTTATGCAAATACTTATTACGTACATCGTTTCTTTTTCAATTTTTAGGGTTCACAGTTTGAAATGACGTCTACAATATTTGTAGTATTTGACTTACTTACAATTTGTCCTCAAAACATATAAGCAAGTTGTAACGTTATTAAGAAGTTCATTTAGAAAGTACTTCAATAAATTTAAGTCTAAAATTTGATTGTACGAAGCAATAGTATATAAAATAAACTATTATAGAATAAAGTCGTATTTTATTTGGGTTTATCTGTGTTTTTTAGTAGATTAGAAAAACTTACTAAATAAGTGATTGGGGAAGGTAAAATACGTAACTTGTACAGACTTTGGTAATTTATAAAGGTGTTGACTATAAGGCGACTTAGTGCAT